>CM053749.1:22907346-22922994 GCA_028658305.1 Pachyuromys duprasi
AAAAAAACAAAAAATAATAAATTCATCTACATCCAAAAAAATTAAAACAGAAACACAAACATACCAAAAATCAATAAAAACTACGAAATACAAAACATCAAATGACAAATATTTGGGTTTTTTTCCCCCAAAGATAAAACTTAGAAACCTTTACAAAGATTTTTTAAAAAGGAATCAAATAAATAAGATAAATGAAAATGAATGATTTCCTGGAGAGATGGTAAAGCTTCAGCCTTGTGAACCAGTGAAGCAGAAGAAGAAGGACGAGGAGAAGGAAGAAGAAGAAGAGGAAGAGGAAGAAACAGTAGACTCTGTTCCAAATGAAGACATAAACGATATAGTTTAAATGTTAGGATGCCTGGAAGGGTCAGAAGAAAGGCAGTGATAAACCAAAGAAGAGCCAAGCCGGACAAGGCTGTAGTTGTAAGGCTCCATCTGGTCAGGGAGGAGGAAACTGGCCCTCTCCTGATGCTGGCATAGTAGCTATGAACTGTCTCAGTTCATATTCCATAAAATGTCCTTATTTCTTCATCAGTTTAAAAAGATAGCTTCGCTGGATGTTCAATATTTAGTGGAGCTTTGTTTTTCCACACACTGAAATATATCATTTCATGGTTTCTGGCTTTCAGGTTGCAGAGGTCTGATGTGTGTGTCTTTGTAGTTAAATTGGTCATTTTTTTTTTACAGCTCTTAGCATTATTTCTTTGCTGTGTATTTTTGACATATTGACTTTAACATGTTCTGGAGAGGTTATTGTCAGGTTGATTATATTTGTGGTTTAAAATGCTGCTTGTTCTTAGGTGTCCATTTCTTGATCTCAAATTGGGCAATTTTGAGTTGTTTACAAATGGAGTCCCATAGATCCCAAAACATTACAGGCTACTTCCAATGCTTTTGGTTATCCTCCAAGACTTGACAATAAAACCTTATTACTTAAAAAAAATATACTGCTTATGTCAGTCATAGATCAAGGGAAAATCAAACTAGTCATTACCTGGAAGCTTCAATCTTACTGGCTTTTTTCATAGCTCTGGAAAGTGCTATACACACTATTTGGGGAGAAGAATAATTACCACTCTCACCCAGATGTGAATCCTATCCACTCTAATAATTACTGGCCCCAAAAAACACACCCACTTTCATTATAGTGGCACAAATGTTACAACAGTAAACAACAACAGTCTGATCGTATCTAAGGCCTATTCCATAAGCTGGAACCCATATCTTACACTATTAACAAGACCAGAAAGTTATGGCTAAATAAGCCCTGGCAGAGAGCCTACTCTCTGTAGAGAGAACTATTCTGCTAAATGTATTGAAACAACTCCTAGTGGCTGGTTTCTACACCGGTAGATCAGTACATCACTCAACTCTCTTCAGAGAAGCTTCTTTTTGGAATAGGTGCCAAGATAAACCACATGGAGCCCCACAGCTTCTGGGTGTACAGAGATAAGTGACTTTGAAATATTCAAACCTAAATGGGATGGATGTACATATCATACACATACACCCAAGCTCAAGAATTTTAGAGGAAGAGGAGGAAGAAAAATTGTAAGAGCCAGAAGTAGTGGAATTAAAAAGAAAAGAAGAACATTTTTACTGAACACCACAGGAGAGCTGAACATATAAACTCAGAGAGACTGTGACAGCGTGCGCAAGACCTGGGCAAGCTCAAGGCAGATAAATTTCCAGCTTGGAGTGGGAGAGAGAGGCATGAAATTCCACCACTAGCTTCGAGTCTACTGGCATATTGGTATATGATAGTTGGAAGTGGAAGAGTCAGTTTTCTTTAATGGTGTGACCACTGGGAGGTCTACTGCACCTCAAGTCAGGCTCCAGGCCCAGAAGTAGTTGGGCAACATAAACGTGTTATGATGAAGGAGGAGGAGGAATAGGAGGAGGAGAAGGAAGATGATGAGGAAGAGAAGCGGAAGAAGGAGGGGGAGAAATAGAGGAGGAGGAGGAGAAGAAGAAGAAAGATGAGGAGGAGGAATAGAAGAGGAAAAGCAATACAAGGAGGAGGAGAAGGAGGACGAGAAAGAGGAGGAAAATTTGAATTTGGGGGAGAGCAGAGACCTGCATATGGGAAGAGTAGGTAGGCGTGGTGAATATGACAACACCGACTCCCTACCCTACAAGACTGCTCTCCAAATATGTCCCTTTTATTTTTTGCATCATCTGACAGCTCCTACAGGACTGTGGGTTTGCAATCCTTCATAAAAACATATGCACAGCCAAGCCTGCACAAGTTTAACAAAGACAAAACAAAATTAAAAAACAGCCCTGATTTTTAAATGCCTTCTGCTACAGCCCATGTTCACTGGTTGGGTGACTTGACAAAGTCTATAACCTTGCTCTCCTCTGGGGGAAAATAGGGGGCTGATAGTGTGGGCCCTGCATGATTTTTATAAGGATTAAACTGTAATGTTTATGCAGTTCCTGGTAGCTATAATGATGATTAGTTTATTTAGACACAAGCCACCCTCCATTTGGTAAAGATAAGGCCAAGCAGGAATCAAAAACAAGCCAGGGATGCCTGCATCATTTGCAATGTGTAGCGTGCCATATGCAGTCTGAAAGCATGTGTTTAGATATGCCAGCAACCTTGGAAGGTTGCTGTCGTTATCACTTTAATTTAATAGGCGAAGTTGTTGGGACTCGGGAGAGCACCTGCCCTCTGCTGGACTGCACACATCTTACATTACAGCGCCTGCCAACAGCATTATAGTAATTGCCTGTCTGCTCGCATCTCTAGGATGCGGTGGTGTTGACAGTAGCAGCAAATTGAAGCTCCTAAGATAATCCTGATGGATCACAGAGGAGACAGAACAGCCAGCCTCCAACAATCAGCAAGTGCAGCCTTAGTCAAGTACACCCTGACCCACCTTCCAGAACACTCTTCTTGTCGCTCCATAACATCTTCCTTTCACCTCCTTAAATTTTGTTGGGATGAGGCATGCTGGCCCTTCACCAGAAAGGAGTTGAGGCTCTTACCTGTGCACTCAAGCGTGGCTCCCAAGTCACTGATGGGGGTCCAGTAAGAAGAACTGTGACATCACCACACAGATGCTAGGGGACTCTATAGAGCTGAGGACACTGCAACCCAGGATGTTCCCCTTTCTTCACAGCACTCCGCCCAATATCCTACCCAGCCCCAAAGTATTCTAAGACCCCACCCACTGTGCAATAATGTGGAAACATTTAAACCAATGCATTGAACACCACAATATTTCAAAAGAGAGTTATTGAAGTCTAGCCAACGTGCAAAAATTTACCCATCTTAAAACACATATATTGATGAGTCTCAGAAATTGATATGCAAACTTTAGCCATCACACAGAAGATACCAAATATTTTCATCAGCCCTGACAGCTTCCTTTGGTTCCCACCTCAACTTCTTCCTTTACTTAACCCCATTCATTATCCATTCTTATAGTTTGGCTTCTTCTTATGTCACAAGATGGAAAGCACAGTATATTTATTGTCTTTGGGCTTTGGCTTCTTTCACTAGCATGATGATTTTAATATCTGTCTGTACTGTTGCTTGCATAATTAGGTTCCGTTTTATTCCTAAGTAATACTCCATTGTATGAATATATCACAATCTATGTACCCATCCTCCTGTTAGTGAACATGTGGGTTATTTTCAGATTTTATTTGTGTTACATAAATAGCCATTATCTTTCACAGACAAATCTTCATATGAAATAAACTTTTCATTCCGTAGTATAAATAGAAGAGTTAGAGTGGGCAAAATATTGATGTATTTTTTTTTTACCTTTATAAGAAAGCATCAAACTATCTTCCCAAGCAACCGTATCATCTTATTCTCACATCAGCAATTCACCAGGATTCAAGTCATATCACTGTATTGCTTTCTCTTTCATGGTGACATTGTTAGTCTTTTAAAAATCTAGCTATGCTACTGTCATATCTCACTGTTTTGAATTTGTCTTTTAATTGAAAAAAGTTCAGAATTTCAGAATTTTATGCATGACTGCTGTGCTTCCATTATTTCTACCTCTCCATGTACTAACTCTTCCTGTATCTCCACCCCCTCAAGTTCATGACCTATTCTTAATTATTATTGGTATATATATATATATACTTATATGTATATATATGAAGACACACACACACATATATATATCACATACATATCAGAGTCCACTTACTTTTGTTCATATGTATATGTGCTTAGGGCTGGAAACTTTGAATTGGACAATCTATCAGGGGTCTCATCCCTGGAGAAGGCTGGCTCTCCCTCTCTACACAGCCATTTATTGCTGGTAGCTCTTCATGTTGAGTGAGACCTTGTGAGAATTCCCACATCCACTTTGTCATGTCAACACTAGAAGGGAGAACCTACTATTGACACTTTCACAAACCAATATAATTTCTAATCGCATTCTAAATGCTTACCCTTTTACCCACAGAAAAGAAGTTTCTTTTTTCTTCTCTCTATTTTTTTTAATCAGAGGGAGCATTTACAGAAACTATCAACTCATCAACTAGTCAAAATGCAGAGAAGAACTGACTATGGGTTTCCAGACCCAAGTAATAACATCTACAATACAATCCCTACACTTCAGGCTCAAGGAGCATCAGGCAGAGGGGACAGAAAGATCATAAGAGCAGGAGGACCAAAACATCTGCTTTGAGAAGGTATCTTCTATATATGACAGAGAATCTGTACCCACGACATCTCAAAAATATGGTCACCTAAAAATTACCAGCTCAATAACAAACCACTAGAATTCCTTTTAAGATAAATGATGCTAGTCATTTTCAACATGTTTATTGACTTTGTCTTCCCCCTTTGATAGACAGTCAGGGGATCTTACTAAATCCCTTGTCCATGTTCTAATTGGGCTGTTTGGATTCTCAGCACTGAGTTCAGAAAGTTTTACAAATGCCGGTTGTAAGTTTCGTCACCAGTATGTAGTCGACAAACATCCTGTCCTTGCCAGGAGGCATGTGCCCTCGTTTTCTTAGCTGAGTCTTTCAAAGGACAAAAGGTTTTGATTTTCATTAAATAAAATTCATTGCAAATTTGTCCTTTATAAAGTTTCTGCTTTCTGTGTCTTGGCTAGGAAGCCTTTACCTAATCTAAGATCATATAGATCCTGTGTTTATTTGTATAAGGTTTATAGGTTTGTCCTTTATCATAGAATAAACCAGTTAGTGCTAATGTTTTGGCAGCAGCATGACGCTGAGATAAAGCTAGCCTCCCTGTGACTTCCCAATCAACCCGGCTTCGTTTACTGCAAAGCCTGGCCTTTCTACATTGAACTATTATAGCACTTTTCTTGAAAATTGGTTGACATGCACAGGTTTACTTTTGGATTCTCTATTTCATCGAGTCACGCATCTAGCCTTATTTCCTAGAGTACTGAGGAATTAATAACTCTCAGTTGCTCTTATTCACTGTAAGATAGTTTTTATTCTATACTCCTTATATTTCTGCATTAATTGTGGGATAACCTTCTGAATTTTAACGAAAAACAGTCTATTAGAATTTTGGTGGAGATTGAATTGGATCTATAGAAACATTTCAAGAGAACTGACACCTTAATAATGTTGACTTCTTTTGTTCACTATAGCGAACATTGTTCCATTTCTTAAACCTTTTAAATTTCCTCCAACAATAATTTTCAATATACTTAAAAATATAACCATATGCTTAGTGTGTGTTTTTATTTTCTCCTACTTCTTAATTTCCATATAAATGACCTTATACTTTTGATAAAACTTCAGATAGCATTTTTAACTTCAGTTCTGAAGCTCCTGATGCTAGTGAAGTGGTAGTTAATTTTAGTTATTGACCTTGTGTTCTTCAAGCCAAGGAAATCATTTCCCAGTTCTTACAGCATTTTTGTAAATTCGTGACAATTTTCTAAAGTGATAGTTATAGCATCTATAAATACTGTTTTACATCTTTTCCAAATCTTTATATCTCATTTCTTTTTCCTGCTTTATTACACTGGTGATTGTAAAAGTAGCTTAGGAGCTGGGTAAGGTTGTAGACACTTCTAATCCTAACAACTGTGAGACTGAGACAAGGAGGCCAGGTGCTCAAGGCTAGCCTGGCCTCTACAGCCATGTCTTACCAGGAAGAATAGGAAGGAGGGAGAGAAAAGGATAGAGTGCAGGGCAGGCAAGGCATCAGAGAAGGAGAGAAGAAGGCATGGAGGAAGGGGGAAAGGCAGTGTCTGGGTGGTGGCTCCTTTTCCCGTATTGTTTTAATCTAGGGAGAAGTGATTTATTCCTTTGCTGCTGAATATAGGATTACCTGTAAGCTTTTATTTTCTTCTTGTCTCCTTTTTTCTTCATTTTTCTTTTGGGGGAGATGACTTCTCTCTCCCTTCTTTTGTCTCCCTCTCTGTGTCTCTGTCTCTCTCTGTCTCTCTCTGTCTCTGTCTGTCTCTGTCTGTCTCTGTCTCTCTCTCTCTCTCTCTCTCTCTCTCTCTCTCTCTCTCTCTCTGAGGTGCTGGCTACTCTAGAGTTAACCATACAGTTTAAGCTGGCCTCAAACTTGTGCTCCTTTTAGCATGATTTCCAGAGTGCTAGGATTTTCAGCAGAAGTCACCACTGACTTGTTTTAGGTGGTCATTTGGGTTTTAATAAATGTTCTGTCAGGTTGAGGAAATGCTACTTCGCTCCTAGTTTTCTAAGAGTTTTCATCCAAAAGTGCTTTTTGCCAAATGTTTCTTCTTCCCTATTAAGTTGAAACATTTCTTTTATGTCAGTCAGTTACTATGGTAAATTATATTGATAGATTTTCAAGTAAGAAATCAATCTTCTGCGTTATCCTAAACTAGAAATAGCCTATATGTCAACAATACAGCTAAGTATATTGTAGTTTCCAAATAAAATCCTCCTTCATTTTCTCTAACATATCAGTGATCAAAGGGTTGAGGAGGAAAAAAAAAGACAAATTTGGGAAAAATCACACAAAACAAATCCAAAATACGAAGAAATGTTCAGTTGCACTTTCGGTCAGAGAACTCAACAAGAAAAATTTAAAACACCATGTCTTATTCAACTGGTTTCAACAGCTCAGTTACTGGTCCCCTGCCTTTCAATGAAACACAAAAAGATAGCATCACAAAATACCCATTTGTTGCCTGAAATTAAGCAATTACAATCTAGTTTAGTTTTCTAAGGGAGAGTAAACAGAAATATCACCTCTGGAGTCATGTGGCAGAAGGGAGTGGCAGAAAGTCTCATACTTGGACATTTATCTGGAAGACACTTTGACCTAAACCCAAGGACACCAAGGAAGCAGCAAGACTCTCCACCACTGTGCTGTTTGTGATAACCAGAAAACAACCTCGTGTTTCTTCCCTTTGTCTGGAAAAATAATTGTGGCATTTACCAATAATGGAGCAATATCCTGGAAGAAGAGGGAAAATGGATTGGATTTTTTTAGGTTCAGCAACATGGATAAATCTATAAAACAGACTGAGTAGGAAAAATAAACAACAAAATGAGGTCTATAACACAGAAACGTTTGTGTAAATTAAAACGCACACCACAGTCTATATTTTTAGGACAGACTTATCTGAATAAACATGTGGAAGGTGGCCTGAAAGAATACACATAAAACATACTAAAACGAGCTTCTATGGGATGAGTTATATGGGGCAGGCTTAGTAAATACAGGTGAATATTAAAATAAAATATTAGAATAAAAAGGGTTCTAACACCAAGGATAACAATGAGCCCTAAGGTAAAGCATGCAATCAGATAAATGAAGGCCCTTATGCCTGAAAAATAATTATCAAATTGAAATGAGATTTCACCCAAAGTCAGGGAAGAGCACTGCCGTAGGCCAAACCGTGGCTACACACTGTCAAGGTCTATAGTCTGGCTGATTTCTTAAATGCTTCTCACAACAGGACACACATAGTCTTTTTTTCTTCAAGTGTGCTCATGGTGATGTTTAGTACCTCGACATCCTGAACACAGAACCAAAAGGACTTTTGCCATCTGGCCAGCTCAGAATTCTATCACACTCAGCCCCTGATATAAAGAGTCTGTTTCTGAGAGAGGAAAGGCCTGCCCTAGAGGAGTCATTGAGGGGCCATCCTGTCCTGTGTCTTCAGTGGCTATGGTAAGGAGGCGCTCTAGACAAAGGAGTCAGTACTTGTTTTCACCAGTTTGATTTTCCTTTCCATGATCTAGAAGCCAAGTGCATTGTTGACATCCTGTCTCCAAGGTGCTAAAGATAATTGGAGAGTGGGAGGTGGAAGCAACTCATGACATGGAAATCATCTTCTTCATTGTTTGTACTGCATGTCACCTCATCTCAAATCCATGCACCTTCAGTGCTGTGTGTGTGTGTGTGTGTGAGAGAGAGAGAGAGAGAGAGAGAGAGAGAGAGAAATGGGACACCAAATAAGGAGGCACTTTTTCATTTCCCTTGGTTTCCATCTCTCCCTAGTACTTGTGACGGGATAGGAAAGCTTTGATCCGGTCACAATTTGCCTGGGGAGTCTGAGATCTTCACTAGTCTTTATCCTTTCATCTCCCTCCCGTTGACTTTGCTGGGGGAGAAGCCTGAGACCATCTATGTTCTCCTGTAGAAGGCGTGATAATAGAAAGGGGCTTAATTTTTCTGTAGCAAGGATGCCAAAAATTCTGAAGCTACCGCCGCGGTCAGTCACCTTGAGCTCCCTCTCTCTCCTTTATGGGGGCCCAGATCCACTCTAGTCCCCAAGCAGCTAGGCTGAACCAAGTGTTGGGTGACACCCGAAGCAAAGCTTTCTGGAAAACGTCCTTTTTGTGGGGGGGAAAGTAATCCCAAAAGAATGGACTCCAAATAGAAGGACAGGGAACAGATCCGCTTTTTTAGCCTCCCACCCAGATTTTTTCCAAGAGAAACGATATCTGGAGAGGAATTTCTTCACCTTTCCATCCAAGTACATGGGACACAAGAAAGAAGGAAAGAGAAATTAAACTGTGGGGGGGGGGGGGGACTCATAGCTCTGGACCAGCTAACATACCAGTATCCTTGGCTTCTTACTTCCTTGATCATCGAAGCTTGCAAGCTAGAAGACCTCAGCACCATTGGGAATGGCCATTGACTTTTCGGCACACAATCCTTCCAAAAAGGATTACATCACATGAATTTAATTTTCAAGAATAAACTAAAGGATTAACAATTCAGCCCAGTGATTTGTATTTTACTCCTCAATATCCCAAGGGGAAAAATTGTCCTAAAAGCATGAGTCTAGTTCACAAAGTGTTTACACACGTCTCCACTCAATGACTGCCTAAATACTTGCTCTAGCTGGAAGTGAGGCCCTGTTTTCCTGGAGACTCCTGTACTTAATGGCTTCGTCTTACCTCTGTTCTTTCCTCTGCTGCCTTGCTATGAAGTCTTTGGACCAGGCCTCTCTACATCCGTCACTACCAGCTCACTGCCCTGGCACAACATTGTCGTTACGTAGTTGCCCTAGAATATAGTCAAAAATCATGATGAATATTTTAAGATTAATAATCTTATTTGCCTTCATGAAAATTTGAAAATCTTTTGAAGAATCACTTAGTTGGCCCAAGTTTGTTAATAAGAGATGCCCAAAGATATTTGTGTTGAGGTTTCCCCTCCTCGCTCAAAGTTTTGCTACAAAAGCATAGGCATGCTGGTATTTCTGAAGCAATGGGTCTTCCCCTTAGAGTACCAGTGATGAAGATGGCATCTCTCCCACAGAAACCACTAGCAAGAAGCTTGCTCAGCACTTCAATCTTCTACCCCCCTCTTTGCTCAGGTCAGCCAATCAGATTCAGATGGAATGTAAGTCACCATGAAACAATAATGTTTCTTCTCTGTCTGCTGGCTGACTTGACATTTCATTGGCAGCCTTCAGAACACTTCACACCTCTCTGAAAAAAAAATGTTGAAAGCAATTTGTAGTTTCTTGACACATATAATAAATAGATTTTCGAGACAATATCTCTCAAAATTGCCAGGAATATACAGACTAAATGGGACACCATTTCTCCTCTGTTGGTTTCCCTGGAAAGATATTCCTAAATAATTATAAAGACTATAAGGATTGAGGTAGTACTTCATTTCATTTCCCCAGCAATGACAGCATCCTGGAATCATATTATTTAACTCAGTCTGGTTTTATAGCTAGAAGTTCAATTCTGCTTGGACAGACGAGGCACTTTGTCTGAAACTTTTAACCTCCAATATCTGTTTGTGACCATGGTGGTGATGTGCCCACATTTCCTTCCCAAAACCACCGCTGCTCTGTGGTCCGTGTACATGGGGATAAGCCAGTGCTCAGATGTTAAGGTTAACATCTAACCTGAGTACATTCTGTATATATGTCATTCTTCCAGCAGCAGTGACTGTCCTGGAGACAGCCACACGAAAGAACCAGAGACAACAGGATGCGGGAACGCGCTAAAGCTCCAAGAGAGAGAAAAACAGTATTCTATTTAAATTCCTGAGTTTCATCCTGAAGGAGGACAGTGGAAGTTTATTGCCGCTCTCATGTTAGCTCGTGCAACCTGGGATGGTAGCCAAAAAGCAATGGAGAAAAGATTGCTTTGAGACTTGGGTCAGATGGAAAGGGAGGAGGACCTCCCCTATCAGTGGACTGGGGAAGGGGCATGGGTGGGGAGGAGAAAAGGACGATGGGATTGGGAAGGGACGAGGGAGGCTGATACAGCTGGTATGCAAAGTGAATAAACTGTAATTAATAAAAATAAATACATTTTAAAAAGAGAGATACTACTCTCTGAGCCTTAGATTCAGCTGTGCCAAAAACCCTGGGCTGAGTGGACTGTGTTAGTCAGAGTTCTCTAGAGGCAGAACTCATTTAAGACTCTGTAGTTTCTGGGAGCAGCTTTACTCATCCATTTTACTTAAGCACTTCCTCATTATTTTATTTTTTATTAGCTCATTCATTATCAGGTAGGTTTCTTTCCTTATTGCACCCTTAGTCTTCATTAATCTCCCACTCCATCTCAGCCTCCTCTCCACCATGTCCCTACTCCATCTCTTCCCTTAACCCTTTTCCCTCTAGTATTCTATCTTTCATTATTTTGAGGGTATTACGTAGATGCAGACCTTGAGTCCTGCCCCAGAGAACATGCTGGAGAAGCGCCCACTGATGCAGTGATGGCAAATCAGTAATGGGGGTTCTGTTCTCTGATCTGATGTGAGGCCTATTCTATGGAGAAATTCACAAACATCCAAGGTGGGGGATGCCATAGGCCATAGAGAGGAAGCTGCTATTTTGCTAAACAGACAGGGAGTACCCAACATAGTGTTGTCTAAATAATTATGTTGATGCTTTAGTCAAAGAACTTGCTTCTTACAGTGGTCAGTAGTAACTGCAGAAACCCATATGTGGCCAAAGTGCTGGGAATAACAGACTGTTGAATGCTCTATATTACCTCCTCCAGGGCTATAGAAAATGGGGAAGAAAGATTTTAGAGTCAGTGGAAGGAGAGGACTGAGGTAGAATGCTGCCTTTCACACAGCAAATGAGATTATCCATATAAGACCCATGTAAGACTGGACCTGTCAACATGACTGCTATAAGAGCAAAGACAGAAAAGAACCTTAAGGCTCCCTTATGAGGACTTTTGTGCAGATAATGAACCACACCCTCCCTGAGCATCTATAAGTATTTAACGGTCAGTGAGAGAGGAAGGTATTTTCTTTAACGCTATAGCCTCTGCTAAAAAGCCCATGCTATGATAAATAACCCCCAAGAACAGGCCCCCATGAACAATTCTTCTGATGCTCACTGGAATATAAAAATAAACAAACAAACAAATAAAGGCATGAAAGTAAGAGGAGGAAGTAGGAAGAGGATCAGGTTCAGTGGGAGTCTCAGAGGAAAAGGAGAAGGTAATTGAGGGAAATGTGATAAAAAAAATATGTTATCTGTATGTATGAAGGTGCCCTAATGGAATCCATTACTACGTGTAATAAACAGACGCTAATAAAATGGTTAAGGTATATTGCTAGCAATCTATGCTCAAGTAATTTTCTTTTATCCAGTTTTACCTATATATTCACATATTCGTTTTGTGTATGTTTGTTTCTTCTGGTTTTGTATGCATTATAATAAACTTACTTATTCAAGGCAAAGGGGGATTTGGGGTTTGTGTCTTATTCAAGGGTTCACTCTCAAAGCTTATAAAACTTACGAAGAAGAAGGATGAGAAGAAGGAGGAGGAGGAGAAAGGAGGGGGTCTTGGGGGTTCTGCCTGGAATAGATAGAAACATAGGGCTTCATTGGACTGTGGTGAAGTCAAGGACAAACAATGCAGACAAGACCCAGGGCAGATAAGTAAACACACCACTTCTCCTTCCCCCAAACATAAGTTCTAACCTGGAACAGATGTTTGGGTGGAGAAAGTCAGTGGTTGTGATGTTGCTAGTAGACAGAACTGAAGTCTGGGTCAAAGGCATTGGATGGAGGGTGGAAACAGTCACTTGACAGTATGATGGCTGCAAACCATGGAGCTATTGCAATCACACACCAATAGGAACCAAACAGCAAAGCGTCAACATTTGTAAAATCACAGGGCATGCAAAGAGACCCTGACAAAACCATACAAAAGTAACAAAAGGCTTTAATGGACCTTTTTAGCTCTCTGACAGAGAAAGCATAAGAAAATAAGGGAGCAAAACATGGGAACAATACATGAAAATTATGTCTTCCTAGGTTGCTATGGTGCATTTACAAAATTACCATCTTTTAAACATAAATCCCAAGAAGCTGTTACAATACAAACCTCATTCTAAGATGCAACATAATAAAGCGATAAGTAACAAATACAAAAATGAAGAAAAGCCAGGCCTTTAGAAATGGGGGCATCAGAATCACTCTTAATTAACTATTGAATCAAAAATAATAGATATACTGTAACTGTTATCTATCTAAAAACCAAAGCAGTAACATTATAACTTAGAACCAGGGAACATTAAAAATTATAAAGTTTTACTGAAGCATGCAACATAGAAACCTAAAAGGAAAAGAAAATAATTTAAAATATTCACAGAAAATAAAAACAAAAAATAATAAACTGGTAATCCACAAATAATAGAATTAAATATTTTAATTTAAAAAATTAAGTAATAGAATTAAGTATGTTATGGACAGATTCTTTGGATTAAAGACCATAATAATTAACATATAACATTAATTAACCTATTCAAGGATAAAAGAGGAGAGCTACAGAATTAGAAAATTAGTAATTAATAAAAAAAAGTGCTGAGGAAATCTAAACACAAATAGAACATTTGCCCAGAAATATGTTAGGCACACTGAAAATATTAATGAAATTTTTGTGTTTTTTTTTTCAAATAAAAATATGAAATACAAAACTAGCCAGAGGAAGAAGCCAGGATAGAAACTAAGAATTTGTCTATGGAGGAGTTCCCCTTAGTGTTGCCCTTTTACCCAAAATAATATGACCTGCCAGATTTAGACATAAATATAGCAAGTATTTGGGGTAAGGATAATTCTAACATATTTTTAAACCTTCCGAAAGAAGACACAAGGCTAACGTAGATAAATGGAGTCCTGACCATATTTGAAGGAGAGTGGGTGGGATGGAAGGAATCATTTGTAGAAACTGGAAAAAGCTTTTGTCTCATGCTCACATCTGTGTTCTCCAATGATGCTGGGTCATGTGCCAGCTTTGTCAACTTCACACAAACCAAAATCACCTGGGAAGAGACTCTCAGCTGAGGAATTGTCTCGATCAGATTCTCCTGTGAGCATGGCTGTGAGTGGACAATGAGCAAAATACCAAACTGTCCATGATCGGGGAACTCCCAGCAACAAAGATTCACACAGAAATGAAGAAAGTTATGGAGTAGTCAAGGTTTGCAAGAAGATAATTAGGTGAAAAAGTAAGCAGAAGCAGAAATTTAAGAGAGAGAGAGAGAGAGAGAGAGAGAGAGAGAGAGAGAGAAATCAAGAAAATAGAAAACACAATACAGAAAGTCAACAAAACCAAGTTGCTTTTTTTTTTTTAAGTCAGGGTCTGACTGTGTGGTTCTGGCTATCCTTGAACTTGCTGTGTAGTCCAGGCTAACCTCAAATTCACAGAGATAGCCTGCCTCTACTTCTCAAGTTCTCGGGTTGAAGAACTGAGCCACCATACCCAGAGTCCAAGTTGTTTTGTAAAAACATTAAGAAATCAAAAGCCTTCTGCTAACACAGAATAAGAAAACTCTGTGAAAAAAGAAAGAAAGAAAACACTGTGCTTTCAGCATCACAGATCAAAGCAGGACTATTTTTACAGATCTTAGAAGTACTCAAAAATACTATGATAATTTCCTTTGAAATCACAACATATTACATCCAGACAAGACTTAATAAAAACTATGAACAGCTACATGACTGTTAGACAAATAATTTATAATTTTTTAATCCTGCAAAGAAAATTCAAAGAATGGATGAGCTCACTGACAAATTAAGAAAACTAAAACATACCATTTGAATATCTCAATGGGAACAGGAATTTTTCTTGACAAAATGTAACATCCATTTAAACATTACAAGTAGGAATGGAAGGAAATTATGAAGGTAATACGTAGTAAGCATGGCAAAAACATTCACTGTCAACATCTTTATTCAACATCGTGCTGGAAATCCTATGTGATGAAGCAGAAATAAGCCTATACATTTATAAAAATCACAATGTAAGGAGTAAAATAGTTATGCACAGATGACCAGTGCACAAAATCCTAAGAAGTCTGCAATTAAATTACTATGATCAATAAATATATTTAACAAGATCATAGTATACAGATTCAATATATAAAAAAATCAAGTATAGCAATAAATAATTGAAAATTTTTAAATATTACAATACTGTCAGTGTATTTAGTAATATTTCAACTAATAATGTGAAATACCATTGCAATGTTAATAGAACTATATTTTTATTTTATTATTTTTAGCATCTTTTTTATGTTTATTAATTACAGTTTATTCACTTTGTATTCCCCCTGTAGCTCCTTCCCACATCCCCTTCCAGCCCCATCCTCCCTCCCTCTTCCCCACCTGGGCCCCTCCCCCAGTCCACTGATAAGGGAGGTCCTCCTCCCCTTCCCTCTGCTCCTAGTCTATCAGGTCTCATCAGAACTGGCTGCATTGTCTTCCTCTGTGGACTGATAAAGCTGCTTCCCCCTCAGGAAGAGGTGATCAAAGAGACAGCCCATGAGTTCATGTCAGAGACAGTACCTGTTCCTATTACTGGAGAACCCTCTTTGACACTGAGCTACATCTGTGCAGGGGTTCTAGGTTATCTCCATGCATGGTCCTTGGTTGGAGTATCCATCTCACAAAAGACTCCTGTGCTCAGATTTTTTGGTTCTTTTGCTCTCCTTGTGGAGTCCTGTCCTCTCCAGGTCTTTCTATCTCCCCCTTCTTTTATAAAATTCCCTGCACTCTGCCCAAAGTTTAGCTATGAGTGTCATCATATGTTTTGATACCCTGCTGGGTAGAGTCTTTCAGAGGCCTCTGTGGTAGGCTCCTGTCCTGTTCCCTGTTTTCTCCCTCTTCTGATGTCCGTCTTGTTTGTCTTTCTGAATGAAGATTGAGCATCTTACCCAGGGTCCTCCTTCTTGATTAGCTTCTTTAGGTGTACAGATTTTAGTAT
>CM053749.1:22929201-23006880 GCA_028658305.1 Pachyuromys duprasi
TGGTATAGCTGGATCTTGAGGAATCACTGTTCCTAATTGTCTGAGAGAGTGCTAGATTGATTTCCAAAGTGGTTGTACAAGTTTGCATTCCCACCAGCAATGGAGGAGGGTTTCCCTTTATTTTTAAAGCAGGTTATTGTTCATCATGGGTCATTCTTTCAACCACTGTGTTCTGACAATACACACATGTCATTATTTTGAATATTAAACAATAATTAATAAATTATTAGAAAGCAAGGAGCTTGGACCAAATGCTTCCCTGGAGCCTCATAGGAAGCATAACCCTGGCACCACCTTGACCTGAGGCCTCTGGTCCATGTACAAATTCATTTCTTTTTAGCTTATGCAGAATTATGAGGAACGTACTTCAATTTAAGCCACCCACTAGGCCAAAGAGCAGCCACAGAAGACAAATCTTTCCCCAGCTTTCTAATGTCTATTTTCCTTCTCCCCCTTGTGTATTTTAGTCAGGCCTATTTTGTTCACAAATGTATACAATAGAGTGTTGGCCCGAGTGAAAATGGTCCCCACTGGCACCATTGAGAGGTGTGGCCTTATGGAGTAGGTGTGGCCTTGTTGGACAAAGCATGTCCTTCAAAGTGTGTGGGGCTGGAGGGTGGAGGGACTTGGAGGTTTCAGAAGCTCAGCCCGGGCCCAGTGGTTCACTCTCTCTTCCTGCTGCCAGAGGACCCAGATGTAGAGCTCTCAGCCCCTCTGCAGCACCGTGTCTGCCTGTGTGCCTCCGTGCTTCCCGGCGTGATGATATCAGACTAAACCTCTGGACGGTAAGCCAGCCCCAGGTGATTTCTTTTTCACTTGTAAGAGTGGTTGAGGCTGTGATGTCTCTTCACGGCAATACAAATCCTAACTAACACAAATAGTAAGAACTAAAAATTGCAGGTGGTATTTATGGGTAGATTTTCTTGACTGAGATTATTGTGCTAAAATGTAAATGTATCTGTGCTTTCAGTCATTTCTAAAGGGGTGATCAAACCTGTAACAGTAAAGAAAACAGCACTGAGCCAACATACCAATTCCCAGTTTCAGTGTTTATAAATGCTTGGCTAATCCTATTTAATCCTATACCCATTTCTTCACAGTGTAGATTATTTTAGAGAAAAAACAAATTGCTTTACCATTTCATCTGTGATTTCATCTGTCTCTACCTCTAGAACTTGAAAGTGCACTTAAAATAAACACAATACAAAGAACAGACTGAGTGAACATCCTTAACCCAAAACCTCAGCACTCTGACATGCTCTATAATTCAAAAAGTTTTCCGACACGACAGTAGAAATTCATATATCATAAAACATTGTTTTGTGCACAAAAATGCCAAAATACTGCATGAAACTACCATCAGCCCATGTGAAGAAGGTGTATATGAAATAAGTCATTTTGGGTTTCAGGCTTAGTTTGCCCACGGGATACGTACATACATACATACATAGAAAAATATCTGTGTGTGTAAATATTCCATTTTTTAAAAATTAACTCTAGAACTCTTCTGGTTTCATACTCTGTGTAAAGAATATGTATCCTATATATTACAGCTAAACATCAATAATCACTTTGTATTATATAATCTTCAGTGAATTTCACATTTTCCTCGGCTTAGTCACCATTTTTACAGGCTGTTTAAATCAGTGTCCAAATACAGTTCATGTCTGCTCTTGGTTGATAGGCATCCCTCACCTTTTAGCTTTCTTTTAGTTATAAATCCTCATCTCTCTGCTTATCTGTTCTTAATCACTCTCTCTTCTCTGCCTCTCCTCTCTGGTCATTGTCTTTATTAAAGAAATTGGCTCATTTATCTCACATAGTTTCCATAGTCTAGATGTTGGAAATAGTATCACAGTATTATTTAACATAATCCTTGATCCTTGACAGTTCATTTTAGAAACTAGAATTCTGATCATATTTAGGTTTAAATATTCTGCAGGGATACTGTAAGTCATGCTGTGAGCTCCCATCAGAGGTACAGAGCATCAAGTTGTCTCCCTCTGCTGCTATTAGCAGTCGCAAATGATTAAGGCCTAGATTCATCTTTTCATTAGAAGCTGCAACCAGGGTGATATCTTAATTTTGCCTTCCTTCCTTTATTAGTTGGAGTAGTTCCATTTAAAAAAAAATCCCCTTTATCAGATCATTCATTATCCTAAGGCACAGTATACATGAGAAAGTCTGGATAAACTACCCCATCTCTTTCTTTACCAGGTTTAAAAATAATGAACGAGTTTCCTAGTATCCTTTAAATAAGGGTGGCCAGCACTTTTGTTTACCTGAAGTTATCTGCATGAATTCTTGGCTTCTAAAATGTGAATAAATAGTTAACAGAGCACATTCTCTTTCTCTGTGGAAAAAATGACCTTGGGTTAACTATCCAGCTCTGTTCCCCTGGAAACTAATAAAGGTGGACAGTCAGCTGCTACCTGGCAACATTGCTCATGATGAAAATGACCTCAAATAATAAGCTACACTTCGTCTGGGAGGACAGTGAATAAACGAAAAAACTAGTGGGAGTCCATAGTTAAAGCTGTGAACACAGGTCATGTCTTGTACTGGGACTACTAGAAGCTATTCCCACAGAGCAAAATGAAGGTGCTGGGGCCTACTGGCTTGCAGGCTCTGAACCAGATGCTCCGGTATCTGTTTTATTCATCCAGGTTCCACAAGCAACAGAATGAGATGCACATTTGCACAAAAGTGGTTTACTGGGGGCTAGACTTGGGAACTGTATTAGTTACTTTTTCTGCCGTGTAAGAAAGCATGACCAAAAGCAACTTAGGAAAGAGAGTTTCTTTGGCCTGACAGTTCCAGAGTCTGTAGTGTCAGGG
Source organism: Pachyuromys duprasi (assembly GCA_028658305.1). Taxonomy (NCBI): domain Eukaryota; kingdom Metazoa; phylum Chordata; class Mammalia; order Rodentia; family Muridae; genus Pachyuromys; species Pachyuromys duprasi. Next base: position 22,932,039 of record CM053749.1, read on the forward strand.
GAAGCACCTGGAAACAGGTGCAGGAGAAAGAAAATGAATGATCATACCTTCAACAACACACACAAAGCAGAAAGAGTGAACTGGATAAGGGGCAAGACTAAATTTCACAAGGTCTGACCCCATTAATGTACTTTATTCAGAAAGACTCCTTCCTATAGGTTTCATAACCCCCTCACTCAGTGTGATCAGGGGGAACCAAGTGTTCAAATACCTGAGCTATGGGGTAGTCATTTCTCATTCAAACCGTCCCAGGGACTGAAGGTGTGAACCTCAGACAGGCCAACAGGGCCTCTGTGGCAGCTGGGATAACTCTTTAAAGTTGTCCCGTCCCTAGTTAGGGGTGCTACTTGAATAAGGACATAATCTTAGATGAGGCTGCTCCTCATTCACTGCAAGCAGTTTCTCTAAATATTCAGCCGAGCTGTGAGTAGCTGGCACTGCAGACCAATGGAGGAACTGAGTGCCTCGGTGCTGCTCGGGCTCCTGGGCATCACACCTCACCTAGCATCACCATACCTACTCATTTGGTCCCATTCCTTCCCTTCTGTGCCCCTGCCACACTCGCTGTCCTTCCTGCTGTGTGTTCTCTACCCAAATGAAACTAGTTCTGTAGGTCCACGTTTATTGTGTATTTGCCCCAATATATAGTCACCCAGTCCTCCATAAAGCCCAGATGCCTCTTAGTGATATCTGGGTACCCACAATCTGGGGAACAAAAGTATTGGGTAAGTCATGGTCTTTGGGCCTTTTCTGTGGCCAGAATCAGTAATGTTTTTAAGAGAATGTTCTCAGTTCATTTGTTAACCAACCACAATGGCTAAGCCGAGGCTCCAAAGATAACAAGGCACAACTGGAGCTAGCTTACAAGATGAGGCTAGTTTTTGATATTGTTATTTCCAATTAAATGAAGTGTAGCTGGGTTTTCTTGTCACTTGTCACCTGTCTGTGTATTGCTCAATGTAGTCCCAACCCTTTCTTAACAACCCAATCACCAGCAAAATCTGTGTGGCTGATAAAGAATTCAAGAACTATTTTCATTTGTGCGTTGTGTTGGTTGCATCCTAAAGGATAAAATTCAGGGGGCCTAGGCAGAAGACTGTGCTGCCACACTCTCTTCTGGTTTGAAATAATTCCTTCTATACAAAATTCAATGATAGTTAAATCTATTTGTTCCAGTGTATTCTTTGTAGTTTACTATGGTTCATAATTATGTAAAATATATTTAAATGGCTTTAAATATCAGTTCCGTAAACTAAGACACACAGTCCCTTCCATTTTGTTCCTGCATGCTCATAAATCTAAAAGTTTATCTTTACATACCATACAAAATACAAGCCGGAGACCCCCAGGCTTTTCCTGAAATGAATGGTACTGTGTTATAAACATATCTACACTGCTCTTTTCACTAAGTAATATAACTCAGGATTCAGTTTGGACCGGTAGGCAAGGGTCTCCCTCATTCTTCTAGCAGCTCAGTCAGACACTGTGTGTGCTTGGTTTTACCTGATCTGTCTCTGTCCACAGGGATTCATGTTTCCTTTTGGCTTTGTGCTGTTTCAGGCATTACTATGATGGGAATCTGGGTGTTCAAATGCAAAAGGCTGAAGCTTGGCCTCCTCCCTCACCTTATAGAAAGAAATTAAGCTCAAAAGGATCAAATGCATAATATAAGGCATGAAGCTACTTAAAGAAAGCATGGGGGGGGGGTGCTTCAAGGTAGGAGGAAAGACAAGGTCTGCAGGGGTTTTGTGTTTTGTTTTGCCTAAGGGCCCCAAAGCATAAGAAACCAATGCAAAAATATGCAAAGAGGATTAAATCAAACTACAAAGATTCTACACAACAAGGAAAATGATCAAGATTATAGATAAAATCTACAGCTTGGTAAATTTTTTGCAAATTATTCAAATAACAAAGAATTAATACCCAGGATATGTAAGAAAGGCAAACAACCCAGTAGCAAAGACAGATAATCCAATTTAAAATGGATAAGGAATATGAACAGACACATATACCCATACAAGAAAAGAAATTCAAATGTCCAATAAATTTATGAAAAATATTTAATATAATTAACTATCAGGCAAATAGAAATTTAAAAAAACACAATGAGCTATCCCTCACCACAATTAGAACAACCGCTAACTGAAAGAAAAAGCTGACAAATTGTTAAGAATATAGAGGAAAAACTCTACAACAATTGGTAGGAAAGTTAAATAAAACAGTTTAGGTGAGTAACTTGGGGAGTTCTTAAAATAAAAAAAACTAACTAAAAATAAATCTCTCACATGACTCGACTATTTTTCTTCTAGATCAGTGGTTCCCAAACTTCTTAATGCTGTGACCATTTGATACAGTTCCTCATGTTGTGGTCACCCTCAACCACAAAATTATTTTGTTGCTACTTCATAATTATAATTTGCTACCATTATAAATCGTAATGTAAATATCTGATATGCAGTGACGCAGCATGTATTTCACGGGGAGGGGGTGGGTTAGAGCAGAAGAGGTCACAAACACAAAGTATTGGGAAGGAAACGTTAAACACACTGATTGGGTTATTGTTTATTGCATTTGTATGTCCGTACAGAGATATCACTATGTCCTTGTGGGTTTGATTCCTATTTCCATAATGATTGGTGATATTTGGCACCTTCTCATATACTTGCAGATTGTGTGTCTTCTTTGAAGAAATGTCTGTTTGGGGGTGGGGTTGTCTACCTTAAAAGTCTATGTGGCTTTTTGCTATGGGGCTATAGAAGTTCCTTATACCTTAGCGATATAAACTATTTCTCAGATGTATGTTTTGCAAACGTTTTTCTCTGGTTCTGTAGACTGTGTTGTCTGTGGTCTTCCCTTGGTTGTGCAGTATTGGTTGTCTGATTTTGCTCTTCTTGTACCACCTTCCTCTTCCTTCCCTACTTGTTTTTCTGTAAGCCTCTCACTTGGATTGCTGTGCAAAAATCCCAATATCAGGGTGAGTAGCAGTTGATACTAGGAATCACCACCTTTTGTCTTCCATTTTCCAGGAACGCCCTGGCGTTTTGTAACATTGTGCTGGCTTTGAGACTAATGTATTTAAACTTCATCATATTAAGAAGTCAACTACAAATAAGGTAAGGCGGTACATGTTTGTAATGCCACTGGCTGGGAAGCTGAGGCAAGAGGATTGTCATGCGTTATGTGTTTGCCTGGGCCACCTAGCAAGACTTCATCTTTTTAAAAAAGTAACTATATATGTAAACCCCCCGTAGTATTTGGTATTTCTAACATGAATACTCATGTTATGCCAAATGCCTCTTCCGCACACATACAGATGACTCGAATGGTTGTGAGGAGAATCCTATTAGAACAAATGACAAAAGGTAAGTTGTATGACTTTTTAAATGTGTTATTGCAATCTGCTGAATGCTTTATTAAAAGCTTCCATTTGTGATGCATAAAATTAGATGGGGTCTAGCCTGCCTTTTCTCAACTGTACTTTTCTGTCAGTTTGGGTTTAATGAATTCATTTTGGTTACATAGAAATAATTAGGAAGCTCCCCTTCATTTGATGGTCCCTATAATTGGTGAAATCACCCAAGATTCCCTAATCTTTTATTGTTCTTTAAGTTTCATAATGCATACAACAGACTTTGATCATATCCCCCCCACTACCTCTCCTTACAACCATCACCAGGACTCCCCAAGGGATTTCTCTCTCTCTCAACCTACATGTCTTCTTACTGTTTTTAATTACCAATCCATTGAGTCTAGTTATTGCTGTCCATAAATATACTAGTACAGGACCATGCACTAGGGCATGGGCACATGCCCTACCCTTAAGGAAATGTGACTCTCCATCCCTAGACAGCCAACAACTGCCAAAACTCCTCAGCTAGAGGTGGAACTTCACAGCCAGTACCCCCCCCAATACTGGACTTTTTACTGGTTTGATCCGCAGATAATCACAGCTCTTGCTCATTCTTATGTACAATGGCCTTCTCATGCTGGAAGATAGCCTTCCCTATCACCCAACTCTTACGGTCTTCATGCCCAGTTTTCTATAATGGTCCTGAGGCTTGAGTTGGAGAATGTTGATATGAATGGCCCATTTGTGGCTGACCACCCAGAGTCATGTAGTCTCAGCATTTTGACCAGTTATGAATCCCTACCAAAAAACGATTAGCCACTGCAACAAGAAGCTTCTCAGGCTATGGCTAAGAGCAATCACTAACCTCCATATGCGCACATGCAGGCAAGCACATCTTCACATACCTGCATGTTTATGTGCACACACACATATACACACACACAATATGAAATCTTATATGTGGTAACATGAGCCCTGGAAACATGCTAAGCTAAAGAAACAAGACACGAAAGACTGCATATTACTCCATTTGTAGAAAAGGCAAATGAATAAATCAGAAAGACCATTCAATGGGGACTCAGGGAATACAGGAGGAAATAATATCTTGGGGAAGGGACAGACATGTTTTGGAATTAGAAACGGTAAGGATTGTTCAAGTAAATGAATAGGCACTGAAATGTTCACTCAATAATGTTATAAACATCTCAATAATGTTTTTAAAAAGAGAAAGAAAAGGATGCCTTATAGAGACCAATACTGAAATGACCTATGAATAAGATTTAGTTCTCTGTCCCCAGGGCAGGGAGGTTTATTGATAGAACTGAGTTGGGGCAAAAATGAAGGGAAGGGGTCTCCACCTATTCCTGCTGTTGGTGTAATCTGGAGTATTCTTTGGAGTGATATTTTAGTAATATCTATCAGAAAATAAAGCACACACCCTAGGATTCAAGATTTTCAATTGTAGACATCTAAACACCATGTGAGGCTGGCCCAGTTAGCACTTGGCAAATGTTCTTTCCTATTACAAAGGTGATAATCATGGGAAGAGGTCATAAATTATTCACTAAACTCCTGCAGACAAATTCAGCTCCCACTTCTGCTATTTTTTGGAAATATAATAAGACAGTGTTCCTGTTCTAGGATGAAACCTCAGCTCCTTTAATCTTTTCAAGATTCATGAAGAAGGAAACAAAACTACCCCTGATATTTAGGTCCCTGTTTCTAGGTCTTCTGAATGCACACTAGCCCAGTAGAAAATGTTTCTGTACTTTAGTCTCTTGGTAAATAGATATGGTAGGATAGGGTAGGGCAGGGTGGGATGGAATTGGGTAGGTTGGGTGGGGTGGAGCAGGGGTACAGAGAAAGACACAAAGCCCGAGTCCCAAATATGTGAGTGACTTAAGCATAAAGCCTCATGAACATGAGCGGAGACCACAGAAAGAAGGGCCAGAGCGAACCTGTGTCGCTGACCCTTCAGTCCCTCCACCAAATAGTGCGATCTCTTTAACTATGCTTAATAGTGTGTCTCTTTAAACATTGTGCTTTGATGGTCAAAGGATTCTGTTGAGGGAAGAGGAAAATCATGTCAAGCCATATCTCTAATTAGTCATATCCCAGTCTTTCAGTCAATAAAGACAAACCCTCAAGTCAACTTACCCCAAATAGCAGGAAAAATACCAACCAAGGAAAAGATAGCATCTAAAATCTACATGAGAACTCGAAAGGTGACAAATGACAGCTAAAGCCTCCCAGAGGTCTGTGGTGACACCACTCCTGTGTAGCTGACCTCCTGGAAAACACCCAGTACGCATTCACACCACTGGGTACCCTTCTCTCACCTACTGAGCATGTTGAGACATGGTGGGGGTAGGGATTGTGACATAAGCAAATGTCCACAGGCTGAGACAGATAAAGCCAGCTCAGAAGCTTGACAGGAGGAACATCACCTTTGAAGGCCTCATAAACTGGCCAACCTCCTGCCACAACTCCCAAACGACCAGCCTCACCAGAGGGAACCAGGATCCCTCTGGGCAGGGGAGAAGTGACCTCAGGAATCCGGTAGAGGAAGCTGTCAAAACTCTAAAGGCCTAATCCCAAGGATCCAGGAGCCATGGAGACAGCAATGTGTGTCTGCTCTCCATGCTGCACCTGGCAGAGATGCTGCCCCCGGCTCTTCTCCTGCCTGTGCTGCAAGTTCATCTTCACCTCGGAGCGGAACTGCACCTGCTTCCCCTGCCCCTACAAGGATGAGCGGAACTGCCAGTTCTGCCATTGCACCTGCGCAGAGAACCCCAATTGCCACTGGTGCTGCTGCTCCTGGGCCAATGACCCCAACTGTAAGTGTTGCTGCACCACGAGCACCAACATGAAGTGCTACTACTACGAGAGCCGCTGCTGCCGCAATGCCACCATCACGTTCAGGAAGGGCCGCCTTCGGAGCATCCGCACCTCGTAAGTGCTGGGCCAGCCTTCGTGTGACTGCGGCGGTTCAAAATAACCGGGGAACTCATGCCAGCTAGGGGAACTCCAGAACAGGCCGGTGTGCTGCCTACAGTTCACACTTCCTTGGGGGGGGGGGGAAGAGTCAGTGGTACAGCAGTTAAGTGTATATGAAACGTCCACTAATGGTATAGACCCCCAAGCCCCAAACCCAAGCGCCATTATTTATGTGAATGCATGCTGCACCCTTTGAGCCCAAATGCGCTCATCTTGCAAACAGGTGATAGCTGCCAGCCACTAATTGTGTACACATTCCCCTCCCTCACCTATGCCCAGTGCACCCAGGAAAATAGTTAGCTGGGAGATACTAAGTTGCCAGGGATCACACAGCTAGGAAAGGGTAGCAACATGAGCTAGGTCAATGGTCCTAATTTTTTTTAAATGCCATATTACAAGATGGAGACCATGATACGGTATGTGCTCCCTAGCCTACCTTATGATACAAAAAATAAATAAATAAAACCTGTTCTTTATCCCCCTCCTATGAACTGCAACATTTACCTGAAGAGTAAAAACTTCTGGGGGCCACTTTTGAGCATAATAACCTACAGAGGTACCCTGAACTGATGGCCACCTCTTCTTTCCCATGCAAAATCATGACACACAGGCTCTCAGTCACTCACTAAGGTAGCAACCCCACACCCAGCACACTGTTCTTTTTATGTCACGGGAGCCAGGGGCAATAGATTTCAGTTAGGAGGGACAGTCACAGCCTGGTCCTGTCACAGTAGCAGGGAGGGAGGCTGAAATCAGTGCTTTGAATGGCGATCCTTAGGCATCAGTGACTCCCAAACTCAGAGGCACACTGAAATCCCGTCATATTAAAAACAGTTGTGGTTGGCACACACCTCTCAATGTTCTCTTTTTCGATGATCTTGGGGTTTAATCTGGGCTTCAGAATTGTCAGAACTCTATCTCCATTGGGGGCTTCTAACGGGAAGAACTGGAGGTATCCTATCGAGGATGGGAGCTGGAGGCTTGGAAGGCAGATGCAAGAACAGGCAAAGCTAAGGAGAGCCTGAGCTATGCAGGGGTCCAGAGGCAGAGTGTGTCATCCAGAAGGCGGAAAGCAGAGCTGTGGGGTGTGGTGTCTGCTTTGGCATAGAACTGGGGGGTGAGGAGACCTTTATTGGACTTCAGTTTGTTTGAGGATGGGCAGGCATGCTATGCAGGTGCCAGAGAGCCTGCTCTAATCCGCTGGTGCTGGCCTTCCAACTCCCCTCTCCTTGTCTCCAGACCCCTCCCCTCCCCATCCTATGCAGCACCCTCATTTCCCACTCATCCTCCTCTAAACTTGGCCTTCTTTGCTTCATTCCTTTCTTCACTCCCTTTCTCGCAACTACTCCCATTCCTTGGGCCATTAACAGTCCTGCTCACTCTCTCTCTTCACACAGCATCTCCCAGCTCACAGCTCATTTTCCCTTCACACTCCCTCTCTCCGTCTTTCCGACCTCGTATATTCTTTCCATGTACTAAACACTGATTCCAACCCTTACCTTTTTTTTTAATCAGGGAAACCCATCCAGCTACTACATAAACAACTGATTAGTGACTCCAGGTGACCCTTCCGGGACCAAGCGGGAGGCTAGGCTAGGGCTGAGAACAGTGAGGCTTCAAACCTGGATCTCAGCATCTAAGTCGTCAGAGATGACCTAGTCATCAAGGATGACCTAAGGATATAGGAGGACATTCTGTACCTCAGGGCCACTTCTAGGGCAATGTGCTGAGGAAGCATCTTTGCTCTGAGGTGCAGGTTCCTTGGCCAAGAAAAAGGAGAAGGAGACAGTGAGAAAGGGAAATCAGGCCAGCAAGGGCAAAAGAAAACACAGCCCAGCATCAAGACCAGTGCCTTACTCTGAACAGAGAAGTGACAGGAAGAGCCACAAACTGTGTCAGCTGGCATCTCCATTCCCACGGGCCAAGCCACTTATTTCCCTAAACTGCTTTTACTCTGACTACATCATCTTAGAGAATGCACCTGAATTCCACAAGCACAGTCTCAACATTTGTAGTTCTTGCAATTGAATCCATGAAGCCGGCCTCAGACTTCAGGCGAATAAAGCCCTTTAACTCACAACAGTAGAAGCATGTGCGGGCTTTCACGGGCTGGACTACTATTCTCTTCTATTGTGATTTCCTCCTCCACTGTGGACATTAACTGGTGAATAGCACAAGAGAGTGAATACAGGGGCCATACTTACTCTGATGATGGATTATTTCATGTATACTTTATCAACCCCCATGAAGGAAGTGCTGTAATCTTTGATTTACAGCTGGGGAAACTGAGCACACACACACACAAAGATGAATAATCTTTCTAAATGAGCAACTCTAACAGTGCCGTGTTCCATCATATTAAAATTTCCCAGAAGCAGATCCTTTGGTATTGCTGTTGATCTGGTGGTGAGCTCTCAGGTTCTAGGCTCAGCACAAAAACAGTCTCTTGCTGTCTTAGAAAGGTCATTTACTACTTTCCTCTGCCCCATCCTGCATACAACAGTAGTGGCAATGTCACCGCCTTCCACGTCTGCAATCGGGAGAGATTGGATTTACTGGCTCATTTTATCAAGTGGGAGCATACCTCACTCTATGCCAGTGTTAGGTGCCTGGCTAAGAAGGCGTCACAAGGCATGACAGGACCCGGGCTCTCGTTAGTGAGAGTCGAGTCTGTCTGTCATTCTCTTAGTCCTGTCTGGAAGCCAGCTAGAACATATGGAGCCTGAATCCACTACTATAAAGAGAAAGAGCAGATGCGATCACTCACATTTCCCTGCACAGGAGAGGACAGGCTGTTTTCATGGTTGGGACAATGGTCTGTTCCGAGTTTCAGCATCATGAAGTGGTATTACCTCTGCTCTGATCTGTCAAAGCCACCGTGGCCCTGTCTCCTGGTGGTACTCTCTGGTGTTACTGATATGCAGTGGAACACACAGGCCCAGGTGACCATGCCATACCCTTCTGCTGTTTTTCTTTCCCTCAAAATTAAAATGCTTAGTACAAGGGTGCTGCAAGTTCCTGCTGGACCTAGGGGCTGTACTCAGTCCATACTGGCATTAAATTCAATCTATTTTTTTTTCTTGTTTGGTGTTCTGAGGCAGGGTTTCTCTGTGTAGCCTCGGCTGTCCTGGAACTCACTTTGTAGACCAGGCTGGCCTTGATCTCACAGGGATCCACCTGCCTCTGCTTCCCAGAGGGATAAAGGCATGCACTACCACGTCCGGCTTATTAAATTCAGTCTAAGTCATCTTTAAAAGTACTTTAGCACAGGTACTGGCAGCAGGTACCGAAGGCTTTGCCTGAGTTCATTTGCTGAGAGAGTGGGAGCAAGCCGAGAAGACAGGCACCACGCAGGCGCCATTCCATCCTCTTCCCAATGTGCCACCTTTCTGGACAGATCCCTCCGGAACTCTGCTGTGGGTTCCTGAAGCCTCTGCTTTCTCTTTTCAGCTCCAAGACCGCCCTCCGCGTAGGGAGCAGCGACACTCAGCTGGAAGAGCCGAAGTCCACGCCCACCAGCAGCCATCTGGTGAACCATCTCACCTGCCCCATGTGCAACCGGCTGCGCCTGCACTCCTTCATGCTGCCCTGCAACCACAGCCTGTGCGAGAAATGCCTGCGGCAGCTGCAAAAGCGCGCCGAGGTCACGGAGAATTTCTTCATCCTCATCTGCCCCATGTGCAACCGCTCGCACTGCATGCCCTACAGCCACCAGATGCAACTGCCCGAGAACTACCTGCGTGGCCGCCTCACCAAACGCTACATGCAGCAGCACGGCTACCTCAAGTGGCGCTTCGACCGGTCCTCGGGGCCCATCCTCTGCCAGGTGTGCCGCAGCCGGCGCATTGCCTACAAGCGCTGCGTCACCTGCCGCCTCAACCTGTGCAACGAGTGTCTCAAGGCCTTCCACTCGGATGTGGCCATGCAGGACCATGTGTTCGTGGACACCAGCGCCGAGGATCAGGACGAGAAGATCTGCATCCACCACCCGTCCAGCCGCATCAACGAGTATTGCCGCAGCGACAACCAGCTACTCTGCACCTTCTGCAAGATCGCCTTCCACAACGGCCACGACACCGTCAGCCTCATCGACGCCTGCTCCGAGAGGTCTGCAGCCCTCTTCAGCGCCATCGCCAAGTTCAAAGCAGGTCCTGGTCGGCTTCCCTCCCACCCCACTTCAGGGTTAACTCCCAGCCGCGGAAAAGACCAGGAGATGGTATGGGGGACCTGTCAGAGAGCCTTACTCCACCTGGTGGAGGAATCCAGGCACCGGGAGACCCTGAGATGGCCAGCGAGCCACTGTCATGGCGTCCGTGACAACTATCAGCCGCCATTTAGTGTCACGAAGTCACTGTGTCTCTGTGACTCGGTTTTTTCATCTGTAAAATGGGAAGGATAGTGGTGGTAGCCCCCTCATTGGGTTGTTGTGAGGATTAAATGAATTAGTCTTATGAAATGTGCTCTTACCTGCACACAGAGATCCTACAATCTTTGTTGCAGTTTTCCTGAACTTTGGCCTCATTTTCCAAAGGGGAAAAGTTGGGGGTTAACATCCTGAAGTTACGTGGGGTGTTTGTTTGTCTGTTTGTCTGTTTGCTTTTACTGAGCATGGAAGTTATTTTTCACTCCCACCTCCCGTTTCCATGAACTTCCTGGCAAAGTTGCAGACAACAAATTTAATGAGTTGCTGGTGGACACAAAACAGCCAATAACACTCTGGCCAGCCTCTGTTTGTATTCCTTCTGTCTGCCTGGTCAGAGTTATTCATAGTGGCTATATAATACAACTTCTATAAAAGAAACTAACCCCTGCTTTTTATATTGGTGCCAAGTACAATAATATTTCATGAAGTTCAATAAAGGGTTCATAATTTTGGAATGTGTCTTTACCAGGTCAGACATGTCTTCATCCCCAGTTAGACCTAGAAATTCCCAGTTAGGGAATGGCATCATCTAAAGAGGACCACTTCATGTAAGCCTTTGTCTTAATTAGATTTTCTATTGCTGTGATAAAGCACATTGACCTAAAACAACTTGCAAAGGAAAGGGTTTGTTTTGTTTACACTTCTGTAAACAGGGAAGTCCTGGCCAGAACATAAGACAGGAACCTGGAAGTGTAAAATGGAGGCTGCCCATGGCTTCTCATTCATGTCTAGATTAACCTGCTATTTTACACCATCCAGGACCACCTGCCCAAAGGTGGCACCACACACAGTGAGCTAGGGACTTCCCACATCGATCATCAATCGAGAAAATGCCTTCAGATTTGCCTACAAGCCAATCCTACAGAGTCATTTTCTCTATTAAGATTCCTTCTTCCCAGATGACCCTGGCCAGAATACTTTTGAAATATACTATGTCTGGTCTCAGTAAACATACAGTGCAGAGGCTAAAATCCCCTTTATGCACGAGACAACTGTGCTTAAACAAATTGTTCAGCAGAAGGCAGCTAAAGTTGTATACCCAGTCTCTCCAACACCGGTGCTATAGAGTGACAAGACTCACCCAACACAGAAAGCTGGGCTGGGGGAGGGTGATGGACCACTACCACTTTACAGTCCATGTCTGCTGCTGGAGTAGCCTACCATCAGTGTCTGCAGAGCACTAGATAAAGCTGTGTTTGTAAAGCAGCATTCGGTAGTTATCAGAAATTTCTTTCTCTGCTACAAGAGAGACACATTCCAGGGAAAAGTTAGGTATGTCAGGGGCATGGAGAGAAAGAATAGAAGGGAATCTATTTCAAAAGCCTGTTCTAGCCTGTGTCAGCCCAACTCTCTCATCATTTCCTTTGAGTCCACAGAGATTTGCCCCAGTTTGATATGGCTTTGACATCTGGGGAGATGAGAATTTTCACAGTAACCAACTTGATTGTTTTTCAGTCCGATATGAAATTGATAACGACCTGATGGAATTCAACATTTTAAAAAGCAGCTTTAAAGCTGACAAGGAGGCAAAGCGGAAGGAGATCCGAAATGGGTTTCTCAAACTGCGAGCCATTCTTCAAGAGAAAGAGAAGATGATCATGGAACAGATAGAGAACCTGGAAGTGTCCAGACAGAAGGAGATTGAGAAATATGTGTACATCACAAGCATGAAAGTGAATGAAATGGATGGCCTGATCGCCTACTCCAAGGAAGCACTAAAGGAAACGGGCCAGGTAGCATTCCTGCAGTCTGCCAAGATCCTGGTGGACCAGATTGAGGAGGGCATCCAGAACACCTTCAGACCTGACCCTCAGCTGCGCCTACACTCTCTACACTGCATCCCCTTGGATTTTGCTGAACTCTCCAACGCCATCCACGAACTCTTTCCCACGGGACCCAAGAAGGCTTGCTCCTCGGGGGACTCTCTCCCTTCCCAGTACCCTGTCCACTCTGAAATGATGATCGCCAGGAAGGTCACCTTCAGCACCCACAGCTTCGGCAACCAGCAGATCTACCAGCGAAGCTCCTCCTTGCTATCCTTCAACACCACCAACGAGAAGGCCAAGATGGGTCTGGAGACCTACGGGAGAGCTCAGTCCGCTGCGCCTGCCAAAACAACCGATGGCCTCTATACCTACTGGAGTGCCACAGGGGAAGCCCAGCCTCCGCAGAACAGCAACAGCTTCCACAACTGGTACTCATTCAATGACACCTCTGTGAAAACCCCAGGCCCAATTGTCATCTATCAGACTCTGGTATATCCAAGAGCTGCCAAGGTAAGACAAGGGAAGGGTGTCGGGCACAGAACGAAAGCGAGAGGTCAGAAAAGATTATACACACCTCTCTGGCCTCTAGAGTGTGGTCAGTCAAACCTGCCCCTCAAGACTCTTTGTAGTCAGCCTTGTCAGATAGGGTAGGGTTCTGCGATGGTAATTAATCAGTTACTGTACTGAAACCACAGTAAGGGCATGTAAATCCCAGCCGTACGTGACAGGCAGCCTTTCTATTGGAAGGGAAACACAAGCTAGGAAGACGCTCATTGGGCAAGGTGCTTGCTCTGCAAACATGAGGACCTGAGTTTGCATCCCCATCCCCATCATCCATGTCAAAGCCAGGTATATATCGGTAGGTCCCATGCTGGAGAAGCAGAGGCAGGGAGATCCCAGGGTCTTCCTGATCAGCTAGTCTAGTGGAAATAGTGAGTTCCAGGCTTGATGACAAACATCATCTCAGGAAGGAATAGATAGTTAGATAGATAGATAGATAGATAGATAGATAGATAGATAGATAGATAGATATAAAATAATATGGGAGAGAGAGATAGGAGAAGACAGTACCAACCCCTGGTCTTCACATTAACATAAACAGTCAAGTGGACACACATGCACACACATACTTACATACACACCACACCAAAAAATAAAAGGAAGGAAAAGAGGGAGGGAATGAGGAAAGAAGGAAGAGAAAATAAAAGAAGCAAAAAGAAAGAATCACGTTGGAATCAAAGTAAGTTTCAAAATGGCTTGGGAGAGCTTGAAAGTGGGCAGTAGAGTCCAGGAATGTGTTAGCCGTGCAATCTCCACTGGCTGCCAGCTGTGTGTTCCTTTAAACTGCTGCCTCTCTGAGACCCAAGCTCCCCATGATTTGAAAAGATTTGAATGATAATCCCCAGAAAAATTCTAGTTCTCTGAAATCTTCTTTTTTTAGGGGTGATGTGGAAAGTGGGACATCTCACAGATCTCTAAACCTGCCATCACCTAAGACAAGACTTGCCATTAGCTTCTTGACCTAACAATGGACAAATGGTCTTTCCCTTACTATCTTTCTGAAATCCAGCTGAGCCTAAATTGAATGGCTTATGAAGTACCTTATCTGAATTCAGAGAGGCAAAAGGGTTGCCAGGAAACTAAATATTAAGTTAGAGATTTCTTGCCACTTTTGAGGTTCCTACAGGGACACACCTCCGAAATTAGTCTGTAGCCTACTTCCATATAGCAGAGCTCATTTTTTTTGTCCCTTTCTCAAATATATTAGACATCTTGAGGTATAGATTAGTGGTTCCCAAACACTAATGTCTCTGAAAGACTTGTTAAGAGGTAAATTCTGTGTTACTGGATTTCCAGGCCTGAGAGTCTGGCTCTCACAGGCTGTCAGGTGTTGTCAATGCTGCTGTCTGCAGACTTCAGTAGGTAGTCTAAACACAAGCAAATGACAACCAGACAGACACCAAGTTTTGCCTTCCCACTCTGCTGAGACATTGTAACCTTTGCTTCAGAGGCTAAAAGTAATGCCACAAGAGTTGTACCAGGTGGAACAGTGCCCTCCTGAAGACCACCAGACACAGCAGTGTCCCTCCCTGTCCTTCACACAAGAGATGCCCACGTAAGCAGCTGAATCGCATTTCTGCTGAGGCTAAATGGCAGGGCCTGGGGTGTAGGTGATATCAGTGAGCTCTGGTGAGAGTGTGTCTCATCGCAGTGCCAACCCCTGGCTCTCTGGGAGTGCACAACTCCTGCCCTGATGCAGAAGGGCTGGTGGGGTCTTCTCCATACTGGAGAAGTCACCTGTGAGGCCTAAGGATTACCCCAATAAGCTCAACAGACGGAGACCTACTGAGACAAGCAAGCAAGATACTGCCGCCTCGCCTATAGCCAGACAGCAGTTTAGTGGAAAATAATAACAATAACAATATTAATGTATCAAAGATCCCTGTTCTAGGGCCATGAAATGGACCTTTCCCAGGACTCATTGCACTTTACAGTGAAAATAATGAATGGCAGTGTTGAATGACTCTCACATGTTCGGGGTTTCCACATAGAGAATGTTCCAAATTGGTCTTAGTAGATATTAGTGCCTGTTCCAAAATCCTAGAATCTTTTGATGTAATTTGATTTTTGGAAATCATTTCTTAAGAAACTACCCTCCCCCCCCAAAAAAATCAGGTGAGGATTTATGCCCCAAAATATTCATTGCAGCATTTATCTGAGTATAAAAGCAGAAAAACCTGACTGCTCAACTATAGAAATAGGTGAGTTATTTCCGAAACAGTTTATTTTTAAGTTTCATTGCATTTATTCATTTTATCTGTGCAAATGTGTATCTCACACACACACACACACACACGGGGTGGAGGGGGAGGCTGCTGCCCGAGCATACATGAGGGGGTCAGAGGAGAACTTGAGAGAGCATCAATTCTCTCCTTCCTCTGTGGGAATGCTGAGAATCAAACTCCAGGCTTGCAGGCAAGCCCCTGTGCTCTCTGAGCCATCTTGCTGGCCTCGATGAGCAGTTTTTGAAGGTGGCGCTTTACTGGATTTTTGAAACTATAAACTATGTGAACTGTAAGTTAAGAGACTAAGCCAGACCCATGCAATCCCGATTGCATGCCTTAACGAGTTTGCATCTCTCCTGTCAGTGGAAAGACACTGTGACGAGCCAACTTTCAGATTAGGAGGGATGTGTAGTTTCTTCTCTTATAATATTTTGCACTTCTAGCACATGTTACCATAAATGTGCTTGTTTTGATAATCAAAAAGAGAGTTGCTTTTACGGAGTTGCATAAATTTAGTACTCATAAAATTACATACACATTAATTGTATGCTATGGCATTTAACTTTAGCCAAAAATACAATGAAAGCATTGGAAATGTGCTTTCAAAACAGTTTTTTTTTGTTTTTGTTTTTGTTTTTGTTTTAATTTAGGGCCAGCAAGATGGTGGCACTTTACCACCAAACCTAAGAACCTGGATCTTATCCCAAGGATGCATACGGTGGAAGAAGGGAAGAGATTACAACAAGTTGTCCTTTGTCCTCCACATGGACTCTGTGGCACTTGGCATGTGTGTGCACTTGTACACATGTGTGTACACACAAACATACACCAAATAAGTAATAAACAAATGGTAAATGTGAAAATACTATTAACATAAACTATTTCTATGCCAAATATTATCTGCTGTTTGCAACCTGTTGCTGTATCTCTTCTTAGGAGTTGGTATCTTCTGATTTGAGTGTGAACATACCGTCTCCATTGTAGGCTACTTCTTCATAGGTAGAGAAGGAACTGTTTTACACCCAAGAGCACTATAAAGGGCTGGTGGACAAGTGTGTTACTCTCCCAAGTTCTGTGATTCTACTGGAACTTGCCAAATGAATCTTTTCTGCCCCTGTAAAGTGGGAAAATGAAATCTGCCTTCCAGAGGCTTCTGGGAATTTCCTGGTTTGTGGGTAGAAATGGCTGCTGTGAGAGCTGACACACAGCAGGTGTCTTGGCCGTTACCTCCATGCTGGCTGACAGCAACAGAACCCTGAACAGCATCTCCCTGTTCCCGAAATCCATTCAGTGTGTCACACAGCCTTCATCCCAGCTTCCAAGACTCTCGATCTAAATCAATGCCCTCGGCAGCTGTAGAAGAGGGGGTCAGCTAAGCACAGCCCACAGATGGCCAACAGCACAAATCTTTATGGGAAGGGGAGAGCGGTATGCATTGGCGCCATGCTCACGCACCAATCTCTCCTAGGTTTACTGGACATGCCCAACGGAAGATGTGGACTCCTTTGAGATGGAATTCTATGAGCTCATTACCACCCCTCCTAACAATGTGCGGACAGAGCTCTGTGGACAAATTCGGGACATCATGCAGCAGAACCTGGAGCTGCACAACCTGACCCCCAATACTGAGTATTTGTTTAAGGTTAGAGCCATCAACGATAATGGTCCTGG
Source organism: Pachyuromys duprasi (assembly GCA_028658305.1). Classification (NCBI taxonomy): domain Eukaryota; kingdom Metazoa; phylum Chordata; class Mammalia; order Rodentia; family Muridae; genus Pachyuromys; species Pachyuromys duprasi. The sequence goes on from CM053749.1 coordinate 22,949,031, forward strand.
GCAGTGGAGTGACATCTGCAAGGTACTATGTACGCTCATTTCTTAGGTGGGATTTTATTATTATTACTTGGACTTCATAATTTTTAAAATTTTATCAAAGGGGCCTGCGTGTGCACACATGCCCACACACACACACACACACACACACACACACACACGCATGCACGCATGCACGCATGCCATGGTATGAACGTGGATGTCAGAGGAGGACCACTTGCAAGGGTAAGTTGGTTTTTTGTTTTGTTTTGTTTTGTTTCTTCTCTCCTAAGGAATGAAACTGAGATCCCTGGGCTTCTTGTCAAAACCCTTTACCAGCTAAGCTGTCTCTCTAGCCCATCATATGGGAATGCCTCAACAGAGTTGAGGGGTTTACCTTGACTAAGAAAATCAGCAGAGACCACAAAGAATTTTTCCTCTAAGCCCAGAAAGCTGGTTAACTCTCAGCCAATGACAGGGTCGCTCCACCTTTGGGTCTCCACCTTTGTAGTCCAGGTCCAAGAGTCATGGGTTCTGCTGAACTCAAAACCACTTGTTCTAGGTTTTACATTAGAATACAGGAATTCAGAGTAAAACCAAGCATAATCCCCGTTTCACTGTAGTAAGGAACTAGTAAACATGCCATTGTTGAATAAGAATGTTGAGAAGATTAAGAAATAATTACAGTGTGAGAACAAACTCCATGGGAGGGCAGCGCCCTAGGAAGATGAAGGTGTGAAATTTAGCAAAGAGGCAGTACAGACAGTTAAATGAAAATTTCTCACAGAGAGCAAATAAAACTACAAGAACATCCTGTGTAATATTTAAGACATAGACTAAAATTTATACTAAAACTGTTTGCTTTATCTGGGAGTCAAAAAAAAAAAAAAAAAAACAGACTTTGCGCAGGTCAGGTGAGCTCCATAAGGCAAGAAACAAACTTGTTCTTTGTGATGGAGAGCTGATGCTTCCCCAGATTCCCAATGGACAGCGCACTCATGAATATCATTGTACCGATATTAAAAATAAGGCTGGGACTGTTGAGAGCTAACATCGAAGGTGCTCTTTGCAATCTGAATAAGGCTTAGAGGTTCTTTAAAAGAGCCAAGTCCACTCATTTGGAAGAAGGGGGACTTAGGGCACTGGGAGAAGAAAGCCTCTAGAAACTCCTAGGACAGGCCGAGACGACACACATCTGTCTAGTCTGATGTCCGCAGAAACTAAGATGTTATCACCAAGTCCCTCTCTCCCCTGTCCTCTTCTCCCCTGCCTTCCCCTTCCAATTCTTCACCTCTTCCCTTTCCCATTCCCCTCTACTGTTCTGTCTTCCCCTTTCCTCTTCTCCCCTTCCCCTAACTCTTCCTTCTTCCCCTCCTCTTCCTCTTCCCTCCTCTCTCTTCTCCTCCTCCCTCTCTCCTGTCTGCTTCTCTCTGAGTCACCTTCATTTTTACTCACCCCTTAGTTTGCTGCTCCCCTAAACCCAGCTTTCATGCAGTTTTGGATGCTCTGAGCGATCCAAGGATCCAGAGAGCTCAGTGTCCGATTTATGGGAAAGAATCTGCTTGTTCCTTCTGATAGTGATGGAGAATGGGAAGGACGGGAGGAGCCGGGTTATGCTGTCCGGTAGCAAGCCTGCAGAGTGGGGCTATTCCTATCACCTCCTGGTGGCATCCCTCTCCCATAGGTGTCAGACACTTCCTGCCAAGGAAGTGGGATGGGAAAGCCTTCCAGCCTGCTCATCCAGCTGTTTCTCTGGAAACAGCCTGGCAGCCCGTTGGTCAGTTGCCACAGGAATCTTCTCACTTCAGAGTTCGGGAGCCTCACACCTGTTGTTACGTTTTGTGCTCTGTGCTCTCAACACTAACACTCAACTATGGATTCCCCCCCCCCCACCTTTAATCTGTTCCATCTGCCTGCTCAACTTTTAGAATCCCTCAGAAATGCCTTACCCGTAAAGGGCACTCAGTAGTTACAATTTTTTTTTTTAAATGAATCATCTGTCATCACTAGATGTAAGGATTGGGGATGGATAGAGAGGTCGAGACGTGTCATCAGTCTGTCGTCTTTCCCTCTCGGGTGCCCTCATCTCTCCCACACTATGACCTCCTTGCAAACAAAATCCTTGCCTAATTCATCTTTCTTTCTCCTATGGTGCTTACCGAAGCAGTTTGCACACAGCAGCTTCCTAACGGTTATTGAACGAATACATGAGTAAAATTGTAACCAAACAAATGAATATATGAGTGAATGTCTAAATTAAGGAGTGAAGAAGTAAATTGATAAATAAAATTAATAATCACAAAGTATCATAAGCTACCTGAAAGCTGAATGCTTTATACAATCAGTCAAGAAATAGCATTCCCCTAACATTGTCTTTATGCGATTAATTTGCCCAATATGAAAGAGAGGGAAATGCATTCCTGTCTCTTTGCTTTTTCACACAATATCTAAATGAGCAGAACCCTAATTAATGAGGTTTTCTGGAAGCTTCATTTTTATCTGACTCAAGGAGCTACAGTATAGATTTTTCCTTCAGAAGTAATTCTTCCTCTCTTCTTTGTGGTTCTATTAGCATTCCAGAGGAAACACTGGCTTCCTTAACATTTGTCATGATTTGCATAAGTAAAGGCTTCAACAGCAAATGAAAATAAGATGGTGTGTTTGAATGGCATTTATAAAGCTTCATAAAAGTAATGGCTTTAGCTCTTTCCTATAAAATCGAATTCTTTTCCTTTGGCACTGGTACCATGCGTATTTCTGAAAGGTTTCATTTGAATGCTGCAATGAAGCAGAATAATCATTTCTTAGCCAAGCCACCATGCTTCCATCATATGTACTTTTTATAAAAGACGTGAAATAAAACCTTTTATATTTTATTTGCATAGCCTCAGACTTGTTGAATGTTTTTTTAAAAGAAATTTTCTTTGGCACATAATACATGCACCAAGAAAATTCGTTATCCGACACTTTAAAGGTCCCAGTTGAAGGTCAACTCTGTGGCAGACACCGAATAACCATTATCGCTGAGCGGCTGGATTCTCGAACTTAAGCTCAGCTCGAATGGAGAAAACAAAAGGAGGTAGGGCTGAGCGGAACCTAGGTCTGCATTCAAAGCCAGAGCTCCAGCCTCCTGCCCATAATCAAACGTAAAATAAGTCTAGGAGGAGTGGGCTCAGCCCTGGAGACAGCACCTGACTCTGGGGAGGTGATATCAGAGAGAACTGTTTGATAGTTCGATTGTTGTTAATGGGACAGAAGTATTGAAAAGAGCCTTGAATTTCAGCTCATGTTCTTGGCTCCAATCTGAACACTAGCTTACTAAGCTGCATAGCAATGGATACTGTTTTGGTCTTACTGGTTCCTTACTGCTCATGGTCTCCAGCTCAAAGCCTCCAGCATCAAAGAGGCCAGTGGTCTATTTTGAAAGGGCAGATGAATGTGTTTTAGGCAATCATGTATCTGTTGGCCTTTGTTTCTCCTTCTGATCTTTCTGTGGTCTTCAGTATATCCACTGACGACATTCCATTCCTAACTATCACTTCCTTTCTTTGCTCTCTGTCTCCCCACACACTTTAAATCCTGCTTAGCCTAGCTGTCCATCTGTATGCGGGTTCCCTTTGGCCTCTATGACAAGTCAGTGGTTAAACAATACAAATTATTACATTTCTACGGATCAGAAATATGAAATGCTTCTCCTGAGCTAAATCAAAGCACTCTCCATGTTTGGACCCTTCTGTGGAGAAGTTTCTGAGGAAGAACCCACCCTTTGCCTTTTAGTGGCCACTCACATTTCTTGACTCATGTGTCTTTCCTCTATCTTCAAGACATCAACTTCCAACTGGGTCCTTCTCTCACACCCAGCCCTCCCTCAGCTTCCCTGCTGCCTCCCATGATGATGGGGAAGTTTCCTATCCCCTAACAGCTAACTTAACTGCCCTAAGGTAAACACACAGAGAAGTTAGAGGGATCAGACAAGGACATCAGTGAGGGTCCATTGGTCTGCCACTCTACCTGTAAATTGGATTACTAAACTACATCAGAGTTAGAGGTAAAGCCTCAACCGGCAATATTCAGCAAATGATACTTTTCTGGGTCTTCAGAACCCTGCAGAGAAAGCAGCTGTTCCTGTTCTCTGGCATTCTCAAAATCCTTCTCAGTCTGTCAGTCCTTCAAAGTCTATATGCTCAAGAAACCATTCTACCATCTACTCAGCCTGTGCTGCAGCTAGGGCTCAGACACAAAACACGGTGGCCCCCCAGCCGCTAAGTCATGACTTTTCCTCTCCCTAGGCTGTCTTAAGGGTTGAGATTGAAGAACATCCTACATGACCGTCACTATTTCAGCCTCAGGACTGACATCTCCCCCCTAGACATGCACACTGGCCCCAGGCCCTAAAGTGAAACATGCACATTTTGCATTCCCTGTGTCTGCAGGGCTTGTCATTTCCCAAGGAACTCTGAAACGTGGCTGTAAGTAAAATTCTCGGTCCTTCCTTACCTGCCCTACAGCCAGAGAAGCTTGAAGTTTGGGAACAAGTATAACTTAGGCTTAAATTGGACCTGGTTGGTTTTTCAACTTCATGTACATAATATTTAATTAATTATATACCTCTAGTCCATCTGCGCTGAGCTTTGCCAAGGACCTTACCCTATTTTTATGTCCCAGTTTGTGACATCTGTTCTAAAAAGGATTTACTTGTATCTCTTTGCTTTTATGTGTTCTTACAAGATATGTATTGCTGTTTGCTATGTGTCATTAATCTACGCCGAGTAGCATTCTGTTAATCTTACCCCCTTATCTTTTTATTCAGTAAACACTGTGTCTAGATCCATGTAGATCCATCTACATCTGTAGTTCTCAGCTTCCCTAATCCTGGACCCTTTAATAAAGTTCATCTTGTTGTGGTGCTCCTCAACCATAAAACTGTTTTTGTTGCTACTTCATAACTATAAATTTGCTATAGAATGTAAATGTACCTGAACGTAATCATAATGTAAATATCTGTATTTTCTGATGGTCTTAAGTGACCCCTGTGAAAAGGTCATTCGGTTCCCAAAAGGGTTGCAACCTACAGGTTAAGAAAGGCTGCTCTACTTCATTATGGGTATTTTGTCCCTGAATGTCTGATGCTCTGCCCTCCTCCATAGCATGCATGTGTTTCTTGCATGCCACCTGTCTACTCAGTGTGGACAGCCAGGTTGCCTCCAATTATGCCACAGTACACAAGTATATGATAGCTTGCGTTTGGGACAGAGGTGTAAACAGCATTATTTAGGGCTCATTCCTGAATGCCCCATCATGTTTCAGCGTTGTACTCTCTTTGTATGATGGCTGGAGCAGCACTAAAAGTCGCTGTAGGTTGGGATGCTTAGACATCCATGACTCTGGCTGAAGGTCCTTCTCCGTGTGCTCCTGAGTGATCTTTCCCCAGGCACCCCTAAGGTCTCCATTCACATTTCCTCCTATATGAATGGCAGCCAGGTTGGAACACAGCTGCCCTAAGGGCCTCCATTTAACTTCATCACCTCTTTAAAGACCCCCAAACCAGCAGAATCCTATCTGAGATTGGGACTACCACTTATGAACTTCATTCTCATATTAAAAAAAAAATAACCCTATAGCATACATTTGCTTCTTGCATGACTGAAATCCCTTGCTCATAGAATAGGCAGTGTGACTATTTTTGGCCACACCCATGAGTATTTCCATAAGAAAGAGAGCTTATATCCTAAATTTAACCTGCGCTTACCAAGATCTATCTTTCTTCTATATTTCTACCTGATTGCTAGCTATGTCTTTTCATTTTATATTTCCACATTTTATTTCAAAGCATTATTCCCTTCCAGGATTCCTCCTGAAAGTGGCCTCTTCACACCTTTCACCCACTCTTTACTGCACCCCACCACCACCAACACTGCTGGTTTAGTGACTCATGGGATACCACATAATTCCAGATGATGGTTTTAGACATTGCTAATATTTCTGCCTTTCTGATATTTGTCTATCACCTTTGTTCAGACTCCATGAAAAGGCAGAAGTCTTGAACTTTAAAATAATCAAAGTCATAACTGTTTTTCCTTATGGTTTGACCTTTTAGGGTTCTGTTTTTAAAGTCCTTGCCTTGGCTTAGATCACAGAGATAATCTTCTACACATACTTTTATTAAATTTATAGTTTCACCTTTCAAGTTTTACTCATACAGACTCTACCTTTGAATAGAATGAAAAGAACAGATGTTTCTGCTCTGCCCAGCTTTCTCTATTAGGATTGCCCCAACTCCAAGGTCAAGATGCCACTTTGCTCTTATATTCACTACCCACATATTTAGGGTTTATTCCTCAATCCCCTATTACATTTTAGCATTATGCTTTCTGCTTTGACAAAAAAAAATGGCTTTAGCAAAAACATGGATGTATGCAAGGTAAAGGTAATATTGTATACATGGTAGAATACCATTGTGGGGCAAAATGGAGATAATATATACAAATAACCCCTATAAAGATGAAATTAAAATTGCAAGCTATACACGGAGCCACGGGGTATAGCATTCATATTTTTTTAATAGTACTTTATTTGGGGTTCCTTAAAGCGTCTCCCTTCCAGCCCCCCAACCCTCGGTAGGAGAGAGAAGCTTAGCAGGGAGAGGGGGCACAGACCCCTTTACTTCTCTCCCCTGTTTAGGGTCAATGGGTTTTGGGGGGATTATACCAATCTCCATCAACAGCAAATGCAGCAAGCAGTCTCCGCCAAGCTGCAACAGGTCTCTCCAAACTGCAACACAACACAGGCCACACAACACAGGCCACACTCTCTCCTGCCCCAACCCCAGGCTCTTCTATTTTCTCGTCCTCAGAGTCCTAGGCCACGCCCACGCCGCACTAGGCAGGCTGCTACCAACTGGCAAACACCACGCCCCACAGGAGGCAGTTACCAGCTGTGGGCAAACTAAAACCCAAACTAAAAGTCCACACTTGGGAGTAAAACAAAAACATATTTACATGACATAACTGATTTAAAAAAAAAAAAAAGAAAAGAAAAACGACTTCCATTACAACCATGTGGTGAGTTATGGGGCCACGAAGTTGAGGGTTTTGTCTCAAAGTTAAAAGGGAAGGTGTTCAAAGATAAAGACTGGGTATGACGCATAACAGCGTCCACTCTTATGCGGGCAAATCTCTACTTTTGCTGGGTTTTAGCCTCAGCTTTGTGCTGCCATAACAAACTGCTAAGGCGTGTTCATTACTCTTGTTTCTTCTTTAAAACCTGAAGTAGCTAATCATGGAGACTTATTTATTCATACAAACACTGCTGGAAGAATTCCTTGTGGTATATTTTTTAATATTTTTAAAACCCAAACAGAATTGGGTTAGAAAACCAGTGAGAATTTAATTGGAAGGCAATTGATATGTTGGCAGTATATCTGAACATTTATTCAAACTGTTTTAAGTGAGCTTTTCCAGGGTCTTTGACCTTGTGTTCCTGGGTAAACTATGTAGTTTAGTGATCTAATAAGCAGCATGAAGATTACACTCAATACAAGGTCATATGTGATAAATTTGTTATGATTTTAGATGCATAATCACACAGTAAGCCAGGGACAGTGTGAAATAATTGATATGTCAGTTTGCTTATGGTAGCATTTCACCATGCATGTGTATATCAAAATATATTGCACCCCTTAACCATGTCTAGAAAAATAAAAATGTGAATAGTAAACAAACTTTGATATTATGGCTGTTTGTTTTATATTGTAGTGTATCCCTAATGGATGGCTGGTTCAGATGAAGAATCATTGTTCTCTGTAGATAAATCTGAATCCTAGCAAATCTTTAAGGACTCTATTATTCTGAGAGTCTGTTGGTTCAGCTTGTTTTGAGGCATATAATCTTATCATTTATAAGTAATGGTGGTTTTATCTCTTCCCTCACAGTCTTTGAGCTTATTTTTTTCTTTCCTAATCGCTTTAGCAAGAGCCTTGAGTCATACATAAAATGACAGAAGTAGATATACTTGTCGTTTGCTGATACTAAACTTTCTTTGTTGTCTTGATGTTTTTCTGCTAGGTGTTTAGGTTCAGAGCCTCTCACTTAAAGGAATGTCCTCCACTTTCAGGTCTCTGAGAGCTATGGCATAGAAAAATTATATATATATATATATGTATATATACATATATATACATACACATACATATACATATATATAATATATGTATGTATATATATATATATATATTATTGGTTTGGTTTGGTTATGGTGCCAGCAATCAGACCTGACTCATCCTAAGCATCATTCCCAGCTCACCATGGTTGCCTTTTCTGACTCTGGATCTTACTCTTACCTTCATAAGATAAGCCCCTGGTCATCATTGTGCCTTGCTTTAATGTGCTGCTCTAGCAGCTTATCTCCGTTTCCTCACTTTGACTCTTGTGTGACGGCAGCTGTCGTCATGGAGCTCACTGTTTGCCCACGTTATTTTTGCCTGATTCTAGAATCAATACTTCAAATCTAGCTTCCAGGAGCTGGGAGCCTTTGTTCTCCTCTCCTGCTGCAGCTCCGTCACACAGCTTCAGTTGAGTCTCTTGGAAAGGAACTAAGTTGGGCTCCTGGTGCAAGGAAGGAGGTGGCAACTGTCATGTCAATCTCTGCAGCATCTTATGTTCAGTCTTTCTGCCTCTTCCGTCCTCTGTTCTGTCAGCTCCTCTTGTTTATAAGCACTCCTCGGCCCCCTCTGTCCCATTACATTACACAGTAGTTAGCTTTGAAGATCCTTACTATAGTTTGAGACAAAACTTTGTGTATTTAAAAAATGCACTTCCGAACCCCATAACTCACAGTACCATTAGGCCTAGTTTGTTCTCCCAGTAGCTCTGTGTGCCTCTTACATTTTTCATTTCATCTTTATCAGGATTATATCTATGTAGCAAATCTATTTTTGCCCAATACAAATATAAAAGATTAAAATTTTTATCATAGAAAATTTGTGCTTCATATAAACACCTCATCAATCTAACCCAGTCCCAGCCCATCTATTAATTCATCACATGTCCTCATTTGTATGGGCAATGGGATCTTTCATCCCAACTTTAGTCCCCAAATACCTCTTCAGTAAATGTATATTAGGGAATGGTGATGCTACCAGGTCAGAGAAGTGGAGAGGCCTGCCACCTTCAAGGAAAATTATGGGGAACCATGATGAAGCTGAATCTGTGAAGTTTCTACTTAGCTATGGCTGCTCAGTGAAGTCTGCCTTTCCCAGGTAGCACTGATTAGCCATACCAAAGTTTCCTGTCTATATAAAAGGGGATGACTCTCGGATGACTTACAAATTATGGCCTATTCATCTTTCATACACATTTCTAAGAATCTTCTCTTTACTTTAGCCAATGTTGAAACTACAGAGCTTTAAAACAAACAAACAAACAACAAAAATTGTCATTTCCCCAATATCCTAAACAGGTCACTTGGAGTTTCATAGAGAAACCAAACTCATTAGCTTCAAACTTAGAAGAGTTTTGAGAGTTGGGAAAGAAAGTTCCAGAGGCTGGGGTAGAGGATATTCTATAATAAAGGCCATTTGGGGCCTAGTTTATCATGCTTGTCCACATTCAGTTATATGAGCTGCCTTGAAGGAGGGAGAGCCTAATGTGTAGAATTGCAATGCCAGCACACAACAGCTGTGGGCCACTGTGAAAGCTCTGAGGTACCCTTGAGCCCAGAGTTCTTCATCTCGAAAGAGGGGCTGACTGCAAGTTTTCCATGATTCTCACGGGGCATTAGTTGGATAGTGTATGGAGTGGGCCTGGGCTCTGAGAGCCGCTGTGCCTCTGTGGTTGGTCCCATGCACTCTTCGCTTCCCATTGCAGGTGGTCACACCAGATGGGCGTGGGAAGAACCGAGCTAAGTGGGGCCTGCTGAAGAACATCCAGTCTGCCCTCCAGAAGCGCTTCTGAGCCTTTGAACGCCCCTCAGAACTCTGCTGCCCATCGACATAGCTATATGTATATGTATGTATTTTTTTTTCTCACCGCATTCTTCAAGGGGGTTGTAGATGAATGTATCCAGCATGTCTGGCTTTTCCAAAAGGAGTCTCCTAAAAGCTAATAAAAGGAAATGTCTGACATCATAACCTACTGCGGTTGGTTCATTATGATGAAGCTAAGAGACAAAGCAGCAGGCCTGTAGGTCTGTATCAGCTCAGGTCCAGCCCTGCGCTCAGAATTCTGTGGTGCTGTGTGGGACAAGTGGCATGCACCTGGATGGTAACGGGTGATCTGTCTAGAAGCGGGACCCCTGGATGTTCATTTAAGTGCTGCCAAACTAGCCCTGGGTGTCTAAGCAAGTCAGGGGTTGATGGTAAATGCTTTCTCTCAATGCGTAATCTATCTCAATATTAAGTAGCCAAGGTTGTGATAATGTTCTTCCTAATTATTGAGCCCGTATCTTCTTACAGCCTTGGCCATGGTCTGGAGTCTGCCTCTGGCTCATAAAGATAGGCCTCCTTTGTCTTGCTCCTCTGTACCCCAGAGCAAAGCAGAAGAAGCAGAATTTCTGGTACACATTACGAGAATGGATGCCCCAGGGAGCTTTATTATGATCCCGTCCCTGTAAATGATGGGTCGGATCCACCATCAAATTTGGTATTATTATATAATCGTTCCTTTGAAAAGCTTCAGAATCATCATTAGCATGGGAAGCAAATTAAATGGCATGCCAGCAGGGATTCTACCACTGATAAGCTAAAGTGAAATTAAACTTTAAAAAAATATATAACTGTACGAATATCACATTACAATGATCACACCTACTCATGGCACCAACAAGAACCAGGCTGCAGCTAAAGAATCCATACATCTGGATGCTGCCTCTCTAGAAACCACATAACTTGCCTTCGGGGACTAGAGAGGCTGAGATCGATTGCTGAGAAGCCACCGAACCAGGCTCCGAGTCTTCCAAAATCAGGCTGCATTTCTGAACAATAGCAACATTCTTACCCATCCCTCCGTCCTTGAGGCTGTGAAAATGGAAATCCCTCTCTGAGGACCATGTTTGAGGTACAAACATTGTATGTATTTTAGAACTGTGTCTGTGTCCTAAATATAGGGAAGAGAGTCTTAAATACACATTTACAAATATACACTGCCATGTTGAGCCATCTTCTCCATGTAGTAACACATTTCACCATCCCCGACAGCCTTTCTTTAGAGGAAGGGCTGTGGCTCCAATAGGGATGGGTAGCGGAACACACATGAAAACATCTCTCACTGTGGATGAGCAGCTGCTAGTTAACTTTCTTTGCTTGTTAGGCACACACACACACAAAATAAAAAACAAACACAAAAATACCCATTCCATTCCAAATTCATCCTCTCCATTAGTACGTCTATAATGAGACCAGGGGGTGGGGCACTGAATCAAATAGATCCATGCCTACCCTGCAGATCTTCTAAGCTAATGAGTGGTACAGATGAAGTGAGTATAGGGGTGCAGGCACACAGATGATTAGAAATGACTAGAAGCCCTAGGAAAGAAAGAGGCAGGGCCTAGGAAGTGTGAACTCTGGTCAGGATGGCTCCTTAAAGAAGCTGGAGCTACTTCCTCAAGAATAGGAAGGAGACAGCCAGGTATAAGCAGAGGAGAAAAGCCTTCCTCACAGAAGGGCAGCTCATGTCCGGGCCTTGAAGCAAGAAGGGGAAAGTCTGGAGTACGGGAATCAAGGCAGGCCCTTAAGAGCATCCCTGGGCATGAATGTCTCTGAAGCCAGGAGAACAAATGTGAAGTAAGGCACCACTCTGTCCTGTTCACATTTTTGTTAGTGTTGCTTCTGCTCTCATGGGAAATGGACTGTGGGGCTAAGGAAAGGCAGGGATTTCAGGTTGAAACGGCAGTCCTCCTGACCAGTGGGGTACACATGAGTGGGCAGGAGTGAGGTTAAGTATTGGTGAATTGGCACATCCAGATGGAAAAAATGCCAGGAAGTTGCGCTTTAGGCAATTAAAGTATGACACAAATGCATGGGGAAACCAACGGAAGTAGCTGTTGGATCAACTACCAACTGAGTCAGGACAGCAGTATCCACTCGCCCTACCCCACCCAGCTCTTTTTTTCCCACTATGTAAATGTTTTATTTCAATGTGGGCCAAGGCTCCCTCCTGGCCTGATTCACACACAGGTCCTCCATGGGCTGCTGGGACCAGTATGGCCAGTACGGGTACTTCTTGTCTAGCGTGGTTACTGGGAACACTTCATTCAAGTCATCAATGGTCACCTGGTCAAAAGGAATCATGTTCTTCACTGTCTCCAGCTGCTTCTCAGATTCCTGGATCCTGGCCTGGGATCCAGACACAAACCGAGCACAGTGCCTCACATCCTCCTTTTCCTCATTTCACCAGGGCCGTGTATTTATCCTCAGGCACAGGAATGGTCAGAGCAACATACTTCTTTTCAAAATCATCCACCAAGCCAGCCTTGGCCACATTGGCCTTATACTAAGCCCAGTCAACTGCTGGTGGTTTCTCAGGCAGATTAGCCAGCCTGGTGTGGAGGGTCTCATTCCAGGACTTTAGGGAGTTTGCAATCATCTTTTGGTTTCTCCATATGACCTCCCCAAAAGCTACCCAATCAATGCTTTCCAGAGCAAGTTTACCCCCAGCCATCTTGGGATCCTTCACCAACCTCGGTGGACCTCTGTCACCAGCAGCCCCCCCACCCCACATAATTTTAACAGAGAATGTGGATAATTGGTTATGGGTACTGGAGGGCAGACTACAGAAGGGAGAGACTAGGAATACAGTGGCAATCCCTACTGACAACTCTGAGGGTCAGAAGACGAAGAAGAGATTATCAGAGGCAGACCCTCAACGCTGGCTCTGAACTCTGATTCAGTTCTCTGAGGACAGGTTACTGCCCAGCAGGCACAGGTGTGTCTCAGAGGTTTCCATGGGGACTGGTGCCAGGGACAGAGGGACACATAGAAAGCTGACAGCAGTCTTACCCACCATTGCCTCCCATCCTGATGTCATACCAAAAAAATAAAAATTAAAAGAAAAGTAAGCAAGCAGAGAGAATCTCTTTCCCTCTCTTACATTTTCCCCCTTTAAGGAGACCCTATAAGACCCTATTAGAAGACCTAGAAATGTTGTTTGGCAAAGGAAAAACAATGCCAACTGTATTGGGTGCAGCCTCAGATGGTATTCAAAGGTAGCTTTGGGGCCAAGAATCAACATCTCAAAGACTGCCATTAGGGAAGATAGAAAGAGCTGAAACAGGTTGCTGTGAACACTCGCGTGGGAGATACTACCGCATTCTAGAATGGCAGTGACACAGAAGAGTTCTGAGTGCAGCTAGGCTCTGCTGGCTGGCCCAGAAACACAGCAGAGCTAGTTCTCACCTTCAGGTTGCTTCTAGATCACAAGACAACAGCCAAACTGCTTGGACCTGGCTTCACCTCTGTCTCAAATCCAGAGGAGTTCCACAGTCACTTATGGAGTCTGTATGCAGAAGCCCGGGCCATGATCAGATTCTGAAAACCCCAAGTCAGGGGTCTGAGGTGATGGGATATAGCTGTTGGCGGTGTCAAGACCAGAGCTAGAATTTGAAGACAGAGTAACAACTGGATGTGATGGAAAGTTGCCTCCAGCACAGGGCAGCTTGTACAAGACAGAAGGCAGACTGGAAGGGAAGCCTGCAATCAGAAACACTCCTTGATCTGAGTTAGCTAGCCTTTATTGCTAGCTACCACATACCACCTTGTCTCTCGGAGTCATAGTTGATGGTGAGGTGAGGTTTATAGAAAAATGTTGCTATCATTTAAACTACTGCCATCATTTACACAGCTGTTCCTCTCCCAAATGAATTAAGACAAGAATTTCGGATTCTACTCAGCATGAGCCTAATTGATAATATGAGGAAGGTCTGTGTTTAATCTGGGAGAAAAAAGAAGACAGACCCCAGTGACTCAGCAGGGACATGCATACCCAAGGCAAGATAGTACTGTGACCTCAAAGTGGTGCAATCCCTGCTGTCCCTGAAAATCCCTGTTGTGTCACGCATGTGGATTCCTGGGAAAGCAGTTGTCAGTGCCGGCCCCTCTTCCCCACAGAAAAAAAACGTATTCTGGGGTCACGTGAGCACCTGTATATACTCTCTCACACAGAGAGAGAGAGATACACAGGCATGATCTTGCACATACATGCCAGCACCCACACGTCCAGTCCCTGCTGCTGGAATCATTCTGATACCAACAGAGGGAGAAGGAAGGCGCAGTTGGCAGTTAAAACCACAGGCTGGTGTGGTGAAGACAGCAACAGAATTTCCCTCTCCATTCTTCTAAGTGGTCCATCAGGCTGCTTGAGCTTCTTTGCCAGTGAACACCCGGAAACTGGGTAGATGTTCTCATCAGACAATTAACTCTAAGGGAAGATACGATTTGGAGAGATACTGAAGGGGCATGTGTTAACACCAAGCCCAACCCTGCCCCAGACACTCGAGTCTCTTACGCTGAGTTGAAGGAACTGGCTAAATAGGTTCAAAGCAGACTTGAGCTGTTATGGATCTGCACAGCTTCACCAGGAGCTACAACTTCTAAATTTTCCTATCTAAAAAAAAAAAAAAAAGAAAAGAAAAGAAAAGAAAATCATTTAGCTCAGAAATAATGCTTTCTCTATAAAACTGTGGCTGTTTGGAGGCTTGTTTCTTTGATTTTTTTTTTCTTCCAAGAAAGCCATAATAAAGGGAAGTCTTTCATCTTACTAAAGTCAGACATGGGAAGGGCTCCCCCTAAGCACTAAAGTAGACAACAGATTCACAACACAAAAGCTAACCCAGACTAGCACCAGCCTGGCCCACAGTGGACCTGCCCCTCCAGGCCTGCCCCTCCCACCCCACGGGCCGATTTGCAGGAAATGGGTAGAAGAGAAATCGAGGCTCATGCTTTCTGAGCTTTGGGGTGGGGCTGATTAAAGCTTCCCAAGAACGAAATATTCTTAGGATCACAAAAATAAGGGATTTAGAGGAGCAGAGAGAAGGGGTAGATTGATGAGGGAGGGAAACAGACCGGAAAGGCACTGGGGGAACTCAGATGTCAGATACATGAATGAGACATGGGTGGCCACATTGCGGCAGTCCATTTTCAGTTTATCCTGTGGTTAATGAGGATGAGAAAGTGAGTACAGAGCTGGAAATGAGTAACAGAAGTATAAAGTAGTAACTGATATTTAACTGTGTTCTGGGCCCTGTACCCAGCAGTTTAGATGTGTTGGCTCCTTTAATGCTGACCACAACCCTGTGAGGGGGGCACTGTTGTCTCTGTTTTACTAGTGAGGAAATGAAGCACAGGAAGGCCACATGACTCAGAAGTAGGAGCCCAACCTTGATCCTGGAGCCTGAGACGGGTAAAGGTTGCACCTTGCCTTCACGTGTCTCACAGCTGAGACAAGCTCACGCATGCTCCAGAATGAAAGCGAAGGCCCACAGCAGCTCTGGTGAGAGGAAGACAGTGAGCTGCTCTTTTCCTGGTCCTGCATCAGGACCAACCCCACAGTCAAGTCCTTGGGTGTTACAGCGGGGATTCAGATAACTGCAAAATGTTGTTCCTTCCCCCTTATTGTATTGGGACTGGCCAATCAGCTGAAACACTGGATTTCCCAGAGCACTATGCTAGGGTAAAAGCTGCGGCCCTCCCTCTCTGAGTGGCATGCTGCGGCCCTTTCTGCATGTTTTCTGATTGTCAAAGACAGGCCTTTTCTCTCCCCCTTCTCCCCACTTTGTTTTCTTACCAGTCACAGGTTTGGGTGTTTAAGAGAGTAAAGAAGCGTCCTGAGCCAGGCACTCAGCACCTTTGTTCCCAGCTTAAAACGAGCCCCAGATCTGCTGAGAATAGACATAAACAGCTCTGGTTTATAGAGAGTCGAGCGTCAACTTCTTTGGGGACAAGAGTGCTGAAGGAGGCTTAAAGGGAAGACCACATCTGTTGTGATGGGAGACCTCACCTCAGTGCCCAGTCAGTTGGCCTCACCGTAGAAGCAAGCTCTGTTTCCCCAGCTCACAGGAGCAGCCTGGATGGCAAGAAGGATGTCTGGTACACTTAATCCCCAGAAGGGTACCTCATTTGACTGTCATCTAGAAGAAGCAGCGAAGCCAAGGGTTCCCTTCTCTCCTGCTCCCTGTAGGACCTTGTCATGGTTCTTATTCTTTCTTGGTCTTGGGTGTGACTCTGTGAAAGAGGACAGGATACCCTACTGGGAAGGAGAGTCTCAGAGATCACATGGACCCAGGATAAGAACAAGCCCCATCTTGAGCATGGCTTCTAGTGCGAAGCTCACTAATGAGACGATGTTGGTGTAAGCGGCGTCACCGTTCCTGCTGCCTCCAGGCGGCTGCCTTTGTCGAGGCAGAGGAAGGAGTGCAGAACCATTGAAGATCCCTGAGCTCTCTCCAAGACTCTGAGAAAATGGGAGCCTCCAGAGGAACACAGGAACACACGTTGATTCTGCACAGGAATGCATTGAAGAAGCTCAAGAATGGCTCACACCCATGATCTCAACACTCAGGAGTCTGAGGCAGGAGGATCGCAAGAGTTCAAGGCCAGCCTGGGCTACACAGTGAGAGCTAGGCAAAATTTGGGTGTACAGCAAAACCATATCTCTAAAAACAAAAATATGGAAAAAAAAAAAAGTAACAGAAGAAAGGTTTCAGGCTCAGAGGCTTGTGTCAGAATTTGCCGTCACTAGCTTGATCCTGGCCCCCAACACCATTGTGAGAAGGCTTCTTTGCCCCAGGGTGCCTTGGGAGGCTCATCACCATCCCCACAACAGCTTCCAGAGGTTTCTTGGCCTAAAAGGACCAACTTTTGGGGCTCAGAGCAACCCAAATGCTTCAGGAACTCAGGCATACTAGGAACCCGAGCCCTATTGTCAAAGGTAGGCACCACCTCTGCGTCAACAAATACAAAACACAGAGAGCCTCTAAAAGCGCAAGCTTCTGCCTGTGGGGATAATGGAATATGTTGACATTTAAGGAGCCCCTCAAATGTGGCAGAGTCAGAAATCCCTGCTGTGGTCCAGCTGCCCTCTCTCTGGCCTCTGCCCAGGGTGGGCATCCATGACGAAGGGTTGCCAAGGCAATGCCTGAGCAGCGCGCCTGTAGTCACAACTGGTGTAATTAAAATGGAGACCTTTAGAGCATGCTTCAAAGAGAAGCGAATCATGCCACATCTCCAAACGCCTGCAAATAAACTCCATCTCCAAGTTCCTAGGTCTCTATGCTCACAACCACTCGACCAGCTTCACGTGCCTTCCCAACTCTCAGACACAAAGAGGGTTCATGGTTTCCTTCTTTGGGTTCTTTTTTCCTTTTATCTTGCTCTCTCCAAACACACACACACACTTTAAAAATAAAAATTTTGCCTGATTTTTCAGATCTGGGATGTCTGTTTTCCTCCACTCCACCAAGCAATATGGTCTGTTTGCTTTGCTTCAGTTAACGAAACACGAAGAACACCTAGAGTGATAACAACAAGCTCTTGAATGACCTCTAAGTTTCCCCTGCACCTCTGGGCAGTTCTGCTCTAGGTGGTCCTCCTCCTGTCCCATGCCTGTGCTTCTTCTATACTCTCTGCTTCACAGTTAAGCTTCCAGAAGCTTCTTTCTTGAAATTAAAAGAGAACATGCTTGCAGCTTTCTCCTTTCATTCATTTGCAAATGATTAACCACCAGATTAACTGAAATTCAAAAAAGTCTCACCAGGAGGCGCTACACAGTTATGACACAGCTAACTGCAATGCAAGTCTCCTCAATATGCAAGGAAATTGGTTTCGGGGTCCATCCATCCCCCTAGCCCAGGCCACCCTCCCTGACACTAAGATATGCAGGTGCTCATGTCTCTTGTGTGTGTGTTTGCACATAACCTGCTTACATCCTCCCATTTTTGTCAAATCATAGCTAGATTACCTATAATACCTAACACTATATAAATGCTATGTAAATAGGTGTTACTTACGGAATCATGACAATAAAAAAAAAGTTTATGCCTGTTTCGTTCCAGCGCATCCTGAGCTAATATTTTAGATCAGAATTATTCAAATCAGGAACCACGGTCGGTTGACTGTTTGGATGCAGAGCCTGTGGGTGCACAGGGCAGGCTGCATGTGTATAATGTCAGAGCCAAAAGCCAGCATCTGTTTTCTCAGATCCTGGGGGCAGAGAGATTACAAGCAAATCTTTTCCTGTATCTTTTTGCTTTCCCTCTGTCTTAAAAGAGAATATATTTATTCAATAATCAGAAAATAAATGTGTTTGGAAATGTTTTTAAGTTCTTATAATAGGAAGGAAAGGCAAACAGCGGAAATAGCAAAAAATAAAATAAAATAAATGCTTAGCTAGTGCCTATTTCTACCAGCGAGTACACGGGTATTCCATTCCATGGTGTGCATGGCATTCTCAGAAGCCCTTGATACAATCTCAGCCTGAAGCCCGCCCGTTCCGTAAGTGACTGCTGACTGAATGGCATCCTCACCTCCGCTATGCTTAGAGTTAGGTGGGCTCGGGGGATAGGCTCTGCCTGCTGCAGCTGCAGAGTGTGCACTTCAGACCCCATGCTGGCCTCTGGCCTTGGGATGGCCTTTCAATCTTTCAGCATCCATCAGTGTGTACACAGCAAAATTTAGAGGGAGGATAGGAAGGAAGTGGGCCGCTGTGGTGTTTGCTTTCTTCGATTTATCCTCTCAAGTCTAACTCAGATTTACCACGGCAGCTTGCGATCCTTACATCAGACCTGCCAGTCTGCAAAGGTGACAAAAAATAACGTCTCCAGCAACAGCAGTTGTAAAGAGACATTATTTGAAAGTATTATATTGGGCTTCCTTCCAGAAAAAAAATAAAAATAAAAATTAGTACTATCTTCGTAAGAGGTAAGAGTTTACTGTTATTTCAACAATCTCACTTTTAAGAATATGTTCTATTTAAATAATAGGTGTATAAGGATGCATGTCAGATATTGTTTAAAACAAAGCACACACACTCACACACAGACACACACATTTCAATGCATACCATCCAAGGTCTTCGTTAAACTGTGATATAGCCTTACCTTATATACTATAAGGTCATAAATAGAAAGGGAAAAAGTGCACATGTGTTGGCATAGAAGGATATGCAGTGTTTGATATAAGGGTTAGAGAGGCAGGCAGTGTGGGGATTCTAGTGCAGTGCTATAGAACTTTTCCTTTGGTTGGAACTCCTCCTCTGGTTGCATAAGGCTCCAAAGCTGAGAGAGAAGGTGCTGCATGGACACTCGTTTTCTAGCGAACCTTCTGAACAAGGCAGGCAGCACCTCCTGAAATCCAGCGGCCAGTTACACACAAGAAGAGTCCCAGGAGCAGTTCATGGAACACAAGCTAGAACCTGCCTCCTCCTTCCCTTTGCAATGAGGAGCAGGAAAGGGAGAGATGCGTGAAGAGAGAGGGTACTAGGAAGCCTCTCCCACCCCAGAACGATGGGATTATGGTCGGCTAGTTTCCTGTTAGCAAATATCCCTCCTGCAGCCATCTCCATAAGGGTGTTCTTTCCATTGATGCCTTGCAGTTGCCTAGTGGCAAACAGAACACCAAATGCATCCCTGGGGCGAGGACACAGTCGTAGACCTTTCTAGGGCTCTATGTGGTATGAGCAGAGAATGAGGTTGTATATAAAATGTCGGATTTGTTCCTTTGCACTTCTGTCATCACCTAGGCACTACCACCAGGGGGCAGCTGTCACTTCCTACCTCTGGTTCAGATCCACAGTTCTCAACCTGTGGGTCGCGACCCTTTCACAGTGGTTGCTTGAAACTATTGGAAAACACAGATATTCACATTACAATTCATAACAGCAAAATGACAGCTGAGAAGCAGCAAGGAAAATAATTTTATGGTGGGAGGGGTCTCTGCCACATGAGGAACTGTGTTAAAGGGTAGCAGCATTAGGAAGGCTGAGAACCACCGGTCTAGATGAAGCCACACAGTTCAAATCTGAGCCCAGTCACAAAGAGCCAAGACCAGCTAGAACCACAGTTTCAGCCAATCTGCTCTGGCAAAGCCAACTTGTGCTGCTTAGACTGCAGCCTGTGAGGATGAGGATGAGGATGAATGCACAGTGACACGTGGCTGAGTTTGGGGGTGGTTTGTGATAGCACTGATTGGGCCAATAGTTGATCTCTCCACAAAGTGGAGAGCCTTTCAGACACTGAAAACGTCCTCTGGAAGTCTGGGACATCGTCTAGAGACTCATGATTGACTCCTGCCTGGGAAATTATGCATAAGAGGAGAGATGAAGTATGGTTGGGCTCTCTGTACCGCCACTTTCAGGGGTGCAGGGATGCGCGGCTCTCATGTGTCAGGTGGACATCACAAGTCCTAGAAAGCATTCCAGTCTTCCCGATGGAATCTCGCTCCAAACAGTGTCAGTTACGTGTGAGAAACCCATCAGTAAACGGTCATGGGGTTCAGTCAGGACTCAGTAGTACAAGGCAGGATGGCAGCTAGGAAGAGAGAGAAGCCACCGAATCCTTCTGTCTCATTAGAGATCTCTAGCTGTCTGGGCCATCCTAATAGGAAAGTATAGGGAGATATGATATAATATTAAATTTTGTATTTCAATTTGATGAGTTGTTTTGACACCTGAAAATGAGATCATTGTAACTGACAAGAGATGAAAAGTTATGGAATCCTTTGGAGGCAACATTGAGGGGAAAAGTGAAGAGATCTGACAGGCTGTATTTGAAAGCAATGATGGGAACTTAATCCATTCAATAAAATAATTATGTCATTATATAACTTGCATGTATGCATATGTACATTTTAAGTATGTAATGGTTATACAGATTCTCCTCAAGTGACAGTGGGTGTATGCCCCCAATAAATCCATTCTAAGTTAAAGATACTATAAGCCAAAGATGTATTTAAGACACAGAACCCACCAAATATCCTAGCTTAGCTTAGCTTCCTTTAAACAGGTTCAGGACACTTCCATCAAACCAGCTTGGAGCTGGATAAAATTACCTAACACAAAGCCTATTGTCTAACAAAGAACTAAATGTAGCATGTAATTTATTGGAGACATGATGAGATACAGAACACAAGCACAGTCCCTGGTGACACAAAACACAGGAGCCATTGTTTCCCCTGGCGACTGCATGACTGCATGGCTGACAGGGAGCTGCAATGCCCTCCCCCCAACTGCCCAGCACCACAAAAGAGTGTTGTGTCAGGTATGATTAACCTAGTAAAAAGACATTCTAAATGTACAGCATGGTTTCCACCGAGTTCGCTCGGCTTTCATCCCAGCTTACAGTTGACAAAATAATACGTTGAACCATCTTACGTTGGGAGACTGTTGCCATAGTATATATTGAGTGTGGTCATAAAGCTTCGAACAGGAGAAAGTGAATGTCTGGGGTGGGTCCCAGAACCCCTGCAGTAGAGATAAATCCTGTGCATCTTCAATTCCTTGGTTCCCTTGGTTCTAACAATACAACTAACACACAGCAAATTTCCCTGAAAATGCTCTGCCCGCGGCAGAGATTATTTTATAGCTTTTTATTTAATATTCCCCTGAGAATTACCATTTGCTTTTACAGAGTATTACCAAGAAACAAAGAAAACAAAATACATTTTCGTCGTTCCAGCACTTCGGCTCTTCCTCTTATGGATGGATACTGATCAAACCAGACCCTGCAGAGGACAGAACTAGACCGAGGAGACAGAGGACAGAGGTCTTGTGTAGTAGGTGTCTTAGATGCCTAGAATGGCCAGAAGCAAGGCCCTCAGCCTCCAGAGGTATATTTTATTTCTCATTATGGTCACCTGTAGGACACATCTAAAGCATCCCATGTGTTGGCCCATGGTTTGTTGTGGAAAAGCCCTGAGCTAGGCTCACAATGAGAACATCTGCATGCTAGTCTTACTTGTTCTTAAGATGGCAGGAAGATCGTTCACTGTCAGAACAGCCATTTCCTTGTCTTTAAATAACAAAAGAAACCAAGTCTTCTGTGCTGCGGTGAGGGTGCAAGATCTCACGTGGGCCCAGGTGTTATTGATTCTGGGCTGGAGTGAGTGTGTAAGGTCCCACACAAGCTTGCATGTGGAAGGGTTGGTCCCCAGCCACTGGTACTCTGGCAGGAGGTGGTAGTGAGCTTAGCATATAGAGGCTAATGACAGAAGTAGGCTCTAGAAGGCATACCTGTGTAGAGAATGTCATCTCCTGCTCATTCCCTCTGTCTTCTTTTTTCCAACCTCTATGTGATGAACACATCCTCCACATATTCTCCATCATGATCTGTTTCATTCTAGCCAGAGAACAATGGAGATAAGTGATCATGAACTGGAACCATGGGCCAAAATAAACCATTTCCCCTTTGAATCGTTTCTTGCAGTTATTTATAGCAGCTGAGAAAACTAACATTTGCTCCACCACCTGGGGTTTTGTTGTTGGTTATTATAGATAAATGACAGATAGATAGACAGACAGACAGACAGACAGACAGACAGACAGACAGATAAATAGACAGACAATTAGATGATAGACAGATGATGGATAGACAGAAAGAAAGAAAGAAAGAAAGAAAGAAAGAAAGAAAGAAAGAAAGAAAGAAAGAGAGATATAACAGAAAGAGGGATAAACAGATGGGTAGATAGATAGACATTTAGATGATAGAAGATAAATAGACATTTAGATGATAGAAGATAGATAGATAGATAGATAGATAGATAGATAGATAGATAGATGATAGATGGATAGATAGATAGATAGATAATAGTTAGACAGGTGATAGATAGACAGACAGATAGATAGACAATTAGATGATAGACAGGTGATAGATAGACAGAAAAAGAAAGAGAGAGAGATGGATAGATATAACAGAAAGAGGGATAAACAAATGGGTAGATAGACAGACAAATAGATAGGTAGATAGATAGACAGACATTTAGATGCTAGAAGATAGATATTTAGATGATGATGATGAAGATAGATAGATAGATA
Source organism: Pachyuromys duprasi (assembly GCA_028658305.1). NCBI lineage: Eukaryota > Metazoa > Chordata > Mammalia > Rodentia > Muridae > Pachyuromys > Pachyuromys duprasi. The sequence continues at coordinate 22,972,019 of CM053749.1, forward strand.
GATAGATAGATAGATAGATAGATAGATAGATAGATAGATAGACAGGTGATAAATAGATAGACAGACAGTAAGTGATAGATAGATAGATAGATAGATAGATAGATAGATAGATAGATAGATAGATAGATAGATTTGATAAATGATAGGTAGATATGATAGATAGATGGTATATAAGCAGATATAGAGATAGATGATAGATATGATAGAGACAGAATGATATGAGATAGATAGATATAGATTTCTGTCTGTTTGTCTGTATTTTGTTTGTCCACAAAACAGAAATTCAAACAGCCATTCATTTCACCATGATTATGTATCTTAAGAACTTGAGAAGAACTCATCTGGTTACTTCATCTTAGCCTATATAATATCAACTGTATCCTTCACAATAGAGGATTCGAATATGTGATGAGAGCCTAAACATTCAACTTGGACCTCCTGTCAACTGCAACCTCAGAGTAGTCAGACTTCTCTACATAAAGGCCGGAAAGCAGCAGACAGGATGCTGCAGCTTTTCAACAACCAACGACCCCTTCAAGAACTTGGCAGCAATGCCTCTTATCCTACTGGTCAAAGCAGCCACAGCCCACCCAGATTCTAGGATGTGGAAATGAACTCTTGACGGAGGCAAGCCAAGGTCACACTGCAGAAGAGCATATGGGATGGCAGATATTGTCAAGGCTGCCCTGGAAAAGAAAATCTGTCACATATTGTTTTTGTCGCTATTCTGCATAAAAATCATGACAGATGGAGAAACTCAGAAAACTTAAATCTCCATGCTTCTTTCAAGTGTCATTATGATCTTCCTTTTGATTTCCCATTTTTAATCTACTTCAGTGTGTGTGACTTTGAGGTGAGGCATGTGTCTAGTCACAGCTTTGCTGTAATATCTGTCCTCTAGCTCACAGGACAGCAATCAATTCTTTCAGCAGGAAAACACTGAGGCTCTTCTAGTCAAAGAGACTTTATACGTTAGTCATGGCTTGGTAGATTGCGATCTAAGAAGGAATAACCTAAAACCAGCACATGATAAGAAATGTGTCACCGTCTCTCTCTCTTTGAATGTCCATCTCTGTCCTGCTTTGAGACAGGCTGACAGGATGGCATGGACCTTCTGTGACCTTGCTAAGAGCCACATCGAAGGAGAAAGCACTGCCAACCGCACACTAAATCTTCAAGTCTCCCACAAAGAAGTGAGCCAATGCCACAGCAACAACACCAGTCACGAGGCACATCAGCTGTCAAAGGAACAGGTGTATGTGACCTCGCCAGGTCCAGGAGGACAGCCAGAAGTGCAGAAAGCTACATCTTTAATGGCCTCGCCCAGATTGGGATTTCTCAAGATTCTACTAAAGAATATTCTCTTCCCCTCCCCTGCCCCCTCCTCCCCTTCAGCACCACTTCCCCCACTACCACCACCCCACCCCCATCCCATCCCAGCAATGGTCAAAGAGACACCTTGTTGGTGCTGGTGTTCTTATAGCAGTCAGGGGCAGAGCAGACCACAGTCCTTTGTTCATTCTGGCTTATTAATGCCTGGCTTGGTGGCCGAAGCTGCTTTATGCCTAGGACACATAAAAATCAAATCAAATCAAATCAAATCAAATTAGGCAGTGCATCTCAGGAGGAGGAAGACATACACAGACCTGTCCAGCACATAGCACATGAGGGCCATAGGCACCTACTTGCTGCCGGGCCAGACAGCACAAATGAAGGATATCACCCAGGCAGGGCCCCACCAGCTGCTTGGCCAGCCTATAGCGGGACCCACCACAATGTGTGACTGCGTGGTGGTCAGATGGGAGAGAAAAAAATGGAGGAGCTTGAGCATTATGAAGAGAGATGGGACTGGGACCTGCTGAGAGGTCCCAGCCCAAGCTGCCACTGAAGGTCATGTCTAAGTCCCTGGTTATGCAGTGGCAAGGGTCGCTGTTGACATCCACAGCTCATATTACCACTAGAGAACCTGGGGACACCCATGGTCAGGGCAGCCACCGGGAACCACATGTGCTGGATGGCTGTGCCAAACTGGCCATGCCCCTCACTGGCTATGGAGCTCTGGAGAGCTGGCCCTGCCTCTCAGCTGACCCTGTGCCTCACCCAGGTAAAATGGTGGAGCTAGGCATGGTGTCTGGGGATGTTGGTGAGACACCCCCAATGGAGAGAGCGAAGGAGAGCTGGCCTTACCCATCATCTGCTGTGAGGTGGCATGGGTTCAGGGTGATGCTTGCCGCCCCTCTTCACCCCTCACTACCTGTAGCACTAGAGCAGGCCCTGTACTTCACCTGGGCAGCACTGCAGAGCTGGCCCTGATGGAAGGGTGCTGGGAAGCTGGCCCAGGGTGACAGTTTGGGAGAGCTGGCACCACCATTTGTCTGACCTGAGGTGGTGTCAGTAGGGATGTGCCCTCTTCTTTCTCCCTCACCACCTGTGGTAGCCTGGTAGTCTGGAGAGCTGGGCAGGAGGGCAGGAGAGCTAGCCCTGTCTCCTCACTGGTTGTAGCACTTGGGAGAACGGGCCCTGAACTTCATCTGGGCACCATAGTGGAGCTGGCCCTGATGGTAAAAGTAGGGGTGAGCCAGCCCTGAGGGTGTGAGAACAGGAGAGCTGACCCAGCCCCTTGCAGGCTACAGCGCTTTGGAGAGTAGGCCCTGTGCTTTAACTAGGCAACATAGCAGAGCTGGCTCTGGAGGCTTGGGCGTGGGTGAGTCTGTCCAAGGGCATGCGAGCAGGAGAGATGACCCCGCCTCCTGCTGATGGCAGCGGTGGGTGGCCTAGCTGGAGCAGTAATGGAGAGCTAGCCCTGGTGGCGCAGATGAGGAAGAGCTGGTTCACTAACCAATTCAGCTACCACCCAAGCCCAGATCCAGGGCTCTGAGTTGGCCCACCTAAATCTCTATCATCTGTGAATGGTTGGGATTTGTGAAAGGACAGTCCTGCTGATCCAAAGCTGCAGGATCTCCATGACACAGGGCAACAACAGGATAACCAGGAGGAGTCCAGGTGAGGATCCAATACTGATGGTGTCACAGAAGCCAGAGACCTCGAACCAGACCAATGACTCATTGCGATGAACATTTGCAAGTGAAGATGAGTGGACAGAAGGATGTACTGTGGGACATGCTAAAACATACTACGGCTTCCGTGATGAGATGTTTTCTATGCACTGTTTTTTCTCATTATTGTTGTTGTTGTTGTTGTTGTTTGTTTGTGTGTGTGTTTTTATTTTGGGGGGAGTTTCCAAGGGTGAGGGCAGATATGAGGGGACAGAGACATGAACAGGACCGGAGTGCATGATTTGAAATGCACAAAGAATGAATAAAAAGTCCAAATAAAGTAATAAAAGAATGTTCTTAGAGCCTCTTCTCAATGCAGAGGGAAAAGAAATATGACATATTACTATAATCTCCTAACATATTGTGTCATTGATTTCATTACTGTTGTTCTTATTATGTTTTCAGGGGTTGTGTAGTTTTGGTTTTGGTTTAGTTATTCCCTTTTTTCCATTCCTACTTCTTATCAGATATTTCCCCAAGGGGAAGTGATAAGGGTTGGAATCCTGACCCTGCCTGGAGACTCATAGAGATCCAAATGTCCCCTGGTGGCTACTTCACAAGTACACCCACTGCCAGGCACAGCTCACACAGCAATGCAGCAGGCCACATCCAGGAATCCGTGTCCGAGGCTCCTTCCTGCTCTAGGGTCATCGAGGCAGTGTAGAGAGAGCAGCACAGCAGGAACTGCCCCTGCCTGGTCTGCGACCCCGTCCCATGGGCTTGGCTTCTTCAGGCTTCGCTTCTCCCAGCAGTGAAGCGAGTGTTGGGAGTGCCCATTCAGACTCAAAGGGGATACTACTTATGAAATGCCTAGAAGAGGGCCTGGGGCATGGTCTGCTGCTCTGCCAGGGCTGGTGGTACCCTACTTTACCCAGCTTTTAAGCCTGGGCCTGCTGCTGGGGCCATATATAGATTGACAGCTGTCCTCAGAAAACCAGGCTCTTGGTGTTTGTATGAGACAACATCACAGTTAGGGGGTGTGAGGCTGAAATATAAAAGGATACAAAAACAGAAGACCATTTAATTATCGTGGGAGAAGACAGTTTTGTGCATAGGGTAAGAAAGTAGTTATCTTTCCTATCCAAAAATATCTTCCCTACTAACCTGCCAAGATGCCTGACATTTTGCCATAACAAACTCATCCCTTTGGCTTAACTGCTGGCTTATCTAAGAGGCTCATAAACATTCCCAGAGTAAATGAGGGCCACGGGGGCTTTACAGGAGCCGCCACAGTGTTCTAACAAGTAGCTGATGAACAGCTTGGGAATTTTTTTTTCCTCCCTGGAATCTCCTCCCAGCACCCAAGCAAGGGTAAGTAAAATTCTACCACGCTGATGACATTTAAAATTCTTACTAATTCCTTTCTAACTGTATCACGGAAATAGTTTACCAGCCCGCAGTATTGTCTCCAATCAACCTGCTTGAATCCAACTCTCAACTGCCGCCACGGTAATCTTCCCACAAATGGGCACGATTGTGCCATGCCCTTTTTCTCACCCTGGTGCTTCAGGATAGGTACTGGCTCCTCTGTGTGGGCTAGGAGGCCTCCGACATCACATCCTTAGGCTCTCTCTAGCTGTGTCTTTCACTGATGCCAGCTCTCTCATACCAGCCAGCATTCCAACCGCCCCGTCATTGAAGCCATCCAGGAGGCATCACATCTCCACTAGGTACTTTTCTAACAGTTGCTCACTATCCTCACCACGTGTGATAGACATGAGTGTCTAGGGGAACCCTCGCTCCATCAGCATTATTAGGTGACTTCTCAGGGGCCACTGTGTAAACATGTTAGTGTGAGAGGCAGCACCCCAGATGTGAGGGAGAAAATGGCGGACTCCGTTCCAGGAACAATTCTGAATTCAGCCACTCTGGCAAGTAGGCAAGGAGTGACCCAAAGCCATCTGAAAATGGGTTACAGTTGAATTGCTATTTTTGCTAAAAAAAAAAAAAAAAAAAAACAAAAAAAAAAAACAGATCTAATTAGCTTCCTGAAGACAGAGCAGGTCCTACCTTAGGGAGAGGAGGTACCCAGAATTCCCCTCTTTCAACCCCTTGAAGGCCGTGTGTCCTTTTGGTGAAGAGCCCTAGAATGTGAGCGAGATCCTGGAGACAAAGGGCTGAGAATACTGAAAGCAGACAGTGCCTCAGGAGAGTCAGGGAAAAGCACCTGGCCCCTGCCCAGCCAACCTGCTGAACACAAGAGCACCTACATGCTGGGAAATCCAGGATTCCTATTAAAACAGCAATTCTGCTCAAGCTGGGAGGCTGCTGATCTTGCTTTGGAGCCATGAGCCTGTGTGGGGACGGACTGCAAGCCTTGCTTCTGGGGCTTTAGGGGAAGTGGCTTTACCTTCGCCCTCCCACATAGCAAAGACAGCCCCCAGGGCAGGACAAAAATACAAAACAAAACCCTGGGGAAATCTCAGCTTCCCAGAGACTGAGAATCAGCAACAGGCAGAAGTGAATATCGAGAGTGAGCCTGGCCCGCTCTCATTGCTCTGAAGCCTTGATGAGGTCCCACGTCCACATCTCCGCACCTCTACTCACTCACCTGTGATATGGGTAGAATTACTTTTGAGTCACAAGACCAAGTCCCACCCTCCACTGTGCACTCCAAAACACCACCCATCAGTCCTTGTCACAGCTCCGCAAGGAAGACACTCCTGCTCCCAATTTCAAAGAAAAAGCAACCGAAGCTCAGAGACCACAAACCACCAAGTGGCCAGGCCACAGCTTCATATATGCCCCTCAAGTCTGAACTGTGGCGGCTCCCCACACGCCACTTCTGGCCATTCTACCTCAGGAAACTGAGGACTTCACACAATTTTAATTCCCTTCTTCCCACTGGGATAAGGTATCCTTTCACTGGAAAGGGAAATGATTTCTGGATTTATCCAGTAAAGCCCCCTGCTCTCCGCTCTGCCCCTGGGGAAAGGGAGACCAATGAGAGCAAAACCTGCTTACTGGGTCCTCACTGGTGGGCAGCCTCAGCTCTCTGGGGTTGCCCACAGGAGACATATCTCTGCACCATCCATCCCCTCCTCCCTGAGACACTAGACGCCATTTCTCTGTGGACTTCCTGGCCAGCTGTGCTGACTAGCTTAGCCAAGGTTCCCTGACTTTTATAGACATGAGCCAGAGCTGGGTCATTAAGCCTGAATCTCTTGAAATCCCAGAGATTCATCGTCCAATCTAACATCTGCAGCAAGTGGGGATACACACGGTCTGCTCCTGCAGGTTCAAAGCCTTTAACTGGGCATCTGAGGACTGCGGCAGGCCTGGATTAACTTTAAAGGACCCTTGGAGCCAAAAACCAGGGCAGGCCATAAATCTGCAGAAGACTTCTGTGTAACCAGCCACAAGGCAGGGCCTGTGTGGATGCAGGAGGAAAGCAAAGGCCTCTTCACTAAGGTTCTTAGAACAAAAACAAACAAACAAAAGAGCTTGTCGACAAATGAATGTTGACAATGAGCGTGTATATGAGCTGTGTATAACAGAGCAGCATGCTTTACAGGATATCCAGGAGCCTCCTCCTGGATTGCCCAGAAGGCAATGTGGCTTAAACACACACACACACACACACACGCATGTCTACCTAGTTTATGTCCCTACCATTGCACATTGCAACAATCTAGTCCTGTCAAGTGGTTCTAAACCCACTCACCTAACCATATAGACTGGAGAAAAGACTGTGATGCCCAAATGCTGAGGAAGCAACTTTGCTCAGGTGGCCAGGGCCTTGCGTGTGGGCCACAGGCAGTGAGGGAACCCATTTCCCTTGCACTCCCTTGCACTAGGACGTGGCTCTAGACCCTAAGACTAATAAACATTGCCTCATCCAACTGCGTACTGATTAGGCCCCTTGACAAGGAAAATCAAGGCAGGCGGGAGAGCCGGTTTAAAATATTCCTGCCTTATAGACAAGGACTGAAATACTCAGTGTTGTCTTTTCTTTCCTTATCTAACCTGAAGCCATTCCCAAGGCACAAAAGCAGCATGCAGACCAGCAATGCAAGAAGGCTGAGGACTGTGTTTACAGGGGTGGCTCTCCTCAGACACAAGCCAGGGAACTCGTGTGCCCAGCTAGACATTCTCCACGGAGGCTTGAAGACGTCAGCATGGCCAAGCACTGTCTCCTTCCTGGTCTAGAATTCATGTTATGGACCCAGTGAGCAACACCCTGCTGGAGAAGCAAGAATTCACATCTCATCTGATGTCCTATTTTCCCCAGACTTAGGGAACCAGCACCCTCACATCTTGCCCACAGGAGTAAACGCCTGGAAGGAAGGAGTCACCTCCCCACAGCCTCTGCCTCCTTGATCATGGACTTCCTCCCTCAGGACCACATGCAGCTAGCCCCATCCTCACATTATCTGCTACAATTAAACTGTTCCGCCTCACTTTCCTCACTGTTTGATGAGGGGCTGAGCTAAATAAAAAGCTCCTCCCAGGTTTTAAATCCTTGATTTTTATGTCAGAGTTGGAGGGGGGAGAGGGTTACAGTGGATTCACCCGCAGAGAATTACCCATAACTTTTTTATTAGCATTATTCTCCCCTGTTTTCAGTCCCCAGAGCCACTGTGCTTTCACGCACCTGTGTGTCACCTTGGACATGTTCTTTGTTCCTTAACTGCTCGGAGGCCCTGTCTCCTTGTGAGGATGGGGGGGTGGGGAGGAGTTAGCTGACTCACAATGTCATCACCAAGATCAAATGAGATAATGTCTGCAAATCACCTAGCTCCCAACTTGGGCAGGCAGGAGGAGCCCCTGCACTTGTTAATTCTCCTCTGCTCCCATCAACAGTCAACATCCCCTCTTAGTCAGAAATCCCCAGGGGAATATTCCCAGCCTTGCCTATCCAGCCACTTCATAGCAGACCTGAGCGTTCTCCTGTCGGATTCATGTCCTTCCAGAACCCGTGCCAACTTGTGAGGGGCACTGTGCTCTTCTCTTCCAGATAGGCCTTGGGTGACCTCCTACTCAACAGCTATGATTTATAGCACAAAAAGCAGCAAGCTCCTCAAATCCGAGCCCCTTCCCAGAGCACCTTTGCTGGTAGATCATCGGCCCTCCCCCAATCCTCTACCCCAACCCCCCCCCACCCCTCACTCCTGCCTTCAGTGCCCACCTGGAGCAGGAGACTAACCTTTGTGGAAATCCTTGGTCATAAAGTACAGGGTCCCTCCGCTGTAAGCAGGGGTTTTCCACAAGGGCTTATGAGACTAAGGGCCCACTGACAGCCACCTTTGATTTTCTCCAAGAATGAGGGAAAAACTACCGAGAGAACCCATGCTCAAAGGAAGCCACCTTTTTCTGCATCAGATAAACCCAGCTGAAAAATGACCCCTGAAAAATGACCCCTCAAATCAAAGACCTCAAATATCTCCTCTCTCTCTCTCTCTCTCTCTCTCTCTCTATCTATCTATCTATCTATCTATCTATCTCACCCAGTTTCTGTTATAAACACCTTCCAATATTAACTCATTAAATCATCACAATAACCCTCTGGAATATACACTGGCGTTTTATAGACACAGAAACTGAGGCAAAAAGAAAAAGAGACCCTGGATTCCAAGTCGGTCACCTTTGTCAAGGGAACACTTGGTCAAGTGTCTCCAGCTTGAAGCTGTGTGGCTTAACCCTCCTATCTGTGCCTTCTCTCTAGCTGTCTTTCCTGCCCAGGTCACCCCTCTCATGGAATCTGGCAAACTCCTGCTTGTCCCCGACCTAACACCCTCATGAGCTGCAACAGAAAAAGGGCCCTGTTTTCCTTAAGACTCACTTGCCTTGAGAGCTCCATGGGAGACTGGCAACTCTACGTATCCCCAACTTCTGGGCTGCCTAGAGTGCAGGGTTCTTCAGCATGCGCCCAGAGAAGATGAAAAAGAAAGGAAAACTGTAGTGGACCTCTTCTGCCATGGGCCCGGGACACCTAGCACACGGCTCGAAGGGCAGAAAGGAGAAATTTGTTTTAACACACTAGATTCTGAGTGTGGACTCTGTTAGCTGAGATACAGGGTTATCCGTATAGCAGAGATGATACAGCAAACTTAAACAGCACAATAGCATGGAAAGTAAAATGTGGAAAACGAGAGCATATTTAATTATTATTTATGAAAAAAAGAAAAAGTTATGGAGAATCAAAGAAAACTTTAATAAGTCACCCAGACATCGATTTTGATATGAATGGGGAGATTGATCTAAAAGCTTAAGAAAATGGAAAAATCAATATTCAATAATCATGACTAAAAGCTATACTTTAAATCAATTGCCATAAGTCAAGAAAAATAGATACGTACAACACCATTTAGGCGTTTATGCAGTGACCATGCTATTTTCATAAAATTAGTCCTATCACTTCAAAATCAAAATTTAGAATCAATATATATTAACACTATAGGGAGACCATCCCTGGGAAGAAAATACACATTACTCCATTTTCTTTTTACAGTAACACACAATATTCTTCTATTTTAAATAATACATCACGTCTCAGTTTACCGTTACCCAATTCCCAGCGGCGTTCTTTGGGGCCCATTTCTCTGCTCACACACACACATACCTATGACATCATCTCCACAACTGGAATCACACACTAGCGGGCTTCTCCAACCTAAAGCCCATGAGCATTTGCCCAAGGTTATCGATGAGTGCATCCCAATACAAAACCATAGCACAGCGCTTGCTGTACTGGAGGTAAGGAGAAAAGAAAGGAAGCTCATTGGGGCTGGCAGGCTTGCCAGCCTGACTCCACCCTAAGTGAGAGATCTTGACTCAAAGAAATAAGGAAGTGATACAGCAGGACATCAGATGTCCTCCCTCCTCTAGCCTCCACGCACCTGCACACATAGATAACACATTCACATTCACACACACACAATAAATAAACATATGTTTTTAGCTTTTTTTAAATATAAGACTTTTTTTGCAACTCAAATGGTTCTCAAGTGTGACCTTTGTAGATGACAGAATTATGTCACGTGTCAAAACGTCAGATGTGCTTGCTAGATAGTAGCCCACGGCTTGATGTCTCTAAATATCTTACTGCCAATGATAAACCCACAGAGCAGCATTTGTCATCACAATCCACTGTGTGACATACCTCTTTTCCTGGTGGAGAGGAGCAAAATGGTTTCCAGATTCCCACGGCTACAAACTGCTGCATCAAGCTTCGGGGCATACCTGTCTGCACTTGGCTCTTGCTGAAGGGTGGATGCCGAAAACGGAATTGCTGGGTCAAGATTATCACACGGGGCATGTGCTAAAAAAAAAAAAAAAAAAAAAAAAGTTATTTCCAAAACTGAGGTAATGATGAATCTCACGCTAGCAGTGAATAGCAATAACTAAATTGATAAAAATAATTTGAGGGGGTGCCGCCATCTTTTAAATACGGCCCGGAAACAGGGTATATCTGTTAACCTCAATCAAGTCTTCTCCCACATGAGCAGGTCTCCATTTTGTAAGAACTATTCCTAAGAAGCCAGATGCCTGAACTTGATTCTCATTCTAATGCTTGCTCAGAATCTCATTTTCTCTCATCTTGTCTTGTCCTCTTAAATCTGCTCTAAGCCTTCTTGAAGTGAGTTTCCCTAGGAAGCCTCCTCTCCTCGTTGCATGGAACATGGCAAGTTCTCAGACACCGTGGAGCACTCCTTTTCCTAGAGCCACCATTTTAAACAAGGGCCAGGGCTGAGGCTGTTTACATCCTGTGGTGGTTTCAACAGATTTGGCTCCCATAGAGTCATCTGTTTGAATGCTTGGCCAATAGTTAGTGGAACTATACGGGGGTGTGACCTTATTGGAGTAGGTGTGGCCTTGTTGGAGGAAGTGTGTCACTGTGGAGGTGGGACTTTGAGGTCTTGAAATATTCAAGCTAAGCACAATGTGAAACACACAGCCTCCTCCTGGCTGCCTTCAGGTCATATCCCTCCAGCACGTGTGTCTGCCTGCACGCTGCCATTCTTCCAGTCACGATTATAATGGACCAAACTCTGAAACTGTAAGCCAGTCCCAGTTAAATGCTTTCCTTTATGAGAGTTGCCTTGGTTATGGTGTCTCTTAATAGCAATAAAGCCCATTCATTGTCTCCTTTGATTCTGATGCCATTCCTCTAGGGAAGTTACTCTCATCGCTGTCTTGATGCTAATGCAGCATGTTTGCTGACAGAATGTGGTGATTGGAGGCCACACAGCTCAGAGGCTGAGCGGAAATGAACTCTCCCGCCTCCTGGCTGGTGCAAGCCAACTCCCCCACTGTGCTGCAGCACCTTCTTAAGGACGAGAACTCATGTTATATTCATGACCTCCTGCTTCTTCTAGAACACTCTCCAACACATCAGAGATCCTGGCCAATGTCACTCTTCTGATATTACAATGACCTCAGAAGAGGTCTAAACAGTTCCGGGCCTGAAGAGAACCCATCAGCTCTCTATCCAGAGATACTGACGTACAGAATGCACTTTTAGTAACATCATGAAAGAGATTTCAACAAAACAAATGTGACGGTAAGACGATGGGTCTCACGTTTTTGTCTCACAGCTTCTTTGTCCTCCATTGCGTAAGCTACTAACTGTAAGAAAACATTTGAACGAGAAAGCCTTTGTCTCCCTTCTGCTCTCCCTGCAACTCCCCATCACTCTCAACAAGCTTGTTCACCCTCTGGAATGCTCACAGCAGCATGGCCAACCACTTTATTAGTCTGCTTTGGATTACTATAGTGAAATCACTAAGCTTAACTTCCAAATATAAAAAAAGGTTCTGTTCTAGCTCACAGTTTTTGGGCTTTCAGGCCAACGCAGAGAGGACCGTTGCTTGAGCCTCTGGAAGCAGGTGCTGGAATGCATGCTCAGGCCAGGAGTTGGGAAGTGAAAGAGAAAGGAAGGGACCGGGACCTTATACTCCCTCAAGAGCATGCCTTCAGTGACCTCCAGCCCTCCCGGTAGACACTCCCCCCAAAGGCTTCCTCCACCTCCCAATAGTGTTGCAATGGAGACTAAGCCTTTAACATGTGAACTTTTGGGAAACAATCAGCATCCAAATCACAGCAGCCACTCTGAAGTGTGAGCATATGTAGACACAGAGGCTATGGTTCAGCACAGCAGCGACCACTTTGACAGCACAATCTTTGATCTGCTTTTTCTTCTTGCTCCCCGTCTCTCAGCAACCCCCACTCTGTTGTTCCCAGGAATCTTATAGCCCCAAGACAGCAGAGAACATGGCACATTTGCTAGCTTATTTGGGCACAGACACTTACATGTCCATCCCATGCCCCCTCAGTCGTGTGTGTGTGTGTGTGTGTGTGTGTGTGTGTGTGTATGTGCTCACAACACACACTAGTTAGATCCTACAGACTCTGGGCCTTGTCTTTTTTGTTCTTTTTCTGCACAAAGAAGCTCAACTATCCTCAAGGAAAATGAGACGCTTGTCCTTTCAGCATCATCGGGACTCTTTGTAAACACCGTTATCCTTCAGAGCTTAGCAGATGATGTCACCAAGAACCCAGAGTCTGCTTACTTAATGTCAATAAAGTCCATGCCAAGCTCATTTAAGAGGATTCACTTCCCCATCTCTCTTCCTGCGCTTAATCCCTGGGTTCTCTCCCAGCTATGGAAGGAGAGCTAAAGGACAAAGATGGAGCGTCAGCCTGCGGTCATTGATATGATGAAATGAAGGCTTAGATCATATCCCAGGACATCCTCCTAATGGTAAGAAGCTCTAACTGCTGGGCAGAACAGAGGGAGCCTCTGGCTTTTACTATACCCTAAACAAAGAATTTCCGTGTTACATAATCCTCTGACCCTCCATCTCCATCTGTAAAATGTGACTGTTAGGATATTTTCCCTTAAACAATACAGACATCAGATGGCTTACTACCTTGCCATTATTTCAATACCCAGTCATTCTGAGCCATCACGCCTATACCCTGTGGGAACCATGTTAATCTGCCCGTGGCTTTGTCACAGCCCCGTATGTCATTCAGTCTTACAGCAACCTATATTCTTAGCTCTATTTTGTGATGTGACCCTAGAAGTTGAGCTCAAGTGGCTCTATCAAGGACAAACAGCATGTTAGCATGGCAACACCAAGATGCAGACTCTAGCCTCCCAGAGCCTAACCCTCCTCCGTTCCCACTACAGCTCCACAGCATTGGGGAGTAAAGGAAAATCAACTCTAAACGTGGTGGCATTCAAAGCATGCTGGGATCACTGATGCGACATGTGCCTCCTGTGATAAAGGGACACCTGGGAGCTGGGGAAGTCACATTGTTTCCAATGCTTCGATAAATAGGGGACCCATTCCTTTTTCTTTTTTTATTAAAAGTATAACTGTTTTTAAATATTTTATATTTTTTGAAATTATAGTCTAATTACATTGTTTCCTCTTTCCCTTTGCTCTCTCTAAACCCTTTCATGAATCCCACTTAGTCTCTTTAGAACCCATGATCTCTTTTTTTTTTAAATTTTTGGTGTGTGTGTGTGGTGTTGGGTGGGGGGAGTCCTAAATACATCAATACAGCCTGCTTAGTTCATATAATCTTCCTTGTATGTATTTCTTTTCAGGGCTGACTCTTTGGCATTAGATAACCAATTTGTATGCTCTTTCCTCGGGAAGACTATTTCTCCTGCTCTCAACATTCCATAGATTCTGTAGTTCTGATTGAGGCCTCATAGTATTTCCCCTGTCCACATTAGCATGTCTACTGGTATTGTCCTTATTCAGGTCATGTTGAGGCAGCCATGTTGGTGAGACTTGATGGGTGTAGCTTCTGACATTAGTAAGAAACACAATCTCATAGCAAACTATGAAGAGCCTCTAGCTCTTCAAATCTTTCTGCTCCAACTTCTTCTATGATACCCAAGCTTTAGGTGCAGAAGCTATGTTATAGATGAATTATTGGATCAGTTGTGGTTTTCTATAACGATCTCCATCTGTAGCAAAGAGAAGTTTCCTCAATGACCGGTGAGAGCCACGCTTACCTGTGGCTCTGAGAACCAATATTTAGAGTACAGAAACTCTGCTTGTCTAGTAAAATGGTATTCATAGCTTCTCCTCTATGATCCATGACTTCAGGAGCCCTGGGTAGTTGGCCAGGTTTCCAGTACCAGGAATGATTTCCTCCGTAATGAGCAGGTTTTAGGTTCAATTGTAGAGCTGTTGGTTTCCACCAAACCATGTATCCCATAATTGCACTGTTAGGGTTCTCGTCCTGTGCTGGACTTTATTGTGATTCATAGGTATCATATCTTAGTAGTAATGTTGGTTGCCTCCCTCCTTTGGAAGCTTCTGTGGCTTCTTTTGGTACCATGAAAACTAGTCCTCACGGAGGAAGCTTCCAGGTCAGATCCATCTCAGAGGCCTCTGAGTTCTGTGTCCAAAGTGTATGGTATCCTTAGCAACAGAGACTTACCATCCAGCTCTGGGGCGACAACCAAGGACACTAGAAATAGACTATAATGTTTTGGAAGTTTCTCGGACATCCATGACCATCGACTCAAAAGAGGGCTTCTCATGCCTAGAGTTGAGGTTTTTGTTAGATGGTCTACATGGCTCTTCGGGAGTTGGGGGAGGGAGCTCTGTCATCCCAGATGGGAAATTTTCATTTACACTATATATGTATATTTATGCACCGACTTCAGTAGCTTGTTAATTTGATTCCTTATGGCTTTTTACGACATCCTTGCTGCTATTTTACCCTCCTCCCTCCTTCTTCTATATTTGCCTCCCTAATTAGAACCTCCCACTTTCCCCATTTCTCCCTTCAGATCACTTGTGCCCTGTTATTTCCCTCTCTACTGCTGCATCTCCCCCCTTACACACACACACACACACACACACACACACACAATGCTCCCTTTTTGCTCTCCTGGTTTCTGCAGTTATGGACTAACACCTGAAGACTTGGAGCTAGGAGCCTCAGATAAGAGAGAGCATGAAATGTTTGTCTTTCTAGGGAACTCTCTCTATTCAAAGGGCATGCCGGATAGCTTTGCTTTCTCCATAGAATCTGCCGGGTGTTTCCACAGAAGACTGACATGCGAGTTTGTGGAGTGGAGATCTGCCTTCACTCTGCAAAGTGGAATCCTAGACAGAACAAAAAGACAGAGAAAGGGTCTTCCTTCCCTCTCTTCTCCTCATTCCTCACACCCCAGGAGGGTGTTCTCTAGCCTTTAGACTCAGTGGATCCATCCCTGGGCCTTCCACCTCTCCTCCAGGACCAAAGATTACACCATCAGCTCCATTGGTTCTGAGGCCTTTGGACTTGGACCTGTTCCCCTGGTTCTCCAGCTTTCAGACAGCCTGTCATTGACCTCCTCCGCCTCTGTAATCACACGGTCTGATTTCTCTGGTAAACAAATTCCTTCTTGTCTCTCTCTGTATGTATGTCTTCTGTAAGCCCTGTCTTTCTAGGGAACTTGACTAAAATGCATTCTGAATTGAAGGCGTCTGTGGTCCAGGAGCCCATGCATGCAAATTCTCGCTTTCAGCCATGTATTAGTTCCTCATTCCTGATGTAACAGATTGCTACAGACTGGCTTATAATAACACGTAATTATTTCCTTAGAATTCTAGAAGGCACAAGTCAAAACTGCTTTCACTCGCTAAAGCCAAAGGTGTTGGTGGCAGCACATGCTGTCCAGAGGCTCTAGGCTTCTATCTCTTCCCTGTTTTTGTAACCTTAACAGCTACAGTCTCCAGCTACATTGGAGAAGTCAAGGTAATCCTCCCATATCAAGATCCTTAATTTAAGAATGTCTACACAGGCCCTTTTTTGGTATCCTGGGTTCTAGTAATTAAAGCCCAGCCATCTTCAAGGACCACTGTTCAGCCCACGATAGCCCAATTCAAGAAATTCTGCATGACTTTCTGAAGTCACACAAAGCCAACCAGATCTGAGCCAGCCTAGAAGAGCAACTCAGGAAGTTACTAGGTACTTACAGGGTCACCAGCACACACTGTAAGGTTGAGTGAAGAGGGCACATCCAAGGGCAAAGGCACCGATGCAGAGCCAGCCTGTCACACCCGCCTGCTCTCAGGTGCTCAGCGTCCTCACGAGTTCACTTGCCCTTCCTCTCTTCCACATCAAGCTGTTCCCAACAAAGAAGGATATCAGCAATTTACTCTTCCAAGACCTTGCAACCTCAGCTTAATTTTTAATGATAGGACAAAAAGCTCTCGTTCCCTGCAGCAGGGATTTCCGGCATCAGAAAGCACCTGGGAGCATCCTGCCCGCAGTCTTTAAGATTGTTTTTCTCACCAAAGAAACAGTTGGTGTCAAACTAAAGTTTTGCTTCTCTAGAAAACGCATTTCCCTTACCAGCATCCTTGGCTGAGTAAAAATGTTGCTGAAGACTGGCTTCCCTTCTCCAGTCATTGCCATCAACACCTGCTGAATTTGTTTAACAGACTGTGGCATTCTGGACCCTGCAAGAGTGTCAACTTCCAGGAGCCAGGATACCCAGGAGGGATGGGTATCAGGGTCCTGAAGACTTTATCATCCAAATACAGAGACTGAATATCCTCTCTCTCTCTCTCTCTCTCTCTCTCTCTCTCTCTCTGTCTCTCTCTCTCTGTGTCTCTCTCTCTGTGTGTGTCTCTCTCTCTCTGTGTCTCTCTCTCTGTCTCTCTGTGTGTGTGTGTCTCTGTGTGTGTGTGTGTGTGTGTCTCTCTCTCTGTCTCTCTCTGTCTCTCTCTCTGTCTCTGTGTGTGTGTGTCTCTCTGTGTATGTGTGTGTGTGTGTCTCTCTCTCTCTCTCTGTGTCTCTCTCTGTCTCTCTCTGTCTCTCTCTCTCTCTCTCTCCCTCTTTTCTTTTACTTTTCTCTCACCAGGCTTGATAGACCCAGTGATGCTGAGACACAAAAGCATTTTAAACTCAGAGAAAATTAAAACTACTAGTGATATTTGGAACACCGTATTAGACCAAAGAGGGAGAGAGATGTGGCAAGAAGGAATTCACCCAAGTGACCACACACCCCACAAGTCATGCAAAATAGGCACAGCCACTGCCCTTGCACTAGCTCCGCTGGTCAAGTACATTGTGCTTCAGGCCTTGTCTGCTGCTTAGTAAAAGACACTGCAGGGGTCATTTCAACCAAGTTTCTCGGGATGCTGGCTTCTCATCATTCCACAGGCAGCTTCTCCTCCAATCACATGGCAGGGCTCCTAGCCCTTCCAGAATTAAATCTAAGTAGGTGCAACTCTGCACAACCCAAGAACCCACTGCTGGCCCTGATCCCATCAGCCAGAAGCCTAGGAAAGCAGTGTAGGTTTGCCTAGGCCCACAAAGCTTGACCACTACTAACCTAACCCCAAACACTCACCAGTACTAACCTAATCCCAGAACTTGACCAGTACTAAGCTAATTCCAAAGCTTAGCCAGTACTAATCTAATCTCAGATCTTAACCAGTACTAGCCTAATCTTAGATTTTAACCAGTACTAACCTAATCCCAGATCTTGATAATCCCAGAGCAGCTGATTTAGTCCTGTGAGCCTTGTTTTTTCCCCACATGGCAAATTCAAAAATCACCTCCCAGGGATGAGTTGGGGAAACTAAATGAAGAACATATATAAAACGCATAGATAGCACAGTGAACACTACACATCAGGCACTCGATAAATGTGCTGTTATTAATGCTACTTCTAATAATAATAATGCAGACACACTGCTAGTTTATAGATTATGATCTAAAGTCATAATCTACAGCTTTCTGAGATCAAGAGTAATGACCCACACACTCTCCATTTTTATGTCTTACTATTAAACATCTCCCAGCCCTTTGAATATGGAGCAAACATGTTTTACTATGCACTCCAACATCCATAAATATCCCTGGAGTGCCTGCTCTGTGCAGAAATCACCATAAACTGAGGAAGTGGAGCTGAACCCCAGGGGAGCCACCACCTCAGAGATGAATCAAGAGGCAGACAAAAGTGGCCCGTGGCCCGGCTAGGCCTGGTGGTGCACACTGTGAACCCAGAAATCCAGAGACTGAGGTTGGGGACAGGGGAGTCATGAGTTCAAAGCAAGGTTAGGCTACACAGTGAGACCTCCAGCTTTCCAGAATGTGGAGACAGAGACAGCAGAGGTCCCAGGGGCAGGATGAAAACTGGTCCTTGAAAGGTTGATAGGACAGACACGTGTGGGAAGGGGTACAGAGTGCTGGGGAAGAAACGATGGAAATTAAGGTGGGGATCCTTCCTCCTTCTGTCTCCAGCTGCTTTTGTGACAGCCACCAAGAGGCTTCACTGGGACTAGAAAGCTCCCTGGACTCTGTGGTTCTAAAAATAAGCTCCAGGATCTATGTGGGAAGTTCAACCTGTGAGCTTTCTCCCCTTCTGTGAGAAACTGTCCCTGCCAGCATGGGGGTCGGGCAGGGGGGTTGCTTCTCAGCCCGCAGACGGAAGGAATGGTCTCCGAAGTTTGCTTTCTGAAACAGATTTTCTTCGTTCTCATTAGCTGCAGCGTGGTGCTAATCCTCTGTTCTGAGCTGAGAACACATCATTGCCCTGAGAGTAGAGCCTCACAGACAGGAGGGAGGAATCCAGGTTCAGTTACAAGTTCCCCACAATTCCGGCTTCTCAAAGTGCTCAGCGACTTTGCTGGAGATATGGCGCCATCTCGTGGCTACGGAGCACCTCTTTGGAAAGTTCTTTGGACACATTTCAAGAATTGGGCTAAGAACTTAGGGCTTGCTTGAGAGATCCTAAGCCCTGTTCCCTGGACTTAACCACCTTGCACACACACACACACACACACACACACACACACACTGGGGCAGGGAAGTTGTGGCTGCCCTTTCTGAACCAGTGTTGGACTCAGGAGGATCCTGAAGAGCGGAATTCCAGAGAGTCTGCTGTGTGGCCGATAAGGACCCACATCTAAAGTTTCAGTGACAGGCAGCATCTGTCACTGCCTTTACAAGATGAAACCCATCAACATTATAGCAGAGCGCGAAGAGGTTCATGAATTCACCCCAACTGAGGTGCTACGGACAGCTGATAACTTCTGGGGAAGAGGGAAGGAAAGTTAGGTTTTGGGCTTGGTTTGGTTTGGTTTGGTTTGGTTTGGTTTGGTTTGGTTTGGTTTGGTTTGGTTTGGTTTGGTTTGGTTTGGTTTGGTTTGGTTTGGTTTTTAAGGTATGGATCCTTGTAAATCCACACACACACCACACCCCACACACATACACAGCACAAATTGGAGCTGATGTGGTTTTTTTTCTGTTTTGTTTGTTTGTCTGTCTGTTTGTCTGTTTCAATGACACAAAGTTGAGAGGTAAGGAGATAGAAACAGATCTGCGGGGAGTTAAGGGCAGCAGTTAGGGGTGAACCTGATCAAAATGCATAGTATGAAATTCCCCCCAAAATAATAAAGTATTTCTAAATATTTTTCAATAACTCATTTTTAACTCTTTGCTGGTTGCTCATGCACCCCAGTTTCACTCCTCTCCCCACTCCTTCATATATGCCCTTCACCCTTGCAGCTTCCCCCCACAAAATAAAGCACACACACAAAGCACAGAAAACATCTCAATGCAGAAGCTGTAGTATGTCCCAGCGTGTCCCACAGCATAGCCCTCTGTCCACACATCCTCATTTGCTAATGTTTGTCGCAATGAGTCATTGATCTGGTTCGAGGTCTCTGGCATCTGTGACACCATCAATATTGGATCCTCATTGGGACTCCTGCCAGATACCCTGTTGTTGCCCTGTGTCATGGAGATCCTGCAGCTTTGGATCAGCAAGCCTGGGCCTGTCACGAATCCCAACCATTCACATCGTTCACGGATGATATATATTTTGGGATGGGCTACCTCAGAGCCCTAAATCCGGGCCTTCCCGGTTATCCATCCCACCAGGGTGGGCTCTCCAGCTCTGCTCTGACCAGGCCACCCAGTGCAGCTGGCAGGAGGCAGGGTCAGCTCCCCTGCTCTCAGGCCCTCGGACAGGCTCACCCACACCCATTCCTCCAAAGCCACCTCAGTGTGCTGCCCAGTGAAGGCACTGGGCCCATGCTCCCAAGTGCTGCAGCCTGCGGAGGACTAGGATGGCTCTCCCGCCTTCACACCCTTGGGGCTGGCTCACTCCGCGCCTTTGCCATCAGGGCCGGCTCCACTCTGTTGCCCAGTTGAGGAACAGGGCTCTCCGGAATGCTACAGCCAGTGAGGGGGCAGAGGAACCTCTCATGCCAGTTCTCCCAACTACCGAAGGTGGTGAGGGGCGAGGGGGAGAGAGCATCGCCCCTGCACCCCCACCACCTCTCAGCAGCTGAGTGTCTGGGTCAGTTCTCCCACGCTCACATCCTCAGGGCCGACTCATACACACACACACCCATCCCCACCCACACCCATCCCCTACCCTATCTACCGCTACCACGCACACCTCCCCCATCCTGCTCGGGAAGGAAACAACTAAGCCTTCAGAGGAAGTCCCTGAAAGCAACAGGATACACCAAACTACTCCCTCTCCCCCAAGCACAGATAAGCAGTAGTCTCCTGAGAGATACTCTCAAACCAGCTGAAGTGTCTCGAAGGGGCTCAACCCAGCTGGGCTTGGGCTGCCTGGACGAGACTCTGCAGCCTGCTGGGACTGCCTGCAGGCTGCGCGGTGCACTCTAGAGTTCCAGCTTTCATGACCTTGCTGGGGTGGGCTTTGCTGATGCAGGTGTCTTTGCACCATTTCTTGTCCAGTCAGTGACCCCTCACCTATGCTTCTGTGAGTAAATAAAACTCATTGATTCACCAAGTTGGTCTTTGGTGGTATCCTTTCTTTGGTCTTTTACTGGTTCCCTGTCTGCGGTGAGTGGACATTTGTCTGCGCCTCCCCAGGAACAGGGTCACACGACAGTGGTCTATGCTGCTTCGGTCAGAGAAAAATGACTCCTAACAGCAGATAGCGATGTGAGCCGCTACAGATTGTGGCAACGGTTGTGGGCTGACAAATAAAGCTGGGCATAAAGAAAAAGCAACAGGGGAGAGAGAAAGAGCTGTTCCTGAACAGAAGCTCTTGCTCCACCTAGAGGACAGGATAGGGACTGCACTAGCAAGATGCTCAAAAACAGGCGATGGTGACAGACCTGTGTTCCACCTGAGCTATGGTTTGGATGTTCGTCTCCAACAAAGCTCAAGGTGAGATTTGGCTGCCACTCTAACAGCGGGGACCTTTAGGAAGTGACTCTGTGTGGCTGGATGAATACCCCGTGTCCAGGAAGACTGCTACACTCAGTGAATGAAGCCTGTGTGTAGCATCTTTTACTCAGATCAGGAAGTAGCTAGCAAAATCAAGGTGTCCTCGTGTCTGGGGGATGTTATAACACAAGAAGAAACCACCTGCACTCCCAGAATATTACTGACAAGGAGATAATGGTGCACAAGCCCCCTGGCAGGCCACCACATCCAGTGGAGGGCTGTGAGTGTCTGCAGGGGTTAGGGTGGGCTCTAAGGAAATCTGAGGTCCTGGCAGCCAGCTCTTCCAGCTATGTGTCTCTCGACATATTTTTTCATTACAGGCCTGTTATATTTTTTAAGTAATTTATTTATTTTTATGTTAATCACAGGTTATAGTCTTTGTATCCCAGCCATAGCCCCCTCCCTCATTCCCTCCCACTCTCCCCATCCCTCCCTCATCTTCTCCCTGCCCCCCTCCAAGTCCACTGATAGGGAGGACCTCCCCTCCTTCCATCTGACCCTAGCTTATCATGTCTCTTCAGGGCTGGCTGCAATGTCCTCTTCTGGGATCTAGTTAGGTTGCTTCCCCCTCGGGAGGGGGGGAACGGGGATGGTTGACAAGCCAGCCATTGAGTTCATGACAGAAATAGTCCCTGTTCCCCTTACTAGGATACCCAGTTGGGTACTGAGCTACCATGGGCCACATCTGAGCAGGGGTTATAGTTTGTATCCATACACGGTCCTTGGTTGGAGAAACAGTCTCGTAAAAGACCCCTGAGCCCTGATCTATTTGGTCTTTGTGGAGCTCTTGTCCTCGCCAACTCTTACTAACTCCCCCTTTTTTCATATGATTCCCTGCACTCTGGCAATGGCTTGGTTGTGAGTCTTAATATCTGCCTTGATACATTGTTAGTTAGAGTCTTTCAGAGGCCCTCTGTGGTAGGCTCCTGTCCTGTTGCTTGTTTTCTCCTACATTCAATGTCCATCCCTTTGTCCACCTAACTGATGATTGATCATCCCACCCTGGATCCTCCTTCTTGCTTATCTTCTCTAGGTGTATAGATTTCAGCATGACCTTCCTATCCTATAGGTCTATATAAGTGAGTATATACCAAGTGTTTCTTTCTGCTTTGGGGATGATCGTTTCCAAGTCCCACCATTTGCCTGCGAATTTCATGATTTCCTCATTTTTAATTGCTGAGTAGTATTCCATTGTGTAAAAGTGCCACAATTTCTGTATCCATTCCTCGACTGAGGGACATCTGGGCTGTTTCCAGGTTCTGGCTATTATGAATAAAGCAGCCACGAACATGGTTGAGCAAATGTCCTTGTTGTGTACTTGAGCATCTTTTGGATATATACAGGCCCGTTTTCTTGATCAGTATTCCTATTTTTTCCATGAAAGCAGTCTGGTCTGCAAATAGCACTGTGGTGTTATGAAGTAAAGACTTCTGAAACAAAAAGATCTGAATGCTCCTTCAAGCTCCCCACCTTCCTCTCTGCATGCGCTCAACAAATAGTTCTGCTTCTCTCTGTCAAATGTGTAGAAATGATGGTTTTGAGGGTTGGTAGCCTCCTCTTTGTGATGGATTATACAGAAAGGAGCAGGTCTCAGTAGAACCAGACCAACTGAGCAGTGCTGGCTCTAAGGGCAAGGTGGCAAACACCTGGAACTTGGGTTTGGTCACATTTGGCCACCCACATGCTCTATGGCTTTTTCCAGCTGATGTCTTTGTGTGGGTGTGACTTTCATCCCTACGGTCTGAGCACTAAAATTTGCTGTGTGAATCTGAGCTCCTGTTCGGTGCTCAGACATCTCCTGGATCACCAGCCAGGTATGGCCTTCCCTCAACCCATCCACTAGCCTATAACAGATGTCCCATGTGGTTATGTAGCCAGCCCTGCATACCTGGGCCTGTCCAGCCAAGGCAGCATACGAGGGATGGAGAACAAGGCCAGACTCCCCAAGAAATTTGTTCTGTCACATGCAAACGTAAGTGCTGGTAGCAACGACCTGTGTTCTACCATGACAACTGGGAACAGAAAAACCCAGAACACTGTCCACACCAAAACAACAACAACAAAAAAAAGTCAATGACAGTTGGGTGTGGTGGCACATGCCTGTAATCCCAGCACTCGGGGAGGCAGAGGCAGGTGGATCTCTGTGAGTTCTGGGCCAGCCTGGTCTACAAAGTGAGTTTCCAGGCTCCAGGCCACCTCTGGTCCAGTTTCCTGGATTTCCCTACAAGGCTAGACAGAGCAACACACCCCAGCTTCTTCCTCCCAGGTCCTCTTCCATGTGAATCTGATGACATTTCTAGAATGCTCAACTAACATACAAACCAGAAGTTCCTTCGAAGGAGGACAGTGATGCCAAGAGCCTGACTCACCAGATGATGGATAAATCGCTTCCCAGGCCCACAATCTGGGCAACATACCCTGGCATCGTACACCTCTAGGCAATGCTTCTGTGCATGACAGCATCACTGAGGCTCAGCATCAGGACTCCATGTTTAACGGGCTGCTTGCAGACACTTCCTTCCACAATAAGGACATGTCCTATTATAGGGACAAAATGAAAAGGGACTCATTCATTTCACAAGGAAAAAAGGGGGGGTTCTTAAAAATGGAAACATTGTCAATCAGACCAAACCACAAGCTGTGATTAAAGCCTCTAGACGTGTCCTATTAATTCTAGCAGAATGGAATATCAGCCCAACACCAAGCCCGTATTGTAAAAGGGCTAATGTATTCAGCTTTGAACATAATGCCACCTGTGTTGTAAAAGTAAAATGCTTATAACTGAATTCAAGCAAATTTCTGCCTTTATTCAAGGAACAGACACTGTGCTTCATCTGCCATTTTGCCTCCAAATGAGGTTTTCCTAACCGGGGACAGGAACACAAAGCTAGGCTTTCAGAAGTCTAGTTATCTCCCATGAGACTGACTATGGACTCATTTTTGCTGTTTCTCTCCAGTGACACTGCACACCCTGAACACAGGGCTGGGAAAGGAAATGAGATGTGGTCTCCTGCCCTCAGCTTGTGTCATCAGGTAAAGGGACAGTTGTATTACCCCAGAAGCTAGAGTCATAGTACAGAGCGAGATTCATCATCCGAGCTTGCTAATGTGATTACAGAGAGGAGAATGTCTAAATCTGCAGCCAACAATGAAGAGCCCAGCAAAGCCAATCGGGTCATTGGAGTCTCGGTGACAAGAGAATGGAGACCCAGAAGGAGCAGCTGTTTCTCCCCCCAAAGGTGAGAAGACCCAATGTGAGGACTGTACCAAACCAGGCAGGAGGAGCCCCTCTCCCTCAAGGCGATCATCCAGATCTCTTCATGTCTTCAGCTGAATAGATAAGGCCCTCGCACATTAGCAAGGGAAATCTGTGTTACTCAGTCCTCTGATCCAAATGTTGACATCATTCCCAAATGCCTTTTACACTCACATAGAATGATACTTGAGTAAATGTCTGGGTACCATCATGCAAACAAGCAGGCACAAAAAATTAACAAAGAGTGGAGTATGGTGGTAGCTCATTCTGCAACCCAGCACTTAGAAGGATGAGGCAAGCAGGATCACCATGATTTTGAGACCAGCCTCAGTTACCCAGAGGGTACCGGGCTAAACTGAGCTACATACAAGAGCCAGTCTCCGAAAACCTAAGATAAACTGACAACAATGTGGTCATTTGTATCTGTCCCCTCTACTGTATATGAGCAACCAGAGAACTGAATCTCATTTATCCCGGAATCCTGAGAATCCCATGAAATGCTTGGAACCTGTTGAAAGTGTTTCACATCTCTGATCCAAGAAATGTTTAGAAGCACGGCTCACATCTGTGTGTCCCAAGGATGGGAAGACAGGGGTAGTGGTAGTAGAGGCCATCGATTGTGTTATGCAGACAGGGAGGATGCACCTGGATCTGGGCAGTGACCCAAAGCAAACATGAGGGTTTCAGAGCTCAACTCTGGACCCTGAACCACTTTTGTCCCCAGCTATGATGTCCCCAGCCAGTTACAATGTGTGACTCTGGTCAAAGACTTTTGGTAGCCTCAGTCTCTTGCCCCTAATGTAAAGACAGTGTAGGTTATAGGAATAACATTATAGACTGCTGCGAGAGTTGAGTGAGAGACTCCACGAACTGAAAGAGTGGGTTTGTTTCAGGACACTTGGGGAAATTGTCTTTATTTCCTGAACCAGATTAATTTTGGCTTGAACTCTATACAAAGAATTCCTACAATTAAACAATGAGAAAGGCTTGCTTTAAAACGGTTGAAGAGGGCCAGCAAAATGTCTCAATGGTTAAAAGTGCTTGTTGTGCCAGCCCAAGGACCTGAGTTCAATTCCAGAACCCACGTAAAGGTGTAGGAGATAACTTCACAAAGTTTTCCTCTGACCTCCACAAGCACACCATAGTACACACATGAGCACACACAACATACATGCACACAGTAGTAAGTACCTTTTAGAAACTGTCCCCCTAAAACACTATTTTTAATTTATTTTTACATTAATTACAGTTTATTCACTTTGTATCCCAGAGGTAGCCCCCTCCTTCATTCCCTCCCACCCTCACTCCCTCATCTCCCTCATCTCCCATGCCCCTTTCCAAGTCCACTGATAGGGGAGGCCCTCCTCCCCTTCCATCTGACCCTAGCTTAACAGGTCTCATCAGTACTGGCTGCATCGTCCTCCTCTGTGGCCTGGCAAGGCTGTTCCCCACTCAGGGGGAAGTAGTCAAAGAGCCAGCCACTGAGTTCATGTCAGAAACAGTCCCTGTTCCCATTACTAGGGAACCCACTTGGAGACTGAGCTGCCATGGGCTATATCTGTGCAGGGGTTCTAGGTAATATCCATGAAAAAAACTATTGAGACTTAACATTCTTGATTAACATAAATAAAATAGATGGGCAAAGAATTTTAATAGACATTCTTGATACAAATGGTCAAAAAGCACATAAAAAATGCCCCAAATCACCACTTATCAAGAAAAAGGAAATTAAAACCCATACAACCTCACATCCATTAGGATGACAACTATTTAAAATAAGTTTTAAAAAATGGATGAAAGGGTGGGAGTGGAAAGGAGGAGAAGAAGGAGGGGGTTGCAATTGGGATGTAAAATGAACAAATTAATTAATGAAGAAAAATAAGTAAAAATAAAAACAAAATAATAAGCATTGGAAAGAATATTTTTTAAATGAGCAAGGCATGGTGGCATATGCCTCTAGTTCCAATACTTGGGGGCTGAGGCAGGAGGATAATGAGTTCAAGACCAACCTGGGCTTTATAGTGAAAGCCTATCTTTAAAAAAAAATTAAAGAAACCAAGGCCAACCAGGTGTGGTAGTGCAAGCCTTTAATCCCAACACTTGAGCGGAGATGGATTTCTGTGAGTTCTGGGCCAGCCTGGTCTGCAAAGTAAGTTCCAGAACAGGCAGGACTATGCAGAGAAACCTTGTTTCCAAAGAACAAAATAAAACCTTAAAAACAGAATTACTATATGACCCAAAAGTGGAGTTTCTGGACAAACGCCTGAGAGGCGTGCTGGAAGCAGGGTCTCCATGCGAGTTGTGTACACCATGCTTTATTCCCAGTAACAACCTGTAGCGGCTATGACTATGAATGGCCCCCGTAGACTCGTAGATTGGAATGCTTGGTCACAAAAGAGTGGCACTATTAGGAGGTATGGACTTGTCACAGTAGATGTGGCTTTGCTGGGGGAAGTGTGTCAGTGGGGGTGGGTTGTAAGGTTTCAGATGTTCAAACCAGGCCCAGTGTCTCTTCTCTCTTCCTGCTGCCTGCCCATCCAGTTACAGAACTCTTGGTTCCTTCTCCAGCACCGTGTCTTCCTGCGTGCCACCATGCTTCCCTGCTGACAATAATGGACTAAACCTCTAAACTGTAAGCCAGCCCCAATTAAACGTTTTCCTTTATAAGAGTCATGTGGTCACGGTGTCTCTTTACAGCAATAAAAACCCAAACTACAAGAGAAACCAGTTCATGGAAATGACCCACATGTCCATCAACACATGAGTGAAAAAGTAAGGTATGCGTGGACATAGTGTAAAATGCTGCTCGTCCTTAAGCTGGAAGGAAACTCTGACAGAGACTACAATCTGAATGAACCCTGAGGACCTCGTGCTAAATTACACAAGACAACCACAAAAAGACAAATTCTGAGGCTAGAAAGGTGGCTCGGCAATTAAAAGCCTTTACCACCCTTACAGATGACCCAGGTTCCATTCCCAGCATCCACATGGTGGCTCACAACTTCAATTCCAGGGGATGCAATGTTCCCTGGCTTCTTTGGGTCACAGGCATTTATGTAGTACACAAACATGCATGCAGACACTCATACATTTGAAGTAAAAATAAATAAATCTTTAACAAAAAGACAAATGCTGATGATTTCTCTCAGATGAGGTACCAGAAAGTAGAAAGTATAGGAGACTTGGGATGTGACCTGTTCAGTTGAGTGCAAAGTCTCCATGTTGCCAGGGGAAAGGAAGGCTAGAAATTTGTCACACAGCTATGTGGCTTTATCATGACTAAACAGCACACTTCAAAATGATTGAGTAACAAACAGATTCAGAAGGTTGTGTTTATATGTTCATACATACACACATATGTATATATATCACAATAACAATTCAAGAAAAAGAGGCAGGAATCTGAGAGGGTGTAAGGGACAGGAGAAGAGAAGTAGAGGGGCCTGGGAGGAGTTGAAGGGAGGAAAAGGAATAAGAAAAATTATGCAATTTTATTTTAATAAAAATTGCAAAATGTCTTATATGTACTATATCATAATTATAAATACCAAATAAAATTCTGCCCACATCTCATATTTATCTGAAATAAGGCTCTTGCCTCATTCTATCACCCCATATACCAATGGTCCACACTCTTCAAACAATTTGGGAAGACCCTCCCCCTACCTATTTACAGCTGTGGAGAACCCAAGAGAGCAGGCAGCTTGCTCATGGGCACGCAGCTAGTGCGTTAGTTAATTGTGACTGTCAACTTGATTGCTTTGGGGGAAGCTTAAGGGTTTAATAAAGCTCTCCCCTAGGTGTGTCTGTCAGGGTGTTTCCAGAGATGATTAAATCACCGGGGCTCGGGTGTAATCAGTGTTTTAATCGATTAATGGTTTAGACAGTAGCTAGAAGGTGGACAGGTGGCCTCATCGTCTCATTCACAGAGGCACAGCAAATGGCCGTTATCCCAGCTCAGCATCTGCTCCCAAGGCCCACGGCTGTTCACTCTGCTCTAAGGAGTCACAGGTCCTGCCAAGCCAGGACCACAGATGTGACCTGCACCAGAGAGGACAAGAGCCACATCTGCTAATAAATTTAGGGCAAGATCCTGCCTTTCTGCATTCTGCATGTGTCACACAAGCAAGTCTTTAATAAAGGAGGTCTTTGGGATGCTGTGTGCAAATGGGTTAAACCACTGTGTTCTTGGTATTGTCACTGGCTTGTTATTTTGTTTTGTTTTTGAATTAGAGATCTTGTTTGTTGGTTTGCTGATGTTTCCCATTCTGGAACACAAGTTTATCAAATGTGTCTGTCTTATGGCTGCCTAAAGAAAATGTCGGGGAAAGCCCTAAAATAAAGTCACTGGGCAGGTTGTCTTAGAAAAGGCATGACTGTGTTTTTGGGAGGGGCAGTTAGTGTAATTGTCTCCTCAGTGATGCTTCTTGTTGCCTGCTGAAGTTCATTTTCCGTGATCACTGGATCTCACCACCAACCAAGGGCAGGAGACATTGAGGATGGAGTTGCCTCAGTGTCAGCTGTCATTCTTAGGGTTCCCCAAGGAACACTTGCTCTTCCTCTAGGTCTGACCCCACCAATCTCACCCAGCTCCCCTCAGTCATCTCAATCAACCACTTGTGTGTTCCAATAATGTATTTTTATTAAGAAAATAATACTATGTACCGGGTACCATAGAGGGGGGAAAAAAAGTCACTCTACCTTCAGTTAGCCTATAGCTTTACAGTAATATTAACATTAACCAGATTAATTTTAATATTAACATTAACCAGATGGAGGCACACAAGTGAGTGTGCTTAATCATCTACCAGAGATTTACTTAGTACCGAACAGGCAAAGCTCTGCCGGGTGCCCATAGTGCCTTGTAACAGGACAAAACTGTGAAGAGAAGTTCCCTGAGGAAGTGCCCCCTTGGAACTCCCTTTGAAGATTAGAAGACCACACAATGGAGACCTTAGGGCAGATAACCTGTGAGAATGGGAAAGAACCCAACAGGCCAAGGGTACTGAGCTGGAACAGTTCTAGAAAAAGTTAAACCAGAGAAGAAACCAGGACTCTCCCAGCTCTGGCAGGTTCTGCTAAAAGTTGCCAACTGGTCCTAAGGGAAGGAGACTTTTCCTATTGGCTTTGAGCTGAAGGAAAACATTCTCGTCATTAGTAGCCTAGGTCATTTTATTCTCTGCCTTGTCAAGGATCTAGAGCCATCAAGTACATCAAACACACCTTCATGGTAATTCATGTTTGAGGCACAACACATTCCTCACCTTGATGCTTTAAACTGTCTTTGCTTTGTTCTTCTTGGTGAACCTCTATTCATATCTCAGACTGCATTCTTCACATTGCTTCTGCAGTGGTCTGACTTTCCCAGACCTACCTCCAGGTACCGGCAAGCTCATAGTGGGGGCCAGGAGCAGGGGCAATCCCAAACATCATCCAGTCAGTGAAAACAAGGAAATCAAGGAGTGTGTAGAAACACAAGCACATGAAACAATCATAACTACTTAATCTAATAATAAAACTGTGAATTGAAGAATTCGATTGTCTTTATTTTCTGTTTGTAATGATCCATTTCTATTGTGTCTCACAAAAGTATGGACTCATTACTGGATTGAAATTTATTAAACGTGAGTGGGAAATATCCTAGTTTGCTTTCTATTGCTGTGATGGGCACCATGGCCAAAATGAACCTGAGGAGGAAATGGTTTCATTGGCTTATACTTCCCAATCACAGCTGATCATTGAAGGAAGTCAAGGCAGCAATCTGGGAGCAGAACTGA
This sequence comes from Pachyuromys duprasi, assembly GCA_028658305.1. NCBI lineage: Eukaryota > Metazoa > Chordata > Mammalia > Rodentia > Muridae > Pachyuromys > Pachyuromys duprasi. Next base: position 23,002,291 of record CM053749.1, read on the forward strand.
AGCAGAGTCCATAGAGCTATGGTTCTCAACCTTCTGAATGCTGCAACCCTCTAGTATAGTTTTTCATAAAAACTATAAAATTATTTTGTTGCTACTTTATAACTGTAATTTTGCTACTGTTATGAATTGCAATGTAAATATCTGGTATGCAGAATATCTGCTATGCAACACCCAAAGTGGTCACAACCTCTGATCTAGAGGAATGCTGTTCACTGGCTTGCTCTCCATAGCCTGCTCAGCCTGTTTTTTCATACAACCTCAGATCACCAACCTAGGGATAGCATCACCCACAGTGGGCTGGGCCCTCTCAAACCAACCATTACTCAAGAAAATGTCCTACAGACTTGCTTGTGAGACATTCTGATAGAGACACCTTTTCAATTGAATTTCCCCCTTTCCTGATGACTCTGTGTCAGCTTGGCAAAAAGCTAATCAGCACAGATGCTTTGCCAGATAGGAGATGAGAAGAACTGTCTGGGAACCCATGTTGAAGGCCTTTCTCTGCTTCCTCCTCCCTCTTCTCTTTTCCCCAGCCACTGCAAACTTGCTGCTACATTTTATATTCATAATAGCTTCACCAGGAAAGCAATTCCTACCGTCTCTTCTCTGCTCTCACTAGAAATAAACTCCTTGAAGCTGAGTCACAAAGTCCCTGCACTGTATTCTTACAGTTGCTCTAGCAAACACCACGTGCGACCCGTCGGCTTAAAACCACAAATCCTGGAACTCATGATGCCAGCTGTCAGAGAGAGCCTGAACTGATGCGTTTGCTGCAATCACTGTCTTCTCAGAGCCCTGTGTGTTCCATGGCTCTAGAGGAGAATGCATTCCCTTGCCTTCCCAGCTTCTAGTTACCTCCCTTATCTGTTGGCTCACAGTTGCCTTCCTCCATCTTTGAATGCTGTAATGTAGCATCTCTGTTCTCTTATAAGGACCTTTGTGATTACATTGGTTTACTAGATAATCCAATGTACTCTCCTCACTCAAAAGTTCTTATCTTAATGATGTCTACAGGGTCTCTTCTGCCACACGAGATGGCATGCCAAAGGTTCCGGAGACCAGGACTTGGAAATCTTTGAAGGGTCAATGTCCCATGTACCATAATGCCTAATGTCACCCACCTAGTGAAGCAGGTATTTCCAGGATTCAAACCTTGTTCCTTGCCTCAGAACCAATATACGGGCTTTTGTTTGTTCTCCTTCGATTTCACCAGCTATACCACTTTGCCTTCTAAAGTACGTGCTTGTGTTGATGGAAGTTCTTTGTTTGGAAATGTTAGAAAATAGTGTGCCCCAGCATGTGTAGGAAGAGGAATTATGGGATTGCTCCCTCAGCTGAAGAGCTCTCTGAGCCCCTGCCTGCCCCGTGAGGCCCTACCCCACCCTGCCCATACACACCCAGACAGTTGTGCACCCAGGAGTCTGCCTGGCTTAAGCTCTATAACACAGATGGAGTAACTGGAATGCCACAGCACCTGGGGCCATGGAGAACCCTTGGCCCAGCACCATGTATCTCAGGGTCTCTCCAGCATGACTAACATTCCTTTGTACTTGTTGCCTTTACATGCCTGTGCAGGTAGATTCGTAAACATGTGATGCTTTTTAGCAAGGATAAGCTGCACAGAGGTCCCCCAGGAAGGTGATTAAGTTGATCCATAGTCACAATCTAACACCAGCCTCGCTGAAATCCTTGCGGCAAACTATAAACCGGAAGTGTAATCCCTGAGGAGTTTCATCTGTGATGTCGCCGTTCGTGCAAATACCAGCACCATCCACCACGTGATGGTCATTTAATCATCGTGGTTCCCTAACGCCATCAGTTCCAGCTTGTCCCACCTTGGACCCCAAGACCCTCAGCTCCTCTGGAAGACCATGATTACCTCCCAGACACCACACTAGAAAGAAGATAGAGTATTTTTCCTTCTAGAAACAAACCTGTTCCTAGCCCCACCCCTCCCTGCAAGGCCTGAAGAGCTGTCACCCTGCCCATCTCTGACAAGTTAGGAATGGGGGCGTTAAAGACTTGACAGTAGGTGTATGATGTGTCCGTCCCATCTGTGGGGTGTGGCCGGATGACCTAAGGGTCTGGGCTCTACTCAGACTGTGCCACTCAAGGAAAGCCAGACAATGCGGTCTTAAGATACGAAAGCAGATGGGACCAATGCAAGGAAAGGGGGCCGTGCTCACAGCCTGAGAGACTCGGGGAATCCAGAAGTCAGGACTCCACGCAGTGGAGTCAAGTCCTGACTGTGACTTGATCGGGTTAGCTTAATTGGATTGGGTTTACAAGTGAGGACATTCCCAGAAGTGACTAGTACATAAGAGCTCAGATCTAATCAATGGTGTGATCTATTGATAGACTCAAAATATGAACAGCCTAAAGCAAGCGGATGAACTGTGGAAAATGGGCCATAGCTGGAGGAAGTAGATCACTCGCTGGCTGTCACTGAAGGGTCTGTCTTGCCTGCCCTCTTCCTGTTACTCGTCTTTGTTTCCTGGGTGCTGTTATTCTCGTGGTTTTTGCCTGTCCCGCCCTCCAAGATGTTTCTGCCTTGCTACAGGAGGCAGCCGACCATAAACTGAAATCTCTGAAAGCCAAAGTAAATCTTTCTTCCTTTAATCTGCTTTGCTCAACTATTGCTCACAGCAGCAAAGGAACGGACAACACACAAGAGCAGTCTCTGCTCGCTCTCAGCACTCCCTCGCCTTTGTCTTTCCGTGTCACGTGGGTTCTGTTCATCTATCATTTCTTGCCTGCAGGGCTGCTCTTGATGGATGCGCACATTGTCTGCTGGGCAAGGGCACCTCCCCTAATGAATGTCAGAGAGTTTAGCCATACTCACTTACCTGAGAGTGTGCTGACCTCCAAGCTCTGTGTGTACTGTGACGGCAGCCATGAACCATCCACGGTCGCAGCCAGCTGTGTGTACCCTCAGCAGAAAATGCCCACACAGGGTACCTGACTCACCTCTGTACAGCCACACCCTCCCCCGGCTACATTGCTCTTGCCAGCCCATTGGCCTCAGAACTGCATTTCGACCACAAGCATGTCCTGTCTGGCTCAAGGCTTGACTCCATTGCCTTAGTGTAGCCCTGTGAGGAAGACATGAACCTGAGAGGATGAACCTCCATCTCCAAGGGTGTCTGTCAGGGATGTGTCCAGTAACAGCTGCTGCCAGGACTCAACCAAAGTCACCCAGGTAAAAGCATCATTGTTTGCATGGAACAGTGGTTAAACGGACCAACTTTTACATCACATCCAAGGCCACTGTGACAGCTCTCTTTAGTTATCAAAATGATACAATTTGTAGACACAATAAGGGATTGTCTCGAACTGAGGTGCCCTGTGGCATGTCTGTGAGGGGTGAGCTTGATCAGTGGGAAGACCATTCCCTTGCCAGGGGATCCTGTGCAGCATTCCCGTGTCAGGGGATCCTGGACGGTACAAAAGTGGCAGAATCTAGCCAAGCACCGGTATGAAGGGGTCAACTCTTGCTTTCTGCTCTCGACTGTGGAAGTCATGTGTGCGGCCCCTCCAAGTTCCTGCTGCCTTCACTTTCTGGGCCGTAATGGACCATAACCAAGGATTGTGAGCCAACTAATACCTTTCTTGAGCTTCTTTTGTCAGGATGTTTTATCAGAGCAATGGGAAACAAAACCGAGGCAGCCAGAAAACACAACTTAGCAAACAGAAAAGAACAAAAATAAATTCTTCTATCTTATCAGCTCGAACAAGAAAAAAAGCCCAAAAATCAATAGCAAGAGGAATCACAGAACCCACCTAAACGCTTGGAAACGGCACAGATGCACGGGAGTGAACGGCATGTCACTGAAGAAGCAGGGAGGTGATTTTAAAATCCTGAGGAAAAAAATGAGAACATAGCTTATTGGATCCTTTGGGATATGGTTAAGGCCGTTCTAAAAGGAAAGTTTATACCTAAGAGTGACAGCGCTCACAGGCATAAAAGAACCATCTATTAAGTGTCCTTATGGTGATACAGTACTGTGTACAATTAATAAATACAATGGAAAAAAATTAAAGCTATTATTTAAAACCAAGCTGCCCAGGGGATCTGAGAACAGAGAACTGTGCACAAGTAACGAAGCGTGATTCAAGCCACAGCTCCAGGGTGAGAGACTGCTCAGCAGAGGGTGACTCAGCCTCTCCAAGCAGCCATCTGTCACAAGGATCAATGTCGAGTCCCCAAACTCTGAAGCTCTAGAACACTCCTTGACATCCACAAACACCTGCTTCCAGCGGGGTGGCCAATGTCTGGTGGGGTTTGAAAGTCTCCAGCCAGACGTATCTGTACAGGTCTCGCTGATCTGGTTGCTTCCGGACTCCCAAAAGACTTTGGAGAAACCACTTCACTCTGCTCCCAGTCAGAGCATTAGCCACCTTGGGAGGTATCAACTGGAGAGTCTTAAGAGGGGCATTAGAACCCAACCCTATAGGTTTATATAAGTGAGTATATACCATATGTTTCTTTCTGCTTTTGGGATACCTCACTCAGTATGATCGTTTCCAGGTCCCACCATTTGCCTGCGAATTTCATGATTTCCTCCCTTTTAATTGCTGAATAGTATTCCA
>CM053749.1:23007380-23072099 GCA_028658305.1 Pachyuromys duprasi
GGGGAGGAGGGAGATGAGGGAGGGAGTGGGAGGGTAGGAGGGACTGAGGGAGGGGGCTACGCCTGCGATTCAAAGTACCTAACCTGTGATTGAGATAAAAATAAATAAATTAAAAAAAAATAAAAAAAAGAACCCAACCCATCCTTCCCCATATTGTAACGCTAAGTGTGACCAACAGAAGCAGCTATGTGCAAAGTGGGAAATTTAACTAAGTGAAGGCAGCTCTGGCAGGCCTAGGACACAGAGCCAGCACAGAGTCAACGCCAGCATAAACCACATATATCAACTCCCCAACCCCTACAACCTGACAATACCCAATTCCTAAGAGCACAAAAACAGAGGCTGAAGCTACGGCTGAGTGGTAAGAGCCCTTGTTGCTCTTGCAGAGGATTTGAGTCTCAGCACCCACATGGTGGCTCACAACTATCTGTAACTCGAGTCCCAAGGGATCCAACACCCTCTTCTGATCTCTACATACACATTGTACACACACATACATGCAGGCAAAAACAATTATAACATAATAAAGTAATTCATCTAAACATAATTTAAGAGCTTAAAAATAAGCTGTTCCAAGACATTTCCTCTTTTCCATCATGTTTTTTTTCTTTTTTCCTTTTCACTATGCCTCTGGCTACACTTTCATTTTGCCATACTTTTTACAATTCAAAACTTTATTTTACATTGTTCATAAATTTGTAAAATTTTGTTCACATTTTTTTCTTGATGAGCCATCGTTTTTATTTTTTTGTATTTTTTTCTTGGGGGATATTGTTTTCCCTTTGTGATTTTACTACATTTTAAGTATTTTAACTTTATCATGTAAAAACTAATTTTCATGTTTTTATTTTTCAGTCAACTTCTTACATTTATGTTATTTTGTTATAAATTGTCTTTCTGTAAGAAAAACTATTCGGTTTTTTTCTTTTTTTTTTAACCAAGACTGTATAAAAACATAAAATAAAACTATAGACTAATATGCCAGATGAAGATGGATTAAAAACTTGTCAATAAAATGCTTGCAAACCAAACTCAAAAGCATTTATAAGATCATAAACCATAACCATGTTGGTTTCATCACAGCAGTATAAACATGTTTCAGCTCTCACAAATCAACAAGCATAATACAGCACATACATAGACTTAAAGAAAGAAATCATATACTCATCTCAATAGATGAAAAAAAAGCCAATGACAAAATTCAGCATACTTTCATGACACAACACATAGGAATAAAAGGGCATACATCAATGTCATGAAGGCTAGATGTAACAATCCTATATCCAACATGACCCCAACTACAGGAAAATCAAGCACCCTTCAAAGCTCTGGAATAGAGACAATGTGCCCAGTTTCTTTACTCTCTTCATTGTAGTATTCAAAGCATTAGCTAGAACAGTAACAAGAGAAAGAAATACAGGGATGAAGATAGGAAAAGAAGAAGATGTTATCCTGTTTGTGGGTGGAATGGTCCTACACTAAATAGACCTAAAGGCCACACCAGAAAATAATGAGCTAATAAACTCTTCCAGAAAAAAAAATAGCATGATACAAAATCAGTTTATGAAAATCAGTAATTTTTCTATACATTAATAATAAATTTGCTGAGAAAGTGGTCAGGAAAAAATATCCCATTTATAATAGCTTTTAAAAAGAAAATTTAAACACCTAGAGAAAAAAACTGTCCAATGAGGCAAAAAATCTGTACAGTGAAAACTTAAAAACACTAAAGAAAGAAACTAAAGAAGACTGGATGATGGCCTCCCATGTTCGTGGGTTAGCAAAACTAATACTGTGAAAATAACTATATTACTAAAAAGCAATCTATGTATTTAATCCCAATGACATTCTTCACAGAAGCAGAAAAACAATTCTAAATTCACATGGAAGCATTAAAGATCCCTAATAGCCAAATAAAATCCTAAGCAGAAAGAGAAATGCTGGAGATATCACAATACTGATCTCAAAAATACTACAGAGACATGGTGACAAATACAGTAATACGTATACATAGACTAATAGAATAAAAAGAGGACTCAGAAATAAACACACAAAGCAAAAACCATCTAACCTTTGACTAAGGTGTGGAAATACACATTACGGGAGTGAGGGGAGGGCATTTTCCACACGTCATGATGAGAAATCTGGTGAAAATAAGGTAGAGGTTGAGAAGGAGAAAATAAAAAGAGGAAGAGATAAAGGAAAGGAGTGAGGGAGGGAACTGTCTTAACTCTCAATCTGCACTCCACCCCCCAAAAGGAAAAGTGCATATTGGGTCAAAGACTTTCTTGTAAGACCTGAAAAGCAAAGACCTGGTTTTAAGACCTGGTTCTCTTAGAGAAAAACATAGGCAAGGCACTTTGAGATAGTTGTAAGCAAGGGCTTTCCAAAGAAGACTCCAATAGTGCATGAAATAATCCCAAGAATTGACTAATGGGATTACATGAAATGAAAGGGCTTCTGCACAGCAAAGGAAACAATCAGGAGTGTGAAGGAACAGCTGCAGAACAGGGTGAAAATGCTTTCCCCGGGCACATCCGACAGAAGGTTAATGTTTAGAATCTACTAAGAAATCCAAACTTTAACATTTTTAAAACAAATCATACAATCAATAAACGGGTTAATGAACTGAGGAAACCGTTTTCAAAAGAAGAAACATGGATAGGCAAGAAATAGCCCTCAAAGTGCTGAACTCCAGGAAAGGTAAATTAAAACTGCTTTGAGTTTCCATCTCACCCTAGTCAGAGTAGCTACTGTCAAGAAAACAAAGATATGGGGAAAGAACCTTTATACACTGGTGGGGTCGGGTGGGGTTTGTAAACTGGTGCAGCCCCTACAGAAATCAGTATGGGGCAAAAAAAAAAACCCACTAAAATCAGACCCACTATATGATCCTTGTTTATTGCTGCGCTACTTGTAATAGCCAAGATAATGGAATCAGCCGTGATGCCCAGCAACAGATGGTAGGCAGGCTGGGTCTGGTGCTACACACCTGCAGCACCAGAGCTGGAGTGGATCGGGAGTTCAAGTCTAGCCTTGACTAAATGGTGAGTTCAAGGACAATTTGGGGTTACATGACACCTTGTCTCAATAAATGATAAAAAAAAATGAGTAGATTAATGGATCAAAACATATGACCCATATACACAACGGTATGTTGTTCATCCATGAAAAGAGTGAGTTTGATGTCTACAAGAAAATAGAGGAAACCAAGGATCATTATGTTAAGCAAAATAAGCCAAACTCAGAAAGACAGGGGCCTGATTGAATATCCCACATGGCTTTTTATGGAGCATCAATTTCTCTCTTCTCTCTTCTCTCTCACAGACACACATACACACACGGAGGGAGAGAGAGAGGTGTTTTCCCACAAAAAAATTATAATAGAGAAAGTAATGGAACACATGTGAACTAAAACACAAACTGTCTGGGGGTGGAACTAGCCCAACAAAAGAAAGATGGCAAAAGAGTAGCCAATAAGAATGAGGTAAAACAATGTATACGTATGAAAATGACACAGTGAGACTCATTACTTTGCATGCTAACTAAAATAATGAAGAAATACACCTCCTGGTTTGTTCTCTTTTTTCAGTTTTTTAATATAATTTTTTATTTATTACAATTTATTCAGTTTGTATCCCAGCTGTAGGCCACCCTCATCCCCACCTCTATCTCCAGTTCTAGCTTCCCCCATTTGCTCTTTATATCTGTTGTTGATGGCTCTTTCTCGTCACTTGGGTTTCAAGTGTAAAACCATTTGCAGACAAGCTACTGAAGTGAAAGAACCTCTAGAGCGTGCCCTTTCCTGGCCACTGTCTAAACCAGTGGTTCTCAACCTGGGTATCAAATGGCCCTTTCACAGATGTCACCTAAGATCATCAGGAAACTCAGGTATTCACATGATTTGTAACAGCAGCAAAACTACAGCTATGAAGTTAGCAATGGAAATAAATGTATGGTTGGGGGTTACCACAACATGAGAAACTGTATTAAAGGGTTGCAGAGTTAGGAAGGCTGCAAACCATGGGTCTAGATTATAACAGAGCATATACCATTGACCTGTAATCCCATTGACCCATAACAGTGGTCAGCTTACAAGAATGACACGTTTATTCTGGATCACGAGTTGAGAGGTTTCCACCCATAGTCACTTGCCCTGTCACTTTGAGCCTGCGGCAAGGCACAACAGGAAGAAGGTGGAGTACCAACAGGCTCATCTCGTGTATCTAGGAAGCAAAAACAAAAGAGCAGGGCTGAGGTCTCTTTCAGCACCTTCTTCAGTGATCTAACTTCCTTCCCATAAACCTCACCCTCCAGCAATGCCATATCTTCAGTGAACATGGACTCTGGGGACATTTACGTTCCTAACCATTACGCTTACTTTGAGGCACCATGTTAAGCCCTTTGCTTAAACTATGTCATTTAATCATCACAAGGCAATTAACCTGAGACGGGGATTATTGACCCCATTATTGAACCAAAATTAACAATGGCGTGGACTGAGGACCTATGAGGGACCGTGCCCTGGGCTGTACCCTTCCCGTGCATTATCTTGCAGCTCCCTCACCACTGATGTGGTACAGATGTTTTCTTCCCAATGTACAAGCGAGCCGAGGCTTGGAGCATTTTATTGACCTGTTTGAGGTCCCAGCACTGGCAAATCCCGCTGACTGTGGGCTATCTCTGTCTACACTGTGTGTCTTCACCCTTTCCAAGTCACACCCCACTTGTCTGTTTACATTGTAGTCGGCCTTGATTTTTTACTTTGGGGAAAAAATAGGGGCATAATTTCTGCCACAGAAAATATATTGGAGACACGAGGATTTTTTTTCTTTCATTTTACTTTTCCTGGAGTGCCAGGCGGGAAACTGTAGAAAGATCCTTGGAATCAGCATTGTGAGAGGCACAGAGCCCTTCTACAGAAGGTTCTCACCTTAGGCCCCTCACATTATCTTCAGAAACAGTCCAACCCTCCACCATAGCTCCTAGTGGAGTCACGTGTGGAGAGCCTGCTTGCACCAGGCCACCTGTGCAGTACTGCTGACATTCTTCTGTCGGCCCCGATGAAGCCCGATCCGTTTTAAAATCATTTGCCACCCAGAGCTAGCCCAGTCTTCACCAGCACCCTTCAGGCCAGTAGAAAATTTGAAATGTTTTTATAACATAAAAGCCCTATATTTTATAACAGGCAATCAGCTCTCTTAAAACAATTACCCATAACTAAAGAGAAACCAAAGCAACAGCAAATGAAATCTGATTAACAATTATTTAAACTGATATTCTTTAAATAATCCCTTAAAATAATTTCACCAGCAAAATATCTCAATAAAGACATTTCTTCAGGGGCTTAAGATGAGACTGATACTCCAACCAAGGACCATGCATGGAGATAACCTAGAACCCCTGCACAGATGTAGCCCATGGCAGCTCAGTCTCCAAGTGGGTTCCCTAGTAATGGGAACAGGGACTGTCTCTGACATGAACTAATTGTCCTGCTCTTTGATCACTTCCCCCTGAGAGGGGAGTAGCTTTACTAGGCCACAGAGGAAGACAATGCAGCCAGTCCTGATGAGACCTGATAGGCTAGGATCAGATGCAAGGGGAATGAGGACCTCCCCTACACTGAACTTGGGGTAGGCCATGGGAGGAGATAAGGGAGGGAGGGATTGGGAGGGCATGAGGAGGGGCTACAGCTGGGATACAAAGTGAATAAACTGTAATTAATAAAAAATAAATAATTTTTTTAAAAGATAAATAGGTTTTTTTCCCCCAAAGCCTCTGATGACTAAATCACATAGCATTTGAAGAAGGTTCTGGTTATTTTTCATAAGTAGTGAATTTTCTATGTGCTTTTATTTTCCCTTGAGGCCATCACAGACAGAGAATAAATTTCATTTTCCCCCTGCAATTATGTAGCTGTATTATTTTTGTAATAGGCTTATAAAGAACAAGCTCTCTGAGTGCAATTCTCCAACCGAAGTTTACAAGGTGAAAATTGAGAGACAAATCCTCTTTGCCTCTTTCTGGGATTATTTAGAAAGGTCAACGTTAATGACAATTCAGAAGATTCAACTTCAGAATCTCTCCACAGGTGCAGAGATTCTGAGGCTGTCTGAGGTGGGAATCTGAAGCAGAATTTAACCTCAAGCATGAGTAAAATGGACAGCTAGGGAAGCTGATTCTGCCCCCCATCCCCAGCCAGCCTCATGAATCAAGGTCACGGCATCATAAAACGTGGACACTGGGACAGTGAAGAGGGAAGAACTCAAAAGAGACCTCGAGATTGCAATTAAGTGTCCTTATTGAGCTTCTGTGTTCAAATGCCTCGTCTGCAGCTAATAACAATGCTTGGGGAGGTTGAAGAGCTGTCAGGAGGTGGAATATCACTGGAGGATGTGGGTCACTAGGGGAAGGACTTCACATTTATAGCCTGGCCCCATCTCCTCTCCCATCTACTTTCTGATTCACTCGGATGCAAACAAGTTTTCACAGTGCTGTGGCTGTGAGTGGCTTCTTCCATCATACCGTCATGTGCTGATGGAATACACTCTCAAAATGTGGTTCAAAATAAGTCTCTCCTGCTTAACGTTGCTTCTTGTATATTAAGTCACAACAATGAGAAAGGTAACTAAAATAGAAATTTGATAATGAGAACTGCGGCCATTGTTATGACTACCTGGCCATGTGGTTGGCTGGCCTCTAGAGCTGGTTTGGGGAAGAATGCTGAGGACATTAGGCAGGAAATCCCTATAGTGATGTATGAAAAGCTTACTATTCTGGTATATTTTTGAAGTCTAGAATGCAGATTTTAAAATGTGTACAATATTATCAAGGCTCGCAAGGTTTCACAGAGGAATAGAGGCTCTATTGGTATCTGTGCTACAGGCCATTTACGTTACATATTGACAAATAATCTGGCTGCTGTAGGCATAAAGTTACTGTGTAATCCAAATGTTCTTTTCCAGACTCCCATGTCTGGTTGCAATCCTTGTTCTGAGAATCTCCTGTCTCAGTGTTGTGTAAACACTGATCCCCAGTTGTCCCCTGATATGGCCATAAAGCAGCTTACAGCCAGTCACTGAGCATAAGAGAAATAGGGTTGGAGTTCCCGCCAGTCAGGAGAGGAGGAGTTAGATAAGGAAGTCGGGGATTCAGCCACAGGAGAGGCAGAAGTGAAATCAGGAGAAGAGCTGAAACAGTGAAGCAAAAAAGTGCAAGTATGTCTGGGATGCCTGTTGGGAAGAAGCCAAATTAGCCTACAGGGTTAGAATACATTAACAACTGCTCAGTTCTTGTGCTGTGACACTTGTTTAAAATAATATCATAGAGTCTCAATTATTTGTGTGATATTCAAGTTAAGGGAGAAACTGAGAAACAAACACAGTTTTATAAAAATAGCTTTAACAGAATGCATTCTACCTCTGCCCTGAAAACATGAGTGAAGCTGAATTCGAGAATAATAGACAAATTGGTTTAGTGGAAGAAACTTTAAGAGAACAAAATATCCAGGTGTGGAATGGTTACCTGTCACTGAATTTACCCAGATTCATAATGAGTGAGATCAGAAGTGAAGTAGAGGAGATGTAGAGAACGTGTTACATGAACACAGGAGATAGTGAAGGCAAGGCAGATGAGGAAGAAGCAGCTGGCCCTGTTAGAGATTGGTTCCATTACAAAAAGCCTCAAGCTCTGCACTGCAACCAGAAAACAAAATTCCTCTCTTCAAAGGCCCCAGCTTGTAAAACTGTAAATTCATTTGAAAAGAAAGAGCCTGAACTGAGAACGCCACTAAAAGACTTTCTCCTGTATTAATGGAGGTTCTCCAAGGAATAGAACTCTAAGAATATATGTAATATAAAACACATATAGAATATGACATAAAGAATAAACATTACTTATTACTATATTTATATATAATTTTATGTAAATATTTTTATATTATATATTACAGGATGTGATCCAGGTAGTTTACCAGTAGCTGTATCACAGAAGAAAGGCTGAGAATTCAGTAGTTATTCAGTCCACAAAGCCTGATGTCTCTGCAGTCTTGATCTGCAGATGGAGTCCTGGTAGACCCCCGGAGAGATGCTGGTCTTTAGTCTACATCAGGATCCTGAAGAATCTGATCTTAATATGGACCAAAGCAACAGATGGATGAAGGCACCAGCAAGAGATAACAAGAAGGTAAAAATCAGTTTCCTCAGTTCATAGTCTTTCGTGTGAGCTGCCCCCAGAAGGAGAGGCCCTGATTTAAGATGGGTCTTCCTGATTCAGGTCATCTGATTTTAAAAATACCTCACAGGTGTGCCCAGCAGTTTGAGTTTTAGTTGATTCCAGATGTAGTCAAGTTGACAACCAAGATCAGCCATTTCAAGTCCAAGCCCTGTCAACGTGACACGCAACAGTTCCTTGTGCTCAGTTTCTAAATGGAAACCATAACCAGGTCATAATTCCACTTACCATGATATAACCATCCCACAACACAACCACAAATACATTATATGTTTTATAATAGATGGCAAACTCCCTTGAGAAATGGTTAGCTTTTTTTACTGTCCCTTAATGTAAATATAATAATATCTATTTACAATGCTTAATCACTGATATTATTTCAATTGATTTTTACATTACAAGATAAGGAACTAATGGAAAGAAAATATAAATCCCAGCTCAATGTGTGTTCTTATAAACACAAACATGCTCTTTAAAAATATGACAAAAACACTCATGTCAATTACAATCTTCATTTCTTCAACTTGTCACACAGCCTGAGCTGGAAAGAACTGCCTTCCTCTATTATCCATTCTGCTCCATCCTCAGCAAATATAGGTCCTTTCCCTAGGAGTGACCCATACCTTCATCTCTGAAAGGTCTGGGTCCTTTATTATAATGCCTTGGTTGTGTTATTGTAGTTTCCCATTGACTTTAAACACAGAACATGGAAGTATCAAGATGCATCCTAAAAGACCTCCTACACTCTAGACATAAGTATAAACCTTCACTGTGGAGAGTAATCCTATTTCTCTCAATTAGTCAGGGTCAATCACCAACACAAATAACTCAACTCCCAATGTCTTTAAAAAATGAAAACACAGGTCTAGACTCCTCAAAATATCAAGTCTCTCAACTATGAGTTCCTGTAAAATTAAAACAACTTGTCACAATATGGAAGAACCAGGGCACAGTCACAATCATATAAAAGCAAAACCAAAAGAAACAGTATAAAATGTTCAGTGCTTGACACCTGGGACTCGCTTACAATCCCCTGGGCTCCAGGGGGCCAGATCTGCTTCTTTAGCTCTGCCGTCTATAGCATTCATAACCCATCCCATAGGCTCAGACCAGCTCCATGCTACAGCTGCTGCTGCCCTTGGTGGTGGTCCCACTGTAGGGATATCTCCAATGTGCTGGGGTCTCCATTGACACTGAGGCTAAACCATCACCAATGGGCTCTCCTGGCCTCTCTTCAGAAACCTCAGCCCTGCCACACAGTACCATGCCTCAGCTGCTCTCCATGACCCCTTCTTGACTTCGAAACCAATATCACCTAGGTGACTCTCACACATTACCCAATTTGGCAGCCAGCATGGACACTCTGAACCATAGTTTCTTTGTGCTGACCCAGAGGAAATATTCCAAAAGATTTTGCCTCCATGATGCTGACTTCTTCTTTGTCACAGTCGATGTCTCAGCCCAAGCTCACTAATATCAATTGTCCCTGCAGAGCAAAGGGTTTATTTTATCAGTCCTAGTCTCTTGTTCATCACAGCTGGTTCTTCACCCCAGATGACCAGAATCACCTGTTCTTAATTCAAAATATTACACAAATGGCTCTTTGTGAAACCTCACTTCCCTCTGCAACTGCACAAGCTGGATCTCCACCATCTGCACTTCTTCCAGCACCATTGTCTTCCAGTCTTAAGCTCTGAGCACTCAATTGATATTTTTTTTCAGCCCAAAGTTCTAAACTCCTTCTATACTCCCCTCCCATAAATAACATGGTCAAGTGTGTCACAGCAATACCTCGTTGCTTGTCATTTCTGTCCTACGTTGGTTTCTATTGCTGTGGTGGAGACCATGACCGAAGGAACTTGGGGAAGAAAAGCTTATTGTCTGCCACTAAGAGAAGTCAGGGCAGGAACTCAAAGCAGGAACTGAGTCGAAGGTCATAGAGAGACATTGCCTACTGCTTTGCCTCACATGGCTTTCTCAGTCTGCTTTTTTATACCACCAGGTCCACCTGCCTAGGGGTAGCACGACCCGCAGTGGGCTGGGCTCTCCCACATCAATCATTAATCAAGGAAATGTCCCCACAGACTTGCCTACAGACCAAAGTGATAGAGATACTTTCTTAATTGGAGTTCCCTCTTTCAAGATGACCCTATCTTGTGTCAAGTTGACCAAGAATTAGGCAGCACATTGCTCAAAATCAACAACTAGGGAAATATTTTCCCAGTTTAGCAACTAAGGCACATCTAGGTTACTTCAGCTGTGGAATAAAGGTACCAGGCTACATCCCATGTCTCCTATCTGCCTCCTCCTGTTAAGATTATACCTGCTTGACATCATGCCCTGTTTTCACATAGGTGCCAAGGATTGAGATCAGGTTCTCACGCACACATTGTCAGCTGACACATTTCCCTAGCCTTATGGTTATTTTATATTCATTCACATGAATCAAAAGACCTATAAGACACAACCCAATATTTGATACAACACAGCACAGCAGGTTGATCAAGTCAGGTGCCAAAATTATAAAGGGTCTTCCAGATGCAGGTGCTTGGTTGAAAAAGCTCTTTGGTCTTTTAGTTGCTCATTTTCTGCTGTAATAAATCAAGGATAGTAACAGTGGTGAGACAAGTAGTATATACCAAATGAAAGCTGAAAACACACACACACAAAGACTATCACTGCAGAAACAGAAACAGATGGTTTTGCCAAAAAAAAATGACAGGAAAAGTGATGAAGCCTCACAGCGGTTTCATACAAGGTGAAAGAAATAAAGGTACGTAGAACAGGTTTGGTGCAACAGAGGTAGAAAAGAACAAATACATTTTATTTATATATTGTTATTAACAAGCATGGTGGCACAGGCCTGTAATCTTAACACATGGGGGACAGATGCAGAAGTATTGCAAGTTCAAAGCCAACCTGCTGCGAACAGGTTGAGATCCTGCTTAAACAAACAAACAAGCTTGTCTTTTTTAGGGTTCCAATAATTCTGTGTATTTGCTGGACAGAGCTAGAGACAGTATAAACACAGCACCGGCGATAACCAGAAAGAAGTATAAACAAATGGGAAAGGTGACTCAAGAGGCAGCAAACATCCATATGAAATTCACAAGGACTAGTAAAAGAGAAAAAAAACCTGGGCTACAAATAGGCCCCTGAGTTTCCTGGCAGCCAAAAGGAGACAATCAATTACAAAAGTGAATCTGTCCACAAAAAGTCAAGCATAGTCACTTTGGGGATGAAACAATGCCCTTCTTATGTTCAAGGCTTCAGTTTTTCATGTGGCTCTTCTAACAGGGTCTGCTGATTTAGTGGACAATATGTTACCGACAAGCTACAATAAATACCATGGAGAGTTTCACCCACCAGTTTCTTACACCATTCATCAAAAGATGTAGAGAGTGGGGCAGAAAATCCCATCCTAGGGAGTGAAGAGGGCTGGATGAAGGTGTCTTTGCCCCTGATCTGCTGGATACCTTCTCGCTGTTTTGGTTGGCCTGACATTAAGACAACACACAGGTAATGAATTTCACAAGTT
This sequence comes from Pachyuromys duprasi, assembly GCA_028658305.1. Taxonomy (NCBI): domain Eukaryota; kingdom Metazoa; phylum Chordata; class Mammalia; order Rodentia; family Muridae; genus Pachyuromys; species Pachyuromys duprasi. The sequence continues at coordinate 23,019,151 of CM053749.1, forward strand.
TGTGACGGGGGCAGCAGACGGCAGGGCCCTGTGCAGGCAATGGGTCACTGTTTTCCATCATCCACTCTCCTGAGGAAGGCGAATGCAGCCATCAGTTACCTAGTGAGCCAAAGGCTTGAGCTCAGCTTCTGGAAGCAATCCCAGGCTCTCCACATCATATAAAAATATATATATAAAGTCTCTTTCTGAGTCAAATTTTTGCTTTTTAATAGGTTGTTTTATTCACAAAACACAATTAGGAGCTCATTTGTATCAGTTGGACACTGAGCTGAATGATGTTTGCAAAGAGAATGACATCCCATCGAGATTAAACATGTGCCCTGAAAGACTGTGCCTCCTGGTAGAGTTACTCCTACACAGAACTGATTAGAATGTACACGTATACTACTATTCAAATAACTTTCAAACATAACAGAGCTTGGAGAAAAATGTCATTTTCTACCTCAGCAGAGCATGTAATGGTTTATCACTGCATGCAAAGTTTAATTTGTAGAAAGACATGGTGTGTCTTCCTGCTTTCCTCTCTCAGAGCCAGCGCAAGGTACCTGAACCTCCTCCCGTGTCTTCCCGTGAGGGGTCAGGCATGAATACCACAGCAGAAGACAGCAGACCACCACATGCGATGCTGGCCATGTGCTCGGCTCCATATCAGCAGAAAGGAAGGAAGAAGGTGGACTTTGGAAGGAAATTCCAAGCCACCCTAACACCGCCTTGGGCCAGAACCAAGTAAGAGATAGACAGACAAGGTAGAGGGGGACATCTCGGGTAAGGGCTAGACAAAGAAAAAACAGACAAAAAAGAAGTGGGCTAAGAGCTAGCCAGACAGAGGGACGACAACAGGGTGAACAGAAAGGACAGGATCCAGAGTGAGAACCAGCTAAGTACAGCTAAGCCAAGAGAGATGTTAGCATACCAATGTTCCATTCATGAATCTCTGAAGGAGATGAAGACAGAGCTGTAGAAATGGGCAATGATCCCTCCTTAGGTGTTCTCTTTTTTAAAAAGTGCTATTTTCTTCTTTCCTGAAGTTGGTAGGGGATAGATCTGTAAAGCTTTTGAACTGGAGAGTGACACCAACTGTCCGAGAGCCTAGAAGAGGGTGCCCATGGATGGAAACCCGACGTAGGCAGCACTGCACACATTCCACTTTCTTTCAAACATGACCTCCTCCCCAGATGGACTACCAGTTCCCCCAGGGCAGGAACGTTCCTTCTCTTCCCTGTGGAGCCTCCTAGCGTACACTTTCTGTCTGCACAAGAGCTTGTTAGGTTCCTTTGCACAAATGGAGGAGGGGGTACATTTCAGCAAGTTCCACCACTCAGTGCGCCTGTTCTCTTCTCTGTTCTACTGACATGGAACTTTCTAGAAGAGCCTATGCCTTCATCGTAATTCAGAATAGGCCTCCCCTTGTCTTCTCCCCTTCCCCACATGCACAGAGAAAGGCCCAGGCCATCTCCTATCACTCTGCCCTCAGTGACAAACGCAGTGTGACAGCCAGCCACAGGAGAGAGCAAGTCCTGGATAAATGACTGTTCAAAATCCTTCAAGCCAACACAGATGGCGTGCTATTAGAAGGGGGGGTGCGCTTTATTTGTGGTTTGGGAGTGTGTTTATATGTCCATTAAAAAAAAACGGTCTGGAAGGATGCAGAACACAAAGTCATGAGAGGTTATTCTGGGGAAGAAGGAAGGCTGGAGGGAAGAGAGGTTTATTTTATTTTTGCTCCTTTTTTTTTATAAAGAGTATGTATTATTTTTATAAGCCAATATTTTACCTTAAAAAAAAAAAACACTTCAAGGCTCAGCTCAGGCTCTAACTCCTGGTATTTCCAGATGCCTGGTCCTGCTGTTCCTTCCCTTCCCCAAGCACTTGAAAGCACAGCGGAGAAGCCCAAGCACATTCCATTACCATGTGTTATCTGATTCCATGTTTTAGCTGGACATAAAGAGAATAGTGACATTTTCTTGCCTGGCTCAGAATCAACCCTATGTCTATGAGCCCTTAGTGCTAAATGTCACTGGAGAGCATCAAGATGCTGGTAAGAAAGAATCAAATGGTCCTGTGACCTTGCCCCATCCTCACACTCCTTTACAAACAGAAAATCAGAGGAGAAATGTGGCAAGAAGGGAGGATGCCCCATCTTGTGAACATCCTGGGCCAGGTGAGGAAGGATCCTGGGGAAGCCTCAGAGAGAAACATGGTAGTGAGCATGTACGAGGCCCTCTCTGGCTGCCGGAGTCTGTAGTCTGCCTCTAGGCTGCTCTGGTGAAGACAGTAGGCCTCCTTTGGGGAGGCATGGGCATGGGTTGCCTGGACTATACAATACAGGGAACATGGTTTCCTGGGTTCTTTTGAGCACAGCAGCCCATGAGAGCCCATAAGGCCTGACAGCCACAGTTTAGAGTAGCAGGGTATACCTACCATAGACCAAGGGACCTTGTGGAAGAGACTATGTGGAAGGCAGGAGCTGAAAACAAGGGTCATGAGAGGTCATTTGGACAATTCAACCAGTTTAGCAGAACCCACTGAGAGCTTCATCCATTCGTCCATTTTCTTCTAATTCTCCACCCTCTTGCCCATCCCACAAGATTCTGGGGGAAAAGAGATCTGAGCCCCAGGCTGAGTTTGAGCGGTGACATGCTAAATGGGAGAGAGGGTCAAGTTTCAAAATTGTAATTTAGCTGGCTTCTTGCTACTTAAAATGTGTATCTAGACTGCTAACATGACCACGGCTATAGTTATAGGAACCACAAAATTATATGAACTGCTAGGAAAGGAATACACAGCCTGTATCTCCAGCATTACCTTGCCAAGCATCCACAGCCCAGAATACTGAGAATAAATCCAAACTGACCAGTGGATACTGGTCTGATCACCAAAACCCACAGCCTAGACAGTCTCCCCTCATCCAGAATCCCTGGCGTCTGCTAAATAACTTTCCATTTTTAACTAGAAGACCCTTCAAAACATCTCAACCATCTGGGGGCAGGTTGCGAAGCAGGGGAGTTGCAACTTATTCTCCTATAACTAAGTACCAAGCGTTCCTTCTGTTACAGCCTTCCATGAGTTCTTATAAAACAGGTAAATATATTTAGAAACTGCAAGCAACTCTGTGCCTCACTGACCCAGCATCTGCCCCGGACAGAATCCGAGCCCTTAGCCCCCAGCTGTGGAATTATTTTTCCCTGTTCATTTTAGAAACACTCCTGCATGAAATTCTGCACCAGGCAGCATGGATGCCAGAGATACAGAGCAGAGCAAAGCAGACTCTCTGCTTTCCCCGGGAACCACATAAGCGGTGAATGGGAATGAAGGGGAACTGAGAGTGACAGGGCCCCCATGATGAAGCAACTTGATGTGCCAGGATTTGGGGGGCAGTCAGTCATCCTTGATGAAGGGACAAGCAAGGGGAGAACTAGGGGATGAATGAGAAATGGTGGAGAGGAGGGAACACAGGAGGGAAATCGGGCTACTGGAGCAGTGTGTTCAATAGACGAGGGAGAGTTTATCTCCTTTCCAAATCCACACGCGATTTCCATAGCCAGAGTCACCAGACGCTTTGGTGGTCAGGGGAGAAAAGACACACACAAAACACACACACAGACACACAGACACAGACACAGACACACACACACACACACACACACACACACACTTGAGAAGTTTCTTGAAAGTTGAATGTTACATTAGCGATCTCTTCACAGCAAGCAGTAGAATTTTCCCAGCTCCCTTCCATGCAGAATCCTGTGGGCATCAAATTACTTCCTGGTGCCTTCCTTGCCAGCCTAAGTCTAATATCTTCTTGAGTGTGGAGGCATTGATGGATGTGCCCCTGTTTTTTTTATTATGTGTCTCAGTCTATCATAATGTATTTCATAAATTAATATTCTTACATTCCCATCATATGTCAATGTTCTTTGATTTATATAATGTAGATATGATTTATGGATTATTACAGTAATATATAGCTCAGACAGCTAATTTGTTGACCCAGAACCAAAATATAGAAGTTGCCAAATACTTTTCTCAGTGACACAGGTACTCCCTAAATGATTCAGGTAACTTAAACTAACAGGGGATGAATTCAAGCAAGAGATCACGAAAAACCAAGTTTCAAGTATGAAAAATCACCATTCACCTTAAAGACTCAAAAAGGATGGATGTCCCTTTTTCCACATATTATGGGAGATCCAAGAAAGCCCTGAAGGTATGTATGAGGAGCAGACAAAGTCCTAAGAAAATGTTATTGTTGATATGGACACAACCGTGTCAAGGACTAAGGCCTCAGAGCCATGGGAAATTGTCAAAGCCTTCCTCTGATCTGAGTGTGAATGTTGGCAGTAGACTAACCAGACTTTCCCTTCCAGGATCACTGCAGCCTGAGATTGCCTGCCCATAGAGACCTCCTACAGAGACAACTTTCACCCCTTCACCCCTCACCCTGCAGCCTTCATCCCTGCCCCCATGTTGGACATAATAAATGCCACCCCATGCCTGCTGCCCCTTCAGGCTATCCAGGCTGGACTAGAGAGAGTAAAGCTTAGCCAGAGCAGGTGGGTGCAATGCAGGATCACAGCTCATGCCCAAGAAACAACCTTATCGGGAGACAGCTTCAGTGAGGCAGCTCATTTATTTGTGGGGAGAACAAAGGCTATTTAAACCTTTGGGGAGTGGGTAGAAGCTTTCCAGGTGAGTGTACATCACTGGCCGGAGCCAAGATGCTGGGAATGCCTTATTTGCATGAGGAGGAATTCCTGGTGCTTGCTTGACGTGACCTTACAAGGAGAAAGGAGGTTGAACCTGTAACCTGACAGCCAGGCTGCTTGACCACCTCAAGGGCATCAGCAGTGAGGACCATAAGCCATATGCACCAGGACTTGCAGGACCAAGGCAAGGAGGAAACGGTCCTCCTCCTGCTGGTCTCAAGGTGAGATATCCGGGGTTTGGAGACGCCTTGACTTCACTCTTGCACCTTGCTGGCTCCAATCACATGGCTCTTCAGTCCCACACTGAGATTTCCAGGTTTGGGGGGTTTGTTGTTGTTGTTGTTGTTTGGGGGTTTTCTGTTTTTGTTTTTTGTGGTAGTTGTGACTCTATCAGAGTGCATACATTCCACCCGATCCCAGTGTTTCTGTGTATGTGTCTGTTGTTTCCTCCATGTCACTGTCCTTTTCAGTCCCTCCTCGCCCTAGATAGGTTAAGTCCTAGCTACTCTGGACATGGTAGCATACCCTACTTTCGGGCATTTAACATAATGAAAATAAAAGATCTAAAATTTTAAAATGGCAGCCAAGGGGGCTTAGAGAGATGGCTCAGTGGCTAAGTGCACTCACTGTTCTTCTGAAGTTCAATTCCCAGCACCCAGATGGCAGCTCATAACTGTCTGATGCTGTCTTCTGATGTGCAAATGAATGTGCAATGTACCCATATATATATAATATATATATAATATATATAATAAATTAAAATAAAAATTAAACAAAATGATGAGGAATAGAAATGTCTCCCATAGTAAATTTTAGAATAGCAAAAGTTTGGAAACAGTACAGATATTAAGTATCTTTATTTGGCAGCATACAAACTATCAACTAAAAATACATAATATTAATGAACAAACATTCTAGGCCAGTGACTTAGAATGTTACTAAGCTTAACTAATGTTACTAAGTTTAAGTAAGTTACTAATGTTTAACTCTCAGGGAATTCTTGGCAGTGACAACTTTGATTGTCAAACCTAGGGACTTGGACCTACTGAAATCTAGTGGGTATTGATAATTTTGAAGTGTTAAAAGCATCTGCTTAGGAGAGATACCTGTCAAGAGCAAACGAAATGACCACAGTCCCAAAGTTAAGAAAACTTGCCATGGTTAAATGTAATGTAAAACACGGTGTTTACATTAATAGAGTGAAAAACAGAAAACAAAATTGCATTCACCCTATAGTGTCGGCATAAAAACCATATAAACATAGACCCTCACTAAGGAGAATGGAGGGGCATGGAAAACAAAGCAGACATATTCTTAAAAGGGTGACATTATAGATATTTCTTTTAAAATAATTCATCATTTTTACGAAGAAGTTTTACAGGCAATAACTTTACAAAAGTAAATTTATTAAACTTTGTAATAAAATATGTATTTGAGGAATGAGACAGAAGAGGGGGGGAATCTCAAAACAATAAATAAATAGTTCACCAACCTTTTCGAAACCCAGAATCCTTTAAAAAGATGATTAAACCAAAATTCAGCCTCTCCCAAAACACTATTCTCTTATTTCTAGTGATGCTTCTTAGCTAGTTTTCAATATGGCCAAGGCAGTTTTCTAATGTTTATTGTTTTTACATGTGTATTGTTCTTCCCCAACTGTTTTGTTAGGTTTTATCTGAATTTCAAGTGTGTATCTTTTAAACAACATAGGGTTGAACATTACTCTCTTACACAACAGTCTCTGTCTTTTAAATGTGTTTAGTCCGTTTATATTAATATAATATTTTATTTCCTACTTATCTTCTCTGTTATTTTATTTTTCTTTTCATCTGGGTTTATCAAGCAGTTGTTGCTTCTGAATTACTGTCCTTTTAGCTATAAATTGTTTCTGTTTTATAGTTACTCTGATAACTAAAATATGTATATTTCTCAGGCCCTGCCTTGAATCAACTTCATGCTACAAAATACTATTACTTTTTATTTTACTTCTACACCTTGGCTTTAAGAAGCTAATTAGCTTTAAAGAACATACAACAACATTTTCAACTTTATATCATTGGATTTTCTTTGCTTTTTTAAGACCTAAATTTCCATGTGATGGGTTTTTCTTGTGGCTTAAATTATTCCTTTAGCAGTTCTTTTTTATTATTAATTATATTTTACAATTTATTTAATTTGTATCGATGCTGTGGCCCCTGCCCTGTCTCCTCCCAGCCCCTCCCTCCCTCTTCTCCTCCTATGCCCCTCCCCTAGTCCTCTGATAGGGAAGGTCCTCCTCCCCTTCTATGTGACCCTAGCCTTGGCTGCATTGTCTTCCTCTGAGGCCTGGCAAGGCTGTACCCCTCAGGGGGAGATGATCAGAGAGCATGCCTCCCAGTTCATGCCAGAGACAGCCCCTGCTCCCCTTACTAGGGAACCCACTTGGAGACTGAGTCTATGGGCTACATATGTGCAGGGGTTTTAGGTCCTCTCCATGCATGGTCCTTGGTTGGGGTATCAGTCTCTGCAGAACCCCCAGGGCCCAGAATTTTTATTTTTGTTTTTGATTTTTTTCTGTTGGTCTCCTTTTGGAGCTCCTTGCCCTCTAGGTCTTTCTATCTCCCCCTTCTTCCATACATTTCCATGCACTCTGCCCCAAGTTTGGCTATGAGTCTCCACCTCCGCTTCGATACCTGGATCAGTAGAGTCTTTCCAAGGCTGTCTGTGGTAGGTTCCTGTCCTGTACCCTGTCTTCTCCTTCAGAACAAAATGACAACCTGCAGATTGGAAAAGGATCTTCACCAACCCTATACCTGACAGAGGGCTGATATCCAGAATATATAAAGAACTTAAGAAGCTAAACAACAACAAACCAAGTAATCCAATTAAAAAATGGGATACAGAGCTAAACAGAGAATTCTCAATAGAATATCGAATGGCAGAGAAACACTTAAAGAAATGTTCAAAGTCCTTAGTCATCAGGGAGATGCAAATCAAAATGACCCTGAGATTTCACCTTACACCCACCAGAATGGCTAAGATTGAAACTCAAGTGACAACACATGCTGGAGAGATTGTGGAGAAAGGGGAACCCTCCTCCACTGCTGGTGGGAATGCAAACTTGTACAACCACTCTGGAAATCAATCTGGTGCTTTCTTAGAAAATTAGGAATAGTGCTACCTCAAGATCCAGCTATACCACTCCTAGGCATATATCCAAAAGATGCTCAAGTATACAACAAGGACATTTACTCAACTATGTTCGTAGCAGCTTTATTTGTAATAGCCAGAACCTGGAAACAACCTAGATGTCCTTCAATGGAGGAATGGATACAGAAATTGTGGTACATTTACGTAATGGAATACTACTCAGCAATTAAAAACGAGGAAATCATGAAATTTGCAGGCAAATGTAGGAACTAGAAAAGATCATCTTAAGTAAGGTAACCCAGAAGCAGAAAGAACACATGGTATATACTCACTCAAAACTGGTTATTAGACATATAATATAGGATAAACATACTAAAATCTATAGTCCTAAAGAAGCTAAACAAGGAAATGCTCAATCCTCATTCAAAAGGGCAACTGTGATAGACTTCCTTTAGCATTTCTTATAGTGCTGAAACATTATCAGTGAATTCTCTCAGCTGTCATTTAGCTGAAAATGTTTTGCATCTCCTTAATTTTTACCAGCGTTCCATTGTATACATTTCCAAGTATACAAACAAGTCAAAAGAATTGCACACCACCTATCTGTTACTTGATTATATGAGTCCTCTCATTCTATGCAAGGAAGTTGTAGACATCAGTATACTTCCCCATAAAGTTTTAGATTGCATATCATAACTACAGTTAATATCTTTCACTGTTTATCTTCTGAAAAATGTATTTTCTTGCCTGTAACTACAGAGATGTGACTTTGTGAAGCTTTGACTTGGCTTCAACAGTCTCTTCCTGAACCATCCAGCTTACCTCTCCCCTAGTCATAAGTGAATAATCGGCATCCAGGACATAAATGTAATATCGGCGATTATAATTTAAAAGAATCCGAGATGAATGTGATTTTATGAACTAAAAAAAATGATAAAGCTGAAAATAATTTCTTTCAAGAAAAAACTTACATAAAAATAAATGAATCATAAGTATGCCATCTGGTGACACCTGACAGCTGCATACACAGACATAACACAAGCTTGATGCACACAGTGACTGTCACCCTAGCAAGTTTTCATACGGCCTTGCTTGGTAAGCCCCGCCTACTTCCTAGAGAGGCAGTAACTATTGATTCTTCTACCACAGACTTTATTAATTCATATACATGGAAAGATGTACTTTATATTCTTTTAAGACTTATTACGGATGAACTTGGGGACTTGCCCATTTGTTGTAGTAATTACTTATTCGTTTTATTTCAAAATACTACTTCATCACTTTCTATGTCCTCTGTTGTCTTCTCTGCTTATTGTTCCCCTTTCTTGCTTTCTTTGGGGTTAATTAAATATTTTTAAATTCTCCTTTGTTTTTAAAGCTGTATCCCTGTGTGTTACACATTTCAGTTGTTTCCATAGATGTTATAATCTGTATGCTTACTTTTCAAGTCTATTTATGGTATCACTTCATGTAAAATAACAACATTTTGCATTGTACACATCTACTTACCTGCTGTGGCAAGCAGACTTTTATGAACGCCATTCCCCTAGATTCTTACCTCCTGGTTATTCAATCACACACCAGGAATTTTTCTATGAAGGAAAACTTGCAGATGTGGTTAAATCCCAAGTCAGCATGCTCTAAGATACAGATATTGTGCAGATGTGCTGATCCAGGTAAACCTTCTAAAACCAGAGGGTGTTGTCCAGTGGACAAATAGAAAGTAAGAAAATTGAAATACAAAAGAAACTTCAGGTCATTCCTGGGAGGCCACATGTCAAGAAAGGCAAGAGGCTTGGGGGGGAGGGGGGAGGGGAGCAGCCTGTGAGACAGCCTGGAAGGGACAGGAACCTCAGTCTACAGCTAGGAGGGGCTGAGTTCCACCCACAAACTGAGGAGGCTTGATTTTTTACCTACCCTCCAAATAGGATCTTGACAAGCCACACTTGATTTTGACCTTGTGTGTCCCTCAGCTGAAAATCCAGCTTAACCGTGCCTGAAACTGCAAGATAATAACTCTGTTGTATGACAAAATGGCCATAACGTTGTGATATCTTGTTACACAGCAACAGAAAACTATTTCATACATTCTTCATCCTACAATGTTCACACGTCAAAACTTGCAAGACAATGTGAAGACTTTAAATTTAAACCGTTAATTTGTACTTTAAAATAGTATTTTACATTTTCTTTACTCTAGGTAGCATCCTAATCACTATTTCTTCTGGTATCATTTTCCTTCAGCCTAAAATACTTGCTTTGACATTTTGTACAGTGAACATGTGTGGTATTTGTGTGTGTGTGTGTGTATATGTGTATGTGTGTGTGTGCGTGCACGCGAAATTGGAAAGTGCCTTTATTTTGCTTTCACTTATGAAGGTTATTTTTCCCTGAAAATTTTTATTTTATTTTTTAAGTTTTCATACAAGTATAGATTACATATTCACCTTATCCCCCAGTACCTCGCTTCCCTTTTCTTTTTTTATCACCCTTCCTGAAATCCTTCAGAGAAATTTTTGTGGGTTAGTGTGTGATTGAATAACCAGGAGATAACCCCTCCTGTTGCATTCCTTTGTACTAGACAGTTTCACTTCTACTTTTATGTTACTTATGTTATACATGATTTTTTTATTTATATAAAATGTATGACTCGTTGGTGAGCAGGGCATGGTGGTGCATGCCTTTATTCTCAGCACTCAGAGAGGCAGAGGCAGGCAGATTGCTGTGAGTTCGAGGCCAGCCTGGGCTACAAACCGAGTCCAGAACAGCCAAGGCTACACAGAGAAATCCTGTCCTGAAAAAACAAAACTATACATACAGATAAATAGATATATAAGGGCCATTCTGACTTGGGTAAGATGGAACCTCAACGCAGGTTTTATCGCATTTCACTGATAGCTGGTGAAGCTGAACATTTTTTATATGTTTATCTGCCATGTGTAAACCATCATTTGAGAACCCATTTATTGATAGAATTTCTTGATTTCTTTGCTTAATTTCTTTTGATTCGTTGCATATTATAGATATTAATTCTATTATATGTATCTATAAACATATGTGCCTGTGTTTTCATGTGCATATGTGCATACATTTACATACGTGTAAATGCTGGAGGACCAACTTTAAGTGTCACTCTTTAGGTACCAGCCACCTGTTTCTGTTTGGCTCATTGGTTTTGGTTTTTAAGACAAGGTCACTCACTAGCCTGGAGCTTGCACAGAATGAGAGACAAAGATCTACCTGTTTTCACCTCCCTGGCTCTGGGAGTACAAGAACAAGCCACCATACCCAGCTTTTTTTTTTTTATTAATTTATTTTTTATTTACAGTTCATTCACTTTATATCCCAGCTGTAGCCTCCTCCCAATCCCACCCTCCCTCCCTCTTCTCCTCCCATGCCCCTCCCCTAGTCCACTGATAGGGGAGGTCTTCCTTCCCTTCCCTTTGACCCTAATCTATCAGGTCTCATCAGGAGTGGCTGCATTGTCTTCCTCTGTGGTCTGGTAAGGCTGCTCCCTGCTCAGGGAGAGATGATCAAAGAGGCCACTGAGTTCATGTCAGAGACAGCCCCTGTTCCCACTACTAGGGTACTCTCTTGGATACTGAGCTGCCATGGGCTACACCTGTGCAGGTTTCCAGGTTGGTCCTTGGTTGGAGTATCAGTTTCAGAAAAGACCCCTTTGCCCAGATTTTTTGTTTCTGTTGCTCTCTTTGTGGAGCTCCTGTCCCCTCCAGGACTTTCTATCTCCCCCTTCTTTCATAAGATCTGCGCTCTGCCCAAAGTTTGGCTATGAGACATACCCAGCTTTTGAATGTGGGTTCTGGGGATTGGATTTAGTCTCTCATGCTTGCAAGGTGAACACTTTGCTGACTGAGCCATCTCCCCAGCCCATAGGTAGTTTAAAAGCATAACTGGAAGAATTCTAAGATGCTTTCTCTTGTGGTTTGAATAAGAATGGCCCCATGGGCTCATGTATTTGAATGATTAGTCATCATGGAGTGGCAGTACTTGTCGGAGGAAGTGTGTCATCAGGGGTGGGCACTGAGGCTTCAGAAGCCCAAGCCAGGCCCAGGGGGCTCTCTGTTTCCCTGCTGCCTGCAGATCTGGATGTAGAACTCTCAGCTACTTCTGCAGCACCACGTCTGTTGGTATGCCACAATGCTTCCTGCCAGGCTGATAATGGACTAAAACTCTGAAACTGTAAACAAGTCCCAATTATATGCTTTCTTTTACAAGAGCTGCTGTGATCACAGTGTCTCTTCACAGCAATAGAACAGTGGTGGAGAATCTCGTCGAAGTGCTGAGAATTTACACTAAGGAACCTCCTAATTATAATAAGATCAGGAAGATTACTCAGAAAAGAAGGAAAATTCCTGCCCAGTGTCCCAACAGAATAACTGAGGCTTTCAAGAAATTCACCGACTTTAATCTCTCATCCCTCAAAAGACAAGCTTCTCAGGGCCAGCATTTCATTAGCCAATCATCCCCTGGTGTCCATAGAAAGCCCTAGAAGCTACAGAAGGGGCCTCAGACCCCACAGACTCAGCTGCTAAACACTTAGTATTCAACAGCCCAGATCTAAAGGATGACAGAAGGAGGGGGAGGGTGGAGGTTTCAGATGGTTGCATTTGTTCTTATTGACACTACTGACAGAACCTGTACACCAAAGGATCCCTTCAATAAGCCTCAGGGATTCAGATCTGTTTCAAATGCAAAGACCCAGGACATTGCACTCTTGAAGCCACCAAACACCCACCATAGCCATGCCTAGTATGTGAAGATTCAGAGGCCTGGCATTGAACCGTGAATTGTCCCCACCCCAAGGGAAGGAAAGGGAAAAGCCCAACAGGTTCTCAGGATACCATTGTCCCTTTGCAGGGTAAAGCATTGACCTTGTGAATAGCAGTCCTCACATAGGGAATAATCTGTCCTGTGAAGCTTTGAGGCTCATGGAGTCCAAAGTGATCATAGATTCACGTTAGCAGTCTACCTTCTGCTTATATACACAGTAACAAGGTAACCCCAAGTAAAAGACATGAAAGACCAGTATTTTGCTGTGCTTTCTCTTGCAGGCCCAAATGAGAAGTTGGTCCTTTAACAAAGACAGTTTGTATAAATTCCTGTTATAAAATAACTTGAATCTCTACCAAATTGGATTTCAATTTCTTGGCAAGAGAAAACATAGATGTCTCCAGACTGTTTGTATGTTTTGTATGTGTTTGTAACTGTTAGATATTTAAGATGCAATGTCCATGTACTTTTCCTTTCAGTTAGACCTTGGAGAGTTTTCATTGGAATATACATATTTTATTTTTTTAATGCTGTCTAATTTTTTTAAGAAAAATAAGATTTTAAAAAATCAAAAGAGGACTGGACTGATTCCTCAGCATTAAAGGCACGTACTGCTCTTGCAGTTCAGTTTTTAGCACCCTTGCTGGGCAACTCTCAATTACCTGTAACTCCATGTCTAAGAAGACAAGGCCATCTCCTGGCCTTCATGTGCAACTGCACTCAAGCGACCATCCTAACATACTTGTGTACATATAATTTACAATATTTTAATCAAGACAATAAAGAATATAAAAGTTATATATATATATATGACAGTAATTAGATTTTAAAATATTTTCAGATGAGAAAGAATTTTAGATGGTAGTTCTGCACTAAAGTCAAAGACTATTCCAAAACAGAAATATAAAAAAAGTGAGGACGAACCAAAAGCCCAAACAGGTCACGAAAAGACCTGAGAAGTAAAAGTTATTGATGACATGAACAAGCTGAAGTTTAACATGATTAATGGTTATTAACATTTTTCTTAAGGTCAGATTACTGATAAAAGCTTATTTCATCAGTCTCCTCCAGACATGTAGCAGATGCAACAAAAGGAAGCAAGTGGGTCTCCAAATACTCCAAGTTAACTTTATGCTTGGTGTTGGGGGTTCATAGCCACACAAATGAAGTAGAAACAGTCCAAGAGGCCTCGGGGAAGATGATCGTGGAGAGAATGGGTAAGCTGATAGCCCTGAATCTGGAACAGTATATTTCCAGACAGACAGCAGCCTGGCCTTCAGAGAAACCCCAGGCAAAAAGAGTGAAGAATCTACAGGAACAGAGCTGGTCACAAAAGCGCTCCTCAGTGCGGTTCCAAAAAATAAGGAGATGCTTCCTTTAGCTTCAAAGACTGAAGTTGCCCCAGGCTACCTAATAAAAGTTCTGCCCCAGTGACTACAAATAGCCAAAACAGGGCTTCATTCTCTGCCTTAATCAATAACCCAGGACTCCTTACTAAATGATCTTGTGTAGGAATCAATATTAATGAGAATGCCCAAAAGCAATGGGCTTATTGTTACCACTCCAGCCTTGGGAACTGGCCCCCTACATGCCCCAGTAACCAAACACAATATCAACAGTTCTCACCTGAAAGTTAGGGAACACTCCTGCCCCCGTAATTCCATTATCCAGATAAAAATCTGTAGCATGTGGCTATCTAGAACACTTATATAAACTGTAACAGCAAAATAAATGCTGATAGATGAGCCCTGTCAAGGAGCTTTTGATGCGACTGACACCTTGCAAAGGTAATGGCTTACCCCACTTAGACTGAAAGTACTCGAGCGGTGAGTTTGTAAAATTAAAGCATTGCCTTTCTTAGTCGGCCCAGCCTCGGGAGCAGCTACCTTAAAGACAGAGCTGCTAAAAGCCATAAAAAAAAAAAAAAGAAAGAAAGAAAAACTCCTCAATCAGAATCGATCAAAGGACATCTGAAATACAGAGATAAACCCCATTTCAATCACTGTAATGCTATGCTTTCTTCTGCTCAATGCTTTTCCATTGGCTCTGCTGTTACAGTATCTGCTCTGTTACTACAGCTCTGCACTGTTCTCCTTCTAATCTATCCGGCCACTGTTTTCTTCTTAAAACTGTTCTTTTGAATTTTGCTACATTCTGAATACATAGCCACTAGCAATGTGTTGCTGTTGTGGTTATCAGCAACCCGGGAGCATGCCATACAAGGATGGGTCTCCTGGGGCACTTTTGGCCCTGGGAGACTATTGATTAGCATAATCAGTTACTCTTTCCTAGATCTTGTATCTTTAAGTTTCTAAGTGTCTTTTCGTATATGATATTTTCAAGTCAAACTCATTGTGACAGACACAAGCATTCCAGCCAACTCCTACTACAGAGGACCCAAAGCCTCCTCTCCAACCAATGGATAAGAATGAGGGAGATTTATGATCCCTTTCAGGTAGATAACTATGCCCTTCATCAGCATGAAAAGTTGTAGAGGTCTGGCCATCATTCTTCAGGTCCCCAAAATAAGTTCTAGGACCACAGCTTTCAGAGGAAAGTTATGAAAGGACAAAATGTAGGGAGAGAGAGGTATCAATATTAACACGTAAAAGAAACCAGCATCAGAGAAAAATACTCTCTGATTAATCTCATCAGATATACCCATCCCATCACCATTAAAAGGCTACATGTAAGGGCCATAGGAGAAAAGCCCACAGGGTCTGCATGTCAGAAAATGCGGGCACGGTGTAAATGAGCCTGGAAAGGGGGCCACTGATCTTCTACCCTGTCCCAGCTCTGTGGCCCACGTCAATCCTCAGAAACACTCTCTTAATAAACTAAATATGTGCTCCAATGTGATTGCTTGTTCCAGAACCCAAGAGCTTGGAAATTTGAAAGGGGGCTTTCCAGACTCCAGTCTGCCTACAATGCTATGGAGAATTTCTCTGTCCATTCTTAATTTATCATTTTCATTTTTTTAAAATACAGTCCTCTAATCCTGCTACTTTCCATTATATGTCATTTGGATCTGAATCCCAATTCACTACAGGAAAAGGCTCATCTCATGCAAACATATATCCCAAGGCCATGCTCCATTCCATCCAAAACCTGCAGGACCCCAGGCCTATCCACCTCTTCTACCCACCACCCACATGACCTTGACTTGTTTCTCAGTCTTTAGGTTTTCTCATGTTCAAAGTGAAAATCAAACCAGGGAGGCCCACGCCTAGTGTCCATCTAAATGCTAGAGAGATATTTAGTGGGTGGCATGTCACAGGTACCCAGGGGCTACACTAGTTGCTTTCAACTCATCTTCTCATTTAAACTTACAAGAAGACCCTTTTCAACGTGTGTTCCATTACAACCCATGTGGTTAATGAGACGAATCAGCACCAGGAAGGTAGAATAGCTGGTCCAATGATATATAGCCAGGCTCAAAATCCAAAGCCAGGTCTAACCAGAGCTTAAGCTTTTGGCCGCTCTGCAAATGTCTCACAGATTTGCCAGTGTGACGGTTTCCTGCTGGCACAAAATGAGAGCATGGCGCCTACCTCAGTGTCACTGAAAGGACTGATGAGTTTGCACATGTGGAACAGTTAGAAAAGTTGCTGCATGCAGGCTGTGAAGGCTTTGTTGTTATTGTCATTGGCACTCAGGGTTGGCAGTAAAATCCATTCCTGCTGTCTAATGAGAGGCCCCACTAGCACACCCATGCAACCATGTCTAAGCAAGGAGGGCTGGGCTCTTATCTTTCTTGGGAGAGAAATGTGGGGTTGCTGGTGCTAGGCAGAACTAACCCTGGATCTAGTGCTCAATTTCTCTGGGGTAGGACCTAGGAATCTGTACTGAGCAAGAGCCTACGACTTTTATCAGTAAAGTCTACAAGGCATCCATATTTACCTGCATGACTTTCTCCAAGGACAGCTCTCTCCTTTGCATTGGAAAATGGGTACCAAGTGACAGATCATGGAGAACCAGCTAGGAATATGCATAATTATTTCGATTTTCAGAGCTAAGCATGGGTCATCCTGGGAACACAAAAAGGGATCATGTGCTGTCAACACAGCATGGGTCACCACTTCAACTTAGAAACTGGTGGCATTTACTGCCCATGGCTTTTTATTTTTCATATACAAAACCTAGCAAGTATCTGGGTTTATTCCCAGGAGAAAGAGGAAATGCAACACAGCAAGGGAGTGTTCAATATGGGCAGAGTCTATGCATGGGGTCCCTGTTAGTCTATGTATTCACTTGTGCTATTAACAGTTACATCACCTACTTCTGAGAAGAGGACGGGTATTCACTCCACAGTGTTCCTAACACAGTAAGACAACTGTGATTAGATGCCACAATTAAAGCACCTCGGACAAAGCATTTCTGCTGCATAATCAGCAGTGACCCCCAAGTTTCTCTCCCAAGCAAGCAATAAGAGCTCAGTTCTGCTTGCTTAAAGATGGGGACCTGAGTGGGCTGGTGTAGCCTCTCTGTAGACAGCAGGGATGAATCTACCACCTGCCCTAAGTACCAGTGATGATAACAGCAACACTTTCTCGGGCTGCATGGAGCAACTTCTATGAACATCCCGTGTGTGCAAACTCATTGGTACTTTCAATAACACTGAGGTGCAATGGCCTGAATTTTGTGTTGTCCCCCCAACACCCATCAAGGGGACAATATTAGAGGACAGAGACTCTGGAGGAAGAACATCAGCACATTGTCACTGAAAAAGGCTCTGGAGGACTAGCGTGCCATGCTGTGTTACACCCAAAGACAGGCCTTGAACTTGGACTTCCCAGCATCCAGAAAAATGAAAAGTAAACTTCTATTGTTAAGCCACCTAGACTCTTGTTATAGATGCTCAGTAGGACTAAGATAGTAGATATTACATAAATACCTGTATTTTACAGAAGGAAAGACAAACTGACTTGTCCAGTTGTCACACGGTAGCAAGCAACAGCTGGGAGCTGAGTTCAAACTGTCTGAGTTTGAATCTGGACTCTTGGGCCTTGACCACCTGGCTAAGAGACTAACAGGAAGCCTGTGAGTAAGCCAGTTACAGTTTGGCAATGCAGATGGCTACTGTCTGTCCTCTGGGATTCTAAGACTTGTGTCTCTTAGCAAGTGACATGGTTAGAATGTAAGATGTGGTCAGAAAAGGGGAGCCCAACAGCCTTCACTGGGAGGTAAGTGAAACAAACAGAATGTGAACACTTAACTACTGAGTGAGAGTGAAAGCTGCCGGAAGCTAAAGGATGTAGGCATCAGAGTTGGGTGAGGAGCAAATGAAGATCTCATCACCCCCCATTTGTGGCCCTGGTTGTTATGGGTGACTCTCTGGGATGCTTAGAGTTCGGGCGAATTGAGTTTCATTTACTGAGCATCTCCTACATATCCAGGCCTGTATTTTGTGTTATAAATGAGTGTTGTCATTGTGGAGCTCAGAATCCATCAAAAAAAAGGCAGATATGCCAACCAATGGCACTTGCTTATAATAATAAAATACTAGAAATAAATTAAATGTCTGTGAAGAGAAGATCAGCAAAGCATGAGTCACCCATAGAGTACTAAGCAGATTTAAAAAAAAAAAAGATGTACTGTTGTGAACAGGGCCAAAGGAAAGGGCAGTATAAACACATCTTACCTTCCACACTACAGTGGGAGAGAATAGAAGGTATGTATATATATATATATACACACACACATATATATGTGTGTGTGTGTATATACATATATATGCACAAAGATACTGAAAGAATCCTAACTGTAGTCCCTGTTACTAAGACTGGGCATCAGGGGCGAGGGACAAAGACTATAGGAAGAAAATGAGCCTTTACACTTGCTTATAGGCTCTATGTTATTTTCAAAATTAAACTAAAAATAGACATCATTACACCCAGTGAAGGCATGTTATTATTGCCTCCCTGCTGAAAATGCTCCTCTTTTCTCTTTCTTCTTCAGAGCATCCCTGTACCAGGTCCCTGACAGGAGAGTAGGCTATGGGAAGAAGGTACAGACAGCAGGAACTTACCTCTGCCAGGGAGGGGCCGGCTTCCCATAGCTCTGACACTGCGTGTGCAGTGCGGCGGCAGGACCCCTCACACCTACCCCTGCAACTGCCCCTCAGCAACCCCCTGCCCTGATCAACAGCGGACAAGGAGGATGTCTGTGCCTTCTGGAGTCTCAAAGGCAGTGGAAGGCTCTGGGGGCCACACTCCTCTAAATGTTTTTTTTTTTGCTTCTCGACTCTCTCCTCCTTAATTACAGCATGATTTGCATTTATTTGATTTCATTCTGCCATAGGGTTGCGGGCATGTTGGTGACAATCAACACCCCATAGCTTCCCATCATAGCCAGAAGGCCAGCAGGGCAGCAGCCGCCACCTCCAATAAAATCCTTTCCAATTAAACAGTTCATTGGACTTGTCATGGTTTGGGGTTCTTGTTATCCTCGGATGTGCACATCTCATGGATACTTCTTTATACCCATCATCATAATAAGGTCTTAGTGCAGAAGATGCTCAGAAAGCCATGCTCCCCCTCCCACCGAGTGACTGTAAAGACACTGATTTAAAAATCAGTCTCCTTAGGCCAGCGTGGGAAGCAGAGCTTTCCACTTTAATTAGATCGTTCTGGGCTTTGCTCTCCCAGGTCTTTTGTCTAAATGGTATCAGACTCCGCCCAGGATGAAACAGGCATGTATGTTGACAAAGCATCGCTGGACCATCACGGGGCACATAGCTGGGAGTCTCCTCCATGAGCTCCAGAATGAGCTTCTTCCAGAAAATGTGGCTGGCCTAGCTGGGCTGTTCACCTGGCGAGCATGGCTCACCTAGACAGCTCACAAGGTCAAGTTCAGAGCACATGTAGGCAGTGTGAGTGCTTATCAGTTTGACACGGTATCAAAGACCACGCCTGCTCTAAATGCCAATACTGGTGCCGGACGTCAACATGAAACACTGATCAGAATGCAGCAGCTTCTAAATCAACCCTCTGACAAGCAACATTATTACATGAGCAAGCCAGGCTGAATGGAAACGCTGCCTGTCACTTGCCTGCTCTGGCTGTGTCATCACACCCACAGTAGAAACCACTTTAAGTGGTCAGTTCTCCTTTGACCTCACCTTCTGCAGTTCTCCTCATTCCCACACCAGAAACACTGACGCCTTTGACACCTCCCACCTCAGAACCTTTGCACTTGATATTTTCTATTCAGGCGT
This sequence comes from Pachyuromys duprasi, assembly GCA_028658305.1. Classification (NCBI taxonomy): domain Eukaryota; kingdom Metazoa; phylum Chordata; class Mammalia; order Rodentia; family Muridae; genus Pachyuromys; species Pachyuromys duprasi. Next base: position 23,038,993 of record CM053749.1, read on the forward strand.
ATGTGGCTCTCTCTCACTGTCTCAAGCATCCATTCATTATTAGTAAGACCTTCCCTGATGACTTTTCAAACTGCCAACTCCCGGGATGGCCAGGGGTCTTTGTCTCTTTGGTGTCCTGCTCCTTTCCTTTTGTTCATGTCTGCATTATGTGTACTTTACTAATGTTGCCCTGGATTGCCCCCTCCGGCCTTCATCAGCATATCAGCACTGGAGAACAGAGCTCTGTGCATCGCCATCTCTGACATGTATTAACAGTGCACAGGACATCACTGTCTCAGGAAGGTCCACCTGGTACGTTTTGAAAAATCAATGACTCTCTACAAAATCTGGCAGGAAGGGGAATGGTTGCGTGGTGTGCAAAAAAACAGGAAAGATGTTCATCAAAATTCCAGGAAGATTCGCTAAAACACCACCAGCAGTTGCCCCTGGAGGGGTCAGATGCCGGGAACATTTTCGCTTTATTCTGAATTCTTCTCCACATTGTCTGAATTTTGTTTGTTGCTTTGTGTGTCATTCAGCGCACTTAGGATTATAATAAAAAGCTTTTTAAGATGATCCAGTTAAGTAAAGAGGAATTAAAAACTGAAAAAAAAATGTTTCTTTACAATGAATTTTATAACCACTTGCATGACAAAGAGAAAGGACAATAAGAATTGAAATAAACGTTGAAAATAAGTGTTGAAGAGACCCCTCCAGCAGCGCCTGATGGTGACCTAAACCTTCGGGGCTACCCCTGTCCTCACCCCACCCCACTAATGAATGGAAACTTCAAGTTTCCCAATGCCAGGAACCACCCTGAACTGCCCCCATCATTTTGCTGGACCACTTTCCTTCAGTCTGCTCCCACTGTCCATTCAGGTTGCCTTCCACACGCTCACACACGACCTGTGCTGATTCTGACTGTAACTCAGATACTAGTCACTGGTTCTTTCTGATCTAGATCACTGCAGAGCCAGGTGCAGTGTCCCACGCCTGTAATCCCAGCTCTCTGGTGGATCAATGTGAGTTCGAAGTCAGCCTGGTCTACAAGGTGAGACCAGGACAGCCAAGGCTACACAGAGAAACCCTATCTCGGGGGGGAAAAAAGGAAGAAAAAGTAGACCAGTGCAGGAACCCCTCCCAGTCGTAGCTCAGTGAGCTCACACTCTGGCCCTCAGGGAAGGTGAAGATTTAATCTATCAATGAAATTGTGCCGATGACTCCACCCATGTTGTCATATAACTGTAATCAGCAATCTACTTTGTAGGGAAAGAATGAACATTTCTCTGGAACTCCCTCCTCCGAATACTCGTCACTTCTCTTCTTTAACCTGGTTCTCTACAACAATCACCAAGGGAAATTGTTGCCCGGGAGGGACCTCCAAGAAGGGCACGTGATACCTGTGAAGGTTAGATCTGTCCAAGACTTCTGCATCCAGCAGCCTTGAGGGCACCTTCTCCCTGGCCTAAATGGTGCTTCTGTTATTTTTAATTAGAATAAAATGAACATTTTTCAAAACCCTTAGTGACAAAGACTAGCCAGAGGGCTTTACATGTCTTTTAATTCTGTCAAACACAAGATGCAAGAAATAGCTTGCTACAACATTTATTCTATCCAACCATTTCCCTAAATTGTAAGAATATTCCCTGATCGGAAAAAGCCTTGACCTCAGCTATGACATTTCTCCTCCAGTAACTGCAGCCAGTAGTCAAGGAGTTGCCTGCAACCTACAGCTCAGTCCCCAGAGACCCAGAAAACTGGGCCAGGAGAATGAGAGGGGTTGAATACCATGACCTTTTGTATAACATCTACTGAGCAGGACTTGTGGGTTCAAGACAAACTCCAGTTACAACCTCTTTTTGCCTTATCTGGGACTTAGAGGAACAAAGGTCTCTGTAATTCATTTTTGCTGTAGAGCAAAATTTGAGTCGGTGGTTTAAAAAAAAAATGTCCTTTTTATACAAGCAACTCACATCAAAAGATGAAACACGGTTTCTTAGCAAACTCACTCTAAATGCAGAAAGGAAGGGATGTGTCTCCCCATCCACCCAAAATGATAGAACAAACCTTCCAAGAGGGGGTACAGTGGTCTCTTATCTTATTTGAAAATAGGGAGTCTCACTTAAATTATGGGTTCTATTTGTCCCCACGGGGAAGAGAAGCCATTATTTGGCTGCCTCCAGGGCTCCAGTTTTCATTCAGGAACTCAACAGCAAAAATGTTTATGTAATACCTACAACAGTTCTTGCCAACTCCAAGCATCAACTGCCATTTAAAGACCAGCAGATATCATGTTTTAGGCAAGAATCTTCTGTTTCCAATGTGTTTGGCAGCAAACAGCAAACAATGGTATGTTCTAAAAATAACTGAATGTTTGTTCACCAATGATAAAGGAATAAACTTCAAACCACATTTCACTGAAATAGGAAACTATTTCTCCATCCTACACTTACTGCAGTTTCTAATTCACCAACATGTCCTACTTACTAGTATAAAAACATGAGCAAAGCCTCTGACTTCCCAGCTGGCACACCTAGCAATATTGCTGAAAACCTCATTGTCTAGAAAGTTCAGTGCTAGCCAAAATGGAATAATCCTCCTCACTGTCCCTGACCGTTTGCAGTTAAAAACTCAGATACAAACATAAGCAACTCATAGACTTAGAAAGTAAAACTGTAGAGAGATTAGATAGAGGAGAGACAGAACAATCCATTTCAAGAGGTGAGCTTCCTTGATTTTGATTCTTTTGTCTTCTGACATTGACCCAACAGCAATTGACCCTGCTGCAGAACTGTGTCCCATACCAGGACCTGAAAATACTGTAAGATTTTACCTTGCACCCATCAGAATGGCTAATACCAAAAACTCAAGTAACAACACATGCTGGAGAGGATGTAGAGAAAGGAGAACCCTCCTCCATTACTGGTGGGAATGTAAACTTTTACAACCACTTTGGAAATCAATTTGGCACTTTCTCAGAAAATTAGGAATAGTGCTACCTCAAGATCCAACTATACCACTCCTAGAGTATGTATCCAAAATATGCTCTAGTATACAACACCATGTTCAACCATGTTTGTAGCAGCTTTATTCATAATAGCCAGAAGCTGGGAACAACCCAGATGTTCCTCAGCTGAGGGATGGATATAGAAATTGTGGTATATCTACACAATGAATACTACTCAGCATTGAAAAACAAGGAAATCATGAAATTTACAGGCAAATTGTGGGAACTAGACAAAATCATCCTGAGTGAGGCATTCCAGAAGCAGAAAGACACACAGGGTATATACTCACTCATAAGTGGATATTAGACATGTAATATACGATAAACATACTAAAATCTGTACGCCTAAAGAAGCTAAGAAAGAAGGAGGACCCTGAGTAAGATGCTCAATCCTCATGCATAAAGGCAAATGGGATAGACATTGGAAGTAGAAGAACGCAGGGAACAGGACAGGAGCCTATCACAGAGGGTCTCTAAAAGACTCTGCCCAGCAGAGTATCAAAGCAGATGCTGAGACTCATAGCCAAACTTTGGGCAAAGGGCAGGGAATCTTATGAAAGGAGGGAGAGATAGAAAGACCTGAAGGGGACAGGAGCTGCACAAGGAGAGCAATAGAAACAAAAAAATCTGGGCCCAGAGGTCTTTTCTAAGACTGATACTCCAACCAAGGACCAGGCATGGAGATAACCTAGAAGCCCTGCACAGATGTAGCCCGTGGCAGCTCAGTCTCCAAGTGGATACCCTAGCAAAGGGAACAGGGACTGTCTCTGACATGAATTCAGTGGCTGGCTCCTAGATCACCTCCCTCTGAGAGGGGAGCAACCTTACCAGGCCACAGAGGAAGACAATTTATCCAGTCCTGATGAGACATGACAGGCTAGGGTCAAATGGAAGGGGAGGAGCACCTTCCCTATACAGGGAGGGAGTGTGTGGTTGGGAGGGGACAAGAGAGGGGGCTACAGCTGGGATACAAAGTGAATACACTGTAAAGATAGATAGATAGATAGATAGATAGATAGATAGATAGATAGATAGATAGATAGATAGATAGATAATAAATAAATAGGGGGAAATACTGAAGGGAACCTTTAGTACTGAAGTCAAGAACCTGTGGGAAAGATCTCTGGGAGCTAAAAAGTATAGAGATCTTAGAGAAGAGAAAGCTGCAGAAAGGGAAGCACTCATCCTGCCTGAGATTCCAATGTCCTCACTCAACTGAGCGTGTGCAGTATAGCTGTGTGAAGGCTGAGGGATCCAGGCTAAACTACTGTCCATTGTCCTATCCTGGAGTGTTACACACCTGAAGTGGACGGAGCGGAGGCTTTGAAAGCTAGGTTTTCATTGCAACCACTATCAGCAAATGTCAAGAGAAAACTTCGAACCTAATGAGGATGATCATCTGCTAATAAAACCAGCAAACATTCTCCGCAGAAGACAGAGAGACCAAAGGACTTATAATGTAATCCTCAGAGTGCCTAAAATAATATTTTAAAGTACTTGATATTCAGAGGATTAGGACAGTGTGACAACCCTCAATAGAAACATGTTCAACAGGTGCAAACTCTGAAATGATCCAGACCACAAGGTCATCAAGGACTTCAAGAGCTTTTAAAAATAGCCTTAAAGGGAGAAACTTTAGATCTGAGGGAAAAGAAGAAGAATGTGAGTGTGTAGATTTAAAAATTCACCGAAGGAGCCTTGTAGTATTGAATGATAGAGGAAAATAAAGAAACCTAAAAATACGCGAGCAGAAATTATCTGAAGCAAACAGCTAAGAAAAATAAGGGCTTTCATAATGAAAACAACTTAAGAAAAGTTGTTTTTAGCACAGAACATCTAGCATCTGTGACACTGATTACCAGAATCATGGTAAAGAAGACTATTTCATAAAACCGATTTTTAGAAATAATAATAAAAACTTATATCCTGTGAAGGATGTGAGAATAAACCTTCACGAGTGACACAGCAGTGACAGATGTGCACGGTCCAGGTGACACTAAAGGAGGGCCTCTGCTAAGAAGTGCTTCATGGCACATACAGGATACAAACCATCTCCGAACACATACGATGTGGACAGGGTGGAAGGGATGTGGTTAAACACAGGCTCAAAACGTGGCCCTCCCCTTCGCCCAAACTATTGGCTCCTGCTGCTGCCAAGCGCCTGGCTTGCCAATAGTAGGACACAGCCATGAGCCCTAGACTAGGATGATTCCCTAGTGCCCTAGCCAACCACTTACTAAAATGCATTATCGTGCATCCATTTCATCACAGAAGGGTAAACATGTCCTCACTAGACTAAAAATGTACTCTGGAAGGGACTTCGTCTTCTCTGTGTTTTTCTTGAACTGCAGTCAACAGAGTTGCAAATGCCTTATCACCATCATAATATCCCCACACAGCATTTCTGTACTCACATGAACAGCAATGGCCTCATGCCTGTGCTATTTCATGTCCTATCCTTTTAAAATGGAATGACAGAGCGGACCGGTGAAGATTCTGTTCCAGAAAGAGACTGGAGACAGCACCGTGAAAGGACAGGGTTCTGTCACACGGTGCAAAACAGCGTTTGTAATGGTGACCAGTGAATGGTGCCAGAATACATTGACTCAGGAATCCAGAAGTGGACATGAGAGTGGCTCTTTCCATTGTTGCATCTAAAACACACTAACACAACTTTAAATCCTGTCTCTGTGACTTTGAGTTCTGTGGGTCTGGAGATTTTTGTTGTTGTTGTTGCCCAGAACAAACAAATACTTCTATCATTGATTAATGTGGTTCTGCTGAACTGAAGGGTGAGACGAATAGCATTGGTCATCGGTCCTCCTCAAACCAACAGTCAAAGAAGGGGATGAAACTAGCCTATCTGGAATAATTCATCCCAAATAGGGAAAATGGCCAAGGTTTCCTCGGGGCAAATGAACCACATACAGTATAAGAAGGACTCAAGTACATCAGTCGCATCTTGTCCATCACAGACACAGAGACCAAAAAGAGCTGTGCACACATCCTGGCTTACTATATACTACACAGTGTGTATGAGTACCACCATGTGTGTGAGTGTGCTCCTTCCCTTATCATTTTTTACAAGTGTGACTCGAGACTGTCAGTTTTGCAGTTTAATTTGAAGGTAATAGATGATTATGGGTGGGTCGGTAAGAGGGATGCAGGAACTATCTTTCAATATTTGTTGGAGCTTTGTATCTGCTCCTGTTGGGTAGATAATTAGAGAATGTTCAGTATATCTAAGTTACATTCAAGAACACATAAAGAAGATCTTAGTTTGTTCCATACCATGGGTACAAGGATGGTTCAACATAAATGAACCAAAAAATGTAATGCAGTACGTAATAGACTTAAGGACAGAAATCACATAATCAACACAATAGAAGATGAAAGAAAGGCTTTTGATGAAGTTCAACATCCCTTCATGATCAAACTCTTAAAGAAACTAGAACTAGGGTATTGAAGCAGATGCTGAGAATCAGAGCCAAACTTTGGGCAAGGTGCAGGGAATCTAATGGAAGAAGGAGATAGAAAGACCTGGAGAGGATAGGAGCTCCACAAGAAGACCAACAGAGCCAAAACTCTGGGCTCAAGGGAGTCCTGCAGAGGCTTATTAATCAACCAAAGACCATGCATGGAGAGGACCTAGACCCCCCTCTCAGAGGAAGCCCATAGGCAGCTCGGTCACCAAGTGGGAGCAGGGGCTGTCCCTGACATGGACTCAGTGGCCACCTCTTTGATCACCTCCCCCTGGTGATGAAGCCTAACAAGGCCACAGAGAAAACGGATCCAGGCAGTCCTGATGAGACCTGATAGGTTAGGGTAAGATAGTAGGGGAAGAGGACCTCCCCTATCAGTGGACTGGGGGTGGGGGGCGGGGGGTACAGGGGAGGTGGAGGACAGAAGGATGAAACTGTGAGGAGATGAGGGAGGGGGTACAGCTGAGATACAAAGTGAATAAATTGTGATAAAAATAATAATAAAGGAAAAAAATGAAAAAAGAAACTAGAATAAGAAAAAAACATGCCTCCACATAATAAAAGCCACACTATATGACAAACCAATAGCAAACATTATGTAAATGCAAAAAAAACAAAGAACCGAAAACCCAGAGTGAGATGATGGTTGCTATCTTTCCGCTCTTGCTCAAAATACTGCTCAAAGTCCTAGCAAGAGCAATAAAACAAGAGGAAGAAATGAGAGGGATACAAATAAGAAAGGCATAAATCGTCGTTCTTATTTGTAGATTGCATGATCTTGTAGAAAACTCTTTGCTCTATCGCTTATTCAGCAAAGTAGTAGGACACAAAGTCAACATATATAAATGGGGGCTTGGTGAAGTGGAAATTTCCCATTTCCATGAAGACAGAATTTTGTTGTGTGTGTGATGTTTTGCTGCAAGCTGGGCACGTGATGTTTTGTCCAGGTTGGCTTGTGGGAGGGCAGGTGATGTTTTGCTGTGAGCTCTCTCGTGTGAGGGGTGTGTCTTTGGCCAGCTGAGAACATCTGTGGGTGGACTTTGAGAAGAGAACATATATAGAGGCCCTCACACAGGAGACATCACTTTTTGGATTGACATCACTGTGCTGATCTTCATGCTTTGACACTTGACTTCTCAGAGAGAAATGTTCCAGAGAACTTCTCCTGGCAATCCAACTGAGTCTCAGGACTTTCATTGACTTTGTGTTTCTGCTTCGTGTTGGCCTTTGGACTGGACTGCTGGCATCCTGACGACTGAGTCTACTAATCCCCTAACAATCCATTGACCCTGATCAGCAGGAAGGAGATAAAAGAGGACTACAGCCATTTTCTCTACTAATCTACCACAGAAGATTTGGAGCATAGGATGTTGGAAGGGAGGTAAAGGTGCTTAAGGACCCTAAATAAAGCAGGTTTGGCAGAAAATCTAAGCCTAAAGCTTGGAGCTGAAGAGATAGCTCACTGGGTAAAGCACTTACTGTGCAATTGTAAGCACCAGAGTTGATATTTCCAGAACCCACACAAAAACTGGGCAAGCATGCATGGTGGTGTAATCTCAGCATACCGGGAGTAGAGACAGAGGATCCCTGGGCAAACTAGCTAGCCAGATCAGCTGGAGTCTCTAAGTTCCATGTTCCACAAAGACCCTGCCTCAAGAGAGAGAGCCAACATCAACTTCAAGCCTACACACACACATATATAGGTGCACATGCACACCATATGTACATATATATAATTTCCAAATAAAACTAGGGATGGACTTGATGATACAAGCCTGTAGCACAGCCCTTGGGAGGTAAAGGCAGAAAATCAGAGGTTCAAGGTCATCCTCAGCTACATAGGAGTTCAAAGAAACAAATTGAAAAAGACATCAGAAGACAGAAAGAGCTCCCATGTTCATGGATTGACAGAATTAATATTATAAAAATTAGTCCATTGCTGAAAATCATCTGTAAATTTCAATAAAATCACCGTCAAAATTACAGCAACATTCTTTACAGGACTAAGGGTTAAAAAAAAAAAGCAACCATTTCTAAAATTCAAAGGGACACAAAAGTCCCTGAACAGCCAAAGCAGTCCTAAGCAATGCTGGAAAGGTCATAATACCTGATCTCAAACTACACAACCACCCACACTAACAACATAAGTGTGGTCCTGTCACAGACACAGACACATAGGTCAATGGAACAGGATAGAAGATCCAGCAATAAAGCCATACAGCTAAGATACCTAATCTTTTTTTTTTTAAGTGAAAAAGAAAATAGACACTGGAGAAAAGCTAGCCTCTTCCATCAACAGTGCTGGAAAAGCTGTATATCCACAGGAAAAAGAATGAAACTAGTCCGTATTTCTCACTCCACACAGAAGCCAAGTCCAAATTTATGTAACAGAATGATCTAATGGAAAGCCTGAAATTGCTAGAGGAAAACATGGGCAAAATATTTCAGGATCTAGGCATTGGCAGGGACTTTCCAAAACGAAGTCCAACAACACAGCACGTAATCCTCACAACTGACAAGTGGGATTGCAGGAAATTGAAGAGCCTCCATGTAGCCAACAAAACAATCAGAGTGGACAGACAGCCTACAGAACTGGATAAAATATTGCCGGCTATTCATCTAACTGGAATTGATATTTAGAATCAAAGAAGCAAGCTATCCATTCAACAAATGGGGAACTGAGTTGAATAGAGTCCTTGAAAATAGAAAAAAAAAAGAGCAAAAATATTTGTAAAAAGTGTTCACATCTGTCATGGAAATGTAAGTGAAAGCTGCTTGTAGATCTATTTTACTCTAGTCAGAATTAGTCAGAATGCCTATCATCAGGAAAATAAACAATAAAGGTACTGGTGAGAATGTGAAGAAATAGGAACCTTTATACATGGCTAGTAAAATAAACTTTTGCAGCCACTATGGAAATGGGTGTTCTCAAAAAACTGAGAACTAAAAACTGAACTCTCATAAGATCCAGATATACCACTTCTGCATATATATCCCAAAATATCTAAGGCCACATATCACATAGATATTTCCACATCCATGCTTATTGCCTCACTAATCACAATAACTGAGATCTGGAGTCTGTCTAGATAGCCATCTAAATATGAATCGATAGAGAATAGATAACATGGACATACAATGGAATTTTGTACACCTATATAAGGAATGGAATTATGCCATTCACAGAAATGGATAGATCTTGAGGTTATCATGTTAGCAAAATAGACTCAGAAACACAAATATCATGTTTTCTGCCACCATCAGAATCTCATTTAACTGTAGATAGATAGACAGACAGATGGATGGATAATGAAAATAGAATGGGACAAAGAGGAGAGGGCAATCTAAAAGAAGAGAAGGAAGGAACAAGAGAAAATAATAGAATTAGTGTATTTGTGCGTGTGTGGTGTGTGCATGTGTGTATGTATGTGTGTGCTTGTGTGTGTATAGTCACATGTGTGTGGTGAAAACAGAAGAGGTAAGTACTTTAGGGAGGTAAGAAGTGGGGGGACAGGAGATGGGAGTGGATAAGTATAGACTATAGCAACATGAGTACGAAATATAACGAATTCATTTCTTTGTACATTAACCAAAAAATGATGAGTAATTATCTGAAAATAACTAATTTTTATAAAAATACAAAAGCAAATCAAAGTACGAAAATGTACAATTTTAAACAAATAGTCCCTGTTAATATACAAAACAAATAAAACTCTTGAGACCTAAAATACATACCTTATATAAAAGTTAATTTAAAATATTTCAATATTAAATACAAATCATAAAACTATAAAATATTTTAAATCATTACTAGATTTAACAGCACAGACCATAATCCAGACAGAATATTGATTAGTTGGACTTTATCAAAATTAAAATTTTCTGTCTAAGAATGAAAGGTAAGCCGCAGTTTGAAAGTAAATGCCAGAAAACCATATATTCAGCTAAGAACCAACATCTAAAATATATGCAGAACACTCAAAACACAACAGTGAAAAAATTATCTAAAAAGAAATTAGGCAAAATAAATAAAAGTATATTTAAGTGGCTATTAAAGAGATAAACTATACATTTGAAAAGGTGTTCAAAACCATCAGTAACTACAGAAACGCAAGTTAAAACCAGAATAGATGCCACTACATGCCCATCTCAGTGGTGAAATTTGAAAAAATGATGACACCACCAAAGCGTGGAGGATGCCAAAGAAGAGGATCAATCATACATTTCTTGGGGGTCGGGGGTGACTGGTAGAGCCACTCTTCAGAAATAAAAATATGCAGTTGTAAAATGAACCAGCAATTGCATTCCTGGACACTTATCCCAGGGAAATGAAGTCTCACGTCACAAAAGCCTGTATGTCAATGTTTATAGCATCTTAATTTGTACCATTCAAACACTGGAAACAACCAGGTGTCCTTCCACCACGTGATAGAATATGAGCAGCAACAACAACAACAACAAAAAAGACATGAACCACTGACATGAAGGCTTTCAGAAAAACATTGAGTGAAGAAGAGAACATCCCCCAAAAGGTTATTCAGTTTTACATAAATGGTTGCATTAACACGGCATTGTGAAATAATAAAAGTACAAAGAGAACACACTGATGGTTGCCCGGAGCAAAAGGGTGGATGAGGGACTTCTGCCCTTTAGGCCAGCACGTCACTATGTCATCCTGCCACTCGTGTCCACAGATACAAGGAAAACTGCTAACCACAAAATAGAGGCGACCGTAACGGAGAGAGCCGACACACCCATGGCAGAAGCCTCACAGAAAACTAGTGCTGGGGTGGGACTGTGGTGAGAATTTTGGTTTCTTCAAAAGCACAGAGGTGTCATGTGAACGTGTTTTTGTTGTGAGCCGTGGGGCTGCTTCAGATTGTCCCCAGCAGCTGACTTTGATTTGTCTCGTGCTCTAGGAGTGGTGTGATTCTGCCAGCTGAAGCCAGTTTACGTCTGAAATTCTGGGAACTCTTGAGAGGGTAGATAAATGCCAGAGCCCAGAGAAGCACCAGCTGCTGCTGCTGCATCCTGTCGAATTTGTCGAGTGGTCGTATGTGTGTAAAGAGACAAGTAGAAGAAATTGGACATCCTATAGGTAAAGATCAACCCTGCTCCCAAGGAACTTGATGTCCCCAATCAGCAGGAAGTAGTCTAATGATACCAATGCCCCCTTTCCCCTTTAACCTTCTTTCTCTCCTACCTAATGTTGAGTGGTTGAAGGGATAGGGGTGATGTAGATAAAAGAACCCAAGAAAGTAGGCAAAAGTGTGGTTTCACAGGATGACTTGCTGGAGGCTCAGTGTGGGTGCCTCCGAGAGACTGGAAACTCCAGGGAGGCACAATCATTGAGTTGCCCCACATTTGATCCAGTTTTACCTTCTGCAGTTTGACAAAGGTCTCACAGTGAGGCTCAGGAAAAGGGGAAGTCCCCACATATTTCCATCCAGGGAACAAGAAGACTGGACTACTCATAAGGTTTGACCATGGGAGAAATTATTTCACCGGAACTTAATTGGCTGGTGTTCACCAGAGCCTAACTTGCCAGGAAGAATCTTCAATCAAGAACTGACTGTAGTCGTCCCACTGAGGAGGGAGGGATCATGAAGGGCACATCTGATGTTCATAATCCAGAGAACAGATTCACTCAAATAGTATTACATAGCCATAGGGGTCCAGAAGGTTTCTCATCCGCACACCTCACTGTGTTACTAGAGGCCTGCTGACAGAGGTTCCTTTCCCCTGCACACCTGATCTGCCTAGAAAGGCACATGAAAGGGTAAAAAGCACAGCTTGGAAGAGACAGGGAAAGAGAAAACGTCAAAACCAGGCTCAAATGTAATTACTGCTGAGAGATTGAAATTAACATTCTAGCAACTAAAACCTTTGATATGCTAAGGGCTCTCACAGACAAAATGGGCTGCATGGGTCAGAGAGCTGAGACTGCTTTAAAAAATGGTTAAGGATCAAAAACACAGGCACAAATGAGGAACGGTCTTAATGGGTTTCATTAGTAAATAGTTCAGGGAAGGACCCTCTGAACTTAAGGCTTTCTCAACGGAAACCATCAAAAAAGAAAAGAGTTGGTGGGGTGGAAGGAAAGGGGCTAAAGAGAACAAAACATTTAAGAACTACGAAAGGTAAAACATACTCAAAATGAGCATAGAAGAAAGGAAGAGATTAAGTAGCTGAAATTATAATAACTGAAATTTTCACCAAAGGGAATGTCAAGACCCTGTCATCAATGCACGAGTCTAAGAGGATGCTGAGAAGAGTAAAAGCAAGGAAACTTGTATTTAGCGATGTCATTGTCACACTGCAGGAAACCAAGGATTCATGCCAGAGGAAAAGGACACATGACCTAGTGATCCTCTAGCCTCTCTGCCTCTCTGCCTCTCTGCCTCTCTGCCTCTCTGCCTCTCTGCCTCTCTGCCTCTCTGCCTCTCTGCCTCTGCCTCTGCCTCCTTCAACAAATTCTCCTGGCATGTCCCACTATGAGAACACAGCCCTCAGAAACAACTAACCAGAGAACATAGGTGTTGCAGGAACCCTGCTGTTTGAGGCTGTAGTTCTCTTAGTTCGGATGGCCTTTCCGATCTACCACATTTGATATATGTCCTCTGACACGGCTCTGTGCTAGCTCTCCCTTCCCTGTGCCTATATGATAATTAGGTACTGTGTTCCCATTCATATGATAGAAGCGTACTGTGTAATGCAAATCAAGCATCCTTGAAGTGCCTGGTTCCAACCACCCACTCCCCAAGGAATATATAACCTTTTTTCTCTGGAATTACAGTTGAATTAACTCCCTGCTGGTTCCCAGCGTGTGTGATCCCTGTGTGGTGCTTGCTGGTCACACAATATATAATACATACGTCTGTGTATAAGTGAAATGAGTGGCAGAAATGGCAGGAGTGAGAACTTAGGATCACTTTACTGTTAGAAAAATACACCGCTTGTGAAACAGCATGAAGTCATTTGAAAGTAGCGCGTTAGATTAGTGATGAGCATATATTACACCTCCTATAGAAGCCACTAAAGGTTTTGGTTTGTTTTTTTTTGTGTGTGTGTGTGTGTGTGTTAAGAAGGTGGTCATGTAACTACAGCCATCTGATATTTGCCAAAGAAGCCAAAAATACACACTGGAGAAAAGACAGCATCTTCAACAAATGATGCTGGGGAAACTGGATGTCAAAATGCAGAAAAATGAAATTAGACCTATATCTATTACCCTGGATACAAATTAACTCCAAGTATATTAAAGACCTCTATTTGAAACCTGAAGCTGCAGCAAGGGGTGGTGGCACACACCTGTAATTCCAGCACTTGGAGAGGCAGAGATAAGCAGATATCTGTGAGTTCCAGGCCAGCCTGGTCTACAAAGCAAGTAAAGGGCAGCCAAGACCACACAGAGAAACTCTATCTCAAAAAACAAACAAACAACAACAATAAACTGAAACTGCTACAGAAAAACCCTGCCTCAAAACAAAAACAAAAAAACAATAAACAAACTGCTGGAAGAACCCACAGGCAGAACTCTGAATGGTATAGGTATGGAAACAAACTTTCTGAGTAGGGCTCTACTTGCCAAAGAATAAGGGCCAAAAATTGACAAAATAGGACCTCATAAAATTAAAAAGCTTCTGTACAGCTAAAGAAACAATCAAGCAAAGAAAAAACTCACAATTACACACCTGACAAAGGATTAAAAGCCGGTATATATGAAGAACTCAAAAGACAAAGAGTCAAGAAAACAAACGACCCAATTAAAAACCTGGACTATGGGTTTGAATAGAGTTGTCAATAGAAGAAAGAAAATGGGAAAAAAATATTTCAAAGGGTGTTCGTCATGTTTAGCAATTAGAGAAACGCAAATTGAAGCAACTCTGAAATTTTGTCTCATCCCAGTCAGAATGCCAAAAACCAATAAAACAACTGGCAACCAACTCTGCGAAGGTTGTGGTGAAGAGAGAACCCTCATTCACTCTTAGTATGGCTGCAGATTGGTGGAGACACTGTGAAAATCAGTGCGGAGAACTCTCAGGAAGCTAGAGATAAATTGGCCATATAACCCATCTCTACCACGCGTTGGCACATCCCCAAAGGACTCAAACTACTGCTCGTGGTACTGGCCCAGCTATGTTCATTTCTGCTCTAGTCACGATAACTAGGAAATGGAAACAACTTAATTGTCCTTCAACAGAAGAATGGACAATAAAAATGTGATACACATGCACAGTGCAATACTATTTAGCTGTAAATAAAAATGAATTTTGTAGGTAAATGGAGGGAACTAGAAGACATTATATTGAGTGGGGTAACACATAATCAAAAAGGCAAGAGTTATATGGTCTCTCTTATTTGTGCATCTCAGCTCCAACGCTTTAGACACGAGTATATAACTTGGAGTAACCTCAAGTAGCAGGAAGCTAAAAGGGGACCATGGGAAGGAGAGTCTAAAGAGCAGAAGAGCAGGGTATGCAAGATACGAAGGGGGAAATTAAAAAGATGGAGATGGTGACTTTAATTTGAGAGGGGGAAGAGGGGTCAATATAAAAAGAGGAAAAAGAAAAGAGAAATAAGAAACACCCTTTTGGGGTTTTGGTCTGGGTAGTCAAGAGACTCCCAAAACTGTCTAGGCCGTTGCTGTTGCCCTTGCTCTCTGAGGCTGGAGGTTAGTCATATTGCTGTAGAAACTACACACTTTGGACACAGGACTCAGAAGAGTCAAGCTGGTTCTGGGAGCAGAGGCACTTACATACAAGTACAACAAAATCTTTTTAAAATCAGATCTTTTTTAAAACGTGCACATACACACAAACACAAAAGGCTAAAAATGAATGAAAAGAGGAAGACACAAACAGTAATAAAGAATAAAGAAGCAAATAGAGAAGGGGAATAAATATGATAGATATCACAACTGGTTGAATGAGACGCTGTGCTGGAAAAGACAAACCACGGAGACCATAAAAAGATCCCTGAGTGTCAGGGGTAGGGAAATGGAGGGGGAAAGGCCAGAGCACTGAGGCCTGGGGAAATTGGGGGGGGGGGGGGGCAGGCAGAGCACTGAGGATTGGGTGTGGGGGGAGGCAAGTGGGGCACTGAGAACTGGGAGGACTGTGAAACTACTCTGCATGGTACTGTAGTAGCGGATACATATCATTACACACTTGTCCGGACTCACAGAGCATAAAACGCTGGGGAATTCTGATGTAAACGAGCAAGGTTAGTGATAAGAACTTGATATCCCAAAGTGGATTCATTACTTAAAACAAACATCCCCCTCTAGTGGAAGATGTTGGTAATGCATGTAGGTAGGCAGCGTACATAGCGAAACTCTTATCTCCGCTCGACTTTGCAATGAATTATAACTTCTCTCTTTTTAAGGGGGGGGGGGGCTAGGGCTTATTGTGCAATGATGAGGGCCCTAGTTCACATCACAACACCCACATAATAACATGTCAGGCATACCTTCAAATGCCTGTAACCTTTAATCTGAGCTTCAAGAGAGCCAGAGGCAGGATTCTGGAGCTCATCCATCCCAGCTCAGAAAACGCAAGGCCCAGGTTCACCTTGCCTCAGAGGGAGAGACAGAGGGTGGCAGAGGAGGGCACTTAACATCTTCTGGCTTCTGCATGCAGGCACAGGTACACAAATCTTCACATAAATGCATGTGCCCACACTCACACTGACATAGATACGAACATACACAGAGCACACTTTGGCAGCCTTCCCACACACGCGCCTAGCTCCCATCTTTCATGGATATCACAGATCTCCCCCTTCAAACCTTTCTCCCACCCCCACCCCCACTCACAGCTGCATCCCAGACCCCAGCTCCAACGAGCATCCCTGTTAATCCAAGGGCGACAAGTACACAGAAGGCAAGCCCACACCACTCCTACCGCTCCTGAAATCCAGCCCTCCCTCATCATTTTTTTATTCCTAGCTCTGTAGCAGAAAATCTGCTATGGTCTCCTTTCCTCTCTGACCCCATCCTCAGGGGCTCACAAAGATCTTCTCCACTATTCCTTCCCCCCGCTCTCCCCAACTCATGCAAGTTTTCCAGCCTCCAACACCAGCATGCATCATCTGTGAACACACCAGCTGAACAGGCCAGAAAAAAAACAGGCAACACACAACCATCACACTTGCCAAAAATCCAGGGAGGAAACAGAAAGCCAGGAACAGAACACCCACTCAACAAAGGCAGGCCTAGAAATCTGCACCTAGGCCTATAACCATCCCAAACCCAGATGACGAGACACCAGCGTAAGAGCAGAACAACATCTGAGGCAATTGTCTCCACGGTAGCCGGCTACCCTAACACAGCAGGCTCTGAATAGTCCAACATGGATGAAGCACAAGTAAAAGACCCTAAAACCCACTATATGAAGACGACAGAGGAAATTAATAAATCCCTTAAAGAAATCCAGAGAAGAACAGACAAAAATTGAAAAAAAAATTAATAAATCCCTTAAAGAAATTTAAAAAGAACACAAACAAACAGTTAAAGAAAATGAACAAAACCATTCAAGACCTGAAAATGGAAATAGAAGCAATTTTTAAAAAAACAAAGAGAAATCTGGAAATTAAAAATTTAGAAATTCAAACAAGAATGACAAAGGCAGACTTCACCAACAGAATACAAGAAGTGGATGAGAGAGTCTCAGACATTGAAAATATAGTAGAAAAATGGATGCATCAGTTAAAGAAAATGGTAAATCTAAAAAACACAAAACATCCAGGAAATCTTGGATTTCCAAATGTAAGTCCAAATGTAAGAATGATAGGAATAGAGAAAGTAGAAGAATCCCAGTTCAGAGCCCAGAAAATATTTTTAAAAAAAAATTGGAAAGGAAGAAGTCAAAGCATCATTATTTTCAAATAATATGATAGTGTACGTCAGTGACCCTAAAAATCCTACTAGGGAACTCCTAGAGCTGATAAACACCTTCAGCAAAGTAGCTGGATACAATATATTAACTCAAAGAAAAAATATCAGTAGCCTTCCCATATACAAATGACAAATGGACCGAAGGAAAAAAATAGGGAAACAACACTTTTCACAATAGCCTCAAATAATATAAAACTTCGAGGTAATTCTAACCAAGCAAGTGAGAGACTTGTGTAATAAAAATGTCAAGTCTTTGAAGAAAGAAATTGAAAATTACCTCAGAACATGGAAAGATCTCCCATGATCATGGATCAGTGGGATTAACATAGAGAAGTTGCCCCATCCTACCCAAAGCTATCTACAGATTCAGTGCAACATGCATCAAAACCCAAACACGGTTCCTTACCAATGTTGAAAGGACAATTCTCAATATCATATGGAAGGAGAAAAAAACTGGATAGTTTAAATGATACTGAACAATAAAAAAGTGCCAAAGGTATCGTCATTCCTGACCTCAAGTTGTACTAAAGAGGTATAGTAAGAAAAAAGCCACCTGGTACTGGCCTAAAAACAGACGCATTAGAAGACCCAGACATAAATTCACACACACATGGACTTCTGATTTTTGCTTTAAAAAGACAGAAATACACACTGGAAAAAAAAAAAGATAGCAGCTTCCATAAATGTGCTTATCAAAATGGATGTCTGTGTGTAGAAGAATACAAACACTTAACACCCAACACAAAACTCAAATCCAAGTGGATCAAAGACCTTAACATAAGATCAGATACACTGACCCTGATAGACAAGAAAGTTCCAATAGCCTTGAACACATTGGCACAGGAGACAACTTTCTAAACAGAACACTGACGGCATGGACACTAAGACCAACAGTTGTTAAGTAAGACTGTGCTGGATGGTTTTGTGTGTCAACTTGACACAAGCTAGAGTCATCAGAGAAGGAACATCAGTTGAGAAAATGCCTCCATGAGATCCAGCTGTAGGGTATTTTCTTAGTGACTCAGCCTATTGCAAATTGTACCATCCCTGGGCTGGTGGTCCTGGGTTCTGTAAGAAAGGAGGCTGTGCAAACCGGAATCACCAAGCCAGTGAGCAACCGCCATCCATGGACTCTGTATCAGATCTAGCCTCCAGGTTCCTGCGCTGCTTTTACTTCCTTTGGTGGTGAACAGCAATATTGAAGTGTGAGCTAAATAAACCCTTTTTCCCCAAAATTTCTTTGGTCATGGTGTTTCATCATAGATAGAAACCCTGTCTAAGACAGGAACCTAGTGGAACTGAAAAACATCAATCAAACAAGTCTGCAACCTACAGAATGGGAAAATATTTTTACCAACTCCACATATGACAGAGAACTAATACCTAAAATATATAAAGAACTCAAGAAACTAGATGTGAAAATAACCCAATTTTAAAATGCAATACAGACCTAAACAGAGAATCTCAATAGAGGAAACCCAAATGGCTGAGAAACACTTAAAGAAATCCTTAGGCATCAGGGAAATGCAAATCAAATCTACTTTGAGACTTCACCTTACACATGTCAGAATGGCTAAGATCAATAACACAATGGCAGCTCCTGCTGGTGAGGGTGTGGAGCAAGGGGAACACTCTTCCATGGTTGGTGAGAGTGCCAACTTGTACAGCCTCTACAGAAATCAATATATTGGTTCTTCAGAACCAATTGGGAATTGATCTACTTCAAGATCCAGATATACCATTCTTGCACATATACCCAAAGAATACTTGTTCAACCATGGTCATTGTGGCTTTATCCATAACAGCCAGAAACTGGAAACAATATAGATATGCCTCAATAGCAAAATGGATAAAGAAAATGTGATACATTTACATAATGGAATATTTACTCGGCTGTTAAAAACAATGACATCATGAAACCTGCAGGCAAATCTATGGAACTAGAAAAAGTCATCCTGAGTGAGGTAACCCAGACCCAGAAAGACAAATATGGTATGTATTTACTTGTAAGTGTATATTAGCTGTTAAATAAACGATAACCAAGCTATAGCCTGTAGAACCAGAGAAGTTAGGTAAAGAGGGGGCATCTAGGCAGGAATACATGGATCTCCCTGAGAAGAGGAAATAGAATAGATTTTATGGGCAGACTCAGGGAAAGTGGGAATTGGAGCAGTTAGGGGTAATATGGGGATGGAGGGAGAGAGTGTAGGAAGAGACAGCTAGAACTGGGGAGTTTGGGGGAACCATAGTGTGGAAACCTAATGCAGTGGAAACTTCCTGGAATCTGTGAAGATTATCCTAATGAGGATTCCTAATAATGGGGGATATAGAGTCTCATCTAGCCATCTCTTGTTGCCAGGTGAGGCTTCCAGTGGCGGAACTGGGTAGCATTCAGTTGAGTTGTTGGCCAGGGGAGTCCTGTGGGAATTCCCAAACAACCCAGCATTGCTAACACAAAGGGTTGTTCTCTGCAAAATGACAGCGGGGCCCCATTGCTGAGGACAACACCCACACAACTCACTGAACATGGAGAAGTCAAGCTGTGCCTCCATGGAGTCTTCACCCCCATGTTCTAGTGTCTTTGGTGCAGGAAGGTACTCTGCAGGCTAACAAAAGAGAAATGTAAACCTATAATCTGTCCTGCCTACAAAATTTGGTAGGGCAACGGTGGCACAGAACTTTTGGGAGTAGCCAAATAATGTCCGAGTTGATCTAAGGCCCACTCCATAAGAAGGAATCCATACCCAACACTGCTTGGGTAGCCAAGAACCAGAGACTCGCTAGCCCAGAGACATAGGGTAAAACCAAATACTACCATACCAAAAAAAAAAGTATCATATTCTGCTATGCCCAGAGATCAGTACCTTACCCAGTCATCACCAGAGAGGCTTCGTCTCTGATAAAAACAAATGTAGAGACCCACATTGTGTGGATAGTGAGTATAAAATGTGAGGTCTCCATCAAATCCCTCCTTCCAAAGCTCAACATGGAAGAGGAGGCAGAAAGATTGTAGAAGTCAGAGAGGATGAGAGATCCCAAGAGAACAAGGCCCTCTGATTCAACTAATCAAGAAGCATATGAGCTCACAGAGACAGAACCAGCAAGCACAGGGCCTACATCGGTCTAACCCAGGCCCTCTGCATCTATATTATAGCTATTAACGTAGTACTTTTATGGGACTCCTGACTGTGAGACTCTTGCACCTGTTCTTGGGACTCTCTTCCTTCTGTTGGGTTGCCATGTACAACTTCATTATGACAGTTTTTGCTTTGCCTTATTATATTTGATTTTATCATCATGTTCAGTTGTTATCTCTTAGAAGCCCATTCTTTTTAATGAGAGACAGAAAGGGAGTGGACCCAGAGGGGAGAAGAGGAAGGGAGGAACTGGGAAGAGTAGAGGGAAGGGAAACTATAATCAGGATATATTGTGTGAGAAAAGAATTTAATTTCAATAAAAGGGAGAACGTGAAGAAGGGGGGGAAAAGAAACAGAAGAAACACCGAAAACTCTTTCAAATGACCAGATACATCATCACCTTGTTCACTCTGTTCACTCTGACTTGAGCTATGTCCATCCATCCCCTCATGCAGCCAGGTATGGGATCCTGGTGGCTCTGATACCTGGCATATCTAGCATCTCCCCCTTTGTTTTCCTACCATCTCTTCCCCAGGCCAACAACCTTATCAACATCTGCCTGATTCGTTGCCAGGCCTCCCACCTACCTCCCTAGCATTAGAGTCTCACACATCTGTGCAAAATTACTGTCTCAGTTTGGTTTTCCTAGAGAAACAGCACAGCATTAGATTCTCACACATCTGTGCAAAATTACTATCTAGGTTTTCCTAGAGATACAAGCACAACATGAGGATCTTCTTCATACGGATTCTTAGAGGAAGGACCTAAAGCAGTGGTTCTCAACCTTCCCTTCACTACAGTTCCTCATGCTGGGGTGATCCCCAACTATAACATTATTTTTATTGCTACTTTATAACTTTTAATTTTGCTGCTGTCATAAATCATAATGTAAATATTTTTAGAGCTGGAGGTTTGCCCAAAGGGTCACCACTTATGGGTTGAGAACCACTGATCTAAAGAAAAGGAGGGAAGCAAGACGGAGCAGAGGAGGGAATTGATCAAGGATCTGGAGTAAAGTGTGATTACCAAGGAATACTAATCACCCCAGAGCTGGTCTCACTGTAGAGCAGCCTGCCTGTGATTGCTAGCCGTTGACTTTGGTTAGGAGAGGACATTGCTTCTCAGTAGAACAGACTGAGGACAAGTTAGTCACAGACTATGCCTTGAAGTGTAGAACAGCTGTGAGCTGATAGCAGCAAACTCAGTAGCTAGGAGTGGGGCACCAGCATGAAAAGGGAATTTTGGCAAGGCACCAAGGGCATCCACTATGATTACCTTCCCCATTCAAAGAAACATCTAACTGAATCGCATCTTTGGTTAAACCTGTCAGGTGATACCAACCACCAGCTGTCCTGGTATCCAAATCCCATCTTCATGCTTGGCCACCACAATCTGATCCCAATCAGATCTGCCTTCCTTATGTTTCACCATTTTTCCCTCTTCCTGTGGTCCACAGACATGAGGTAGGCTGGTGAGCAGAAGGTATCAACCAGCTTACTACTCTTTCCTAATCCATTTATTTTAGATTTTTCTGTATGGATTGATCAGAAGAAACTGACAAAGCATCTCCTCACTGTCACTTTGACTCTGAAGACATTGTCACTAAGATCCCCTTTTCTTCTAGCCCCAAGTTGCTCAGAGGAGGTGACCTGGCAATGGACAGACTGTCAAGCTGCCAAGAGTGGCATCACAGCCCAGTGCCCTTTCATCCCATATGTCTAATTTGGCTTCTCACCGGGGGGAGAGCTAATTTGGTCTGAAGGAAATCAGAATGTGCTGTAAGTTCTGTTTCTGGTGGTCTTGGAGCCATGTCAACATGCCTATTCCAGGCCGAGCCAAAGTCTTACATCTGACAGGAAGCAGAGAAGGTATCAAACAAAAACAGCCACCACTGAGAGATTAAGCATGCGACGATAGAACTGCTGGTGGCCTGCGTGGGCAGGAAAGACCTGACCCCTACGAGCCATTTAGGGCCAGCACTTCTGGCGTCAGGTACCACACAGCCTGGCCCAATTTGTCATAATCATAACTCCCCTTTTATAAAGTGTTTCGTGAATCCTAGTGCACCTTCTACCGTGAGCTCTATTGGAGGTATGGCTTGGAGGGATGAGGAAACTCCCTGCCCAAGACTGCCCGCTAGCTTCCATAAAACCTGAGACTCAAAGGAGGATCCATTTTCTCCCTCTAACCAGTATACTCCAGAGAAGGTGTGACAGAAGTAGAAACAGAAGGTTTCTTAGTGAGAAAGACTAAATTCAAGTGATTCCTCTTAGCTCAGCCGAGAAAGCTTCGAAATGGGTTCAGCGGCTCCACCCGCTTTGCCAGGCTGCTCCCAGGGAAGAGCGGAAGAGCAAAGAAGTCCATTAGTACAGCTTTGAGACACAGGGAGGGGAAGCCGGGAGGCACCAAGAGCGAACTGCAACTGCCCGTGTATCCGGGGTGTAGAACCTGAGAACAGGGGATCAGGGAAGCTTGCAAGGGAACAGAAGTCCTCGATGGGAGCCAGCAGGGGTTTGGCGATGAAGACCGCTCCTCCTACCCACCAGCACAGCACCTAGCACGTAGAAGCCAATAAAACGAATAGAACAACAGGTGAATAAATAAAGAGGAAATTGCTAGAGATGCAGGTAAAGGTGTGGCTGCCAAAAGTTATCCCACTGAGAGCTGGCCCCATTTAGCTCACCATTTAAGGGGGAAATGCTTCACCAAATAAGGCAGGGAGGGAGCTGTTACACCCCCCAAATCAGCAGTGTCTCTCATAAGTCAGAGCCCAACGAGGAGATCGCTCCAGAGGTCTGTTGGCTGTCTGCCGCCACCTCTAAAGAGATGAGATTGCTGAGGGGAATCCGCTAATTGCATGATGTTTTATTAATCCTTTCTCCATGAAATATTAATTGTGACGTTTCACAAATAAGAAGATCTCTCTGCGTTTCAATGCCTAGGTTTGTGACCTCTCCAGATAAATATTTGAGGGTTTCCAGTTGAGTGACCAAGGTGACAACCACAGGGACCAACTGGCAACCCAGAGATCACTAGGATGTGAAAAACACCTCCCTTGATTAGCTCTTTCCTGGCTGCTGAATTGCAGGGTGAATTCTAGATACTAGAATCCAAGACTAGTGTAAAGCAGATGAAGAAAGCATTGTGAGATGCGTTAGCCACCTTCCCACCTAGCTCTGGAAGACTGCACTGGATGCCCAGAGCCCTGGAGCAAGGTTCCAAGCATTGCACTTCCTCTTGGAGGAGTTTCTGCATGAATGAAAGGATTAAGAATGATCATTCCCTAAGCATTTCCCACAACCATGATCCAGCTCCGAGAGACTAGTGCCTTGAAAACAGGGCAGATAATCCCAGGACCATGGGAAAGGTTAGCCAGCCTGGTAAAGGGAGATGAAGATAGATCTCCAGGGACCAAAGGGACATAAAGCTGCTCTATGAAGAATCCCTAAAAGATGAGGGGGTCTCAGTGAATGCTGCTACAAAGCTCTACACTATAGCTTGTGGGAAAAGCCAGCAAAGAAGGCAGCCTGAATCAGAATAGAGCCTGTGACCCTTCCCATGAGTGTATGCAGGAGACTAGAAAGGAAATCTTTACCTCCTCAATCTCTACTTCTGTCCCAACACCCCTAATGAGGCACACATGGAGAAGTAGGGGTGGATGTAGCTCAGAACCTGACCATACACCCCCTTCTCCATCCAAGAGTTGGGCTATAGTAATCTACACTAGATTTGAGACTGGGATGTTTTTTTTTTCTTCTTCACTAATGAACAAAAATAAGCTGTGACTTCCCAAAGAGCTTAGAACTTTCAGTCATGAAAAAATGTTACAGAATAGAACAGTGATAGTGTTTACAAGGGACTCCCAAGCAGATTACTCACTACTCTGAGCGTGAACTATACCCCTGCAGCTTTAGCTTGTGAGAACAGCAGACTCTCTCCGCTGGCCCATACCTCTGGCTCTACATGCTTCAGATTATGAAAGCTCTCCTGGTGAGCATATGAACATTAAAGTTTGAGGGCCAGGGAGAGGGGAGAAAATGAAACATTTGATGCTTATATTTCAATGAGAGACCTCTACAAATTGATAACATTAGACAAGATCTGTTTCCAGGGTTTGCGATCAGAAGCCTTACATTGAAAACAATATGGATTGGATTTTTCCAAATTATGACTAGAAAATTATAAGTAGGACAGACAGTTATACTGCAGGAGTGGCAAGGATATGAATCCAGGAACAAAAGAGATGTAAAGCTGCCCAACTGAGAAGCCAAAAAGGTGGAAGGGTCTCAGTACACTGCCCCCAAACTCCACACAACTCTCCTGATGTCCAAGACTTCCATCATGTTCCCAACATAAAATGTTGTGCACCAACCCACCCAGGGAGCCTTCTGTACAACACTGGAACACCATGGTCTGAGTCAACATGGAGACCCACTTCCCCTTTCCAGAAGACTGCTTGCCCCATTAAACATAAATCCTTATAAAAATCCACCTCTATTTCACCTCAAGCCTCCATTGGAAACCAAGGCAATAGGATTGGTTATTTGACACCACGGACATTGCCTGACACAGTGAGGGTGCTGCTCGAACAAATTTCCAAGTTAGTAAACAGAAGAGTGAATTTGATGAACAAAGGCAACCTCTCTACTTTCGGCAAGCTTTGACCACTCACAGCCTGGATTTCCTTGTATTATAATAGATATCATGTGCCTGCCAACAAGCCAACCATTCTTATAGACAGCGCAGGACTTCACATCTGGTAAAATCTCAGAGTTACGTGTTTCCTCCTTACCTTTGAAATGACAGCAAAATGATGAGTTGAAAAACCTTACCCAGAGATCTTCGGCCACATGACTCTACAGAATGTCATTTCCTCTCTGATGCTGCGTCCCATTCTGTGACACCATTGATCTTCCCCTGAGTGTTATCTGTGTGCTTCCTCTATATAGCACTCACCACTTCCTCTAATCCCCATCTGTGTGAGGCTGTGAGCCTCCCAAGGACGGCCTGTGTTGTTCACCTCTGTGCCTAAGCACAGTTGACTAAGTGAATAAACTACCAAATACCTCTTCTTGCTAGCTTTTTTAAGATAAGAAACATGTTGATGCACTTCGAGCGTGGACTTTAAAACTCAATGGTCTCAAACTTGAATCCAAGGTCGACTAATTATGCTAAATGGGCAGCACAAAATGGACTCGCTGGCTTATAAAGGGAAAAGAGGACATGAGGTTGAGAAGGGGAGGAGAAGGGGAGGGTAGGAGGATCTGGGGAGGAGTGCGGCTGAAAATACAATCAAAGCACATTGTATGAAATTCTCAAATAATTAACAAAACAGTATATAAAAATATTAATCCTAGCCAAATATTGGTGGTGCACAACTCTAATCCCACCACTTGGGAGGCAGAGGCAGGAGGATCTCTGTAAGTTGGAGGCCAGTCTGGTCTACAGAGAGAGTTCTAGTACAGCCGGGGCTGTTACACAGAGAAACCCTGCCTCAAAAACACCAATTTATTATTGTTGTTATTATTATTATTGCCAGGTGGTGATGTGACATGCCTTTAATCCCAGCTCTCAGCAGGGATTGAGACTAGGGCCAGCCTGCTCTACAGAGTGAGTTCCAGGACAGCCAGGGCCACACAGGAAACCCTGTCTTGATTCTACTTATGTTATCTAACGTTTGCCATGTGCCAACTCTTCAAAAAAACTTTGTATTTTAACTCTTTGGCCTTCTCACAGCCCTCTTTGAAGTAGATATTGTTATCCACAGATGTTGCAGAGAGATTGCACAGCTTCCCAAGACCACACAACTAATAAATGGTCCAGCCAGCATGCACACTCTTACCATTCATGGTGTCACTTCCCCTCTGCCTGAAGCTGCCAGTTCTGGTCAAGGCAATAGACAATGATAATAGTGACAGTATTCGTAGCAGGTACCAAACTCCTGATAGGCAGATGAGCCTTAATGAAGACTTTCAGATGTCATAAGCTTTGGGAAGATAATGAGCCTCTATCCGCACACATCACTGAAGTTGAAAATTATAGTATTCAGTGGAAACGCACTACAAATTTTTCATGTGTGCTGAATTAAAAGAGCTCTTGGCTGGCTGTCATAATTGCAAAACACTAGAGTCTAACCACGCTGAAACTCTGGCAATGTTCTTCCATGTTCCTGCCTGGCTCAAGACCTAAGGATAGGATTGAACTGATTGTAAAGCAAGGTCCATTCCCCTAAGTGTCAAACTATAGAGTTTGCAGATAAAAATGCAAGGTGCTAATTAAATGTGAATTTCAGATAAACAGTAATTATTTAGCATGTACTGTTTAACTCAGTTTAGTGAATTTATATTAGATAACGGCAACGTCGCCCTTTAGATATTAGAAGAATTCAGGAAAGGGTGGTGAGTGCCTCTGAAGGAGGGAAGGCATTCCAGACAGGGAAGCCAGCAGGATTAAAGACCTAAAGGCTCCTGGCTGCATAGCAGAATAGGGACAATGAGAACAGCTCTCCAAAACAACTTTGTGCCCGTTAATACCATCTGTTTCGCAGGATCTATAATTACCAAGGAGACAAACTTCCGAGCGTGTCTGTGAGGGAGTGTCTAGGTTGGGTTAATTGAGATGAGAAGATCCAGCTTAAATATGGAGAGCTCCATTACATGGGCTAGGGTCCCAGACTGAGTGAAGAAGCTAAGGAACTTATCTGTCTCTGCTTTCAGAGCATGAACTCGATGTGACCAGTCCCCTTACATCCTTGCTGCCTTGACTTCCCCTCCATGACTGACTGTACCTTCAATCCGTGAGCCAGAATCTACCCTTACTTCCTTAAGTTGGTTTTGTCACATATTTGTCTCAGCGATAGGAAAAATAGCTGGCTATTGTAGTTTGCCTCTCTGTTGCTATGATAAAAACACTGAATGAAGGCAACTTGGGGGAAAGAAAGGGCTAATTTGGTTTCCAGGTCACAGTCTGTCATTGAGGAAAGGTGAGATAAGACTCTGGAGATAGGAACTGAATCAGAGACCATGGAGGAATGCTGCTTGCTAGCTAACTTGCTTTCTGTCTTTTTCGGCTACAGCTACCTTTGTATACAAGCCAGGACCACCCTCCCAGGATCAGCACTGCCCACAAGTGGACTAGGTTCTCCTAGCAATTAAGTAAGTGCCCCAGAGGACAATCTGATGGAGGCAATTCAACTGAAGTTCTCTTTTTCCAAGTGTCTCTAATTTATATCAAGGTGTCAAAAGCTAATCACCAATGCAAACATCTGAACTTTTCATTTTTTGTTCATTCAGGCCATTCCAGGCCATCCCTTCATCCTCACTTGGCTACTTGCTGTGCATGAGAGGTTCTAAAACATCAGCCAATGCACCTCTTCCGCAAATCCTTATGTGTTGATCTTTAAAACACTCCCAATGTATGTGCATCTTTGATATAACCTTCCTGAATGCTTCACCTGCTAGTTGAAGGATAGAGAGGGCCTGTGGTGACCACACATAGCCATCATCTGGGGTCCTACATTCCCACGGGAGGTGCCCTGAGCCTGTGCCTGGTTTGCAAAGCTGTGACCAAAGGCTACCTGTTAGAGGCAGAGCTTGAGTCTGGAGATAAATCCGTGCTCTCCCAGCACATTTTGATTTCGATAGCTCCTTGGTGCTACCCCACATTCACAACTCACACCCCACACCTTCTTCCCTATCCCTAACCACCTCCATTCTCACACTCGGCTGAGACACTCCCAACTATCATAAGAAAAGTCCCACACACTGTGCACTCCCAGACCAACCACACCTGCCCTCCTGGTGTAGGCTTCTTCCGTGCAGTCACGCCTCACCTTCTCTGTAGCTGGCCCTCCTTTTGACATCATTATTTTCTCTCTCTGTTGGCTCTTTCCCCACAAACCGGTTGTCTTTCTCATGTTAGAACTGCCCTCCCCTTTAGTCCCACTTTTCCTGCCACCTACGGCTTCATTCCTCTGCTCCCTTTTGTGGCCAAACTCCATGAAAGGGGTGAACTTCACAGCTGCCTCCATGCTCCACCAGGCCTTTTCTCCATAATTCTGCCCTGGTGGGTTTGGGAGAACCCCATTCTTCACCCCCACTGGCCTCTCAGAGGTATCATAACCTCCCCCTGGAATCATGTTCTTGGCCTCCAGGGCAGAGCGCATGGCTTGCCCCTTCCCCCACCCTTTGCTGGCTTTTCCTTATTGGTCTTTATAAGAGCCTTGAAATGAAAGATTCCCAGAATCTTTAAGACTTTGAATCTTCTCTCTCTCTAGACTCACTCCCTTGCGAATCATAACCTGTCTCCTGGCTTGGAGTGTCAGGTCCCCCAGAGTCCCTCCCCCTTGAGATTCATTCCTGCATGATGAGCTACAAAGCAGCCTTTTCAGTGAGTCAAACCAAAGCCCTGTGGGTCACCATGGAGCCTTTCCTTCTCTTACACCCCACTCAAACCTTGAGCACATCTTCCCATCCTGTTCCAAGCACATACAGATTCCAAATATTCTCTTTCCCATCCTGTCACCTCCTACCTGAACTACGGCACAAGCCCTCTAACTGATTTTCTGCTCTTCAAATGGCCCCTTCAGGGTCAGGTCTCCACAGCAGCAGAAGAGAGCCTTTTAAATGGAAAGCTTGCCAAGAGAAAGGCCACAGATAATTGACACAACATTATCAACTGTGTTCTCTCCTTGAGTCCTAGTCATCAGGCCTCAGAACACACTTGTTACATCTCCTACAGAAAGACTTCCTCTGCCTAGGGCACTACCTCCAACACAGACAGCCACATGGCTCACTCCCTCTGTCCATCAGCTCTTGCTCAACCATCACCTTTACAGAGAGACCTGGGCCACACTGTTTAAAGCACTGCTCCCTCACAATCACAAACAAGAATATGTGCTTGATCGGCTTAAACGTATTCTATCACCTCACTCTGCTTCCCCAAAATGAGGCAGACAGGATGACCTGGAAAAAGGAGCAAAGTTACAGTTATGAGTTAAATACAGTTTGGAACAGTCTAGCCAAGTGATCTTCTCAATGTAGCCTACAGCGTCTACCTGGCCACACTCCATTCCAATGAGATCCTCCTGAGAAAGTTGTATCCTACCAGGCCGAGTGCTCCAAGGGAGGACGCATCTAACAGAGTCTGTATCTGCTCGTCTTTATGTGCCGCCTGCTCCTCCAGGCTAGAATGCAGCCCCATATCAGTGGGTGCTTGTTCTATTCAGTGCACAGCTGAAACCCCTCAGCTAGGAGCACGGCTCAAGTGATATCTACTGCCTGAAAAAATAGCCTCAATTCCTATTTGGAAAACAACCAAGAGCCATCAAGTGCCTGACTTAAGTGCTCTAACCCTCGGATCAGATGGGGAACTCTTAAGAGCTCAGGAAGGTCTCGGGACATGCTGGGATCTCATCTTATGGGTCATTTCTTTCACCCATGTAGCATTAAGTACATTACTTTAGAATCACTGTGACCAAACATCTAATAGAAACAACAGAAGGAAGGAAAGTATATTTTGGCTCACCGTTTCAGAGGGGTCAGTCTGTGGTCATTGGGCTTTTGCACTTGGGGTAGAATATTACAGTGTACTGGAATGTACCTGGTGGAAAACAGATACAGACCAGAGGGGACACACCAGGAATGAGGTGCCTTATAAAACCCAGCCTTAGTGGCCTATTTTCCATGGCAAGTCACCACCTCCTAAAAGTTTCCAGAAACTCCCAAAGTAAGGGCAACTGGCTAAGGACCTAGGCTTTAGCACAGGATCCTGTGAGGAGCATTTCATATTCAAACAATAACAGCATGGGGTGCTTGTCATATCTATCATAATTGTTTAGTAGCAATTACAGGAAGTGTGTGTGTTCTGAGGATGCACAGGGAATTCTCACCAAATGCCTGTTTAATGAGTAAGCATGTGACGCTGAATGAGCACTGTGGGGCCACAGGGTTGTCACTGAGGGATTAACGCTTGGCACCAAGGGAGAGGATGAACAGAAAGTAACAGCGGTGGGATGGTAATGTCTCATAAGTAAGAAGGGGGAAAGGCCCAATGAGACAGCTCGGTGAATTAAAGCACTTGCCAGCAAGCCTGACAACCTGAGTTCAATAACCCAAAATGACAGGATAAGAGAGAATTCACTCAAGAACATTGAAAATAAAGTACAACTTTTAAGCGGGGGAGGGAAGTTTGTTTCATCTCCTTACCAAAAAAAATTGCCCCCTTGGCCCTAGCAGCGTGTACCCTTGCAGCCTCGCTGGGACATTCTAGCCAAATGGCCTTCTTGGCGTGCCCTGCCTAGCCACTGCCCCCATCCCAGTGAGATGACCCTAATGTAATTATGGTCTGCTAGTTGGAGTGCTCCAAAAGAGGGCAGCACTGGCTCTGAGGCCCAAGGGAGCAGGAGAGATCCAGAGTTTATGGCTTGAGATGCCCTCCCACCCTGTGGTTCTGCTGGGTGATTCCAGCCTCTTTCCTGGAATTCGATCACTGCCGGTTTCACCTCACATCTCACATGCAATCGGTACTGTCTCACGTCTCTAATGCCCAGGTCCTTCTGCGGGGACCATCCGGAATATCCCAGCCTCATCTGACAGTGTTTGTTTTGAAGTATGTTCTATGCATAATCTCTAAATACATTCTATTGCTTTTTGTGTTTATAGGAAGTGCTATGTAAAGGACAGCTATTGTTGGGATTAATATGACTTTTTTTCACCAGCTAAACAGGAGGCTCACTGAAAGTGAGGATCGTGTATTTTTTGCACCCCCACAGAGAACTCATCTTGGAAATGATACTAAGTACCCAGAAAACATATCACTGAACCTGCTTGTCTCAAGCCCACAAGAAGCCATAGAAATGTTTTCCCACTTGGAAGAGAAGCCATGTTGTCTCCAAGATGTCTTTAAAATGCTGTCCATTGCCCTGGCTCTTTCTGAGGAGTGCATGGTTTATTCCAGGAGAGATGCAGTAATGGATGGAAGGTGTGTTTCTGCTGAGCTAGGGGTTATCATGTTCTCTGCATCCTGGCGCCAGATTGATGGGATATGCCTCTATGATTTATAATACACTAATCTCACTGGAAAGCGAAGCACAATTAATCTTAGACTCTTGCGGCTTGCACTTAACAACTTTAGAACCTTCCTGATGTACCCCCCTGCATAGCAAGCACCCGTGCCTTCCCCAGACACCCAGGCTGGGCAATGGTGACAGACACCCTTTTCTACAAGGCGACAGAAGGGTTTGGCAAAGCACTCTTTAGACTTTACATAACATTGCTAGACCATGGCATCTTAATAGTAACGTGTTTAAGAGTCACAGTCACGATAACTCAATTACAGTAATGCAATTAAGCATATATGAAATGAACTTCTAACCAGTAGCAATTCAATATCTTGTCTTGATCTGGGTGTTGTTGGGAGCTGGGGTGGATTCTTCACCAAAATGTAAAAAAAAAAAAAAGTCTGATATTACCAGTTCCATGCACCAGTGACCTTTGTTTGCTCTCTGTATGCTAGCAGTCTTTGTTATCTGAATTCTAAGCCTCCACCAAATTGAAAGAAGATCCTTAATAGGCAAGCACATAACTCTAACAATTATTTACTTACAAGATAAGAAGAGAGATACGGTATGCGTGTCCCAAACATTCTCCACTACTGTGATGGAATAACCAGCATTTAGTATAATACAGCCATAGTAATCACTAGTCTCTGATAATTCACCCAGTTGGGTCTTTAAAGGTCCTAGAGAGCAGGGATGTGTGCTGGTGGGTGTAAGGGTTTCATTTCAACGTGGCCCAAATGGAAAGCGGTGGCATGTGCAGCCTGGCACAGAGCACACCAGAATAACTCATGGCGATGCTCTGAACTGCCAAGGTCGAGTGCAGCTCTGTGCTTGTCTGTTTTATCATTTCCTTCATTGTTAAGAATGGCTCTTCTTTCTTACTTAACCAAGACTCCATAGTCTTGGTTCTTTAGTTTTTCACATCAGCATTCCCTGAGGGGCTTACGGTACAAATGTGGCTGCATACATTCCTTTATATCTCCATTTTCTCAACAAAATTACAGGAAAAGAAAAAACTGAGAGGAAAAATACACAAATTCCATTTTCAGCGAAACAAGGAATGAAATACAATTTACAGACCGCCTCCCCCCCCCAAAAAAATGTCATAGAAACTTGACAAACAGCTGAAATCAAACATACAAGGGTTATATGGCATATATATGGTTAAAAGAAACGGTGAACACAGCTGAAGAAATTTTCCAATAAATGAAGCACAATCATCAAAAACTACTGCTGTAAGGGAAAAAATATATACATAAACATGTCACCATGAAGTTTTTTTAATGTAATTTATTTATTTTTATATCAATCACAGGTTAGGTACTTTGCATCCCAGGCATAGCCCCCTCCCTCATTCCCTCCCACTCTCCCCATCCCTCCCTGCCCCCTCCAAGTCCACCGACAGGGGAGGACCTCCTCCCCTTCCATCCAACTCCAGATCATATTGTCTCCTCAGGGCTGGTTGCAATGTCCTCCCCTGGGATCTAGCCAGGCTGTTACTCCCTGGCGTGTATGGGGGAGGGTCAAAGAGCCAGCCATCGAGTTC
>CM053749.1:23072599-23100382 GCA_028658305.1 Pachyuromys duprasi
AAAGATAGTGAGGGTACATGGCTTCCCACCTAAAATACAGCTGCACGTTTCAAGTCATCATGCACAGTTGGAAATGGCACACCCACACACAAGGCAAGGAAGGTTTGGTACTGGCAGGGAATGAGTCTGATGCTTGGAAGAAGATCTATAGATATCTGTGGCCTGGAAAAAAAAAGTGCAGGTAGAGGGGTGAGGAGTTACCCTAAGGAACTGTAGAAAGAGATGCTCTCATCAATCCATTAGCCAGAACCTCTACATTAGGACAACCAGCTCCTGATGCACCTCACTGCCTCTGTTCAGCTGCTAAGCACGTTCTTCCTAGTCAGCCTTCCTGTTAAGGGCCTGCCTTCTGCAGCAAATGTTCTACCTTCCACTTTACAGACGAACATGGCTTGGGGAGGTCACTGGGTTATCACCCTGCTTGGTAAATTGTGGAGTTACAGAACCTAGGAGCTGTGCCTCATTCTGCCACAAAATTCTGTCCACTCTTTCTACCTGACCATCTGTCCCTACTTCCCCAGCCTTGTGATATTCCGGGGCCTGCTAGCTCACAGTTATAATATGGCCTCCCAATTAATGGTCCCACCCCATGCCATATGCTTTCTGCTGCTTCACTGGGGGGAAGGGGGGGCAATCCTTGGCAGTAGAGCTTTCTGCCATCTCGGGAATGTCTCAGAGCTGTTCTGTGGAATATGCCAGCCATGTGTGGCTACTGAGCACCTTGGGGATGGCTGCTGGTACTAAGCAATTGGATTCTGAGTGGCACTCATTTAGCTAATTTAATTGGGTGGAAGTAAGCACACACTGCAAGCAGCTGCCATTCGGGACAGTGTGGTGCCAGGAGGTCCACACGCAGCCCGGCAGACTGGAACCCCGTAGGGAGTGGGGCCCAGGTTAGAGTAAATTAATCCTAGTGTACCTCCCAAACCCAAGATTGCTGGTTTGTCCTGATTGCTCAGCCTTGAAAGTATGGAAAGTTGCAGAGCACTCTGACTCAGGCCACAGTGTTTGATAATAACCGCCTTGGGTTTCGCATCCCCCCAGTGTCTTCTCTGCGCTGAGCAGCCAGCAAAAATTTTATCTAAACCTCACAGCAGCCCCACAAAGAGTGATTGCCATCTTCGCTTGTTCATGTGGTCAACAAACACATATGGAGCACCTACTGCATGTCGGGTGTGCTGCCCAGTACTGACATTGCATTAACAAGGCCAGCCCCGCAGAGTGGGCTCTTTACAATGAAGGAGCCAAGGTTCCTTCTCAATCTGCAAGCCAGGCTGCTTGGTTCCATGGCTTCTCGGGCCCTCTTCCTTCCCAGGCTGAAACTCCACTCAAGTCTGCAAAATGAAAATCCAAGCGACGACAATGGAATTCGCATAGGTAAGTTAAAGACCTACCCTCAAGCCTTCAAACACAAGATAATAAGTTGATTTATAGAATATATATATTTATATAGTAGGTAGGCTATCCATAAAGTTGGTATAAAGCACAGGATGACGATGATAGGTATGACGATAGAAGCAGGTGCCCAGTCCAGTCCCCACCAAAGCATAGTTCCCCTGCTATCTGGGCTAGTGAGGACACAGGCAGAACCCCCACACCCTAGGATGACTGTTGACTAGTGTAAGTAAAACAGTGACACAAGAAACAATGGAGTGTTTAGGGGACAAAGGACAAAAGGAAGGATGAGCCACTGCTAGACACCATATGAGTGAATCTCACAAGCATCATGGCAAATGAAGAAAGCCAGAAACAAAACACTGAATAACACATGGTTCCATTTTATTTTTAAAAACTTAAGAATGAACCCTTTGGCAGAGTGCAGGGAATCATATGAAAGAAGGGGGTTAGTATGATCTGGAGAGGACAGGAGCTCCACAAGGACCAAATATAGCAGGGCACAGGGGTCTTTTATGAGACTGTTTCTCCAACCAAGGACCATGTATGGATATAACCTAGAACCCCTGCTTGAATGTAGCAAATGGTAGCTCAATATCCAAGTGGGTACCCTAGTAAGGGGAACAGGGACTATTTCAGACATGAACTCAATGGCTGGCTCTTCGACCCCCCTTCCCCCGAGGGAGGAGAAGCCTTGCTAGACCACAGAAGAGGACATTGCAGCCAGTCCTGAAGAAACCTGATAAGCTAGAGTCAGATGGAAGGGGAGGAGGTCCTCCCCTATCAGTGGACTTGGAAAGGGAAGGGGAGGAGATGAGGGAGGGATAGGGGTGGAGGGTAGGGAGGGAATGCGGGAGAGGGCTACAGCTGGGATACAAAGTACATAACCTGTGATTAATATAAAATAAAAATGTTTAAAAAAACTTAAGAATGAGGGTTAGGGATTTTAGGTCTGTGGTATAATGCTTGCCTGGTATACGCCGTGGGTTTGATTCCCAGGACTTCAAAAGTAGTGACAAAAATTTAAATTTAAAATGAAGAACACATGAAGCCACTGTCTGGTGGTACAAGTGGGAAGTGGCCCTTGAGGCAGTCTGACGGCAGGAGAAGGCTGTGGAGGAGCTACCAGAAGGCTGCTGGGAGTACTCACTCCAGAACAGTTCACTGACGTGAGCACGTAATGGTATGCGCTTTGCTAAAAGTGGGTTCTAATTCGATGTGAACATTTGTGGAAAAGATGGTGGTGAGGATGTCAGATAAATCAAAGCACTGATGACAAATTCCTCACAAAAGCCAAACCACGAGCTTTAGGAAGAAACAAAGAAAGCCCAGAGGGAAAGGATGGTATAGTCTGAAGGAAGGCGAGGAAGGAAAGAAACTGGAAACTCTGTGGGTAAATCCAAACCAGCGTTGATTGCATGAAATATTAATAACAGCATCGGAGGTGTAAAGCCAACAGAAGAGCACAAAATACATTTCGGAATACTGGACAAAAAAAAATAGATGTTAGTTGGATGAAAGTGGTTAGTATTTGAGCAAGCGAAGGCAGGAAAGGTGAGATATTGTCAAGCTTATACTAAGTGATGAGGCAAGAGAAGCACCAGCAATAACAAGAATCTACACTTGATGGGAATAATTAAATGACCATGAATAATTAAAAATGACCACGGGCCAGTGTGTGCGACATGATGGAGTCTACCTCTGCCATGACAGGACGGCCCTCTAGCTCGCCAGCCAGTGCCCATCTGCACGGCTAGAAAGGCCTCGATGACGAAGAACTCCACAAGTGCTGGCAGCAGTGACTGTCTGAAGGGAGACTCTGAGCGGTTTGTCAGAATAGCTGTACACACAGGTAAAGAAACATATAGAGCGCTGAAGATGATGAAAACCAAAGATACATGGCCCCTTGTCACCCCTTCGTCAGAACCAATCAGAACCAAATGGATCAGGGGCAGTCACGGCGGGTACAGCCATTAAAGCTATCGTGCCAGCCTCATCAGTCCCTGTGTGAGAAGAGATGAGTGCAGCGTCTGCTGCAGCCACCAGTCTGGATCCACCAAAGACCCAGACACTGGCGTTAATTGGTTTGGGCAGCTGCACACTTGCAGTCTTGCATTTGCAGTCTGTGAACTCTTCTGCTCTGTCACAATGTCGTCTGAAAGGGCTTGGCCATCCTGGTATCTTACTGACAGCATCCCATTAACTCATGGAGATCCCTTGCTTTGGGCATTGGAGGTGGCATGTACTGTATGAGAACGCTGCCCCTCCCCGTTTCCAGAGGACGCGAAGGGCTGCCAACCTTGAGGGAGACTCTGAACATATCAGAGCTCTATGGCACTGTAGGAGAAGGGCTCCACTGCTTGGCCGTACGGGTTGGCAGACCCAAAGATATTAGAGACATGTGTGGTGGTTAAGCACTCTCTGGAAAGTCCCTGTCGAGCATTTTCAGGAGAATTGCAGCCCAGACCCCTAAGGTTCTGGAACAAGACCCTGCTGTCTACAGCACAGACTGTTAGCAATTCAAGCAGCTCTGCTACCCTAGGAGGATCGGAATGTCTGACCAAGCTACAGCAGACTCTACTCAAACCAGTAAAATCCTGAGTTCAGACAGGCACAGTCACAAAGTGTCAGAGATCAGGCTCCAGTAAATACGGAGGGAAAAACTGTGCAAGAAGGTAATTCACTCCCTGTATTCTCTCTCTCTATCTCTCTCTCTTTTCCTTGTGTGTGTGTGTGTGTGTGTGTGTGTGTGTGTGTGGTTGGTGGGACAGTAGCCCATTCTATAAAGACCCACAAAAGGGAAGAAAGCAAGAATCTGTTCCGCCTCTTCTCTTCAGATTACATTTCAGTTTAACCAAATGCTTGATGAAATTTCTTCTTGTAGGACAGTAAAGCAGCTAGTAAATTCAAGAAGACACAATGGCTTAGAAAGCTGTTATTTCTCAGCCTCTAGTAAAAACCACAGATGTTGATGGTGACCATCAGTAGCTGCCAAAAGCACTCGTGAAAGCTGCATGGGAGCCTGTTTGTGGATGGTAAGGCGATCCCACCTGCACAGTGATCAGCTCAGGATAATTGCAGGTGACAGTCTCCCAGTGGGGTGGACAGGAAGGGCAGTGCACAGCCCACACGGAAGTTTTTCCAAATAGATTTTTACATTTGTTAAAGGGAACAGCTTAAATCTCTGGTTCTGGCTGGCTACAAGATGCCAGAAGTTCAGAGGATGGAATATCATATAGAATAACTGTGCAGAGGTTAAATAAAGTAGAAAAAATGAGAGAGACTAAGTTAAACAAATAGAAAAGAAAAACTATTCTATAGAACAAATAACTCAGTTTCTTCATCAAATAAGTAGCATTTGCAAAAGGAAGAGGAACTTTTAAAAATATATAAAAGGCATGTTCATTTTACTCCTGTCCTGTGATAGCCAATTCTGTCAAAATGGCAAGATCTGGTGTCACCTGGGAGACAAGCCTCTGGGCATGCCTTTGAAGGGTTAACTAGATTAGATTGAGATGGGAAGTCACAACTTATCTGAGATGGAGTCCGGGACTGAATAAGAAGCAGAGGGAGAGCCGAGTCCCTGTACTCATTGCTCTCTGCTTCCTGACTACATATGAAGGTTACCAGCAGCCTCAAGGTCCTGCCAGGACAGCCCATATGGCCCTACCATGACGGACCATATCCTGGGACTGTGAGGAAACATAAACCTTCTACCTTAAAATTGCTCCTCTCAGAGTATTTTGTCAAAGCAATGAGACAAACAAACAATATACGTCCTGATTCAAATAAATTAACGAAAACACCATAGTTTAGAAAGTATGGACACAGATGAAGATATTACAGTTATTACATTATCATGAAGCTGACCATAGCATGAATGTGGGCAGCGTGGCTCCGCCTCTTTACAGCCTTTATCTGTTAGGAGTACACACTGATGTTCTGTTTCATTCACAAATAAACCATAAAAGTTGGGAGGTGATGCCACATGCCTTTAATCAGAACACTGGGAGGCAGAGGCAGGTGAGTTCAAGGCTAGCCCGCTCTACAGAGCAACTTCTAGGACAGCCAGGGCTACACAGTGAAATCCTGTCTCGAAAAAACAAAACAAAACAAAAATGAAGTGCTAAGATGTATGGATTTCTTTCAACCATTCCAACAACAAACTTTTTTTTTAATGGGAAAAAGAGACAATAGAAAAATAACAGGAAATGAATGGCCTTCTGCTTTCATGTATATTTGAAACTCGCTACAATAAAAAGTAAAAGATAAACATATGATCATTTTAATAGACACAGAAGAATCATTTGACTCAACATTCATTCATAATTTAGTCATAATTGCTATGCTCAGCAAGCTAGAAATGGAGAGGAATTTATTTAACTTGATAAAATATGCCTAGCAAGAGCTACAGTGAACCTTATGGTTTATAATGAAACCGAAGCAGTTTTTTCAATCAGGATTAAAACAAAGATGCCCTGCTCTTGGCACTTCTGGTGACCGTTAGTTGAGGGATTCTGGTACCACATGTCAAGCAAAGGAAACACGTATAAGGATTGGAAAGGAAAAGAAGTTAGTTTCCTCAGATAAAATAATTGACAACATAAAAAAACCCATCTAAACAAATGATTAGAATCGATGCGTTAAAGTTATAAAAGTAACAATCAGGATATGCTGGGGAGCTGGAGAGATGGCTCAGCGGTCAAGAGCACCGGCTGCTCTTCCAGAGGTCCTGAGTTCAATTCCCAGCCAACCATATGGTGGCTCACAACCATCTACAATGAGATCTGGTGCCCTCTTCTGATGTGCAGGGGTACATGCAGACCCAACATTGTATACATAATAAATAAATAAATATTTATTTTAAAGTATTTAAAAACCAGAATACTGTTTGCTCTCCATGGGTGGAGGAGTTGGGGGGCGGGGCTCAGCTAAGGTAGAATGTAAATAATGGGGGAAAGACTGTTTATTATTCCATAGAGTTTGAAGTGTATATATATATATACATATATATACATATATATATGTATATATATATATTTAATGCATAATAAGGGCTAGGCAATCGCTCAGTGGGAAAAGTGTTTGGTTCACTACAGAAGCATGGAAACCTGAGGCCAGGTCCCCGCCACACATGTAAAAGCCAGGCATGTGTGGAATATGAAATATGGTCTGAAATCCCAGTTCTGGGAGGCTGGACAGAGACATGAATCCCTGGAGCTCATTAGCCAGCCAGTCTAGTCAGAAGGGTGAGATCTAGATTCAGTGAGAGAGCCCGCCTCAAAAAGAATAAAGCGGTGGAGTGCAAACCTTTAAGACAGAGGCAGGCTATCTGTGAAATCCAGGCCTGCCCAAGTCACATGGTGAGATCCTGCATGTAATCTGCAGGAAAACGAAAAGGAAATAAATAAATGAGGCGGGAAGTAATAGATGAAGACACCCCAGGTGGACTTCTGAGCTCCACAGGCATGTGTCTGGCAAGCTCACCTTCATACACACGCATGCACACAGCTGTTCATACATGCAGGCAAATAATATCACATAATAAAAATGTAAAGCAAATAAGATTCCTCTCTCCTGGAGTTGCTCTCTTACTTGCTTTTTGAGGTTGGGTGAGTTGGGTTAAGCTCCAGCTCTGGCCACCCACCTGTTCCGCACAGCTGGAAGCCCCCTCCACAGACCATGCACAGGGTCTGAAGGACTTGTGCCCTAGGACTGCCTAGAGCCAGAGGGGTCTCCCTGGAGCCAGAGCCACTGTGGTCAGGCCTCTGTAGGACTGAGGCAAACAAAACCTTCAGAAATCACCACCTCAACCATGGCCCCTGTACGGGGCACCAGGGGCGGGTATGGACTATGCCAGTCAGGGCTGCGATAGGAGCCAACGCTCCTCCCCACACTCATCACACTTGGCTGACAAATGCCATTTCTGCCAACCGCACCATAGCTATCCCCAGCATTCACATCCTGAACAGAGGGGCGGGAACGGCCCAGAGGTGAATGACTATGAGAATGGTGATGAGTCGTGGAGGACAATTACTTTCAGCCTGGGGCTGGTGGGATGGAGACAGCAGAAAGTGGGGACCACTCCTCTCTGTGAGCCCCATCTTTGGACACTGCTCCTTCCCTCCATGACTGACAGTTTAAGGGCAATGACGCCTGGGACCTCAGGAACGGAAGTGGTTAGTGATCAAGGATCTGTTTTCTGGTAAGAGCCACCAAAGTGATGCAACTCCCCAATTCCTCAACAACTCTCGGTGGCCCCCTGCTGTCCAGAAGAAAGCATACCCGCGGAGAAAAGATCCCTATGATCAGTCCTCTTGATTTCTGTTCTTTGCCTCCCTCCTCATTTCACTAGAGGTACCATATTTGCCCCACCCCCACCCCAGCCATGTACCTTCCCCTGCCTAGGCTGCTCTGTCCTTCCTCAGTGGTGGCAGATCTGGTCTTGAACTCAGAGACTCACACGTTCTTCCCGCCCGAGCCTCCCACGCAACTGGGCACCCAGGCGGTCATGGCTGCTGTCTCACTGGGCTGGTTTTGAAGTGCTGGCGCTTGAGCTCACGTGGGTAGAAGTTGTCACTGAAACATAAGTCCAGCTAAGTCTGTTAGGAACTCCGTGGAGATAATTCTCGTTTTTCCTGGAAATAATCATGATAACTTGTTCTTAAATGTCACTCGCCTTTTCCAAAAGTTCTACAAACAGCCGTTAGTATCACCAGATTGCTGCCAAATGGTAGTGTGAAGCTCAGGCTGCCAAATATTCAGATGTTTGCAAGAAAAGCTGAAAATAGTTCTCGTCCATGCAATTAACTTCTTTCTTGCTTGCTTTCTTTTTTTTTTTTTGGACTGAGGACTGAACCTTGCATTGGCTGAACAAACATTCTACCACCTCCACATACCCACAGCTAAAAACTATTTTAAACTACTGGGTGGGTGCTATGAAGGTCAAATAGAAGACTGCTGTCTATGACCTCTGCCCTGGATATGCGGTCCAGAGGGTGTTCTTTGACTCTGCGTTGAGTAAGCTAGGGCATGAGAGTCCCAGAAAATCGCCACAATCCCCCATTCTTCGTTCATACCACCGTCTTCCTTCTTCTCCATTTTCTAACGTGACCCAGCAGATGGCTGAGTGTGTGAAGCTTTCTCCTCCAGAATGTGGCAAGTAGGACCCTACCTGCGTTTCTCCAAATTCACCACCAGAGGGCATAATTTTAAAATCATAGATTTCTTCTCTTCCCCCATCCCCGCCCCCTCCTCCACCCCTTTATCTTAAGTCGTTAGTACTTTCAGAGAAAGGCTTCCAGGGATTAGTCATTAAAGTGATTTTGTGTGCATATCTGAATCTACAAGCCTTCCTCACTGTAATATGGGGGTGAAAACGTTTGTGCCCTGCTAGAGGTCATAAGCTACATTTTGCAATGGGGCCAGAGGATTTGACTCCAAAAGCCCAATAGTAATGACTTGGTATTGCTCAGCAGTGACCTCAGGACAACCAGGCGCCCGTTTATTTCAGGAACACTTACAAATAAATGTGGGCCACTCAATGTAGTCTGTCACTGTCACCCTTCTCTGTCAAATGGGTCTCTTAAGAAGAGTCTGTCCCTGTGTGATCTCCTTTGGCAACAAATTCATGGCAGAAAAGCTGAGTCTAGAGCACAGAGAGGACAAACCGTAATGTCACAGCGGACAGTGGGCAGCCATACGGTGGCCATACCGTGGTCCAGTGAGCAGTGTGCTGAGGTCAGCAACTAGGATGCCAATAAGTGAAGGTCTGTGTATAGTATGTGCCAATTTCCGTGATGTAAACACACCTCATTGACCAACTTCAGACTCCCAACAAGACATCACTGAACATCTCTCTCTGCCCTGCTGGCTTTTAGAGACTCTGTTGAGAAGTCAGGTGTTATTCTATTGGGTCTGCCTTTATATGTTATACTGTCTTTTTTTTCCCTTGCTGCTTTTAACATTCTTTCTTTGTTCTGAACATTCAGAGTTTTAATTATTATGTGACATGGGGAATTTGTTTCTGGTCTACTTCTTGTTCTGTATGGCTGTTTGTTTTCTAAATAGAGAGAGCAAGAAAGCATGGTGTTGAATGCATGGGAAGGTAGGGAGGATCTGGAAGATGATGGAGGGGAAACTGTAATCAAAATATATAAAAAATGTGTTTTCAATAAAAAAATAATAATTTTAAAGGTTAAATGTAGAGTACCCGTATGACCTGAAAATTCCTTTTTTTTAGATATACACCCTTAAAGAATTTGAAAATTTATGTTTGTATGTCCATACAAAATATTGGACATGAATATTCATGACATCATTTTTCATAATAGCCAAAAAGTAGAAATAACTCAAACACCCTTCAATTGAGAATGGCAAACAAAAATGTGATATATTCATACAACAGAATATTATTAAAAAATGACGCGGTCATTCATGCAATGACATAAACCTGGAAAACAGTAGTTCAGTAAAAATATTCAGGCACAAAAGGCTAAATAAAGCATGGTCCCAGAAACCCCAAGTAAGCAGGCCGTAGAAACGAAAAGTAGATTTGATTGTCAGCAGGTGAAAGAGGAGAGGGAGGGGCCAGCAATGAATGTGGCTTCGTTTCAAGGTGATGTGAATGTTCTGGAATTAGTGGTAATGATATAAAACTTGAAAAAAATCCACTAAACAGTACATTTCAAAATGGTGGACTTGTGCAATGTGAACCATTTAGTTTTTTAATGTTCATCTTTAGAAGTGAACTCTTTTAGTTTTTAATGTATGTCTTTGGAAGTTTTACTTTCTACTTCTCCCATTTTTTGATGTCACAACTCATACCCAGGTTAACAGCACTTTCCATCATGACCTTTCATTCACCCACAAAAGCTTCCTAATTGGACAAACCAGACTCCACTCCC
The DNA here is from genome assembly GCA_028658305.1 of Pachyuromys duprasi. Classification (NCBI taxonomy): domain Eukaryota; kingdom Metazoa; phylum Chordata; class Mammalia; order Rodentia; family Muridae; genus Pachyuromys; species Pachyuromys duprasi. Next base: position 23,082,901 of record CM053749.1, read on the forward strand.
ACCTGCTATAATATATCCTCTACTTGGCAGCCTGCCCAGATGAGTTGTCCCCCACCTCTCTCTCTCTCTCTCTCTCTCTCTCTCTCTCTCTGTGTGTGTGTGTGTGTGTGTGTGTGTGTGTGTGTGTGTGTGTGTGTGACTTTCTCAACTCTCACAAAGGACACTTCTGATATAGGCATGCAGGTTTCTTCCCATAATCCATCTCACTACTGTAGTGAAAAATGTGGTTTCTTTTAAAACTCAGTTATGTTATATGAGCATGTTTTTGGTTTAATCTCAGGTGTGGGACATGGGGCTGCTTCAGATTATCCATAGCTGTGGACTATGATTTGTCTCGTGCTCTAGGAGGAGCATAGTTTTTGCCAGCTTCAGATGGCTTACATTTGGAATTCTGGAGACTCTTGAGAGGGTATACATTAGAGAGCCCCAAGAGGGCCTGGGGTGGCTGCTGCTTCCTCTGCTGCTGTTAGTTCCTGATGCTGCTTTTGCTATTGCTGAGTTTCTGGGTTGCTGGGTTGCTGGTTGGAGATATCCTGATGACAAAGATCAAACTTGTCCCAAGGAACTCAATGCTCCTAATCTAAAAGGTCTATGCCCCCTTTCCCCTCTAACCTTCTTTCTCTCCCACCTAGTATTGGCAGGTTGTAAGGTATCTGGGTGGAATAAGGGTTGGAAGGGTAGTAGATATAGGAACCCAATAGAGTAGCCAAAAAGAATATGCCTACATATTTCACTAGTAGACACCAAGTGAGTATTGTACACCTCAATCCAATTCTGACAGCACTTGTTTACCTACAGTTTGTGTCAGAATCCCATACATTAAAGGTTTCTGTCCTACCTTAGATGTCAATCAAAAGCTCAGGCTTCCCTCAACCCCAACTGCCCAGCCAAGACTATGATCCCCTCTCCTGAAGCTTGATCATTTGCTAGAATGGCTACTAGACACAAAGACACACTTTACTTAACTCTTACCTGTGCATCATAAAGAGTAATCAGAAAGCATGAGGGAAGGATAAAAAGAGGAAGGCATGGGAACAACAGTTGACCCAGAGCCTCCGTGCCCTCTTTGGCAAGTCAAATCCTTCTATTGGTAATTCACTGAGATGCCAGCTTCCTCGCCCTCCCCAGACAGAGAGGATGGGGCTGAAAGTAGCAATCCCAAGATGGCAAGGCTAGTTGGGTGAGCAAACCGTATCTATGTAGGGACTTTCCAAAGTTACCTCATCAACATACTCAGGCATTTGAAAAGGGCATTAAAAAAACAGATTTCTGTTTCCTTTAATGGTCCCACCACTTGGGAAATCACTGGACTTTTTAAAAGTTGGAATGTGGAGGGATATATGTGTGGAGGGAAGGCCTTTAAGAGACCAGAGAAGAAGATTATGTGCTCGTTGGGGAATTTCCACAGACATGGCCTCCTTGCGCAATTTCTCCTCCTCCTTCTCCTCCTTTTCCTCCTCTTCTTTTTTCCTGTGTTTGTTGTTGCTGTTGTTGCTCAAATTGTCCCACATCTGGTCACTGAGAGGTCTTTCGGGCTGAACACTGTGTCTTTTCAACTTCATTTTTTTAGCACTTTGGCACCACAATGCATCTCAGATTGTTCTTGTACTCCCTCTGGATGAGTTCTACAGCTTTAGGGATTTGTGCTACATTCATTTGCTGATTGAGTGCCAAGGTACATGTTCTACAGCACGTATGTGTAGAAGTCAGAGGACAATCTTCAGAAGTTGGTTCTCTCCTTCCACCACAAAGGTCCCGGGAACCAAGTTATCAGTCTTGGTGGCCATAGCCTTCACCATGGAGCTATACAGCTTTGCTCTTTTTAAAAGATTACCTCAGTCAATGGGAATCAGTGAACAAATGTTTCTATAATGGCAAGTACTGCTCCTCAGTGACATCCCAAACAAGCTTTTGTTAGGTCCTGAAACTCAATACCATACATACACTCACACATTTATACTCCAGTTATAGGCATAGTCTCATATTTCCTGGAACACCCCAGGTATTGCAGTCTCCAGCTTTCAGTTCTCACCTTCCTCCCTCCACCTCTCAGAAAGCCTTCCTTGATGTCTCTTCCAAAAGAGCCCCTGACCTTGGGGTCCTTGGACTCAAATCGCTCTCCCCTTGGACACGATGCACTCTCTCTTGTGTTTACTCTAAATCTTACTGATCACAGACTCTTTGTCTTTGCTGCTGACATTTTAAAATGGGGGTTACATAAGCATGAATACAGCTGCTGTATATCGAGACCTTTGAAGGAAAGGTGAACTGAGTATCCAGACCCGACAAACAGTGTTCCCCTGGCGACAAGGCAAAGTTCCAATGCCAATGAAGCACATTCTTCTTTGATTGACACAATAATTGCACTGCTAGAAAAAGCTCATGTTTACTAAAATCTAGCAAAAACACTTCTGTGTTTACATATTAAATAGAATTGAGTTTGGGGCATAGGTAGTTATAAACAGGATTTTCTCCTACTTGAACGTCAGTTAGGGCGTGGGAGACAATTCCTCATTGAGCCAGACTGTCCTGAGACTTGTAGGACACTCAGCATCTCTGACCTTGTCCTGACTTTGCTGTCAGCTTCTCCCGATCACTCTAGGCCCAGGAGAACATTGTCTGACCCTTCAGGTCTCTTCACCAACCAGGAGTCCAAGAGGCACAGCTGTCTACCATCACACCAGGCAGGTCCTCCAGCAGAGTTGTTCCTGAAGTCACTCCCCACCTCCAGGACTCCCAAGCACTTGCCGTGTGCTCATGAAAAGGAAACAGACCCCACACCTGTGGCAACCCTGTTACCTAGAGAGATGCATGGGATCCTGGTGGCACAGAAGAGCAAGGAACACTGTCTGATGAATGGGGTCACGGAACAGATGCTTCAGTGTCTGAGAGGAGTCAGCCTGGGCCAAGGGGGAGACTGTTCCAAGCAGAAAGAGCCAGGTATTAACATGGGGCAGGTCACTTCTCCCCCTATGAATCTCAAGCCTCACTTTCCTCTAGTCACCAGGACAGAGAACAATCAGAGTCAAACTGGGTGTTTTTAGTTTTATGTCATGGAGCATGATTTAGTTTTGTTATTTTCAATGCTGTGCAAGCTCTCCGCCACCAAACTACATCCCCAGCCCTCACAACATACACTTAAAGACAAGCAAGCTGGATGTATGGCAGCCAAGTTTGACCCCTGAACCTTGGGGACGTGATGTTCCTCCAACAACTGTCTCATTTTTTTAAGTCAGGGTCTCAAACTCAAGACTGGCTTCAAACACACTATGTAGCCACCAATGACCTTTAACTCCAGCCTCTGTCTTCCAAGTGCTGGGATTACAGGCATGTGCCATCATACTTGTTTTATGCAGTGTTATTGAACCCTGAGTTTCCTGAATGCCAGGCAAGCATTCTGCCAACTGAACTGTGCCCCTAAGCCACACAACAACAGCTCTTTTGTATATGCAGAGCATCTCAGAACTATGAGGATTCTGCTCTGGACCGGGTCTTTCTAGGTACCACCACATCCTGTACAATCCTCCCTAAGTACAGCCCAGGAGGCGACAATGCCCACATGACCAGAAGAGAGCTCTAAGGCTTGGAAAGGCCATGCAGCTTTACCCATATCACAACTGGTAAGCGGCATCCCAGTTCCTTCATAGCCAAGGCTTCCTCTAAGCTGTCACCTCACCATGGCTGGATGGGCAAAGGTCATCTGTGAGGTGACATCAGGAGCAGGATTTACAAAGTCTCCTGCCAAGAGGAGGAATCAGTCCACCCATGGAAAAGCCCAACCCCCGGTCAGAGTCTGTGTGAGCAAAGTCCTGGAGATGCCCACCGGGGAAGGTGTGCAGGCGTTGAGGAGCAAATGGCTGCTTCAGAGTAAGGAGTCACTGCCTGTTCCCTCTTCCTCTGTCCTTTCCGACCATGCCACTGCTGTCCTGGATATTTCGGGTTCCAGGAATGGCACACAACTGATCCTTCTGTGCAGCAGACAGACTGCTAGCAGGAGACAGGCAGGCCTCAGCGATCAGGGACAAGGCAACTAGCATGGGGTTGCGAGTGGACCACTTACTAGCCAGGCTCAGAAGCCCTTTCTGCCTCTCGGCATAAAGGGGGGAAAGGTGGAAACAGGTATTAGATACCAGTGACAGCTTTTCTTGTAGGGAATGGCTTGTTTGCCAGGAATGGGTTTCACATTGTAGAGTGCATCAGAATACCTGGAAGGCATGTGAAAATGTGCACAGATGCTGAGCAGATGGTGCATGTGCCTCAGTTAGGGTCACTATTGCTGTGACGCAATACCGTGACCAAAGCAACTTGGGGAGGAAAGGGTTGATTCAGCTTACACTTCCACATCACTGTTCACCATCAAAAGAAGTCAGGGCAGAAACTCAAACATGACAGGAACCTGGAGGCAGGAGCTGATGCAGAGGCCAAGCTGCTTACTGGCTTGCTCCTCATGGCTTGCTCAGCCTGCTTTCTTATAGAACCCAGGACCCTAGCAGCCCAGGGGTGGACTCATCCGCAATGAACTGGTCCCTCCCACATCAATTACTGATTAAGAAAATGTCCTATGGGCATGTTTGCCATTTCAGCACTCAGGAGCCTAAGCAGGAGGAATGTCACATGCTCAAGGCTAGCCTGGACTAAAGTGGAACCTTGTCTCAAAAGAAATGTATATGGGTAAATCTGTGTTAGGATGTGCAGCTATGTGTCATTTGCTCTTTAACAAAGGGTCGGCCAAGAATTATTATTTTTAATTATGTAAATGTGTATGATGAATGTGGAGTGTGTGTGTGTGCATATGAATACAGGTGCTGGCAAAGGCCATCAGTATAAAAGCCACCCAGAGCTAGGGCTGGAGCTACAGGCAGTCATAAGCCACCTCGGGTCCTCTGGAAGAGCAGTATATGCTCTACATCTCTCCATTTTTAGCCATTTCGTGGGTGGTGCAGGTTAACCAAACTCTGAAACCCACAATGGGAGGCGAGAGCACTGGAAAACATCCTCCCTTTTCTTCTATCTGCCAATCCCTCCCAACTCATTTTTCCCATTGGCTAGACCTAACCTGACCCTAAAGAACAAGGGACCAAGGGAGGAGGAGCCCATGGAGGTCTGGTTCCAGAAACGAACAGGGAAGCAAATGCATCTAAGATGTAGAGAATGAAATCATCCCAACCCTTCCCTTGCATGTCCTTTTCTACCAGCTAGGTGAGAAGGACATTTCACCCTCACTCAAATATTTCCTGCACTGTAGCTTTTCTGAACAGAGTCTTGAATGCTAGAATACATAACACTTTGCTCGGAGGCTTACAGGAAACTATGATCCACTCAACTCAATTTAGAAAATAAGCTACCATGTGCTCGTGCCCTGAGGTGCCCATTTCTACTGTGAAATGTGCTAAGACTCACATGGGAGAGAAGGCTCCTCATTCTTTACCTCTTCCATTTCCAGTCTTTTCTACATATGTCCAGGAGGCCTCCCCTGATTAGTTAGTGACAGCTTGTCTTTAGAAATCGAGGTTTTTGTCACTGTTGCTAAATTCCTTCCCTGGGGAAGACATAAACAATGTCTACCCCTCCTCCTAAAGTCCCAATGTCAAACAGAGACACAGTTTTACCACAGTTCACCCAGGAGAATCAGTAAGTTTCTTAAGCTTAGATACCAAACAAAGAATGAGGGGTTACAGACTCTTAAGGGGTGACCTTAAAGAAGCCACACAGGAAGGCCAACAGTGATGACGGCTTCCCTATAGCTTCCCTAGATGGTTCCGTATGGTGGAACCTCCTCCCTTCATTTTTCTCTATCAATATCCTCTAGCCTCACCCCAAGACCACATATAATTAGGGTAGAATTGTACACACCTGGTTAGCAGGGGTGGCTGAGTCCTCAGGTGAGGAGCCCATGACCCACTCCACCACCTCCTTCTATAGAAGAAAGCAAATAATCAACAGGCTCAGCTGTGAGGATTTTTATAAGCACACCCAGCAGAACTTCTGAAAATAGTGGCAGTTTGGCTTTGAGCACAGTGCTAAATGAGAGTCATCATTGTTATTGATGGTGGTGGGGGGGTGGAAGTGATGGTTGTGGTAGTGGTGATGGTGATGGTGCTGGTGATGATGGAGGTGGTGGTGGACACATGATCTTGGTCAGCTGAAAACAGACATTCGAGAGGGCACATGATGTTTTGCTGGAAGCTCTCTTGGGCGAGGGGCGTGGTATTTAAACAGCCTTGTGTGGCCTCTGAGAGGGGATAAAAAGACACCTACAGACAGGGAGACACTTTTGCCTCCTTACTCTTTGTAGGCGCACATCACTCCGCTGGTCCTTGTTTTTCTACAGTTCACTTCTTGGTGAGGAATGTTCCAGAGCAGAACACTTCCTGTGACACTCCAGCTGAGTCTTACAGCTTTTGCTGACTTGTTCTGATTCATAGGAGTCCTGCTGTTTCTGCTGAATCATGCTGCTGCTGTTGATTGGTGTTGCTGTTAGGTGTTGACTATTTGACTGGACTGCTGGTATCTGGACAAGAAGAGTGGACTCATGCCAAGGAAGGTCCCCAGCCTCCTTTTTTCCTAATAACTTTCTCTTCTACATCTGGTCCATGGGTTGGAGGGGAGGTAGAAGGGTTTAAGAACCCTAAATAAAGTTTTTGGAAAAATCTAAGCCTAAAGGTAGTGGTGGCGGTGGTTTTACCTAAGTGAATTATGAAACAGTATTTCTAGGACTGTCTCTCTTCTTACAGTCTCTGTCCTCAGTTTTGAGATGAGATTTTTTTTTTCAAACAAGTGATCCTGGTCCTGAAGATTAGATGTAAAAAACTCAGGAGATGGGAAATGTGCTTGGTTATGGTCTAGTTGTTGTTTATGAATAAGATCATTAACCACTGTTAGGGTTAATAGTGGCTAAGTCACCCGGTGGGGCATTAGGAAGGATGCCTAATGTCTTCAGAGACTCCCCAGGGACTAAAGGGCTCAGTAAAGCAGGGCAGAGAGGGGTGAGAATAAATTGGATCCTGTCTTCCAGACCATCAGGCAAGAATGTTTTTTTCTTTTTATGAAACGCAAGTGACCAATGCAAACAGCAATGTTTAAAATCACTCTAAGCTAATGCAACCCAAAGATATAGTCATTTGAAACTTACATGAAAGTCCCTGTTTTCTGTAATTAAACCATTGTATTTCTATAAGAGCAGAGAAGTTTTTACATACAGTAAGAACACTGCTCATACATTCATTGGCCAGTGATGCGCTGGCATTCGCAGGGCAAAGCGCACTATGTTCAAAACCAATGAAGTTGTGGAATGCATCACAGGTAAGCACTAGCACAAGCAGTTCTGATCCATCACACGTTTGAGTTTCGACTCTATGTTAGCCATCGCATGTTCAGAAACCTCCTACTGTTAGTGAACATTTCATGGCCTCTACCTTTAGTTACAAAATTCTGTCAGGCTCACAATTCCTGTTTCAAGAGGCTGTGATTGATACCATGGGCCTTCACCTGTGGATGATCTGCAGTGAAAGGAAGGAAAACAAGAACACGGTCTTTAAACACTATGACCAGAAAGCAGGGAGTAGCTGTGGGAGAAAATGAAGTTTGAAACTCAACAAAGTAGACCAGTGTCCCAAACAAATCAACCCCTGTCTTCCTGACCTTTGACTGGGTCAGAGATAAGTATGTGATCCCAGCAGACTCTGAGGGACAAAGTGATCCTTCATATTAAAGAATCAGCCTTGCACGGAGCTGGGCACAGTGGTGCATGCCTGTAATCTGAGCGCTCAAGTAGGAAGAGATAGGAGGATCTCTGTGAGTTCAAGGCCAGCCTGGTCTGCAAAGTGAGTCCAGACCAGCTAAAGCTACACAGAGAAACCCTGTCTTGAAAAAAAAATGGGGGAAAGAAATCAGCGTTGGTTGAGATGGCTCAGTGGGTAAAGGAATTTGTCACCAAGCCCAATGACAAGAGTTCAGTCTCCTGGATCCACATGAAAGAGAGACCCAGCTCCCATAAGCTGGCCTCCAATGTGTACTACAGAGATAGAGAGAGAGAATGCACAAATAAATAAATATAATAAAAAGTTAAATAAAAAGTAATGTAATTAAACAGATGGCCCATGCCTCTAATCACAAACCTATGAGGCAGAAGCAGGTAGATCTCTGAGTTCAAGGGCAGCCTGGTCTACACATCAAATTTCAGGACAGCCATGGCTACACAGAGAACTCTTGTCTTGAAACAAAACAAACCAAAAGACTGTGAGTCTTAAGACTACATCATCCTGCTAGGATGTTGGTCCCTATTAGGAATGGAGTGCCAGCTTTTTAGCCAATGTGTCAACTACTGACTAGAGTTGACCTAGGACAAACTAAAATTATAATGGGGCCCCTGCTCCTAAAAGCCAAATATCAGTTGTCTCTCTTACCCATTTGTCCATTAGGGCTGCTGATGCTTTGAATGGTCTAAGTACTCTCTTACACCCAGTATTTACATTCTCATATGCCAAGATTGGTATCAAAGCTTGTCTGGTCTCAGGGTCTGATATGGCTCTGTTTACAGCTGACCTTAATCTCTGTAAGAAGTCAGTAAAGACTTTCTTTGGAGCCTTGTACTACCTTAGTAAATGAGGTAAATGTTTTCCCAGGCTCCTCAACCATATCCCAAGCTCTTAACACTGCAACATGACATTGTTCAATTCCAACATCATCAGATTGGATTTGTTCTATTAAATCAGCATAACACCCTTCATGAAGCAATTGATCTTTAACTACATTTATTCCCTCCTGCTATATTCCATTGTTCTATTTTCCTGGCTTCATTTCTCCACCAAGATAACCATTGCCCCTGCTGACCGGCTTCTAGCACAACTGACAACAATCCCTTCCAATCTTGAGAAATGAGTTTGTTTTGTATAGCCCGGTTACTTAATAAATGAAAGATGAATGCATTCCATACCGTACAATAGACTCTTTAAAATGCTTTAGAGATAGCATTTCTATTGGATGCCATGTCAACTCATCGTAAGCCTCACCACCACTAAGAGGCATTTGTTGCACAAAGACTGGAAAATTGACGGTGCCGGTGTCGCCTCAAGCAACTCCTCTAGTGCCTCACTTGGCTCTGTCTTTAACCCTTTTGCCCTGTTCAGTGTCCTGCTCTTCCCTGCCTCTTGTCTCACACAGGTGCTCTGGGTACTTGGCAGCAAAAATGTGTGGAGCCAGGTGTGGAGCAAACTGCCTTCCAGCCGAGTTCGCTTCCCTCTTTCATCCTTTGGGAAACTTCCCATCTCAGACTCCAGGCCTGAACCCTTTTGTTCTCCTTCCCCTGGCACTTTTTGCTTCAACCTTTACTCTAGGTACATAGCCAACTATGCAATCCTTTCTAACACAAGAGAATTGAGTGAGCCTTCAGATTTTTTTTAAGCTATCCCCCCAACCTTTTTTAGAACAGAAGGCAGGAAGAAGACAAAGAAGAAATAGAAAATCTGCTCTGGAGGTAAAGAAAGCAGAAGAGAAGCCAGCAGCAGCATCTGCTATAAATTTTTTGCTGACACCTTGAGACAGTACATTCATTCCTTCGTAACTTGTCATCTCCTGTACAGTATCAGAAACTAAATTTCCCATTATGCCTAGCCACGTCTGAGTACCACCTGTAGGCGCTAGTTTTTCCAAATGCTACTTTATTTGGGTTTTTCTTTTTTATAAAGCTTAGACCTCCCTTACAAACCCCCAACCCCAGGTAGGGGAAAAAGAAGGTTAGAAAGGAAAGGGGTGGGGGTGCAGGATTATAGGGTAAAAGGTAAATTGTTGAATCGACTAGTCTCAAATATTTTACATTGGTATGGATTATTGTATATTGATAGAAATTTAAGGTTCTTTTGTTCAACTTCTGCTTAATGTATTATATATATACAACTCGACAGAAATTTATGATTGTATTGTTCAGCTTCTGCTTAATGTATTGTACATATGCAACTCATTTGAAAATGTGGTCTAAAATTCTAGTCTTATGAAAACTAACTATTGCAAACTGTCCAAGATGATTGGAGATGCAAGTTAGTAGTTAGTCGACTATAAATAATCTTACTTATAGTCTTGTTAGATACTAGTTTAGTTAACTACAGAAACAAGCTTTCTTTGGTCTCTCATATATGTTTTCAAGGTTAAGCAGATAGTACATAGCTAAAAACAAGTAATGTTTGTCTATTTAGATATACTGAGATAGATAGAGAGAGAGATACGATTATGTATTATATAATGGCAAATAGCTAGGTGGTCTTCAAACCCTTCAGATCTACAGTAAAAGGCATTTAAAGATGTTCTAATAATAAAAAGGCTTTCTGACAGAGAGACACATCTGCTCCTGGTGGCATCTCTAATCTTCTTCAAAGAAGATGATGGGCAGTGGCAAGATAGTCACTGGAAAAAAAAACTGTCCTTCAACTGCTGATAGCAGTCTGTCTGAGCGAACTGAACAAGCAGGACACTGTGAGATTGACTGTCCAACTTTGCAGAGACCAGGTAGGCCTTCAAAATTCCTGTTTCACAGGAAAGCCTATCTGATGGACCAGCAGGCTGAAGATTGGATGCCCTAATGGCACAGAGAAACCTCTGATGACTGTCTAGGGAGTCAACTGTCTCTGCCATTTTGATAGTTCTGGAAGCTGTTTGCTCTAATGCTTCCTACATACTTAGAGAATGCTAATTCTCTCTCAAGGCTCTGATGGGATTGAAGACTAGATAGTCATAGTTTCACTACAACTAAGATTAAGACAGTGGTTTATGTCTAAAAAGATGGTTTAAGGTCTAGATAGATGTTTTTAGGTTGATAGACACAAAATATAATAAGATTTAGGTATAGAACTTAGGACTCACCAGGATAGGATAGACAGTGGAATATTTTTTTTCCAAGATTGCCAAATACAAATGAACTGGACATTGTAAACATAAGTCTTACCTGATGATTCTCATAATTCTTATTGTATACAGTTTATTAATGTTAGAGAAAAGCCAACTTTTTAAACAAAAAGGGGGACATGTAATGGAATTTTTGGTTTCCTTAAAAATTCAGTTATATTATGCAAGCATGTTTTGTTATGATCTCAAGTATTCGATTTGAGTTTGTCCCTGCCTAATGCAGGGGCGTAGTCTTTGCTAGCTGGAATTAGTTGAATTCTGAGGTCTTTGAGGGTATAAATATGAGGCCAGCCCAGAGGAAGAAGGTGTGGCTGCTTGAGGAGGCAGAGGAGAACTGCATGCTGGTTTGCTGTTTGCTGATTTGCTGGTTACCTGGACTTCTGGATATCCTGATTGATGACTGAGATAAGTACTGCCCCAAAAAGAATCCTACGGCCCAACTCAGCAGGAAGAAGTAAAGAGGGCTATGTCCCCTTTCCCTTCCAACCTTCTTTTTTCCTCTATCTGGGGTTGGGGGCTTGGAAGAGAGATATAAGCTTTAAGGAACCCCCAAATAAAGTAGCATTTGAAAAACTAGTGCCTAGAAGCCCCAGACCTTGGTAGGTCCCCAAATCCTAGCACAACATACTCCATGATGGAAGTTACCATTCAGGCTATAAAATTCAGCACATAGACAGTAACAACTGCCAAAACTAAAACAAAGATATAATCCATCAGAGTCAATAGTTCTGGGAGAGTCTCTACATGTACTAATCTTGCTTTTTGACTTCTGTAGTTCAGCTCCTGCCTAACTCTTCTTACTTACTGAAGTATGACAACCCAGGATGTGGGTTTTGTGTTTAAAAGCTCCCCCTGAGAAAGGCTCAGGGCTATACTGGGATCCCACACACCCAGGAGAGTCAATGGCTGGCTAATAAAGACTTTCTATTGGCGTAAGTAGAAGTCTTCTCTGGTGGCTACTCCACGACAAAAGAACTACTGTTTTCTAAAGCTTTATTTCCAAAGTGTCTTGTGAAGTGCTGTTGGTCCAGTCCTCCTCCCTCTAAGCCAATGGTTCTCAATCTTTGGGTCTCAATCATTCCTTTAAGGGTTTAATGACCCCTTCACAGAGGTTGTCTAAGACCATCAGAAAATACAGATATTTACATTATGATTCATAACAGTAGCAAAATTACAGTTATGAAGCAGCAATAAAAATACCTTTATGATTGAGGGTCACCACACACGAAGAGATATATTTAAGAGTCATGGCATTAGGAAGGTTAAGAACCACTGCTCTAAGTGAATGTAGAAGATGAACACACATGCTACTGGTTCAGGGATTTCCTTCTCTCATGTTCCATAATCTCACTCAAAAGCTGCCCTCCGGCTGGTCAGCAGCAACACATGCCTTTATCCCAGCACTCAGGGAGGCAGAGGCAGGTGAACCTCTGCCTCTGCCAGAGGTTTGAGGTCAGCCTGATCTATAGAACAAGTTCCAGGACAGTCAGAGCTACACAGCCCTATCTCAAAAAACAAACAAACAAATACAAAAAAGCTGCCCTCTCCATGCAGGCCCTTGCACTGAGACTCTCTAGTTACATGCTTTGGGTAACTTTGGCAAACACTTGCCTTGGGTAGAAGCCAAGCAGCTTTCGACTGAGTCCTGTTGCATACAGAAGGTGTCTCTGCGACCTGCCAGTGCATATTTGCTTAGTGATGACAGGGGTCACCAAAGTCAAAAAAGCTTAGAAACCACAGTCTCCAACTCAATCACTAGATGAAAATCAGCACACACCTCATACACAGAAATGCTTTTGGGGGTTTGCTGTGCTGGGGCCCACAAAAGGTATTTATAAAGCTGGAACTTTCTATTGCCGGTAACCAAAAGGAAGAAAAAAATCCAAAGAAGACTAGTTTACACACAAAGGGAAATGGGCTGCTCTGTAACTGATGATTTAGGAGGAACCCTAAGGTACTTGACTGACCTGAGAGGCCAGACTCTTCCTATATTAAAAGCCCTTCCTTTCACTTTCCCAATGTCACCATGTTTCACTTCTGTTCAAGCACCTCAGATGAACACTGGCCCTGTACCTGGTTGAAGCACACCCACAGAAAGAGACTACTAAAGGAGTCATTTTCCAAACCAGAGGTGAACAGTACAAGAAGACAGACATGATAACCTATCCAGGACAGGAGCACCTAGCCAAGGGAAAGGAGCCCGTGCTCTGCAACACTGTAGAGTCAACTGTTCTAACGATAACAGAAACCAGGCTGACCTTTAATTGTATTACTTTTTTTTTAAGTTATCTGCTGACAATATGCCGTTAGCTTCTCCCAGCCTGATAGCCTGACACACACACACACACACACACACACACACACACTCGTTTTTGGGAAACATGGCATTCTGGAACCCCTCTTCTCCTTTAACAACTTTCTGAATTTTGTCAACCTCAGCTCAGCGTGCTCTTCTGGGCTGTGACTTTAAGTCTTTCTGTCCCCCTTGGTGGCATTATCTAGCTGCCTTCAGAATACTTCCAGTAGAACACCTCACTATGTCGGACACTGACACTCCACCTCTGCCCCTCCTGATGTGACTCTAACTCCAAAAGATGCACACACCTACAAGTAGGGGGAGATCTAGGAGGAATTCCCGCTGCACCTCCCTCCCCTTCAAGACAAGTGAGCAGGGTCTTCTCTCAAGGCAAGAATGTGTGCTGCACCTCGTGTGGGAGATGAGCCAATGTGACCTGACATTGACTCAAATTATTCAGTCACAAATCTTTGCAATTGTCCAAGACAGACAGGGCCTCAGTTTCCCCCAGGTGCTTCCTGAAAAGAAAGGAAACTGCACAAGTTACATTCCTTGCTGTTTGCCCTTTGCAAACCAGAGTGTCTCCAGTGTAAGTCAGACAGGCCTTGGAGCCCTTTGGGGGAGCACAAGGCTTCACAGTGGGAGTCCTACAGGCCCAGAAAGGGACAGTGAGATTGCCTCCTGACTGGAGTCTTTTCTTTCAAAAAAAGAGGTGTGATTTGGGTGCTGACAAGTGCTCCTCTCCTTTTGTGCATTCCCAAGGCCACTGTGCTCAGCTAGGGACAGCACAAGGAAGGACTAAAGAGGTCATGCATAAGGTTGACACTTGCTGTGATGTTGCTCCTCAAAAGGTGCCAACTATGTGACCGCCATGTTGTTGGAGAGATTATCAATCCTCATTATGCCTTTCTTTGCCATTCATCCTGTTCTCTCAGCACTCTATGCTGGCTTCAGGAACTGAAGTTTTCCGGCCATCACTGATTTCCCTTGCTTTAGTTGCCCAATGAATGGCTAACCCTAGACTCTTTCTCAGATGCCAGGCTTCTTGGATCGACTTGAGCCAAGGTAAGGTTTCTTGAAAGTGATCAGCAGAATCCTTGCACATTTTGATTTATGATTAAATTTTTTTTTCAAGAAGGCAGCCCCTAAGCCTCATCAATTACCCACAAAGTGGCCGGCTGCTCAGGTCAATTCCAGGATGTTTTGTTTTGTTTTTTCTCTTCTATATTCTACAGAGCTTCTGACAGCACACGTGGTGGAATAGAATGGAGACCTTTCCAGCTTTCACTGCCAGGTTCTATATAAGGAATGAGTACTCAAACTGCCCAGCCTTGGTGGTCAGCTTTATAATGAGTTCAATTTTTAAATGAGGACTAGTTTTATTCACATTTGGTAACTAGACACTGGAGCTGTCAACACATTTTCACAGGTCACAGAGTCCCTAAAAATAGCACTTGTAGCCAGCCACTGGATTCCACAATGCTGACGCTTAATGAAACCATTCTCCCTTATTGGAAAATGTCTCCATGTTAGTAAACATGTTGTCAACTGTGGCAAAGCAATGAACACTTAAGTTTGGGGGGTGGTTGGTTGGTTTTTAATAATAACATTGCCTGTCTTGTAGGAAGAAATGTTTATACTTTCAGATTAATATTAGACTGATATATTTTAAGTGCAATTTTGAAGGGTGAGAACTTATTTTCTTCCACAGAAGTAAGATAAATTCCAATGGTCTTAAAGAAAAAAATCCAGTCTGGTTTCATAGTTTTCTGCTAGTTGTAACTGCAGTGAGTATTTTAGCAGTTAGAAATCCCAACAAAATCAAATCGGGTAAAATAACATGTAAAGCTTTATGCAGAAAAATGTGTTATTGGCTATGATTGGCAGTTTGTTCTTCTCTTCCCTTTCCTGACTTTCCCAATTGTTTTCTGAGCTTGGAACAAGGAATCTGTTCCCAGTCAGCTTCCCAGAAATGCCTTCTACTGTGAAAGAAAAGTAACTAAGCATTGACTCTTGTATCCCCTGGCTCATACCGGGCTTTGTTAGGGACATTTTAATAAAAAAGACGGTGAATTGAAAATCAGATTGTGAAGGTAAGCATGTCACACATAAAATAAACAGAAACGCACGGCAATAACCAATGAATACTAAACTGTGAAGTGTTGACTCAACACGCTATTTCTTTAGAGAACAGGTTTCAAATAGAGAGGAGGTAAGGAGATGGCGAGGGGACCTGAGCTCAGCTCCCAGCACCTACTTTCAAAGGAAGGCATTGTGGTGTCTGTCACCCCAGTGCTGCCTCAGGTGGAAACAGGTGGCTTCCTGGAACACTCTGGCCAGCCATCCAGCTAACAAGCCATGACTACCTTTCTTTCATAAACCTAGATTGAGCCAGGCCCCCTTATAACATTCTGCATATAGTTTTGCAACTTCAAAATATCAAGACAGTTTCCACCAAGAGACAACAAAGGCTGCTCTTGCCTGTCACTTGGGGAGGCGCACACCTGATGTGTTGGGAAGGAAGGCTGCTGCAGGGTCAATAAGAGACCTTGCTTCAAAAGCAAAGTGGAGAGTACCCAACATCACCTCTCGCTTTCTGACACTCCCCCCACACACACACACACGGGCATGCACACGTATGTGCACATACACCAACCCCCACACACCTGTACACACAAAGAAAAAGATCTGAAATAGAAATATTAAGTTGGACCTTGAAATATGATGATACGGATCATAGTACAGCCAATACAATTAGTAGGAGAAACACCAGACTTTGCATGGGTTGCCTTGGCTAATCTTCAGAACAGCTCAGCTTACAGATAAGGAAAGCTCAGAGAGGCAAAGGAAAGGACCTTGGCCAGTGATGGAATCGGGTTTATCAGCAGTCTGAGCAGTTGTCTTACCCAACACATCAGATGTGCCCCTCCCGGAGTGATAGACAAGAGCAGTCTTTGTTGTCTCTTGATGGAAACTGTCTTGATATTTTGAAGTTGCAAAACTAATGCATATGATGCAAGGGCTCCAGGCTCAACCTAGGTTGATGAAAGAAATGTAGTCCTGGCTTGTTAGCGGAATGGGTCCCAAGTCCCCCAAGGAAAGAAATGAAATGTAGGGACCTCTATAAACTAAAAACAAAAGGTGAAGAGACCAAAACAAAAGACCTCACTCACTGGGAAGGACAGGAAGGGATGACTAAATATAATTTTTTTAATTTTCTTACATGCATTTATTGTGTGGGTGCTTGTGAATGTATGTATGTGCCATTACACACGTATGGGGTCAGAAGATAATTTGTGAGAGTCTCTTCTCTTCTTCCCTCGTATGGGTTCTAGGGAATGAACATAGTTTTTCAGGCTCGCCAGCAAGTGCTTTACCTGGCCCCAAATGACTGTCTTTCTGACAGACCAATCCAAAGCTAACAGAATCCAGGTAGGGAAGAGGCAAGGGTGTCTGGGAACCACATCTGTGCACTATTACACCTAAGATCACAGGGGATGGACTCCAACTTACGGTTATGGGCTATGTGGCATCCAGTCTTCAAGATGATGTCACATCTGTGTAGTCTCCTGCTGTATTGTACCAACATTGTGTACTCTGCCCCCTTTGTGTGTGTGTGTATTTATTTCACTACAGTAGAAGTTAGCTACTGTATTAGACAGCCCTGTTTCTTTTTTGTTGTTGTTTGTTTGTTTTTATGAAAGGAAACGTTTAATTGGGCTTATGGTTAGAATCCGTGATGGTGGAGCATAGGCTCAGTGTCAGGAACAAGTGAGATCTAACATCTCCAACCAAAAGCAGAGGACACATGGAGAACGACATGAGTCCTCAGAAACCTCACAGCGTACCCCCCAGTTATTCATTTTCTCCAACAAGGCCTCACCTCCTAATCCTTCTCAAATAGCTCTACATACTAGAGGCCAATTATTCACACATATGATCCTCTGGGGGCCTTCTCACTCAAATCACCACAGTTTGTATACAGCCTGGGTTGGATATACCTGCCTGGGACGCTCTGATCACAGTGGGACAGCCCTGTTTTTATAGATCCAAATCAGAGTCCAAAGGATGCCCGCTGAGATTTCTAAGCTGTGTGCCAAGATAAGGAATTAAACCAAAGATACATAGATAGTGACAGAAATACAGGCATTTTACTAAGAAAGAAAGCACATGCCCGGCATGGTGTTGTGCACCTATAAACCCGGCACTCAGGGAGACAGAGGCAGGTGGATCTCTGGGTGTTCAAGGCCAGCCTGGAAAGAAAAGAAAGGAAAGAAAGAAAGAAAGAAA
>CM053749.1:23100482-23179519 GCA_028658305.1 Pachyuromys duprasi
GACTTCATGAGCAATCCTCACCCAGAACCACCCAGCTAAGCTCCTTGGAGACACTGGCCTCAGAAACTGGAGAGGATAATAAATGTCTGCTGTGTTGATGGCTCCTTTTCGGTACTGGAACTTAGAGGGTATTGGGCAGGGGATTGCCAATCAGGCAGAGGAGCTTCCCTGACAAATGCAGAAAGAAAGGAGGAACCCTAGGATTCTCCTGCCTGTGGGTCCAAAGCTCACTCTGCTTCCTGCTTCCACATAGGCTATTCCTTCATCCGTGGCATCTTCTGCACCTGACTACCTGCCTGCCTCTCTGGTCTGAACATAAACATCATCTCTTCCAGTCTTCTCTCATCTTCTCCAATAAGTACTTCATCCATCTTCTATAACCATCTTGGGCAAGAATATAGATTATTCTAAAGAGAGACCCATGCCTCTCCCTTGAAACAATAGACCACATGGAAATGGAATTTCCTCAGGAATCCAGAACTTTGGTGCTTGCTTTCCAGGATGAGGTTATCACACACTTCTGACAACTTGCCACCACCTTGAGTCGAGACTGGAACTCCAACAAAGATGGGTCAGTGACAAATGAGACCACACCTTGACTAGGATAACTTAGTTATGCATACCTCTCCCCCTCTGTCTGAACCTCACCCTCACGTCCACAACCCTGAATATGGGCTAGGAGTCACTGGATCCCTTTGTTCGTCCTTCTTTCTCCACTACTACTTGTCTCTTTGATTGGCAGATTAAAGGTGGCCCTAGTCTTTGTCCTAAAATGTCAATAAGAATCCTGTGGCTCCTCCCCTACTCCCACACCCCACCCACCTCCTTTTTCACAGCATAACTCCTTAGGACCTGCTTACTTGTCTGTCCACTGCGCAGACCACAGCAGGCCTCATCCCAACATCCCTAAGTTCTTGTCACATCCTAGTGAAAGGGTTAAATTAGCAGAACTAACATTATGTTGATTCTCAGACTCCATCCAAGGTTAGCTTGTCCCTGGAGTACCTTAGTTCCCACCCTTAAGTTCTGAGAGAGAAACAAAACAAAACAAAACAAAACAAAAAACCCCACAGAATGTTCTCAGCAGCTTGCAGCTAGACATAGCAACTGAGGCAGACTGATAAAGATGTGGTCGGTTGAGAAAACATAAATTGTTCCCAGGGTCACAGCGCTCCTCTTGGCAAGCTGTTCCTCTCTGTGGTTTGGCCAGGTGCTGTTAACCTACTAGATCTAAGTGTATTTCATTCCTTTACCTTTTGTCCAAAGCCAAGGCTTGGAAGCCCCCGCTTGTGGTTTTTCCCTCAAAAATCCTGTTCCCTTGGAGCTGGCAGTCACTCTCCCAACCTGTTATGTTGGAAGGGATTGTGACCCAAGCTCGAGCTTGTGTGTTTTGCATCAGACTCATGTTCCTGGTGGTCTCGGGGGGGGGGGGGACAGGAGTGTCTCGTGATCTAGGCATAACAATAGTTACCAAGAAAGATAAGAAGGCCATCCGAGTTTCTGGGGCTCTGAGAGCTCAGAGCCATTGATAGCTCTGGGAAACGTGTAGCGGGCCCCAGACCTTAGCACGTCTGAGTCTATGATAGAAGTACCATTCAGGCTGTCAAACTCAGCAGAGAAAGTACCACCTGCCCAAAGGCCTAAACCATCAAAGTCCATATAGTTCTGAGAAAGTCTCAAAATGTACTAACCTTGCTTTTTGGCTTCTATAGTTCCACATCTGGGTAACCATTTTTGTTAAACGAAGTATGTCAACCCAGAACATAGTCTTTGTGCTTACAAGCTCACCCTGAGAAAAGCTAGGGGCTGCCCTAAGATCCTGAGCACCCAGTGTAGTCACTGGCTAAGAAAGACTTTCAGTTGGCTTCAGTGCATGTCTGAGCAGTCTGAATAACCCCTAACAAAGAAACTGCCTGGCCCCAAGAACCAAAGGAGAATCTCGGGGTTACAGGGACAAGGGACTAAGAGAAGCCAGAATCAAGGTCACGAGGCCATATGTCCTCAGAGCTGAAACATAACTCCAAGTAAGCTCAGGACCACAGGCCATCCTGAGACTAGGGCACTAGCTCTGGACAGGACCCATCAGCCAGCCAGGCCAACATGTTATTCCAACCAATTGACCTTGATCTAGAAGCTAAGCTATCTTTATTTAGAAAGCAGGAAGAGCTGCCATGGGGGACGGAGCCCAGGCTACGCGTGTGATCTGTGGAGTCATCAAGTCTAATCTGAGACTAGGCTCTGGTTAATCAGAAACTAGGTTTCTAAAAGACATAGGGCTAAGGCGAGGGAGGAAGACACTGGCACAGTGGAGTTTTCCATTTCTTTCCTTTCTGCAACTTGGTTTGAGAACTCAAACTCAAATTCAAACTCAAAAAAAAAGTCTTTCTTCATCTTGAACAAGACCTAGAAGGAGAAGAAAGAAATGAAGACCTTCTCGGATTCCAGAGTTTCCCTATTCAGTCTTGATCTGCACAGGCACCCTAAACCCAGATGTGTATGTTCAGCAGCGGCGGCAGCAGCAACGGCTGCATTAGCGATACAACAGTAGTCTGCAAGACATTAACCCACACCCCTAATCCCAGCCACTGAGGAGGCTAAGGCAAGAGGACTGTGAGTTAGGGGCCAGCATACCCTACAAGATAAGACCCCATCAAGAAAGAAGAAAGAAGCCAAGGTTTTAATATGGTTGCATCTTTCAGTCCCTGGTGAGAAGTATGCAAATAAAACAGGCTTTGTGATTGTCAACCACTTTCTTCAGGAAGCCACGTTGTCCATCATTCGCCCCTGCCCCTGCTTCTCACTACTCTCAGTCATCAGAACTTCAGGGACCTATTTTGCTCTCCTGGACTCCGTTTGAGCCAATGTAGGTTTGTTCCAATGCCTTGATTCAGGCTGGCTCTTTAGGAGACAGAGAAACCAAGCTGCAGATCTTTTTCTTTTTCTTTTTTTTTTTTTTTGACTATTTTGTTGTTGTTTTTCTACTTTGCATAGAGAAAAATTTTCATTTCTATCATTGAAATTATCAGTTTTTTTTCTTTAATTACTTTAGGCTATGTTTAGGTGGCATTCCATACTACACTACTATGTTGTTTTTCAAAACCCTTTCAAGTTTCACCGTAAACTTTTATTATCTAATTTTAATCAAACTTTACATAAATCATATACAGAAATAAAACATAGCCATTTCAAGGGTACCCTTCAATGAATTTTGAGAAAGTGCACACAATGAGTTCTCCGCACTACAGTTGGTATTTCGTATGGGGCTCAGCTGGACAAGGTTGAAGTCAGTCATCTCCGGATAGCCAATTATTTGTGCTCGGCCTATGATGATAGACTCCCTTTTCTCAGCGAGGTTTTAAAAGTCTCCCCTGATTTGGCTGATTCCAGGTCTTATAAGGAGGTCAAGTAGCCCTCAGAGCAGATTATGGGCCAGACCAGTCCCTTGATAAGGAAACTGTTCTAGCAAGAATCTAGGAATTCCTAGAAATGCCTCACCCTGCTAAAGAAATAGTCCAGCAGTGACCTTTAATTGTGTTTGGATATCGGCCCCCAACCCATAGCATAATTAAGTACTGTATTTTTCTTCTTGTCATAGGACCAAAAAGTATCCCTGACCCCTGACCCCAGCTAATCAAACACTTTTACCCTCGAAATCCCTCCCTCTACCCAGGGTTTATATTGCCCTTGATTTCACATGGATAAAGATTTGAGTTTTCTCAGTTCAAGACTGTCTGAGGTTTGTCATTTATCCTCACCGGGCCTGCCCTCCGGCCGCTGAGCCTGGGCCTTGCCAGGTTTGGGCCTCACCAGGCCTGTGTCTTGGCTGCAAACCAAACAGGGACGGGCTTTGGCCGGCACCTCTGCTGTGCTTAGCACAGCAACTTGACCAAGACTATTTCCACCTCCCACTGAATATGCATCCCTCTACAGACAATCCCCTTTCCTACCTCCACAGCCCAACACTGACCTCAAAGAAAGAATGGCATAGGAATTGTATGAGTGTCTCTGTGTCTTAGTCTCTCGTTGAGCCTAATGTTGTGGGATTTATTCAAGCTGTATATGTCTTCTTTCCTTTTAATATTTTGTTTGGTGCTGAAGACTGAACCCAGCCAGGGCTTTGTGTATGCCAGGCAAGTTTTCTCTTCTTGAGATACAGCCACTCCCAGCCCTTCCCCAGTTTTACTTTGAGATAGGGTCTCACTAAGTTCCTCCAGCTGGCCTTGAAATCACTATAGCCCATGCTCCCCTTGAAGTGTCAATCCTCCTACTTCAGCCTCCTGAGTAGCTAGGATCACAGGTCTGTGCCACCATGCCCAATTTTCCTTGTTCAATTGTTAAGTATAATTTCTGGATAAGCCAGAATTTGTTCATCTACCCACCTATTGGACACTTCCCAGTTTTTTTGTTTTTATTAATAATTCTTTTTTTACTTTATAGTTTTGTTTTCTTGTGAGTTAATTTTTAATAGATGTTTTAAGCCTGGACAATAAAAAGCACAAAGTTCACATCTACCACCTCTCCCACATACACACAGCCTAGCCCAATATCAATTTTCTGCACTACAGCGGCATATTTGTTAAAACAAACCAACACATTCTCAGGGGCCAGTGTTTGAAGTTGACACTGAAGTCATGCTATTGGGTTTGGATGATACATACTGCCATCACAGCATCACATAGAGTGGGCACAAATCCTGTGTTCCGCTTGTTTTTCCTTTTCTAATCTATGACCGCTAGGAACTGATCCTCTTACTGCCTGCCTAGTTTTGTCTTTTCTAGAATATCTGTTTATGTGCTTAACTTCCATCTGAATATCTTCTTTGGCAGGGTGTCGTGTCTTAATCTCACATTTTAGAGTGAGTTGAATAGATCTTTTTTGGTTGAGTTGAGTTTTGAGACCTCTTCATATACTTTTGTGTTGGTGTTTTGTGACTGTGACAAGCACTCAGAAAGATGCAGGATGAAAACTTTATTATGGATCTTCATTTCAGAGTTTTCAGTCCAAGGTCAACTGGATCTATGGCTTTAGGCATGAAGCTGGTAGACTATTATAAGGTTAGGAGCATGTGGGAGGAAAGATACTCACCTTAAGGTCATCAAGGAGCAGAGAAGGAAGAGAAAGCAGGGAGGAAGGAGAGGAGGAAAGCAGAAAATGGAAAGATGATAAGAGAAGGGGGAAATGGGAAGGGAAGAAAAAGATGAAGGAGCCAGGGCTAAATACAGTTCTCAAAGACACATCCCAGTAACCTCCTTCCTCCAGCCTTCCCTACCTACTAGTTACACTATCCTCAGAGGATGCTATCAAATTATGAGCCCATCAGTGGACTCATCCATTGATTAGGTTAGATCTCAAATTCAATAAACTCTCAAGTGGATACAAGCTATGCATGATGGCACAGACCTGTAATCCAGTACTAGGGACTCTGAAGCAAGAGGAGCTTGAGTCTGAGACCAGTCTAGGTTATAGAGCAAGTTCCAAGGCAGCCAGGGATACAAAGTAAGACCCTATCACAGAAACAACAACAATAAAAAATAAAAGTAAGATTTAACAGTAGGGATCAAGCCTTCCACACAAGGGCCTTTTGAAGAGATCCTTCATAGATCCTTCATATCTATACTAAAACATCTTGGAGAATAAATAGTCTTGTATTTTCTTGTTGCTGGGACTAAATACCTGACCAGAACCCAATTAAGGGAGAAGCATTACTTTGCTTATTTTTGTTAATTTGGTTCATTACAGCTCAAAGAAATACATTCCATCATTGTGGAAAGGCATGGCAGCTGGAGCAGAAAGCAGCTGCTCACATTTCATCTACAGTCAGGAAGCAGGAAGCAGGCAAAACATTCATACACATAAAAATAAATAAATAAATCTAATAAAACCTATTTTAAAAAAGAAATTCACCTTTCTCCTACTGATCTGAAGCGCTTTTAAAAACTAAATTTTCATGTGCATTTGGACCAAAGCCATTACCTTGTATCGTTTTGTTGTGTTTTTTTTTTTTTCTGAGACAGGGTGGTTCTGACTCTCCTGGACTCGCTTTGTAGACCAGGCTGGCCTCGAACTCAGAGATCTGCCTGCCTTGGCCTCCCCAGGTGCTGGGATCACAGGTGTGCGCCACCACGCCCAGTACCTTGTAGTTTCTTGAAATAGAGGGTGCCTGAGAATCTTTAGACATGGTAGAGTCCATAAGTTATTTTGGTGCCATGCATGAGCTCACCATGTCCTTGAGTGCGTATTAAACTGCTGTGGGACCGCATTGATCCAGAAGTTCCTTAAGGGTGACTGAAGCATCCCAGAGAGCAGAGGCCATTAACCTGGGAGCTCTGGGCACGCCTCCTCCTTCTCAAGCTGGCCGTCTGCTAAGGGTAGGAATAGTAGCACATCTCTCAGGAAGGAGGAAGGAAAAAAAAAAAGATATTCCTTCTCATCAGTCAAAGGGCTCCTGTGAAGCTGGCGATCCTCTAGGGAGGACTGCACCGCTTTAGTGAATCACTGGCTACCTGCCTGGAGTGTTGGCCACACCTTCTTCCCTCTTGGCTGTCTCTCTCCCTCTTAAAACTGTTTCTGGCACCACGGCTCCCTGTGACCATGTGTGCCATGGGCCAAGGGAAATAATGACTCCCTGTGTTTGAGCCAGTGCTTACCTTCTGGCCAGCAGAAAACCGCTTGGAGATAGAACAGCCTCACCCACAGCCAACCATCTCCAGAGGTCCTAAGTGCCTCCTGAGCAGACTGCTGCTGAGTCCAGGTGGGGAAAGAGCATCTTCAGCTTGACGCTACCTCCTGCACTCCTCATCTTTTTCTGGGCTGCCTTGCTTCTCCCAGCTTCACCAACTGCCTTTGTCTTCTTTCTTTCCTTCTCATCATTTTGTTTTCCTTATCATATCTATATTATATAATTATACATACATATGTTATATATGATTTATTATGTGTGTACACATCTTATGCAATATAGTATATGTAATATAATATAAATTAACATGTTTGCTGCTTTAGCCAGAAGGGCATAGGACAGAACTAATCAGAGTCTTGGGGTAGGATATTCTGGTGGAACATGAAAGAGGATCATGAAAACAGAACTCAGGGACTTTCGATAGTGAAGTAAATCAAGTGGGCCAGTGTTGCAATGGATGATGCATCTAGCAATGAGTCAGGAAAAAAATGACACAAAATAAGATTACTTAGTGCTGACTAGAGTTGAAAATTGCAAGAATTCATGATTAACCTATCACTGAGAACAAGTTCATAGACTGTTATTATTAATAACGCACTGTACAGATACATGCTCCCTTTCAGCCACTCCATCTTAATATGGCCTGCAGCCTGAAGGGGTAATGCCTGAGGCAGGAGGCAGTGCTCTAAACTGCCCTGGGCTGGAGTTACAGGCACCTACAGCTTCTCATCTTTACAGCGATGATGACACCACTCAGTTCTCTTCCTAGATTGTCATGATGATACAAAGTTTCTTACATACAGTAAGCATGTGACACATTCCTACGATTGTATGCACTTGATTAATGGAAGTTTATTCTACTCATATTATCCAATACCCGCAGAAGTGTCCTTGTCCCAAGCATTAAGCCTCATGGGCTAGCATCTCTATGGTGATTAATTAATTTGGGCTAAACAATATTTTTGTAAGAGGTGCCATGTAATTCTTCCTTATTCCTTCCAATCACTCTGCTCTTGCTCCTGGCCTTCCCATCATCCAACAGAATATGTTATTTCCTCTGAAATCACCGTCCAAGTTGCCACTGTCTGTCTCTCCTCACGGATCTCCTATTTCCTTTCTTGTCCTCCTTCTATCCAATGTCCACATTACCTGAACAATTTTTGGAAAGTGAGAGCTAGGCCCTCATACCAACTCATTTAAAACCTCCAGTAGTTTTCCATGTCTCTGAAAATTCTTGCAGTGACCTACATTATGAGCTGGTGCCTGCTTCCTCTTCTTCAGCCCCAATGTGTGCCTCTGTTCCTTAAACCTACTCAGGGCCTTCATGCTTTCTATGCTCAGATCAAGTATTTGATCTCTTCTTCTGATTTATACCCTCCAGGAAAAAAAAAATCACATGTTGTAGTACTAACTTCCAATCCCTGCAAGAATGTGACTTCTTTTGTAGAAAGGGCCTTTACAGAGGTAGCTAAGGTAAAAATTAGGTTATTCATGTGAGATCTAATTTTTTTAAAAAGGTATATTTCTTTGTCAGAGGAGATCTTGACACAGGCACACTCGGTAACAACTATGTGACATGACAATCAGAAGGGAGCCATCTGCAAGCCAAGGAGAGGCCTCAGAGAAAAACTCTGTTAACATTTGTATTGAAGTTCTGTGTCGAAGCCCCTGGTCTGTTCCACTTCATCCTGGCATCCCTAACATACAGCTACAATCCCTGCCCACATCTTCACACAGTTGCTTCCTTTTCATTCTCATTTCTCAGTACAAATGACACATGCACAGACAGAATGTCCCTGCCAATGCCTTCTTAACAACTCTTCTTTCTTTTGCTTGTTTTCTTCACAGTAATATACCTTGCCTGGTGACCAGCACATTGTTGTTTTTCCACTAGAATCCAACTTTGGTAAGAGATGGCTGCCTTAATCTGCCACCTGGGCTAGGATGGAGCCTAGCACAGAGAGGGCAAATGGGAAATATGCATTGAATGTCCATACTGACAAGTATGTAAGAGGCTACAAATATAAGGCACTGCAAGCCTAGAGAAGTATGTTGCCTGCTACGAGCCAGGAATCCTGGCACTCAAAAGGTGCCTGAGCAGAGGCTGTAGATGAAGCATGGTCTGGAGAGTTCAGAGGAAAACTGTGCAAGCAGAAAGGGGAGGGGAATGTTCCAGAGGAATGCCTGCGAGCACAGAAGAGAGCAAGAACTGTGTGACAGGTACCATTGACCTGCAGTAACTTGTATTTACCCTGAAAGGGTGGGAGGGTATGAAGGAGAGGCAAACAGGCACTTCAACATGAAAGGCTAAGTGCCAAAGTCAGTAACTTGAACTTTCTTCTTTCTCTTCCCACTCATTCTTCTGCCTTATAAGTAGGAGGGAAAGTACAACTCAAAGATTTGTTGATAAAAATTAACTAAGTGAATTTAGTTGCATATCTGTGTACACAAGTTTTGCTTCAGCCTTTGACCCAAGTGGATTCTGCAGTTTCTCAACCATATTCACACTTCGGCTAGTTTGTGACTTCTTTAGCTAACTGCCCCTTACAAGCACATACTTGGAAATGTCAATTCATTGGCATAACCTGTTTGCCCACATCAAAGTAGAGTTGTGCACACAATTTATAGGAAACAAATTATTTAGCTGTTTATTCACTCAAGCCCAAAGCAATCCTATAGTTCAGCTAAAAAGACTAATTTTCAATTTTAATTTTTTTGTTCTCAGAGAACACAGTCTATGACTTCAATCCTCCTAAAATTTTTGAGATGTATTCTGTAGCTCTGATACAATCTGTATGGTGAATGCTCCGAGTTCCATGTGATAAATGTTCCATGTGTAAGAATGTGAATTATTCTGGGTATGTAGGAACACACCTGAAGTCTCAGCCCTTGGGAGGTAGAGGCAGAAGGAGTTCAAGGCCCATTTCAGCTACAAAGTTCAAAACCAGCCTGGGTTACAAGATTCCCTCCATTCAAAATGACCACCACAGAGCTGGCAAATGTGGGTTAAATTCCCAGACTTCACATGAAGAAAAGAAAGAACCGACCCTTTCAAGTTTTTGGTCTCTATATGCATGCTGTAGGCTGTACATTTACTCCCCCTGCCCAACACACAAATAAAATAAATGAAAAGGTATTTTAAAACGGGGGCTGGAGAGATGGTTAAGAGCACTGGCTGCTCTGCCAGGAGGTCCTGAGCTCAACTCCCAGCAACCACATGGTGGATCACAACCATCTATAGTGAGATCTGGTGCCCTCTTACAGAGTACAGGCATATGCGCAGGCAGAACACTATATGTATAATAAATAAATAAATCTTTTTAAAAAACCAATAACAACACACACACACAAAAGGTGCTACTGAGAAGCAGTCAATCAATGTCAGGATAAGTGATTGACAGTGCTGTTCAAAGCTCATATATGCTATTTCTGCCTATTTGTTCTATCAGTTATTCAAACAAGCATGCTGGGGGATCTGGCTGTAATTCTAAATTCGTCTGTTCTCGCTAGATAGCCCTGTCAGTTTTTGCTAACTGAACTGTACCACAATGAAATGACTTTCAGGAATAACATGGTGACATTCATTGCTGTGAAGTCTATTTCATTTCATTTTAACCTAGCCAAGACAGCTTTAACTACTGTTAGGATGACATGTGCGGTGGTTTGGGTAAAAATGCCCCCCCCCCATAGCTCATAGGGATTGGCGATATTACGAGGTGTGGCCTTGTTGGAAGAAGTGTGTCACCTGGGAGTGCGGGTTCAAATGCTTAAGTTTCAAATGCTTAAGCCAGACCCAGTGTCCCTCTTCCTGCTTCCTGCTGACCTAGATGCAGAACTCTCTGCTACTCTGCAGCACCATGCCTGCCTGCATGCTGCCATGATAATAATGGATTAAACCCCTGAACTGTAAGCCAGCCCCAATTAATTGTTTCCCTTTGCAAGAGTTGCCATGGTCATGGTGTCTCTTTACAGCAATAGAACACTGACGAAGACAGAAGCTGGTACCAGGAGTGTGGTTGTGCTGTGACAGGCCTGACCGTGTTTCTTGGTGGAGTGTAAACTGACTTTCAGACTTTGGATTAAAAAAAAACAGTTGAACACTTTTAAGTAGGGCTTAATATGCCAAACTAGTAAAAGCAAGGGAGACAGCGCTGCTGAGAACAATGTAGATTAGGGCAGCCCAGCCCAAAAGATTTCAGAGGAGAAAAAATGTTAATAAGTGGCCTCGAGATCATTCTTGTGATATTTTGGTGAAGAATGTGGCTGCTTTCTGCCTTTGTCCAAAAAATCTGCCTGAGGCTAAATTGAAAGGTTTTGGATGAATGGTGATAGCCAAGGACTAATGGCACTAGGAAGGCAGAGCTTAGGGTGAGCTGTGCCTATGGTTACTAATGACAAAAGAGCTTCCTGAGGACTCTACCCAGTTTGGCCTGGTTTGTGAGAGTTTCCATTTTTATCTGAGGTGAAAAGGCACTAATCTTTGATGCTAACCCCAAGTACAATAAGCTTCTCTGTCGCCTACCTATTTGCCTAACTATTAAGCCTGTTAAGAGGTGGTGGCCTGGGATGGAGTCTAAAGAAGATGAGAACCCAGCCAGGTGTGGTGGCACATACCTGTGATCCCAGCACTCGGAGTAGGAGAGGGAGGCAGAGGCAGATGGATTTCTGGGAGTTTGAAGGCAGCCTGGTCTACAAAGTGAGCCCAGGACAGCCAAGGCTGCACAGAGAAAAGGCTACACAGGCTACCTTGAGAAAAAGGAAAGGAAAGGAAAGGAAAGGAAAGGAAAGGAAAGGAAAGGAAAGGAAAGGAAAGGAAAGGAAAGGAAAGGAAAGGAAAGGAAAGGAAAGGAAAGGAAAGGAAAGGAAAGGAAAGGAAAGGAAAGGAAAGGAAAGGAAAGGAAAAAGGAAAGGAAAGATAAGAACTCATTTTCCAAAACCCAGCCCTAGAGGGAAGCAGCCTCCTGTAAAACTCAGCAGCCCATCACACCCTTCACCAAATACTGTTTACCAAGAATCTGTCTACGCCCCTTCTCACAGCACCTCTGCCAACCCAGAAGCCGAGCCCCTAAGCAATGACCCTTGACCATGGCTGCTGACTTGGCACTGAAGTTGTGCCAGGTATTGTAGGGGAGAGAAAATACTAAACAAAATTTTGGCTTTGGGAGGCGAAAGACAAGCCAGCAATGAGAAACTGTTAAAGATAGTCCAAGGGCCTTCCCAGCGTTTCACTTCCTCACTGGGGACCAAGCCACAGAGAGTAAAGAGAACCTACCGGCATCGTGGTACTTTGTCACAGAACTTTACAAAATGGGGGAGAATGCTAAAGTTCCTAAAGGTTTTTGAAAGTAGAAGTCAGAGAAGCAGGCAAATAGGAGATTGGAGTATGAACCCAATCTACATTGACTATAACCAGAGATGGAGTAGATGATGTAGGATGCAAGGAGGGAAAGCGAAAGGGATGCAGGGAGGAAAAGAAGCTCCCCATGCAGGAATCTGGTTCGCATTTCTCACTTGTTGAGAGACAAGAATCTCTTCACTGATGAAGGAAAAACTAGGAAAAACAAAATAGCAAGCAGACAGAAACACCTGAAGGATTGCTAAATGACACAACAATCCTTTTTTTCTTTTTTTTCTTTTCTTTTTTTTTTTTTTTTTTGAGACAGGGTTTCTCTGGGTAGCCTTGGCTATCTTGGGCTTGCTTTGCAGGGCTGGCCTCAAAGTCACAGAGATCCACCTGCCTCTACTTCCCCAAGTGCTGGGATTAAAGATGTGGGCCACCATGCCTGCTACAATCCTTTTACTAACAACAACAACAACAACAAAAAGTCTTAAATAGTATCAAACAGAAAAGGAGAGGGCTTCAGGTTTTAGGAACATTTCTTGCTCTTCTAGAGGACCCAAATCAACAGCAGCTTAGAAAACCTAGAACCTAGGAAGGAAAAAGAAAGTATGGGTGACATCTTTTGGGGTTCCCAGTGAAAACTGAATATCCTTCATCTTCATCCCACGTTGATCCACTTAGAAGACTGAATTTAGTTTAAAAAAAAAATCCTAGTAGTTTCTAAACCTCTGTGGCCAGGACCCTGCCTGGCCTTTCTTACACCCACACTTAAGTCAGTTACAAGTTCAACTCTCCAACGTCCATCCCGTTTGTCTTTCTAAGCGAGGATTGATCATCTTACCCTGGGTCCTCCTTCTTATTTAGCTTCTTTAGATGTACATATTTTGGTATGTTTATCCTATCTTTTAGGTCTAGTATCCACTTATAAGTGAGTATATACCGTGTGTGTCTTTCTGCCTCTGGGATCCCTCACTCAGGATAATCCTCTCTAGATCCCACGATTTGCCTGCAAATTTCATGATTTCCTTGTTTTTAATTGTTGAGTAATATTCCATTGTGTAAAAGTATCACAATTTCTGTATCTATTCCTCCATAGGGAAGAACAGGGAACAGGACAGGAGCCTACCACAGAGGGCCTCTGAAGAACTCTGCCTAGCAGTGTATCAAAGCAGAAGCTGAGACTCAGGATCAAACTTTGGGCAGAGTGTAGGGAATCCTATGAAGGAGGGGGGAGTTAGTGGGACCTGGAGAATACAGGAGCTCCAAAAGGACCAAATATGTCTGGCCACAGGGGTCTTTTCTAAGACTGATTCTCCAACCAAAGACCATGCATGGATATAACCTAGGGCCCCTGCTCAGATGTAGCCCATGGCAGCTCAGTATCCAGGTGAGTCCCCTGGTTGGAGAACAGGGACTGTCTCTGGCATGAACTCAGTGGCTGGCTCTTTGACCTTCCTCTCCCCCCCTCCCCCCCTCCCGCTGCCCCAGAGGGAGGAGCAGCCTTGCTAGGCCACGGAGGAGGGCATTGCAGTCAGTCCTGATGAGACCTGATGGGCTGGGATTGGATATAAGGGGAGGAGGACCTCCCCTATCAGTGGACTTGGAGAGGTGCAGGGAGGGGATGGGGGAGGGAGGACAGGATTGGGAGGGAATGAGGGAGGGGACTACAGCTGGGATACAGGTGGATAAACTGTAACTAATATAAAAAATAAAAATTTAATTAAAAAAAAAAACCTCTTCAACTCTTTGTTTGTTTTGTTGTACTTTTCAAGACAGGATTCTTTTCTGCCCAGGACTCACTTTGTAGACCAGGCTGGCCTCAAACTCACAGAAGTGTGACTGCCTTGGCCTCCTGGAGTACTGGGACTAACTGGCTGTGCCACCCGGCTACAAGCTCAACTCTTAGTGACTTTCCAGAGGATTCCTGGAAAGTCACCCTTTAGCTGACTCCACTTACCGCTGTGGCATTCTGGGAAACCTCAAACTCCTATTCAAAAACAATTGGCCCCTAGTCCTGCTGGATAGCATGCCACATGGCTAACATCCTCTCGATGCATGATTACAGATAACCATCCTCTGACTCAAGGCTGACCACCTGACCAACTGGCACATGATAAAGGGATAGGGTTTGACATTAACTACCAAACTTCATCAAGAGTAGCTAGGATAGAAACAGATATCCATAAGCCCCTTGGGCCTCACCTGCCCCTACTCTCTACTCCACAAAATCATTTCCTTTTTTTAAATATTATTTTATTAGTGTGTGTGTGTGTGTGTGTATTAAGTAGGTCTTAGATCCCTTGAAGCTAAACTTATAGCTGTTTGTGAACCTCCTGACGTAGGTTCTGAAATCTGAACTAGGTTCTCCAATAGAATAACAAATTCTCTTAAACTATTGAGCCATCTTCCCTAGCCTCCTTTTTTAACTGTATTTTATTTTATTATTGAGAGGTGGTGTGGCTAGTTTTATGTCAACATGACAAAAGCTAGAGCCATATGGAAGGAGGGAATGTGAAAATGTCCCCATAGGATCCAGCTGTAGGGCATTTTCTTCATTAGTGGTTGATGAGAGAGGGCCCAGATCATTATAGGTGGTGCCACCCCTGGGCTGGTGGTCCTGGGTTCCGTAGGAAAGCAGGCTGAGCAAGCCATGAGGAGAAAGCCAGCAAGCAACATCCCTCCACGACCTCGGCATCAGCTCCTGCCTCCAGGTTCCAGGCATGTTTGAGTTTCTGCCTCAACTTCTTTCAATGATGAACACCGATGAAGTGTAAGAAACCCTTCCTCTGAAACTTGCTTTTAGTCAACAGGACTGGAGAGATGGTTCAGCAGCTAAGAGCACCGACTGCTCTTCCTGAGGACCCAGGTTCGGTCCTCAGCAGCCACACGGCAGCTGTCTGTGACTCCTGTTCCAGGGGATCCTTTAAAAAATAGAAAGGGAAAATACCTTACTTGCTAAGTTGTCTGGCCTGTCCTTTTTATTTTTAAAGATTTATTTGTTTATTTTATGTGTATGTGTGTGCCTGCTTGTGTGTATGTGTGATACATGTATGCAGTGCCTGAGAAGAACAGAGAGAGTGACAGATCCTTTGGATCTGGAATAACAGGAATTGTATGCTACCCACGTGGGTGCTGGGAACCAAACCTGGGTCCTATGGAGGAACAAGCAAGTGCTCTTATCCACTTAGCTACCTTTCCAGCCTGTATGCATGTATCTATGTATGTATGCATTGAAAGACAGTCTCACTGTGTTACTCGGGCCGGCCTGGAACTCACCATGTAGACCAGGCTAGTCTCAAACTCACAGAAATCTTCCTCCCTCTTTCTCCTCAGTGCTGAAGTAAAAGGTGAGTAACAGTAAACCTGGGCACTTCCCCCACCATGTACACACATATGCTGAAATATTAGATTACTGAGACTACTCCAGGTAGTGGGCATCAACCACCTTATACCACTTCCCCCAGGTTACTGAACTCCTACCATGTAACAGCTCCATAGGACTAACTTTCTAAATTACAGCCTTATATCCTATCCAGGACCCTCACTAATCTGTTAAGATTGGAGGCTTCCCCCTCTAAACTCAGTGACCCCTTTCTCAAGGCTCAGAGACCCCTGCCCTCTAAAAGCTCAACCTTCCTAATGCTGTTACCCTTTAATACAGTCCCTTATGTTGTGGTGACCCCCAACTATAAAACTACTACTTCATTGCTAGTTTATAACTGTAACTTTGCTACTGTTATAAATCGTAATGTAAATATCTGATATGCAATCCCAAAGCAGTTGTGACCCACAGGTTGAGAACCGCCGCATAAACTACATGGAGATGAGAAATTGTCTTTGTCCTGTAGTTGCTGTTGAGTCTCCTGTCTCAGCTTCCCCTGGTGGGAATGGCTGGCCTTAGGCAGAACCAGAGGGCCTGAAATTTGTCTAAGCATATCCGTCTACTGAACCTGAATTTTTATTATTTTAAACACTGAACGGTTCAGATTCCAAGCCCCCACCACCAAGCCTGGCTTCCAGTGTAACTCGGTGCCAGCAGGATACTCACATCACTGTATAACTGTCACCATTTTCAGATTTTCCTGTTATCCCAGACTGAGCTACATCCTCACTAAAGATTAAACTTCCTACAACCTTTCTCTCCCAGGAGCTTCCAATTCTGCTTCTATCTCTAGGATTTGGTCTTTCTTTTTTCTACCTTTCTTTCTTTTTAGAAAAAGAAGAAGAGATGTGGAACTAAAAGCTAAAAGCAAAATCTTATAGTCACTTAGGGAGAAAAAATGAAGAGCTAGGAAGGTTGGGGAGTCTGACATTTTTCCTCATAATCTTCCTAGTAGTATATATTTGCTTTATGACCATGGGCACTGCCTGCATACTTTTATTGTGGTTAAAAATCTACAATATAAAATTTTACACATCAACCACTATGGAACATAAAATTTATTGGTGTTAAATACATTTGTGAGTTAGGTGTGCTGGTGCATGCTTGCAAATCCCCACACTCAAAAGAGGGGGGTTTTAAGTTTCAAGCCAACTTAGGACGCATATAACAAGTTCAAGGTGAGCTTAACATATGTAGAAAGACTGTCTGAAAAATTCCAGAGCTCAGCATGCAATTCTGTGATGTGCAGAGCTAGCCTGCACAAGGCCATGAATTTAATACCCATCAACAAAATACAGAGAGGCAGACAAACCAACAGATAGAGACAGAGACAGAAGGGGGGCAGAGAGACAGAGAGGGAGAAGCGTAGAGACAGAACAGGAGAGACAAAGAGAGAAAGAGAGAGAATAGTGTACATTCACATTATTGTATGGCCGTCATCATCATCAATGCCTGCATTTTTCTATCATCTTAAACTGAAATTCTGTACCCATCAAGCAACAGCTCTCCTTTCCTGACCCTTCTCTTCCCCTTCCCTTGGTGACCATTTTCCTACTTTCTTTTTCAGTGGCTTGACTATACTTCATATTAGTGAAACATAAAAAATCTGCTATTTTATGTCAGGTTAATTTCACTTAAAATTTCTTCATGCTGCAACATGTATCACAATTTCTTTCCCTTTTAAGATGAGTAACATTTCTCTGTATGCATTCCACCATATGTAGTTCTCTAGTAGTGTACTTGTGGGGAAACCCCTCCAGCTGTACTAGATGATGCTGTTGTGAGCATCCAATCATCTCTTTGAGCGCCTGTTTTCTAGTCTTGGGGTATGTTCCCCAAAATGGAACTGCCAATGTAAAAGGAACTTTCATTCACGTGTTTCAATTGTTGTCTCTGAGGCTTACTACTTCTGTCTACTAACCTAGGCCTAGTCCTGGAAGCTTCTAGCCTCTGTACAATCTAACCTAGGCCTAGAATGTTTTCTGACCCTGAGACTTACTTACTTCTTAATACGCTCACTCCTTGTTCTTGCTGAGCTCTGGGCTGGCTAGTTCAACTCAGTTGTTCTGACTCAAACTCCTCTCCCAGCTGACTTCTTAATTGCTCTGCCTGGCCTCAAAGCAACTCCAACAATCTGCTCTAACCTCCTGGTTCCTTCTCATTCTCCAGCTTATTCTGTCTCCACGGTTCTCTCTATCTGCATCCTGCCTCTCTATTACTGTCCTGGTAAAACTACCTCTTCTCCCAGCATTGCCCCTTAAGTAGCTTCCCTTTCCTCTCTCCTCTCCTGAGAGTTGGGTGTATCTTATTCTGTCAAATCTTTCTCTGATTCATCACTTTTTCTGCCACTCAGTTAGACATCACTTTCAAACAGGAGTGCTTCCTTCTACAAACTAACTTTGCCTTCATCATTTGGGATTAAAGGCATGTACCACTACATCTGGACCTAAGCTTTTCCTTACCTGAAACTTGCTCTATACTAGGTTGGCCTTGAACTCAGATCTGCTTGCCTCTGTCTCCTGAATTAAAGGTATGTTTGTATTCCAGCTGTAGCACACAGAACTATAAGTTCTTTGGATATTATCTCTTGCCAGAACAGCAAGGTTCTGAATCAATATTCCTACACAGATAGAAACTATGGAAATTCTGCTTGACTTTCTGAGGAAGCGCTATGAAGTCCCTCAAAGCAGTTCCAACATCTTGCATTCCTTCCAGCAGTAAGCAAGAGTTCAAACTTTTCAATACCTTTGTTTTTAGGGGCTTTGTATCTATTTAGTCATCCTATGAGAAGACATAGTATCTCATTTTGATTTTGATCTCTATTGCCTTGGTGACTTATGGAATTAAATGTATTTTTCATGGCCTGTGACCATTTATTTTTAATTTTGTTATAAAAGCCATTCAAGTGCTTTCCTTATTCTGTTTGATCTGGAATGTTTATTTGACTACACTGATTTGTTTGTTTGTTTGTTTCATTTTGTTTTGCTTTGCTAAATAAAGATTTAGGGGCAGTGAAATGGTTCGGTAGGTAAGCACATGGAATGGGTAATTTTAGTTGTCAATTTGGTTACATCTGGAATAAACTAAAACCAAAGCAGCTGGCTACACTTGGGGGAGGTTCTTGATCAGATTGTTTGAAGTGGGAAGACCCACTCTGCCTCTGGATCTTTTTAGATCAGAAGGCATATCCTAAATCCGGGTCCTTTGAGGTCAGAAGGCCCACCCTAAATCTGGGTCATTTGAGGAGAGAAGGCCCACCCTAAATTTGAGCCATCCTTTCTGGTGGCAGCCCATATAGATGTCCTAAAAGAAAGAAACTTTTGAGTTTTTTTTTCCTGCATTTCCTCTCTGGTGCTGGCAAGTTCATCTATCCTGCTGCTGAGGAATTCCTTCACTAGTATTAGAACCTACTTCTTACATTCTACATCTTTGAAATTCTAGCATAGACTGAAGACCAACTGAGACATCTACTCTCACCATATGAACAACTACTACTGCCCAATTTTTGGCCTTTCCATTGGTAGACAGTCATTTCTGGACTAGCAGGACCACAGCCTGTATGCTAATAAATCTATTTTTAAACTGTATAGATTCATTCTATCAATTCTGTTCTTCTAGATAACTCTGACTAATACAGATTTAATAATAATTGACAAATTACAGTTTCTCTAGAACCAGAAGTGGTTCTAGAGAAAGGCATGAATTGTTGTAAGTATTTGGAACAGGCTTTCCACATTGCTGATGTCTCCAGTTACTGACGCCTCACCTAGAAGCATGGAGATCATGAATAACCCATGGTATGAACTATTTGAAGAACTTTTTAAGATAAATGCATTTGATTATCCTGATTCACCTATTGTGAGGAGCAAGGCATTTAGTGACTCTACATAAAACTTTTTTTAAAAAATGTCTCTGTGTAGCCTGTCTGGCCTCAAAGTCAGAGATCTGCCTGCCTATGCCTCCCCAGTTCTGGGATTAAAGGCATGCAACACCACAGCTGACTATACATAAATTTAGACAATTTGTGGAAAAAGGGAAAATGATGCTATCTGGTTGCTTTTTACATCTCTGGATAAATTGACAAAAGAATGAGATTCATGACAAAATTAACCAACTTCTAGCATTTCAGGATATAATGACAGAGAAAAAATAATTTACCTTGTGACACAATTGACTGGTTCCAAAAGTGCATGAACAGTCCAAAGGTTTCTAAGTGTGCCCTGGAAGCGAATCAGCAGCTGTAGAGCTTAAATTGCAGAAAACTAAATAGAAGTTCTCATTATAAAATTGGCTGAATCACAATGAAAACCCCAGTCCCAGCCTTGTGTGTTGATGGTTAAAGTAAGGGCAATGACAGTAAGGAAAGGAATCTTGTACCTTGGGATGGAGATGTGTAGGAGGTTGGGGCACAGAACTTTGATCAATGGGTCTCAACTTTCCTAATACTGTAATCCTTTAATACGGTTCCTCATGTTGTGGTGACCCTCAGTCACAAACTTGCTTCATTGCTACTTCATAACTATATGAATCTTAATGTAAATATCTGGTATGCAGGATATCTGCTATATGACCCCTTTGGGGGTTGAGAACCACAGCCTTCGACACTCAAGAGTTTATCTCACCTGAGGAAGTAGTCCCCCCGCCCCTTGGCAAAGGATGCATGCCCACCCCTGCAGTATTACCCTTCCCCCCTTTACCTGAGGACCTTGAAAAATACCTAAAGTTTTACTGTTAGCCTTTTCCCAATCCTTCCCCAGAGGGAACTGTTTTTTTTACAAGGGTAACTAACTGTACACTGAGAGGAAGGAAACAGTCAGACTTTCTGGGTCTATTAGAGACTCAAGAATTATTGTGAGCCTTCACTTCAAGTAGGGGCTTAGGGAGGCCAGGTGATTAATGGATTTTGGGTTGAAGTCTGACTCACAGTGAGTCTAGTATGGATCCCCTAACTTATCCTGTGGTTATTTCTCCAGTTTCAGAAAATATATAGTTAGAGTTTGGCAGAGTTTCCACATTGGTTCCCTGACTATAGAGTGAGGGCAAACAACCTACAGCCTATCGTAAAGGGTAGAATAGAAGGTGAGACATCTGGGAGGGACAAAGGATTCTGGGATAGAGCCAGGAGAAGGAGGATTGGCCCCAGGACATGAAGGAGAGAGAACAAGTACATACATGGAGCCTGAGCAGAGGTAACCAGCCACGTAGCAGAACAAAGATTAGAATAAACAGGATAATAAGTTATCAGCTGGTCAGGAACAAGCCTAGAGATATAGCCTAGGTATTTGTAAATATATTTTAAGTCTCAGAGTCATTTTTACGGGAACTTGGGTCAGAAAGAAAAGCACCTTTTTACAGACTATTAAGGTTGGAAACACCAAGTGGAAACCATTGAAGTTACCTCTTCTAGGTAAAATACCAAATTAAAAACAAATATCACATCCCTGGAGAAACTGCAGAAATTTGAGCCATTATCAAGACTTATTAGATGCAGGGATGTCCAGCCATGGTGGAGCATGCCTTTAAGGCCAGCACTCAGGAGGCAGAGGCTGGAGTTTGAGTCCAGGTCAGCCAGAGCTATACAGAGAAACCCTGTCTCAAAAAAGGGGGGGGGGACTCAGGGATGTTGGTTTTTACCACATCTCCCTTTAACTCTACCACCTGACCAGTGAAGAAGACAGAGAGATCATGGAGAATGACAATTGACTCTCAAAAGTGCAATCAAGTGGTGACTCCAATTGCAGCTGCTGTACCAGCTGTGGTGTCCTTACTTGAGCAGATTAACACAGCTCCTGGCACATGGCATGCAGCTACTGATCTAACAAAAGCCCTTTTCTCTGTAGCTATCCATAGGACCACCAAAAGTAATTTGCTTTCAGCTGGTAAGGCCAGCAGTATATTTTTACTGTTTTGCCTCAAGGGCATATTAACTCCAGCCATGTGTCACAACTTATGTGGAAGGGATCCTGATCATTCCTGTTCCACAAAATATCATATTGGTGTACTATACTGATGACATGTTTCTGATTGGGCCAAGTGAGCATGAAGTAGCAACCACTTTGAATGCAGTAACACATATGCACATCAGAGAATAGAAAATAAATTCAACCACAATTCAACAGCCTCCCACCACCAAGAATGAAGCACAGCATTACTGGGCTTTTTTGGGTTCTAGAGACAAGACATTCCTTGCTTGGGTGTATTACTCTGGCCCATATATAGCTTCAAGTGGGTCCTGCAACAGGAGATGAAAAGGTCTTCAACAGATGCAGGCTCCTGTTGGGGCTGATCTACCACTGGGACCATATCATCCATCAAACTCAATGGTGCTTTGAGGTGTCAATGCAGATAGGAAGCCTTTCAAAGGGTCGTAGATGAATCACAAAGGAGACCCTTGGGATTTTGGAACAAGGCTCTACCATCATGTGACAGCAATTATTCTCCTTTTGAGGGCCAGCTCTTGATCTGCTATTGAACTATAGCGGAAACTGAGTGTTTGACAATGGGCCGCAATTAACCATGTGACCTGAGCTGCCTATGATGAACTGGGATTACTTGACCAACCCAAGCTGTAGCTGTCTTTGGCTACTACTTTGTGGGTTCTTTATTCTTCCACCCATCTCCACCCCTTTTTCTACCCTTTCAATCCCCTAACACTTGACAGGAGAGAAAAAAGAACAGAAAGTAAAGGGGATAACATTATCATTAGACCACTTCCTATTGATTAGGGGTGTTGAATTCCTTGGGGCAAGTTTAATCTCTGCAGTCGGCATATCGAATTTCTTGTTGTTGTTTCTTCTTTGTGCATGACTACTTAACAAACCACAAACAACAACAACCAACAAGCCACCAACTCTTTCAGGGCCCTAGCATTTACATACCCTCTGAAAAAGTCCCCAAAATTACAAACATCACACAGCCACAGAAACTTTCTGTAGCTGGCAAAACCACGCCTCTGCTAGAACATGAGGCAAATCATAGTCAGCTTCTGTGGACAGTCTGAAACAGCCCCACGTCCCCACACCTGGGATTAAATGGAAAGCGCATTCCCATATTTCTGTGTTTTTTTTCAAAGAAACCAGAACTTCAAAATTGTTACTACAGTGGACAGTCAAAAGACACTCAACCTTTTTTCCTTAGCCATCCCTGCCATTGCCCAATGGGCCCATGAAAAAAGTCTACAGTGGCAGAGTCATCCATAGGCGCAATAACATGGGCCTCCCCTCACTAAGGCTATAGATGCAGTTGAGTGCCAGATCTGTCAACTCCATAGACTGACACTGAGGTCCTGATGCGACAGCATTCTCTGTGGTGACCAGCCAGTGATCTGGTAGCAGGTTGACAATATTAGAATACTTCTTTTCTGGAAATGGCAATGGTTTATACTTGCTGGAATAGATATTTATTCTAATTATAGATTTGCCTTTCCTGAAAGTAATGCTTTTGCTGAAACTGCTCTCCATGGACTAACAGAGTGCCTTATCCACCATCACAGCATTCCACACAGCATTGTTTCAGACCATGCAACTCACTTCACATCCAAATAAGCAACAATGGACCCATGTTCATGGAATCCACTGGTCTTAGCCTATTTCCCAGCATCCTGAAATAGCTGACTTGATGGAACTATAAAATGACATGCTTTTATTTTTTGATAGAAAAATTTTAACATACACAAAAAATGTATATGTATTGCTAGGTTTCCAACCTGGGACAAATGGCTAATTGAGATGCCCATTAATATAACAAAGCAGATTCTGACTAGCAGGTTCTCCTTGCATCCCTCAGTCCCTCCTGGCTGGCATACCCTTTCCCCTTCCCTGAACTCTTCAGCCCAGATATTGCGCTGGGCTTCACTCCGCCACCCCCCAACTCCTCTGGCCCCTATATAACTCTGCCAATTTGGCTATGCCAGTCTCTTGGGCTACGCCATCCCTCTTGGTTGGCAGCTTCTTTCTAGATATCCCCTCTGCCCTCCTCCATCTCTTCACAAATTCTAGCTCAGGGTCATCTTCACTCTGCACTCTCCCAGATGTCTCTGCCTGCCTCTGGCTATGTTCTCCCTTTTATCTACAATAAAATTTTTCCTCCATCACACCTAGAAGCAGTCATGCCCTTCCCTTCTTATTTTTTTCCATTCACGTATGTATGTGTGTATATGTGGACATATGCCAATGTGTGAGTCTAGGCTGTCAGATCCCCTGGAACTGAAGTTACAGTGAACCACCATGTAGGTGCTGAGAATTGAACACACGTCATCTGGAAGCGTGGCTGGTTCTCTTAACCACTGGCCATCTCTCTAGTCCCTGGAATGGCCTTTTGAAGACATAGTTACAGTGCCAATTAGGTGTCAGTAGCTTGGACGGCTGAGGCAGGATTCTCAAGAAGGCAGTATATACTTAATCAGCACCCAGAATGTGGTACAGTTTCTCCATAGCCAGGTTTCAGGGGCCCAGAAGTCAAGGGCTGAAAATGGAAATTCATTATAAGCCCTAGTGACCCATTAGAGACATTTCTGTTTCCTGTTCCTGTGACCTTAAATTCTGTTGACCTAAAAGTTTTGGTTCCAGGGAGTGAAGCTATTTTGCCTGGAGACAAAACAAACAGTCCATTAAACTGGAAGCTCAGACCTCCCTCTGGCCACTTAGGGCTTCTGGTGTCCTTAAGCCAACAGGCTAAGAAAGAAATAACAGGAGGGATAATTGAGGCAGAATACAAAAAAAAAAAAAAAAATGGATTGCTTCTCCATAATGGAGGTAAGAAAGATTCTTTCTGGAGTGCACAAGATCTTTTAGGCCCTAAAGTGGTTTTCAACCTTCCTAATGGTGTGGCCCTTAATACAGTTTCTCATGTTGTGGTGAACCCCAACCATAAAATTACTTTCATTGCTACTTCATAACTGCAGTTTTGCTACTGTTATGAATTATAATGTAAATATTTGTGTTTTCTGATGGTCTTAAGTGACCCCTGTGAAAAGGTCCTTTGACCCCTAAAGTGGTCACGACAGGCAGGTTGAGAATTGCTGCTTTGGGGCATGTCTTGGTATTGCCATGTGCTGTGATTATACTCAAAGGAAAACTACCAATACAAGCAGGATGACACAAAGACCCTTCAGAAATGAACGTGTGGGTCACCCCACCTGAAAAAGAAGCCAAGACCTTCTAAAGTGCTTGCTAAGGGAGGATGAGGGAAATATAGAACGAATAGTAGAGTTAGGTAATTATAAATACTACCTAAGACCATGCGATCAGTTGCAGAAATGTGGATTATAATTGACATGAGTGTTTCTGTCCTATTTTGTTAAGAACATGTTTCTGCATACATGTACAAACATTAATATTTTGTTTTCATTCTTCAGCTTGTAACACCAGTAATTACATCAGTAATTATTGTCACATTTACGTTAT
The DNA here is from genome assembly GCA_028658305.1 of Pachyuromys duprasi. Taxonomy (NCBI): domain Eukaryota; kingdom Metazoa; phylum Chordata; class Mammalia; order Rodentia; family Muridae; genus Pachyuromys; species Pachyuromys duprasi. The sequence goes on from CM053749.1 coordinate 23,125,289, forward strand.
TGGACACTAAAACACTAAGCACTCCTCAAGGGACAATGCTGCCTGTTTTAAAATATATATGCATTTGCAGTTGTCCCGGCATTGAGAAGGGGAGGTAGACAGGAAGTTCATCCCTAACCCAGAAGCTGTTTGCAACTGATGCCTGCTGGAAAAGAGAAAATCAGTTTTCCCCAAAGGAGTGTCTCTGGATATACCATCCACACTTCAGGGGAGGGCCCATGCCAATGCAAATAGACTCCATGCTTTTTGTTTGGTTGTTTGGTTTTGGGGTTTTGTGGGCTTTTTGTATCTTATTGCTTTGGTATGTTTTGTCTTGTTGGGTTTTTGTTTGTTTTGATTGTCATTTTGTTTTTGTTTTGTTTTGTTTTAGGAAGGGAGAATATGAAGTTGGGTAGATAGGGAGTTGGAGAGGATCTGGGAGGAGTTGGGGAAGAGAAAAGAATATGATCAAAATAGATTGTATGAAAAAAATGTTTTCCATTTTTTTTAAAAAAGTTGAGGTTTTTCAGGGGATCTTGGATGTGCTTTTGAGTCCTGAGACACAGTAATTTCCCACAAAGGAACAGTTGGTTCAGTATAGGAAAAAAAAAATCTGTCTTTGCAAGGAGTGTCTTATCTACCCCTTTCTGCTTATCACCTGTGTAAATAAGTCAGTGAACAACACTGAGTATAAGTGTCACAGAGTGGCTGATGGGAAGATACCCAAGGGAGGCTGAACTGCATAAGGAAGCTATGGCCCTGGGATTTTCCATCTGGAGCTCAGATATAAGCACATACTTTGTCTTCTCTACAGCCTTAGGTTCTGGTGACTCTTTCCAAAATTGCTCAGATTTTTATAGGACAGTTGACTTATATTCTATGGGGAAGCCTTTGGGTCATATTTTCAGGGGTAGGGGTCTAGTGAGCTATCAGTGTGGACTAGAGGAAGAGAGAACAGACTCTGGAACCAGACTTCTTCTGTTTCAAACCCAGCTCTTCACTTGCAAGTTGGGTCAGCCTGACATGTCCCATTAACTCTTGGCATCCAATCTCCTGTCTGTAAAATGGGACTTCCTTACAATGCTTGTAGAGAAGATTAATTTAAATATCTGCCAAGTATTTGCAACACAGCCTGGTAGATAAGAGGAAGGAAAGCATATGTCTATATACATGCATGCACATGTATTTGTACTGTATTACAAGTAAGACTTTGTAATAACAGAATACTGCATGCAATTTAAGTGGCTACCACAAGACATGAACTATTGGTTTCTGCTACTGTGTGAAATAATGTAAAAATAATTATGCTTATCAAAAGAAGCCAACACACATGTGCATATGTGGTATATATGTAGTTGTGTATGTATTTTGTGGTTTTATCTAGATCAAATTCCAGGTAAATCTAAGTGAATCTAGAGGAGTTAAAATTGGACAAAAACTACAATGGTCAGGAGATTTGGGGGTGGGGTGGGAGGGTGTTGATGGATATATCAATTGTCTTTATTGTATTGGTGCTTCCCATGTATATATACCACAAATCCTCAAATGATATTACTTAGGTGTTTGGTTTAACTACATGTCAATTAGAACCCAATAAATCTTAAAACAAAGCAATCGAGGGCTGGCCATAGAAAGAGCTGTGTAAATATGAAGTACTTCAAGATATCATCCTCAGGGCACAAAGCGTCCAAAGGGACAGTCCCCACAACCATTGACAATGGCCTCCACTGAAAAGCAGGATTTGGGAAAGGACACTGACAAGATTTTAACTGTGTCTTCAAACCCTTCAGCATTTGAACTTAACTGCTGAAAGTAAACGGAGGTCCCGGAGATGTGGGTCATCTGGGAGAGTGCTTGCCCTGGGGTCCACTGCAGGACTACACAGGAACCACAGCAGTCCATAAAAAGTAGTCACAGGGGCATGCACCTGTGGGAGGTGAAATCATGGAAGCAAAAGCTCAAGGTCATCCTCGGATACAGTAAGTTTAAGACCAGCCAGATGTACAAGACCCCATCCCCAAAAAATTAAAAAAGGAAGGACTTAATGAAGGAAGAAAAGAAATGACACATCAGGTAAAAAGATCATCTACCAGAGTTGGGTGTGGCCTGTAATGCCAGCACTCAGGGAGGCAAAGGCAGGCAGATCTCTGTGAGTACCAGGCCAGCCTGGTCAACAGAGTGAGTCCAGGACAGCCAAGGTTATACAGAGAAACCCTGTCTCAAACCTCCCCTCCCCCAGAAAAAATCATCTACTTAACCTTTGTGGTAGTTTGAATGAGAACTGTTCTCCAGAGTCCCAGACATGGGGATTCTTCGGTCCTCAGTTGGTGGTGCTGTTTGGAGAGGTTCTGAGGCCTTACTGGAGGAAGAACCTCACTGGGAACAGGCTTTGACAGGAGAGATTTGTGCCAGTTCTGGCTGGCTGCCTGCTTCTGAGGTTGCCACCGAGGATACCAGCTCTCAGCTTCCTGCTCAGGCATCATGCCTACAGCTGGCTGTTACCCCTCCTCACTGTGACACACACTCTTCTTCCTCTGGAACCCTGAGCTGAAAGAAACACCTTCTTCCTTAAGTTGCTCTTGTCCTGGTGTTTTACCACAACGATACAACCTTACACCACAAAACCCCACCAAACACTTAAAACCGAGGTTGTCAACCCAAGGCCCGAAGCTTATAAGAACTGTTAAACCTACAAGAAACACAAATAACAGAAAAAGAAAAGAGACCATCAAAGGCCAAAACAACGTGGCAGCAGTCTAGCTGTGCTCTATTGCATCTCTCCTCACAGCTACTAAGAGCTTTCTTCAACTCTTTAGCAATTAAAATTAGAAAGCATTTGTTAGTCAGGAAGTTGAGGCCTTTGTTTTGAGGTACTCCTATGATTGTGGCGGGGAAGATCAGTCTGGTCCCTTAGTCAGTAAGCCCTGTTGGTAGAACTTGGGAGGGGGTGGGAAGCGTTTACTTCCATTCTCCTGGCTGGAATAATAACCTTCCGGAAAGGGCAAAGACGCTTGCAGAAAGGGCAAAAGGAGCTGTGGAAAGAATTTGGTGCAGAGGTGTCCTAGTCCAGAGAGATAAGGACAGATACGATTGCTGTGGACCCAGCAGGCTTGGCGGTTTGCTCAAGCTGAGTCTTGCGGACTTCAGCCAGCGGAGCCTCAGTGGGCGGCGCCCCGTTTTAAGCCAGAACGTGCTGGGTCAGAGTATGTGTCCGCAGTGGCCTCTAAGAGGAGGAAAGGAACCTGCAACACCGACTTGTCTAGGAGTAACTGTTATTGAAAACACGCCCAGAGAACTTGCTCACAGCAGCAGCTTTGGTAATAGCCTCTAGAGTGGAAATGACCCAAGCGGTCATTCACTGAGTATGGACCAGATTTAATCAGGGAGGGAATATCAGCCAAGAAAGGTAACGACGCACCCGGCATGCAGCACGCCACAAATCGAGTGTCTGAAAGACACTATTTAGTGAAAAACTCCTCACACCAAAGGCCACACATCATATTATTTCTATTCATGTGTAATGTGCAGCACAGGCAAAACCAGACCGATAGAAAGTAGATCAATGGTTTGTAGGGAGTAGGAGGAGAGGAGAATGGGAGTGACTATCTGGTTGCAGTGGTGTGAGGGAGCGTTCTGGAATTGGACACGTGAGGGTTGCACAACCAGGAAACTATACGGAAACCCCACCAAATCACTCATTTTAACAACTATGTTATGGGAATTGTATCTCAACAAAACTTCCATAGAAAGAAATACCCACTGGATGCTATGCCAGAATTTTTGGCATTTGGCCAGGGCAGTCACTCTTCCGGTCTGCTCTTCTAGTTTCTCTGCCCCCGCTTTTTTTTTTTTCTCTAATAGACCGCTATTATTTTATCAACTGAAACTCTGAAATCAAGCTCTACTGGCTTCAAAACCCAGCTCTTCTAGGATGAACTGGGTCACTCTGGGCAGAGTACTTTGACTGCACTGCCCCTCCTCCATTAATAATAAGAAGAAACACAACATCACTTAGCGCTGCTGAGCCCTTTCCATATTTTCACGCACTCAGTCCTCTACTGTGGCGTGATCACTTGCCCATCCATCCGTTTTATAGGGTTTTGGGTGCAGGTCAAACACGTAGAGAGCCAAGGCGATCAGAGACTTTGTGAAGGAAGCAGTGCCGACAGCAAATGGAAGGGCAAGTTGTATGAGCGAAAATACAAATAATGAAATGTGTCCCTTCTGTATGATTAGAAGGTTGGAATCTATATTATTTTGCCGATTCACCTGATCCCCCGGGAAATAATTACCAGTTAACACAAGTTAAAAATCATAACCATTTTCTAGAGAAAGAAAACACTTTCCCTAGTCCAGTATATACGTATGAAAAATAGGTATTGATCAGTAAAATAAGTAGCTAGTTTATTCCCGTAGTAAACCTTCACGTTTTTAACCTACTTGCCCTAAGATTCCCCCCCCCCCCCACACACACACATGACTCTACCGAACTCATGTCAGGATTTCTCTGTTAGCATTCCATCTCAGGAGCGCCTTTATTCCCACCATTTGGGAGCCTAAGGCACGCAGGTCTCTTGTGAGTGGGAGGCCAGCCTGGTCTACAAAGCGAGCTCCCTCCGGACCAGCCAAGGTTAGTTTCACAGTGAGCCGCTGCACTCCCCTGTAGACCCCAGTTCAACAGTAATGCTTAATGATCACGTTTAACGCCGTGCTGCTGGCGAGAGTGCACACGAGTATCCCTGCACAAGGCCGTCCCTGTGCAAACCAGCGTCCGGCGATTCCCAAGGCAAAACGCCGGGAAGCAGAACCAGCCTGGCCCAGCGCTCCCGCGCCGGTGAAGCGGCGAGGGCTGGGCAGCCTTCGGGGTTAGCGGCTCGGGTGCCGGGGGGGGGGGCACACCGACGGACCTATCACACCCCAGGGAGCCTTCCGTCCTGCCCCGCGACCCTTCATCGAGGACCCCCCCACCTCCGCCGCCGCCGCCGCCGCCGCCGCCGCCCCGGGGTCGGCGATCACGTGAAGGAGGCGTGCGAACCCGTGACGTCACGCGGCCTAGCCCCAATCGGAGCTTCTGTTTATGTAGAGACCTCGGACTCCTCACGACTCCGGCTGCGCAGTCCGGCAGAGCTCGCCGGAGCAGGAGCGCAGCGGGGAGGGCAGGCCGGTGGCCTTCCGCAGCCGCGGTTCCGCACGCCGCCCGGCGTCCCGCTGCACGCCGCCCCCCCGCGCCTTCCCCTGGCCGTCGCGGCGCTGCTGGGTCCGCGTCCCGCCTCTGCGCCCGGAGGACATGCAGAAGAGAGGATGAGCCAGAGGGACACGCTGGTGCATCTGTTCGCCGGGGGGTAGGTCGGTGCGGCGAGCGGGGTGGAGGCTGCGGGCCTACGGGGGGCCGCGCCGGGCCCGGGCGCGGGTCGGGGCCTAGTCCGGTGCGTGCCTGCGCGACCGCCGAGCGCACGGGCCCCGGCCTCACGTGGGACTCTCGGCCCCGGCGACGAGAGGGGAGCAGGCTCGGCCTCCCCGCCCCGCGCCCCTGGGCCTCACGTTGCCCACGTCCGCGGGAGACCCTGTTTCCGGCCGCCGCGGCGCGGTCGGTGCTGGCGGGCGTCGCAGCGGACGGGGAAGGCGGTGTTGAGCTCGTCGCCTGTGGTGCCTGGAGGTTATTTCCAGCTCTGGATGACTTTTTTTTTTCCTCCTCTCCTTTTCCCGAGCTCGTCCACGTTGCGGGAGATGGTGCAAAGCGGCACCGGCTGTGAAGTCTTCCTCCCCGTCTGTCTCTCTCCCTCTCCCCCCCCCCCTCTTTTTTTGGAACGGGGAGGGCAGCCCTCTGAACGCTCGCTGCTTTGGAGAAGAGGTGGGGGTGGGTTGGTAGAAGTCATGTATTTAGGTGAATATTTAACTATATATGTGTACAGGCTTAGTATGGAGCCTGAAGTCTGGTTTGCTGATAACGACCTCCCCCACCCGGGCCCCAGCACGAATGCTACAGCCATTTTGCTGAGCCAAGTTTGTTCTTCCATTCGATTGTTCCTCCCCAGTTATTTTAGAGAAATGGGACAACGTTGACTTTTATCTGCAAGAGTATACATTTGTCATAAAAAATAGCTATGGTGAATTAACTTTTTAACCCATATAACAGAATAATGTTTTATTCCCAAGCCCCATGGTTTGATTTTGGATCAACCACTTTAAGAGTATCAAAAGAATATATTCATTCTCTTCATGGTTGATTGATTTGAGTTACTGTGTGGGGTGTCTATTGCCAATAATGACAATACTTATTTGGCACAGATTAAAGTCAACATTTATTATTCACCAATTTTGAACCATCCTCTATCCTGGCATTCAAACAACCACTAATTTTGTGAAAACCAGTTCTTTGTATTTCTGAAATGTTTACTGCCTGTGAAGGACTGATTAAATCTCCGCTGTACCTTACTTTGGACATGCTAGTCAAGTTCTCCATCATAGGGTTCTAGCCCAGACCCTTAAAGCATTTCATTAAAGTGTGTGTGTGTGCACTCGTGTGTGTGTGTGTGTGTGTGTGTGTGTGTGTGTGTGTGTGTGTGTTTTGGGAGTAGATAGGGGAAAGTAAAATTGTTTTGTCCTGCTGTAATTGGATTTCTACTTGTAATTAGATCTTCTAGAAACACCTGAAAGAAGATTGTAGATGCAGTTCACGCTGATATTCTAATTTAAGAAATAGACAAAACCCTTTACTTTTAATCACTTCACCTGTAAAACAAAGTTGACATGGTCTCTTCTAAGGCAGGCCCTTTATTTGTTATTTGTGGCTCCTAACATTTGTTATTCTTTGTTCAGGCTTTATATACTTCAAGTCTTGTTAAAGATAAAGATATGTTGCATGTAACATAAATATTAGTCTGAATGTATTAACTTTCCAGTTGTACCAGAATCATCACTCTGTGTTTATCAATAGTTCTGAATTTCAGCTGTTCTATTGAAGTTTTTGTTGTTGAGAGCTGGATGGGTTTTTTTTTTTTTTAATGGGATCCAAAAATATAAGTTCATTCCCTCTCCTTCCCAAAGAAGTCTAGTATATGCACAGTGGAACGTTAAATGGGACAAGATGCATGTTTGGGCTTGTAAATTCCCTTCCTGCATTTCATCGTGATTTCATATACAAATGCAGAGGTTGTGTAAGTGATTTACCATATACTCTTTGTAGAAATGGAATGGTCAGTGATAGTAAAAGTCATGTTGATCAAAATAGAGGAAAAAATACAGATGTCAAAAAAATTCTCTAAGGGCAAACATTTTCGTACATGTAAAATGAGGAATAAGTAATTGTAAAAGTCTTGACAGTTCTACAGTACATAAATTCTGTTTTGTGTACTATTCTGGCAGTGTCTTATGTGCTAAATATGGAGAAAATGTAAGGCAGGTTGTGTTGGAAATGTCCTTATTGAACACATCTAATTTATATATCAAAATTGCTTATGAAGAAGTGCTAGGTTTGTTTACCATAATAGGATTATATGCACTAGGAGTTGTAAGATTCACTTTACTACACAGGAGAGGCGTGACTTCGTAAGCTTTGGATTATGCCATATACCTTAAAAGAACCAAGACTAACCTTTCATGGTGATATTTATTCTTAGGCAAGGGTTTTCTTAACATGGGTGCCTGTGAGTTCCTTTTCTGATAACTAAAATGTGCCTCAGGTGGGTACATCAGGATCCCAGAAATATTTTTACCAGGAGCTGTATTGGTTTTGTTTGTTGTTTTGTTTTGTTTTTTGCCCCCCCCACTACCCCTAACCAGGATTTCTCTGTGTACCCTTGGTTGCCCTGACGTTGTGGACCAGGCTGGCCTCCAACTCACAGCAGTCTCCTGCCTCTGCCTCCCTGAGTGTGTATTGTTAAATAGGGACATTTGAAACAGACTAGCAATGGACCTTGGGTCTGAATGACATATTCATGTGCTTAACTCGTGCTTTCTTTAAGGCACCCTTTGATCTCATTATGCTTTTGCCAAAGTTAATATTCAAAATTTGTAAGGTCATTGCTTGGGTTGAGTTACAGAGACATATCGTGGTAGCCTGCAAAAAAAAAAAAAAAATGTAAATAAGGTTTAGTTTTTACTGTACCGAGATACTATGTGTCTGTTCATATACATAGAGTAGTATAATAAGAGTTTTTATTAATATCATTTATTTAGTAATAAACTCTTGTGATGAATTTTGTTGTGAAATTATTTCACCTGCTTCCTTGTAAAATCTGGTCAGAAGTAGAATACTTATTTAATGAGAATTATTTTTACTATGCTGTATCCATGCTTTTTTACTATTCCCATTTCCTCCATCCTTTCTTTTTTTTTCCCCTATGTGTGTGTGTGTGTGTTTCTTTTTCTTTTTTTATGATTTATTTAGGTGTGGCTAGAGAGATGGCTTGGTGGTTAAGAGTATTTGTTGCTCTTGGAGAAGACCCAAGTTCGCTTTGATTCTCAGCATCCATGTGGTGGCTCACAACCATCCAGAACCCCAGTTCTGGGGGATCTAACAGGCACACACTACTGAACACTCATATACATGAAGTAAAATAGACTTATTTTTTTAAAACGTGTGTGTGTGCATGTGCATGGATGCACATGTGTGCACATACATGCCTTGCCTGTACATGCATGCATATCTGGGTATATGTATGTGCACCACATGTTTGTAGGAACTCATGCAGGCCAATCAAAAGAGGGCATCAGATATCCTAGAATTGGTGTAATACAGTTGTGCAGGGAATTGATCCCAGGACCCTTGTAAGACCATTAAGTGCTCTCAACTGCTGAGCCATTCCCCAGTCCCATCCTGTGTCTTACCTAGACTATTGGGCTGCTATAGCAAAATACCTTAAGTCGGGTGGCATCTAAAATGTTAACATTTATTTGTTCCAGTTCTAGAGCCTTGGAAGTCTAGTTGATGGAGATGACAAATTGCATGCCTGCTTGGTGAGGGTGGACTTCCTCAGACTACGTCCTCACTCTGTCCTCAGAGGGTAGGAGGGGCTAGCTGGCAGGACTCCTTTATGACACTAATTCCGTACTTAAGGCTCTGCCTTCAATATGTAGTCACTTCCCCACAGCCCAGCCCCTCTTTTCAGTACTGTCACCATAGGTGGTGGGATTTGAACCTGTGAATGTGTGTGTGTATGTCTGTCTGAAACACTGAAATATATCCCCTGTGAGAATTTCATTCTAATGGATTGGAAAACTAAGAGAAGTTGCTTACACAGACAGAGAATTCTTAAACTTTCACTTTGGTGAATTAGTGTTCTGGCTGTGGTGGGACTAGAATTCTAGAATTCCCAAGAACCCTTGGAGTGGTTCATAAAAATAGTATGACATTGTTTGACTTTCACAAATGTGTTGACATTTGTCCTGGTAGTCTAAAAGGCAAAGGTATGTAAAGGCAGCTGTTGGTAGTCTAATTATTCATCTAGGAGCAGGCATGTTTTGTTTTGTTTTGTTTTTTTGGTGGGGTTGCCAGTATCTCTTAAAAATGTTCATGAAAGGGTCTGGGAAATGACTCATTCAGGGAAGCACCACTGCCTAAGCATGCAGACTTAAGTTCAAATCTTCAGTAAAAGATCATCAAAGTAGAAGAGCCAGTTGGGTGTGGCAGCAACTCTGGAGGCAGAGGCAGGCGGATCTTTTCCAGGTCAACCTGCTATATATAATGAGTCCATGTCTCTCAAAAGAGAAAAGCAGAAGAATCAGAAAATGTGTCTTGAAATCCAATGAAGCAAGTTTACTGTTGCAAGGAAGAAATGTTGACCTTTCTAGTGTTAATGTCATAAATTATGTCCTAGAGCTCATTGGATCTGATCTGATTGGAGACTTTTAGTGATTTTGATTAGGTGTTTACAGGCCAAGGGTTTTGAAAATCTGATTGGAACAGGAAAAGAGATAGAAAACAAATGGATAGCTTTGAAATGTGATACAGGGGGAGCAAATTGACTTAAGTCATGCTTTGGGGGAAATTTACTTTCTCAAAATGTATCACATTCCTTCTGCATATTTTGTTTCCATGGTGGATTTTTTAGTTCTTATTCAGATACTGTACAGCTCTACCTTGATCTACCTGAGAGTTTCTTTCCACAGTTCTGTGTTTGGCCTGTGGGCCAGTATCTTTGATCTGTGTATTAGTCTTTGTTTTGCTCCAGCGTTCAATGTAAGAATAATAGCCTATTATTTCTTTTCTGTACTGGAAACACCTCACATACCTTAAATACCCCTTTATTTTTAACAGTGTATCTACTTTTTCATGGTAATCTATCACTATAGGAAATGAATGTTCCTAGCCATTTTAAAAGAGTGTTTTTTGCCTTAAATACTAATCTTGGAGATAATGCTCAGTCTGAAATACTGGTTAACAAATAAACTACAAAAGAAAAAGTTGGGGTCAAGAATTCCTTAATAAAGTTTACAGGATTTTAGAGATGGCCCACGTGTTTTAATATACAAACCCCCTAGTTAACATTTTTGTGAACTGATTTTTACTGTTGTTTCTTATGGAATGGTGTATTATATAGAGACAGAAAAATGTGTCAACCTGTTCATTGTGCTTTTACAAGGATAAGCTGCATTTTCTACAGAAATAGATTTGTGTAAAGATTAAAAAGATGAATTTCCAAGCACCTTTTAAAGTGTGCACACAGTCCATTGTGGGCTACTCAGGAAATACTTTCCACACTCAGGCATTCCTTTGCCTGTCTGACAAGTGTTCCGATCTCAAAATGAAGGCAGCCATGCCTGACAATCTCAGAGTTGTGTCATGTTCGTCCCTTGCCACGAGCAGAACCCTGAAGACTCTCAGCTTCCTACGCTCCGCACCGCAATTTGTCTGGTAAGTGCTTTATGGACAGTGGAACTAGTTCTAGTGGCTCAGCAGTTTGAGACTGTAGGACGGCTTCTGCATCTGTGTGCCTGGCAGGTTTGTGACTCTTAGCAGTGTAGCTGAAACTGATCTGCTTAGGACTGCTGCTCAGTGACAAGTTCTTCACCTTTCCCACCCTCTCATCTCAGCTTACTCTTTGTGCCTTGTGGTAAACTTGTGTGGGAGAGCACCTTGACGACCTCAGTGGGCACATTACTTTCTTATAAGACCTTCTGCAGAGTGTTTTATATTCAGTCTCTTGGTTACACTGCACCTGACTTAACTGTGCCACTCAGGAGGTTGGTAAAAAGGTATTACAGGGCTGACCACTGACATGCCAGAAACTTTCTCTTATGTACATAAGCAAATAGAAGCAACTCCTCAAAGTTGGGTAAGCTTACCACACAGACAAACATAAAAGTAGAAGAGTTGTAATTGTCTTACAAAGTTGTTGAGTTGAACAAGGTTTAAGTAGTCATGCATAGAGTACATGACTGTCCTATTTCTCTAAGTAATCTTGGTTTTTGTTGTTGGTGCTGTTGTTGTTTTTTACTCCTCTGGTTCCTTTTTCTTCCTGGTCCTTTCTTCCTCTCTTTTCTTTTCCCTTTCTTTCTTTCTCTTTCTGGATGGCAGTTCTGCAAGTCTTGCTCTCCTTGCCTTAGCCTCAGGAGTGCTAAATTATATGTGCATACAGCTCTGCTCAACAACTGCCTATACACTATTATTTTGTGTGTCTGGTGTTTTGCCTGCCCACATGTCTGTGCACTATATGCATGTTGGGTATCCTTGGAGGGCATTGGATCCTCTGGAGATGGTGTTACATAATTATGACCGTCCATGTGGATGCTGGAAGTTGAACTTGTTCTGTGGAAGAACAACCCTGCTTATAACCATGAAGCCATTGTGCTGCGTATAAACTTAAAATGCACATTGACCCTGGTAGTTTGACTAAGAAGAAATAATTGAGGTTACTTTGTATATACCAAAGGCATAATGCCATTTTATAGTTCAGTAATATTTATAATCTAGATATTTTTTTTTTATAATCTAGATGCTATAATGAATTTTTAATGCTCTTTGGTCTCAAACTTAGCTGTTCTCTCCTTAAAATTTCCAGCGAAGAAAACAGAACAAATGAGTGATTTACAGAAATAATTTTGAATTGTGCCTTTTAATAGTAAAATAATCACATAAACAGATTAATTGTCTGGCATACTACCATTACTCTCAGGCATGGCCACATCACTGGATCAGAGGAAAATAGCTCTAGTAGAGGGCCTAGTAGAGGGCAGGGATCTTAAGGGCCGCCGTTAGCACACTTGTAGTTGGGCCCTGAGAAGCTCGTGTATACAACCAGTGAGATTTGAAGATTGTCAGTTTTTCTTTCTAGTGTGACATTTTCCTTGTGTCTTTGTGTTTGCTTTGCATTTATATACCTAGGGGTGGCCTGGAATTTGCTGTGTAGACCAGGCTGGCCTCAGAGATCCACTTGCCTCTGCTTCCCAAGTGTTGAGTGAGACTAACATTGTGCACCGTCATATCTGGCTGCTTTTTCTTTTTCTTTAACTTGTGTTTTTCTGATAGTTCAGTGTCAGAAAACCTTAAATCCTTTTTATCCTCCTGGTGATTTTTAACCTAGAACTTCATGCATGATTAGTTATAGGCTTTTCAGGTACTTGTTTCATTTCAAATACTCCCTCATCTTGATTCTGTAAAGCAGATCAAGAGCCTCATGCACCAGGCTTCTTACCTTGAGACAGGATCTCACCGTTGTATTGGAACCCATTATGTAACCTAGACAGCCTTGAGCCTGTGAGCCTGCTGTTTCTCGCTAATTTTTAAAATTAAAAACAAGGTGTTTGGTTATGCAGATTGGTGTTTGTAAAATGTTTATTGTCTTACAAAAATTTAACTTTATTGGTATGAAACTGGAGGAGTGAAAAAGGCTAAAATAATATTACATAGAATTTGTTGTTTGAGATAGTGCTAGCCTAGACTTGCTTGCCTAGACTCACTGTGTAGCTGAAGTTTAACTTGAACTTCCGATGCTGCTTCTGCCTCCCAAATGCTGGAGCCTGTGCCATGGCTCCCAGGCCCTTCCCGGTATTTACTTGCTTAGCTTAGAATAATGGTGCCGTCCACATTTTACATTCATAAACGAGCTCAATACTATATATTGCATATACTTCAGTTGTACTCATGTTCATTTAGACATAAAGCTAAATGTATTATATAGTATAAATGTATGGTGCTTTAATCTTGTACACTAAGTTGATGTTGCCATAAAAATAAAAGGCCTTTTCATGTAAGTTAAATGAATACAGTGTTGCTGGGCACTCAAAAGGCAGCTGTAGGTAGATATCTGGCTTCCAGGTCAACCAGGCCTATAGAGTGACCCTGTCTCAAAAAGTAATGTTTTTGAAAATAACAAAATAAAGCTGGGGAAAGATAATCAAACCAGCCGCACCCCTACCCTGCCTCACCTTTGTAGTGATCCTTACTTTGTAGTGGATGTCTCTGTCCAATTCTAGACTTTTTTTTATAATTCTCATTGATTTTAAAAATATTTTGAAAATTATTATATATTATACTAGATGAGAATTTAGTGGCCATTTTCCATTCCTTGTTTCTATCTTTTCACTGTAGTTATAGCACAATTTTTAATAAAAATAATTTTTTTTTACTTTTATTTTACTTTCCCTTATTACCAGAGTTTACCTTTTTGGGGAGGACAGGTTTGGTTCAGTGTTTACCTTTTATAAGAGTAAATATCTGCAAAGCTAAGTTGTCTCTTATGCTTGCTTTCTTACTTGAATAATGTCACTTCTTCCCTAAGAGTTAATAATTGCACTCATTTATGATTCTATTTTCTTAGTTAGGTGAGTATTCATACTTGCATGTGGTTCTTTTGTTTGGCGTGGTTGTAAGGCAGGGTCTTATGTAGCCAAAGATAGCTTTGAACTCCTGATCTGTGTTGGCTTCCCAAGTGCTGGAGTCATAGATAGATGTAAGCCACCACACCTGGCTGTTATTTTCTCTGGTCAAATACATTAGTTGTATGCACTTCCTTTGACAGATTTTTGTTCCTCCGAAATCTCATATCATCTGGATTGACTTAATTTCTAAGTTTGGTACTTCCTTCCTTGCCATTTTGTGGCCAAAGATGGGGTGGGGGGCGGTATTTCATTCCTGCATTCAGTTTCTACTTTTTAGTTAACTGGCTAAGAGAAAATTTAAGTTTCAGACATTCTCGTGCATTAGTATCCTTTGTCTGTGGGGAAGTTGTTTGCTTAGTGTTCAAGAGATAAGTTTGTGGTTATTGAAAAGCCTGACATTCTGATGGTTTCTCCTTTTTCTGTTATTTTCTGTTCTTTCTTATCTGCAGTTGAAAAGATTTCGGTAGTGTATCTGCTTTTTGTGCATTTTGTTAAACTTGAACTCGGATTTTTGAGCTCACCAGGGAATTAGACTCCTGTCCGGGAATGTAAGGAATGCAGTTTTACAGAGTGAGTGCATGCATGCTTGCAAATTAAGCCCTAGGCTTAATTTGTGCTGGGTAGACACTATCATGAAGTCATAACCCAGCTGTATTCCCTTTAGAAAGTAAGATTCTGTTACAAATACCCGCTACTTCTGGGAAGATTCTTTCTTGTTGGGTATTTTACTTATGGAAGTAAATACATGTTTTGCATAATGTAAATGTATTCAGCTTCAGATACTTCATATATTACTAATTTTCACATTTGATTTATGTCCTACTTTTCTTTTCATTGTCTGATAAATACCATGACTGAAAGCATCTTGGGATGGAGAGGGTTTGTTTGGCTTAACATGTCTTGATCAGAGAGAAGATCACTGAGGAAAGCCAAGGAACAACTTCAGGCCCGGCAGGAACCTGAAGGAAGGCTTGAACACAAGCAGAGGCGGTGGAACACTGTTCACTGACTTACCCCCCATAGGTTGCTCATTTTGCTTCCTTAAACAATCCAAGACCTCTGCTCAGAGTTGGCACCAGCCACAGGGGGCCAGACCCACCCACATCAGCCATTATCAAGAAAATGCCCCGAAAGACATGCCCAGAGGCCAGGCTGATGGAGGCATTTTCTCATAAAGGTTCCCTCTTCCGACATAACTAGTTTGTATCAAATTGACAAAAAACTAGTCAGCACACTTTCTTTAACAAAAAAAAAAAAAGATTCTATGTTGAGATTTTTATACATGGATACAGTGAAATCTATTGCTATATCCTCCCTCCAAGCTCTCTCAATACAATCCCCCAGTTTCATGTCTTCCTTTTTTTTTCATAACCCGTTAAGTCTACTTAGTGCTGTCTCTGTGTGCATGGGTGTTGGTCCATCCACGGGAACATGTCTAATATTTTTCCCGTTATTTCTGTAATTGGGTTGTGAGACAGTAGGCTTCCATGTGGCTTTGTATACACCCTTTCTTTGGGTTGGGTTAGCACTCTTCTCCACTCCTGGTCCTTTTGTTTATGTAGTTAGGTTTTTATAGATTCTATTCAAGATACTCTTTGTGAACAGTGAAGTTCCATGACATTTTCAAACAAGTATATACTGTACATTGAACATAGTTACTCCCCTACACTCCTCTGTAAAGGAATTTTAATTTAGAACATGGCTGTTCTGGCAAGAGATCACATCCAAAGACATTTTTAGGTCTGTGTGCTCCTACTGGAATACAAACACATCTTTAATCTAGGAGACAGAGGCAAAAAGATGTGAATTCAAGACCAGCCTGGTATAGAGCAAGTTTCAGGTAAGGAAAAGCTTAGGTCCAGGCATGGTGGTACACACCTTTAATCCCAAACAATGAAGGTAAAGTTAGTTTGTAGAAGGAAACACCCATGTTTGAAAGTGCTGTCTAATTGAGTGGCAGAAACAGTTATAAATCAGAGAAAGACTTGACAAAATAAAATACATCCATCTCTCACAAGAGGGTGCCTCTCACAAGAGGCGGTTTTACCAGGACAGTAATAGAGAGGCAGGTTGCAGATAGAACTCGTGGAGACAGAATGAACCAGAGAATGAGAAGGATCCAGGAGGTTAGAGCAGATTGTTGGAATTTGATGCCAAGCAGAGCAATTCAGGGGCAGAGAGATAAGCCAGATTGAAAAAGTCAGCTGGGAGAGGAGTTTGAGCCAGAACAGCTAAGTTGAACCAGCCAGCCCAGAGTTCAGTAAGACAAGAAAGAGTGAGTTTATTGAGCTGTAAATCTGAGGCTGAAAATGTCTAGGCCTCAGTTAGATGGATGGAGGCTAGAAGCTTCTAGGACTAGGCCTAAGGTAGCAGAAGGAGGCAGTGAGCCTCTGAGACAGCAATTACATCAGGAGAATAAAAGATCCTTTCACGCTTCTCCCCTTCTCCTTAGTCCCAGTTCTCTGCTGTCCTCTCATATACACATACTTAATTCTCATTTCCTGTTAAGTACACAGTTGAAGTTTTATTCCAAGAATTCCCTTGCAGTTAGTTTCTTCCCAGATTACTTCCCTTGGTGACCACAGATCTCATTTCTGCTCCTCTAGCTTCACGTTTTCTAGAATATCATAAAAGTGAAAATCTGATTGATATAATTAAAGCCCTGTGTGAGAGGTGGTTTTCAAGCAGCATGTTTGAGATTCATCCTAGGTAGCTTTTTATTGAAGTCTAGTCGATTATAGAGGTACTGTATACTCTTTCATTAGTTCAGATATTTTTGTGGTTTTTCACATTTTAGCCACTAAATGTTAAGGTACTGTAAACATTCATAAAACAGGTATTTCAGCATGTCTGTTTGTTTCTGTTGGGTCCATACCTAGGAGTGAGATTACAGTTTACATGTATGTTTATCTGTGGAAAAGTGTCATTCTGTTTTCTGATACGGTTGTTCCAGTTGTCAGTCTTTTTAATTTTAGCCATAAATAGCTGTGTATCCCATTACATCCCAGATGACTTTAAAAACTTTCTGTGCTTTGTTGAATACACCTGTCATTTCTAAAATTTCTGCTAAATATCTTGTTAAAGCTTTATCAGTGTTTCTGAGTACTTTGCCAGGCATATAATTTGCAAATATTCCCTTAGCCGGCCATCTTTCCACTTAACAACTTCTTTCAAACAGTGCAAGTTTTAAATTTTAGTATGATAGAGCATTTCCATTTTAATTTTCTTAATGGCATGTAATTATTATATCAATATAAAATATTCTTTGTTGCATATTTGGAGTGCTGGGCCTCAAACCCAGACCTTTTCCATCTGGGTCACATTTTGGATCCTGAATTAATTTCTTTTTAATGATTTGTTATTTGAAAATTTATTTTGAGTGAGTGATACTGAGTATATCCCTGTGGTGGGCTGCTTTTCTTTTCTTTTTTTTTTTCCTGATGCTCATTTTCTGTGTTAACCTTGGATTCTGTCAACTCTTGTTTCACTTCAATAAGATCTCTGCTAAGTCATTATTCTCAGGACTTCATTGGGTAACTTTAGGAAAAGTTGTTTCCCATTCTTCTATTGTTACTGGGTTTTGAAACTCACAGTGATCCCCCTACTTTTGTGCGTGCGTGTGGGGAGGGGGGCTATCGCCCACTGTGTCTGAATCTGTAGGTCGGCTGGCTAGCCAGCAGGCTGCCTGTCTGTGCCTCGTGGTTACAGGGTTCTGGGTATGCACTGTATGGCAGTGTCTGGGGTTCCCACTGACGTTCTCGTGCTTGCACAGCAGGGCCTCTTACTCCCTGAGTCATCTCCCTAGCCCTCCCTCAGAGTTGGGATTATAGATATGAAGCCCCGTGTCCTTCCTGTTCTTGTATTTGAAGAGATTAATTACCTAAAATATTTTTTTGCTAACTTAGCAAAATTTTTATTTTGTTATTCTGATGATCAGCATTTACATAAAAGGGGTTTGTTGTTTATTTTTTTCACCAATTCTGCCAGTTATGCACATGTGGACCTAATAGATAGTAGCTGTGAAACTGTTTGTTTTGTAGGTAAAGTTCTTCTGAGTATCAGAGTACTTACAATTAGAAATAAGTATGGTTATTCATAAGTAAATTATCTCTCCTGTTGCTCAGAATTATTTCTGAGATCTTAAAGGGTTAAAATTTTGAAAGATGGGATATATTTCAAACATTATAGATTCTAACATAGGTTATAGAGCTACTGGTCACCCCTGGGTAAGAAACACTAACTAACTTACAGCCTCTAGTTTGTCAGTCATTTTTAGTAACAGCCAGCATTGGAAATCTTCCTTTACCTAATTATACTTTCTGTGTAAATAACTACACTCCGTTTTTAAAATTTCATATTTTGTTCTGATATGTGGAAGACTTACGGCCACCAGTCACAACATGACAGTGCTTTCCAGAGTGCCTCAGTTCTTTTTAGTGACCGAAACGTTCATTTGCAGTCAAATAAGTGAAATTTTCAGCAAAGTTAGTCTTCACACTTGTAAATTTTAGTAAAGTTGCAAAGCCCCTTTGGGTTAGAGCACGGGTAGGAGCATATGTTCTCATGGCGGGTCAGATGCCTAAAATCTGTTTTGTTGCTGTTGTAGCTGTGGTGGCACCGTAGGAGCTATCCTGACATGTCCGCTGGAAGTTGTCAAAACGCGGCTGCAGTCCTCTGCTGTGACTCTGTACATCTCTGAAGTTCAGCTGAGCACAATGGCTGGAGCAGGTGTGAACCGAGTCGTGTCCCCTGGACCTCTGCATTGTCTAAAGTGAGAGCAAAGCATTCGTGGATTTTGTCGTTGTTGCTGTGTGTCTTAGTGATTCCCACATGCTTAGGTTTTTTTCTTCTCTGTTTTAAAAGGTTCTTTAGAAAACTCAGTTATAGAATTTAGTATGAATTATACTTGTTAGTAGTAATAGGCCATAATGGGATAGAACAGTTTTAAAGATAATACTCTTTATATTTGTAATATTTCCAAATTGTATTTAGAATGTTTTCTTTTACATTTATTCAGTGGGTTTCTTTTCTAAAGGTATGGAAATGTAGTGTTGGTACTACCTATTGTGTGCTTAATGTTCACATATCTGCATAAGTACCTGTATCTAGTTGCTTTTACAAAATATATAACATAATAATCTAAACAGCTTCAGCTTGAAACAGTTATCCTAGTTTTTAAAGTCTCTGTGTGTTGTCATTTTCTGATGATTTGGGAAAAAATGCCATATTTATATTAGTAGACTTTATGTGCTTTCAAGATTGGCCATGGTGACACATACCTTTAATCTCAGCACTTTGGAGGCAGAGGTAGAGGTAGGCAGATCTCTGGTTATGAGGCCAGCCTGGTCTACAAAGCAAGTTCCAGGACAGCCAGGGCTACACAGAGAAACCCTACAAACAAAACAAACAAACAAAAAAAAACTTAGATCAGTCTTCAGGTTTGTTTTAGAACTCAGTGCCTGTGGGTCTGCCTTATCAGCTCACATGGCTTAAGTCTGTTTGAACTTGGCTCGATAGTGTTTGTTTTATTGGAGCAGATGAGCTCATACAGGGTATTTACATTCTCTACTAAAAGATTGCATCAGACCTTTTCAACTTGATTACCCAAGTACATGAAAGGTAGAGTAAAACTGTCAGCAATTTTGAAATAAAATGTCATACTTACAGAAAAGTACTGATTGATGTGGGAAATGTGTCTTTTATTTATGCATGTATTTGGGTATTTTGTTTACATATATGTATACCAGAAGAGGACATTGGATCCCCAGGAAAGTACAGTTATGAATGATTGTGAGCCACCATGTGGGTTTTGGGAATTAAACTCAGGGTCTCTTAACCACTGAGCCATCCCTCCAGTCCCAGGAAATGTATCTTAACATTATAATTTTGACATTACCCTTGATCAGGTCTTCTTAAAATTTTCTCTTAGGCCCCTGAGACATATTGTCTGGTTTTCAGTAATTTTGCTTTTACTTTATCATAAGAACTTTCAATATCTCTGTAGGTTTGGTTGTTTTGTTTTTTTGAGACAGGGTTTCTATGTGTAGTCTTGGGTGTCCTGGACTCACTTTGTAGATCAGGCTGGCTTTGAACTCACAGTGACTGCCTTCCTCTGCCTCCCTGAGGGCTGAAAATAAAGGCGTAGACCACCATGTCTGGCTTGTTTGTTTGTTTTTAAATTCAGGTTTTTTGTTGTTTTTTGAGACAATGTTTCATTATGTAGCACTGGCTGACCTGGAACTCTATGTAGACCAGGCTGGCCTCAAACTCACAAAGGTTCACCTGCTTTTGCCTACTCCCTAATGAGATTAAAGCCATGTACCACCACCATTTCCTCAAGGTTTTCATGCCCTCCTGTAATCTTTTTATAAGTTAATTTATCTAATCACCTAAGTACCCAATAAGTAAATATTGCTTAGTTTCATAAAATTGGGATGGTGAAAAATTAAATTTTTTCTCAGTTTTCCACCCTTGTACCTCATAGGGAAAAAGTCTTGTCCCTCAGCTCATACTGTTAATTAACTATTACATTAATGTCTGCCTTTTAAGAGATCTTAAGTATGAATGCTTGGAGAAGCACTTGGTCTACCTATCTTTTAGCTCTAGAGTTTTCTTTGCTGTTTGTTTATTGTCCTAAGTCAGACCTAATTATACTGGCCTGAACTTCTTCAGCCTCAGCCTCCCAGATGGGGAACTGTAGACATATGCTACCACATCTGGCTTCTAACAGTAAAATAATAGCCTTGCCCCTTCTTACCTCTGTAAGTTTGTTGGACTACTTAATTTCAGAGAGTCTTATGTTTTAGACTCCCTTTTTTTCTGGGGATAAATGTCTTGTTACCTATTAAATTATTTGCCTTAATAATACTTTTTTTCACAACTGTTCAGCAAATTTTTTCAGTATGAAGGGCTATTTTTCTTTCTGTCGTCTTATCAGTCATAAGGTCTTATTATAAAGTTCTCAATATAGTAAATGCTGTGATTGGAGGAAAACTCAACCAAGCATCCTGGTAACCGTTAGGGTGTTAGGGTGATAGAGATTCTAGAGCATCTCTCTGGAATGGATGACTGACATGATACTGCAGAGCTTGGAGGGTCTTTTCCAAGATGAAAAAGACCTCAAGGACTAGACTGTGGCTCAGTAGTGGAGGGTTTGCCTTCTGCGTGTGTCTGAGTCTGATCCCCAGCACTAGACAAACCCTGAAAGTAGGAAGAAACTGCATTTCTAATTGTAGAATTGAATTTGCTGATTCAGGTAAGGAGAGAGGGGGCCCACAAGTGAGAGAGCCAGTCAGTGTCGCAGTCTATGTACGTAATCTTCTCTGTTATTTTGAGGTAGGATCTCACTAAAGCTCAGCCTGACTTGAAACTCACTCGAGAGCACAGGTTGGCCTCAAACTTAAGGATGACTCTCTTATCGCAGCCTCCCAGGTGTTGGAATTACAGGCATGAGCCCACATACCTGGCTAAAACCATAATTTTTAAAAATTCTGTGCATGTACTGTGGTATATAAGTGCCATAGTATGCATGTAGAGAACAGAGGCCAACTGTGTGGAATCAGTTTTCCTTTCAACTTTAGGTGAGTTCCAAGGGTCCAGATCAGCTCCTTAGGCTGCATGGCAAGTGCCTTTACCCGCTGAACCATCCTGCCAGTGGGTAAAAGAAATGTGTACATAGAAAAGAATTTGTACAGAATTGTATTACCACTAATACATAACTTTGATTCTTCAGTACTTTTTCCTGTGCCTCCGCCCCCCAGCAAAAAGTTTTTATGAGTAATGAAGTAGACCAGGAAGATGTATTATAAACAGGGGATGTTGACTGTGCCCTAGGATATTAGTAAAGGACGGTAGAAGACCATTATGTCTAATAGTTTTCTTTTCTCTATTCTCTTCTCAGGGTTATCCTGGAAAAAGAAGGCCCTCGCTCATTGTTTAGAGGATTAGGCCCCAATTTGGTAGGGGTGGCCCCCTCCAGGTAAAAAGGGGGGCTGAATAAAATTATGGCTGTCTTTATTTCAAAGTATCTGGATATAATCATAGGGGAGAATATTCGAAACTATAAATTAAAATAACATCTTTAAATATGAACGAGAAATGCTTTCAAAATAAAGTTGAATTACCTCATGTCTAATATCTTGCCTCTTGTGACACCTCCTGAAAGAACATTTACATTCTCTTTTGGCCTTAGAAATTACAGGACTTTTATACTTATGGGAATTACTGAATATTGCACAAGGCAAAAACTATAAACTAATGTGAGAAGCATTTTTGGTTTGTTTGTTTGTTTGTTTGTTTTGTCTGCCTGTTTTAAGACTAGGTTTCACAACAGAGCCCTAGCTGATCCGATCTTGATACGTAGACCAGGTTGGCTTTGAACTCACAGAGATTCACCTGCCTCTACCTCCCAGAATGATTGAGGCTGAACTGATTTTTATGATATATTACTGGAAGTTTTGTTTTTACTTTAACTGTGGTAACTCTTAAATTAAAAAAAAAGTTTTTAGAGAATTGGGGGGGAGCGTTGTTTTTTGTTGTTGTTTTGAGAGCCCCACTAGCCTACTAGTCTCCTGCCTAAGACAGCCGAGTACTAGGATTATCGAGACTCACCTGATTATACCTGAGCATTTTAAAAAAACATTCATTATGTGTGAATGTTCATCTTGCATGAAAGTATGTACACCATGTGGGCCTAGTCAGGGGAGGATCAGATCCCCTGCAACTGGAATCTTTTCATGGTAAAAATGCTGTTCAAAGGAGTTCATATTTTTAAATTTTATTTTCACGATTTATTCATTATATATCCCGATTGAACCTCCTCCCCCAGCTCCTTCCTGTCCCACCCTCCTTCCCTCTTCCCCCTATCCCCTCCCTCTAGTCCACTGAAAAGGAGAGTTCTCGTCCTCTGCCATCTGCCAGAGCTTGGCAAGTCTCATCAGGACTGCCTGGATCCTCTTTCTCTGTGGCCTGGTAAAGCCGCCTCTCTAGGCAAGAGTGATCAAAAAGGAGGCAGTTGAGTTCATGATAGAGGCAGCTCTTGCCCCCCCTTACTAGGGAATCCACATGGAGACTGAGCTGCCAATCAGCTACATCAGAGCAGGCAGTCTAGATCCTCTCCATGCATAGTCCTTGGTTGGTGCATCAGTCTCCACAGGATCCCCAGGCTCAGGTTTTTTTAGCTTTGTTGGTCTCCTTGTGGGGCTCCTGGCTCCTCTGTGTACTTCAATCCCCAGCCCCCTCTTCTTCCACAAGACTCCCAGTACTCTGCCCAAAGTTTGGTCCTGAGTCTCAGCATCTGCTTTGATCCCCTGTTGAGCATCTTCAACAAATTGTGCTGTTCTAACTGGATGTGCACATACAGAAAAATTCAAATAGACCCATATCTATCACCCTGCACAAAATTAAAGTCCAAGTGGGTCAAAGATCACAACATAAAACCAGACACTACATCTCTTGGAAGAAAAGTTGGGAAGAGCCTTGGACTCATTGGCACAGGAGACAATTTCCTGAACAGAGCACCAACAGCTCAGGTTCTAAGATCTACAATTAATAAATGGGACCTTATGAAACTGAAAATCTTCTATAAAGCAAAAGACAGTGTCAGCAGAACAAAATGACAGCCTACAGAGTGGGAAAAGATCTTCACCAACCCTACATCCGATAGAAGGATATTAATCAAGAATATATAAAGAACTCAAGAAATTAGACATCAATAAATCAAATAATCCAATTAAAAATGGGGTACAGAGCTAAGCAGAGAATTCTCAACAGAAGAATATCGAATAGCAGAGAAGCACTTAAAGAAATGTTCAGCATCCTTGGTCATCAGGGAAATGCAAATCAAAACAACTCTGAGATTCCATCTTATACTGATCAGAAGGGCTAAGATCAAAAACTCAAGTGACACATGCTGGAGAGGATGTGGAGAAAGGGGAACCCTCCTCCACTGCTGGTGGAAGTGCAAACTTACACAACCACATTGGAAATCAATCTGGCGCTTTGTCAAAAAATTGGGAATAGAAATTCGTATTTAGAACACCTAGTTCTACACATCAAACTATACCTCATTCATATCTGGTTGTTTACCAGATTTCACTTCTTTCATTTTAAGAAAGTATTCAGAGTTGAGCTCTGTTGCCTACACTTGTGATTGGGAGGCTGAGCAGCATTTAAGTTGGGTGAGTTGCTGGTGGTAGTAAGGTGGCTCAGTGCTATATTTATATATATGTTTGTGTGTGTGTGTAAATATATATATATATATATTATGAACCTATTTTGTATATGTTTATAGTATAGAATATACCACAGAATCTCAGAACTGTCTAGCATTGAGATCAGCTCTACCTATAAAATTATATTCACCTAACTCAAGTAAACTGACTTCTGATTTAGCACTCACAGTGCAAACATAGCCTCACTGAAGCATAGTGTCTCCAGTTATCGGGATATTACACAAATTCCTTTTGCTTATAGTAACTGTGTGGTTGTCAGTATTGAGCACAGCTTGGGTGATATAAGAATGGTTGCTAGGAAATATACATTTGAGTTTGGCTTTTCTAAAGTTCAAAATGTGGTTTGTGGAAAAAAATGGGTGAATCTGATGTTATATTGAATATGACTGAAACTATTAAAATTACAGAGATTTATACCATAAATAAATTTATTTTTAGAGCAATATACTTTGCTGCTTATTCAAACTGCAAGGAAAAGTTGAATGGTGTTTTTGATCCTGATTCTACCCAAGTACACATGGTTTCAGCTGCAATGGCAGGTATGAATATTTAATAGTAAAAATTCTTCTAGGCCTGGAGATGTTAATACTTTATGATGACTTCATATCGAATTAAAATGGTTAGTGTACTTTTTAATAATTAAAATCTGCAAAGATATTTTTCATTTGAATAAAACATTTGCTATATGTAAAATCTGTTATCAGTTACACATCTTTCTAATTAAGAGTTTAAAGTTGACAGACTGCAGATAGTATATTTATTTTGCTATGTGTTGCTTAATATTTAATGCATTCATGCGTTAAGAGTCTAGCCGCAATTGCACTGCAGTCAGAGCTGTCACTTGCCCTCTTCAGTTTCTGTTGGTGCTTTCCTGCTGCACGGTTCAGCTCCTGTCTGAAACATGCTGCCAGTTCTTAACGCATTCATTGCATCCTGGGCTCAGATGCTTCAGGTTTTATGAGGTTTGTTATGACCCAGTTATTGAAATTGGTGCACAATTAAGAATGTGTTTATCATTCCTCATAGTCTAGACCTGAACTGTAGACACTGGCTTATGTGTGCATGCTTGTGTAAAAATGTTTCCAGGGACTTAATGTCACAGGTTTCTGCACAAAGGATAAGTGGTAGAGATTGGTTTGCCATTCTGGTTCTGGAATCATTTGCTGCCATGCATGTTAGACAAAGCCTTGAATTTCAGTTCTTAATAGAAATACCTCTCAATCTACCTCATATTTCCAAATTGTCCTGTAACTTCTTAAAGAAAACTGTAGCTGCGTTTATCAGCTGATGATCAATAAATTGACTTCCTTTTGAGTACTTAACGAGTGCCTTAAACTGCTAATTTTCTATTTAGAATAGTTTAATTTGAACCACATATTTAACCAACTAAATTTAAGTTTGAAATACTGATTTGTGAAATATTGATAGCCTTTGCCAGCACAATAAATCTAGCATATACTTTACAAATTATTCTCAAGACTCTTTATATTTTGCAATTGTTGGCTGATTGATTGACATTTTAAAGCTGGAAGGAACAGTGTTTAAAGTCAATATAGTCCATATTTTTATTTGCCAGTATGAGATCTTGAACAAGCTAGATAATTCCTGGGAGTTTCTGTGACTTTATCCATGGAGTAACTGGATAGCTCAGGAGAGATTGGATGATCGTTTCTCAGTGCATTTACCTAGTTACAAACGAGAATGTTTTTAAATTGTACTATTTATAGATGTTGATTTCGGATGTTTTCCTCTTACAGATTTGACTGGGTATAGGTGAAAGTTGGGCCAATTAGTTATAAATTCAGTATTATTACATTAGGTTAATAATATGTTTCTAGATTTCAGCATTTGTGGTTTTGGGGCGGTGGGGTTATTTGTCTTTAACTCCAGAAAATTAAAAAGGAATGTTAATGTTACTTTAAAAAAGTGAAATCAAACTAGATAAACAGGCATTTTAAAGTTGACAGTGTTTATTATGGATTCAATATTGTAATTTTAGATGTTCAGCATATCTAAATTCTTACTGGAATATCTTAAGATATCTCACCGAAATGTATTAATATTTTTAAATTACATTGCAAAGTAACTTAGTAAAACTTTAAATTTTTTTCTCAAATGTATAACATCTTCATTAATACTGTTTCCCGACTTGAATTCCTTGAACTTTGGTAAATCGATAAGCATGCATATTCAGGCCTCATTACACTTACTGTGTTGTAAAGTGTACTTACTATGAAGTTTGAAAATATTTTTTTCACT
Organism: Pachyuromys duprasi; assembly: GCA_028658305.1. NCBI lineage: Eukaryota > Metazoa > Chordata > Mammalia > Rodentia > Muridae > Pachyuromys > Pachyuromys duprasi. The sequence goes on from CM053749.1 coordinate 23,151,580, forward strand.
TGTTTGCAGTTGCATTGTCCTGAAAATCATGCCTTCAGCATTTCCTTGCACTGTTGGTTAGCATTAACATTTAGCTTTGTAGTTTCTTCTGTGTAGCTGCATGGCTGGTGAAACAGAGTGGTCCAGTACAGAGTGATTAAGGTAGCTTTTTGCCCCATTTATTCTTTAAAAAAACCTGTACCAGATTTCTCTGGGTTTTCATCAGGGTCATATTTTTAGACATCGAAGAATGATTTAGAGGTACAAAGTACTTAAAGATAAGTCATGTGGAAAAGATTTTAACTGGCTGTAAAAAAAAAAATGCTAACCTTGTCACTTCCGTAGCAAAAATGGGTTAAATGAGGCAGTCAGTCATGTTGCCTCAGGGATTCGCCACACCAGTCAGTGCAGACAGCCTCTTTCTTCCGTCTGATTTTGCATGCTATCCAAATCAATGAAAGCATGTGATTTAAACATTAAAACTTAGCTAAACATGCAGGTAAAGAAAATCTTCGTATTTTGCAGTGTTACACATGACCATACCTAAAATGTACTATACGTTATTGTTTAACTGAAACATCTCCAGTAACCAAGACACCTAATCCAAGCAATGCTGATTGTGCCTATGTTTTACCCATCCTCTTCCTCTTATATACGACTTTTGACACTCTTTACTATAGTTTTGTGTCTATCTTATTGAAGTACTCTTGAGTAGCCTTCTGAGTACACTATGGCACCAATTGGTATGCCAAAACTTGTGTTAAGTTTCTTTTTTCTTTACAGTAATTCCCAATTTTTAAAAGTTTAACTGACAAACACTTACGTTTTATATATAACATAAGTATAAAGGAAATGGGTGTCTATTTTTATTATTGTGTTTATTCATATAGTTTGAAATTTCTGATGCATCAATAAATATAATAATTTAGTGCTGTCAGTATATCTAGTGAGTAATATTTGCTTACAGAATACATTATTACTTTTTTGTTTTTCAGGAACACATTTTTTAAGGTATATTTTTCTGTGATTTTAACTTTATTATTTAAATGTAAGGTTAGGTGTTTTTACTCCTTAAATATAAAGTTTACCTTACAGTATTCAGCCAAATGCATGGTTGGGGTGCTGCTTTGTATGCTTATTTGTGAATATTTTTCCTGTTTTCTGTTTTGTAGAACACAAGAATTAATACAAAATAATCCAAAATATTCCTTAAGTATGGCTGTGCAGTGTTACTGCTAGAGTCAAGGTGACAGGTACTACTGTTAGCAGTGTGTGCTTCACTAGACGCAACGTTCCAGGCTTTTATCCTCTTGGGGCACTGTTTGATTCTGTTTGTTTAATGACTAGATAATCTGATTATTAAAGAACAGATAAAATTATTTGCAGCTCTTTTCATTGTAGATAATAGTGGTAGGAAATAGGACATAGAATCCCTTCTAATTTTTTTTTTTAGATCTTCCCTTGACAAGGTTAGCATTTTTTCTTTAAGACACAATTGATCATCTCTTAGGTAAGTATTTGGACTTGAATCTGCTGAAGATGTCGGGATTGTCAGTACTCTATGCACTTTTATAGTAAAACACAAGGCACATTCTGATAAAAAAATTTTTTAAAGGATCTCACAGTAAATATTTCTTAAATCCTTCCAGTGGGATTCAGTTTGTACACATGTGTCTGATGAGGTCGCTGCTTGTTGTTATGATACAGAAAAGCCTGTGTCTATTTTAGGCATTTACTGTACATTTCTCCCGAGAAAAGAGTGAGATCGTGTCATCTCATGCTCCCCATCCGCAGGTCACTTCCTGTAGAAATATGGACTAACTTAAACCTCGTGAGTACTGATCTGAGCATCTCTTGCAGCCTCTAGTATAAGAAACACACCCTGGGATTTTATAGTAGCTGTGGATGAGTAGAAGGCGGGACATGAATTTGTGTGCATTGTTAATAATTTCATAAAGATTTTACTCTGGTCCCTTTGTTATCCTTCTAGAAGGAAGAGTAGTTTACTTTTCAGTTACCATTTAAACCTGAGGTCTTTAGCTTGGCTTTTGTCAGCCTTGACCTCCACAGAGTAACAGCAGTGTATTTTAATACATTACAGAGGGTGTGGTTTTAATATGCTGTCCTACAGCTGTTAGATAATAGTAGCTGTCTTTTGTCTTTGCTTAGCTAATGTTTAGAAGTCTGATACAGTGCTTTCCACTCTAGTCCACTGATACTTGATTTTTTGAAAAGACTTTCTAAGACGTACAGGCTATAGTGAATGAAATCTTAGTCTTTTAGTGTAGTTTTAAATTTTAAAATAGTTTCAATACTTTTTGGAAGTTGTTTATGCTTTGTACTTTCAGAATTTAATTGAAATAAGTATTGAAATGCAAGACTGCAGGTATCACTCACTTAAACATTTTCAGTGAGTTTCTATAGGTGGGATTTGCTTTTGCTTGACTTATATTATCAAGTAGAGTTTTATTTCATTCACAACTTAAATTTGCATTTAAAGTTTTCTAAAGTTTTTCAGTAAACATTGACACTACTAATTTAATGCCTGTATTGGCATTTTGCTTTAACTGATTCTAGAACAATACCGATTCTTAATTTACAAGTGGATTAATTATACTTTACATTTTGTTTTAATGTTTTATTGGGTATTCTGAATACATTATGTAATGTAACAAAACTAAAATGCAAAGTAAAAAGTGATAGGCAATTTCTAAACATCATTATCACTATGCCCAGCATCTGCGTTTGCTGTCATAAATGTAGAAAGAATATGTGTTTAGTTGTGGCTAACCACAAACTGCCTTGCCACATAATTTTGATAATAGGAAAAATTTGTTTTATTCCATTTGTTTTATAACTTGGGTTAATAGGTTATATTTTTTTCCAGATTTAATTAGCCTAATAATGCCTGTTTGCTACTTAAACTATTTTTTGGCTAAGAAAAAGTAATGCTATAAAAGTTAAGAACTAGTTAGCATTTTATTTTTTCACTTTAAAGGACCAACAGCTAGAAACCTATAGATAATGCCTAGTTTCTTTATTTGAGCCAATAAGTAATTTGCTGATTAGCTAGGCCTCTATAGTCAGCTGGTGCCATTTACTAGAAGAGGTAAGCCAGAACAGTCAGAGTGATGCCAATCACAAGATACCATTCTCTCACTTACCTACATTTTAATGTTGTCTGTTACGAATTGTATCTGGATATAGATTTTAGTTAAGTGAGGAATACCTGTTGTTTGCTTTCTGATACTATTTATGGAGAAATATCAAAGTTACCATTTAAGTGTTTAAAAATTTGTATCCTGAGTAATATTTTAAAATATTTTTTATATGTGGTGTTTCTAGCAAAGTTCTTACCCTAAAGTGAGGGATTTTGTGATGTGGAAAGTAATTAAGGTCAGAAACTTGAACTAAAAGTTTTATTTTAAGGTTAAAAGTGATGGTAATCCTTTCAAAAAAGTAAACTTAATGAAAATTTTTAATTGGATAGAGATTTCCATTATATGCTTTTTGAATTAGATTTTATAAGAAAGGTTGTTTTCCTAGAAACAATTAAAATCATTGTAAACAATGAATAATAATGTGGATTTATGCTCCTTCCCACCTTTTTCCTTAGAAACTGTTAATCTTGCTGTATAGATACCTAGCTAATATAAATATTTAGGAATTGCAATTCTTGTTTAACAAATCAGAATTGGGGTCAGGGGGTGTGGCTTTGGAATTAGACCACTTACCTAGCAGCTGTGAGGCCCTGGTTTCAGCCCCCAGCAACGAGAAGTCATTTAGTAGGTGGTTTGACCTGTATTGACACCTAATAATAGATAAAATATGTTGAGTTTAACGTTCTCATTTAAAAAAATAAGGTTCAAAAGAAGAAAATAAGTGTATGTTTATTCTCAGACTAATGTAAGACAACTATTTAAACTAGTCTGATAATCATGTTCTTTCTTTCACCAAGAATACATGTGAACCTCTTATTAAAATAAAAAGGATGCTCTTTAACAGGCTGCTCCACTTTTTAAATTGGTTATGTTATTGCCAGCAAATGCTGCCAAAGATACTGATCTCATTTCTCTGTATGTAGTATTAAAAGCACTTAAGAAAAACAGAAACTAGTCACAGAATTACTTAAAAGTTAATAAACCAAACTTCAGTCTTGCTAAATAGGTTAATTGGGACACCCCTTTGTGTGACTTGTGGCTATTTTTACAGTGTTACAACAGGGCATAAAAGAACTAAAATTTGAGTAAGTTAATTATCTGATATTACAAAATTGGAAAGAGCATTATGGGGCTTTGTAAACAGTTGAGTAAGATCATTTCGCTTATGTAGCAACTTTAAAAGCCACAGAAAGTTTATGATAGACTCAAATAACATTTAATGTAGTATTAAATACATCACAGCATTTTTGTTCACATTAAATGTGCTGAGTATAGTATGTCTTCCTAAAAACAACCTGTTTGTCTCGATAATATTTGATAGAAGGTATTAAAATAACTAAGTTCCTTATTTCTCTATGTGGGTTTTCAGTGAATTTAAAGGCCAGTATGAATAAATGTAATTCTGTGTAGTTTGTATTACTGATCTTAAATGTAAAAGCAAAATAAATACCATTTGTATAGATGAAACATCTGTATAAATTCCTCTCTTTAAGATTCATTTTCTATGCTGTTTTTCTAAAAGTAGAAAGATACCAAGTAAAAGATGGTTCCAGAAACCCACTGCTCCATAAACCCAGTTTACTGTCTGAGCCACCCCACCATGGGGGATGCTGCTCTGCACAGCAGTGACGAGAGGACGCTTGAACGCTAGTGAAGGAGAGTTGCCTTCTACCCTACTGACTTCCTTCACTAGCTGCAAAAGGGAGAGGGAAATTCTCATTTGTAACTTTTTGGACTTTAAGAGTTTAATTTGATGACAAGTAAAACTCACCCTAACAGAAACTCTGTGCTAATACTTGTTTAAAAACAAAAAACTTCTGGGCCACAAACCAAAATACTAGTATGTGGCACCATTTATGTAGGGGATTCCCTTGGACTGTGGTGTGATGGGTGACGTGACTCAGCACCAGACAGCTATTTTAAAGTGCATGTTTTTTAGCTCTTGAACACACATCACAGAGTAGAGAGCACCCTCTTTTTCGTGCAGGTTAGGAGAGCGCTTGAGGTGAGAGGAGACTCTCTGCTCCTGAAAGAATACCGTCTAGAAAGGCCAGGACGGGTGTTCATGGTCACCTGGACACAAATGAAAAGTGTAAGGCTTACTTCAGCTAATAGTTTCAACATTTGTAGATACTTTCTGTACTGTCAATTCATGATGTAAAGATCCTTAGTATGAATACTGTGGTTCCTGTCTACTGACATTCATTTTAAATATATTTGTTTAGGTTTTACTGCAATCACTGCAACAAACCCCATTTGGCTTATAAAGACTCGGTTACAGCTTGATGCAAGGTATGTTTTTATTTGGTTGGTTTGATTCTGAGACAGGGTCTTACTGTAGCCCGGGAGAAACACAGGCTGCCCTCAAATGTGTGGTGTGATCTTGCCTCAGCCTCCCAAGTATTGTTTTTACAGGTGAGTCACCATAGCCCGCTTAAGATATATTTATCATAATTTTTTATATGCAAATGCTGTGTCTCCATGTATACCTGCATACCAGGAGAGGGCATCAGATCATCTCACTAGTCTAGTGTATTTATTCTTAAATAAGCTAACATGGAGTTAGCTAACTTTTTAATGTAAATATGTATCCATAATGCTTCAGGGTCAGGTTGTCTTGCCTTGTTTATCCTTCTTTGGCTGCTGATATTATACACAAAAATGGGAAGGCATTATGACATTTCCACACACAGACAGGATGTGTTTCTTCCATATTCACACATTCACACACACACATACTCAGTGATAGTAGCTCCATTTCTGCTTTTGTCTTTTGTGTGTGTACAACTGTGAGTTTCTTCAGAGTTATTTTCAGGAGCAATAGGTAAGAGTTTACAAGAAGGTAAGCCTTTTAAAAGAGCTGCAACCTTTCATTGCACCTAAACCCTCAGGGGAAAGTGGAATCTTATGAAACCCCTTCCCCTCTCCTGACAGTGTTGACCAGTCAGTCTTGTGGAGATTCTGTACAGGTCATTACAGCTGCCATGAGTTAAGCCACAGTCATTCCACACCTTATTCTTGCTCTTACATGCTTTCCACCCCTTCTTCCAACAGCCCCTTGGAGGGGCTTATGCAGATGTCCTATTTTTAGCAGCATTCAACATTCATTTATTCCTTGTACTGTGACCAACCAGTGTTTTTTTGCAATCACTGCTCACCGTTGCAAAAAGAAGCTGGCAGCAGCATTCTATGTGCACGAACATAGATATTTAGATGGCAGTTTGACAGGCATATCATATCCATTTAGCAGAACAACAGCAGTAGCTTCCCAGCTTAGCCATGGGGTTTTGACTAGTTTTTCAGAACCAAATGGGAATGCTTTCCTATAGAGCAAGCCTGAAATCCAACCAGAAAGCAGATGGGTATCCCCTGAATAGACTTGCTAGTACTGCATCAGTAGGTTCATCTTGCCTAGCAAGTTCAGTATTGTTGCACACTGGGTCCACACCTGAGTAAATCTGTGGTTGTACCTTCTTCCCCCAGCATTCTGTGTAACACTCTGTCACTGAGAGCTAGCTGTTGAGTATTTGTTGTTGCTTTTGTTTCATCTCCCACCAGAAGCAAAAAGTTACATAATAGTTGATAATGAGGCAGTCTAATAAGAAAACTGCATGTACGTTGGAGGAGTTTTATGTGTTTTTTTTATTGGGGGATGATAGGTTAACCAACCCAAAGAAGTGTCCACTACCTGTATGGGTGCTTGTAAGGGCCTCCCAACAGCTGACCAAGTTACCTGGTAGCTAGTTAACATTGCTTAATCCAGTGACCTGTGTACAAAATGCCCTGAGCTGGGAGGTAACATTCTTCTAACAGTAGACTTCATTAGTTACCACTGACCTCAGTTTTACCAAAACAGATTGATTCATTCAACAAAGCTATGCTGAGCAAATACTGTTTCATGTTAGAAGAGTCATCAGGAGTCAGTGAGGGTCAACTTAAAATGGACAAACAATGACTGATTTATTTTTAAGTCAGTTTTGATCAGGGACGAATGAGAGTAAATCTCAGGGAATCTAAAGTATGGGACTTGTACATGTTCTGGGAGCTGAGCACAGACCAGAGGAAGCAATGCAGCTGGAGCCCTGCCATCTCGGCTCAGCATAGAAATGGAGAAAGGTCATACTACTTCTTTTTTTTAATAAATTATTTAATTTTGTTTTACGTACATTGGTGTGAGGGTGTCAGACTACCCAGAACTAGGGTTATAGACAGTTATGAGCTGCCATGTGGGTGTTGGGAGTTGAACACGGGTCCTTTAGAAGAGCAGACAGTGCTCTTAACCACTGAGCCGTCTCTCCAGCCCCAAGGTCATGCTTCTTAAATAGAAAGATGTAAAGTGAATAAAGACCCCTGAAACTGGGGTCTTTTTTTTAAAGATTTATTTATTTATGTTTATGAGTACTCTGATTGCATGTATACCAGCATGCCAGAAGTGGGCCTCAGACCCCAGTATAGATGGTTGTGAGCCCCAATGTGGTTGCTGGGAATTGAACTCAGGACCTCAGAAGAGCAGACAGTGCATTTTACCACTGAGCCATCCCTCCAGCCCTCAAAATGGGGTCTTGCTTTCATTTTTAAGAGTGTTAGTCCATGATCATCATGGCAGGAAGCAGACAGCCATGGCACTGTGAGAGCTTCACATGCCGTGACTGACAGTCAGACGGGACCTGGCATGGTCTTCTAAAGTCCCAAAGCCTCCTCCTACATACCTCCTCTAACAAGGCCATAGTAGTTCCACCAGCTCAGGACTGAGCATTCAGATGCCATGAGCCTGTGGGGGCCATTGTTGTTCAGACCGCCACAGGCGTCTGCTGCAGTGATAACAGATCTAAGTTCTTTGTGCATCTTCCCACCAGCTTGGTATTTACTGTTGTGTCCTGTAGGCTGCTAACCGATCATTAATAGTTACTTATGCCTGTTTAATTTTCTGTTATCTGTTTTCCATATATATTCATGTTGAATTACATGCTATTTGTAAATTTTGAAAAGGAATGGCTTAGTTGTTTGATTTTTGACTTGTTCTTTAAACGAAATATTGAATGTTGTAGCGTTACAAAGTTTCTAAGAGCCAAAGAGCTGAAAGTAATGTAGATAAAACTTAGCCAGTGGCTTTTAAAGTGTGACATTATATTGTTGTAAAATTACCACAGTTATACATTACAGTAGTATTTTTATAAAAAGTTATACATGTTTGAAAGAGTATATTTTGGATATATATTTATATGAAAGAGTAGATTTTGTACCCTTTCGGAATAACTGCAGTACGGGTAAAGTGGCATTAAAGGAGATGGTGTTGGAAAGATACTTGTAACTGTAGGGACTGAGTCATTACTCACCAGGCTCTACCTGAAGACTGCGACATCGGGAGTCGGGCTCACACTTACCTGGTGACCTTTTGGGTGGACATGTGTGAGATTGAAAGAAACCCAATTAAACTCCTTGTTTTAAGGCGCAGTATCATAGGTAACACTTTCTTGGGGGGGGGGTCGCTTAGTTTGTTTTTTGTTTTGTTTTTTTGAGACAGACTCTCCATGATGTAGCTCTGACTAGCCTGGAACTCGCTATGTGGATTAGGCCGACCCGAAACTCACAAAGATCCACTGCCATCTGCTTCCCAGAGTGTTGGTATTAAAGATATGCACCACCATGCTGGCTCTGTTTTCATATATATGTATGTATATATAGTTACATAGTTATAAATCCAAATGAAATTTAGCCTAGTTAGAACTGGAATGATCAGAGTATAAAAGTTTGGGGTTTTGATACATTTTGAGTCTTTCTTGGGTCAACACTTGGGCATGGCACGGAGTTCCCTATAAGAGTTAGCTGAATATTTCCTCCCACCTGACTCCCTTTGAGGAGCACGAGCAGCGGAAGAGTCAGTGTAGTATGATGTGTATTTGGTAAGATGATAACATAATACCCATCTAATAGGACAAATTTAAGAGAAAAGATAAGAATTTTCTTTTTCCAGGATAGGGTTTCTCTGTGTAGCCTTGGCTGTCCTGTAACTCGCTCTGTAGACCAGGCTGGCCTCAAACTCAGAGAGATTCTCCTGCCTCTGCCTCCTGAGTGCTGGGATTAAAAGCGTCCACCATCACCTCCTGGCTGTACTATGAAATTTATAATGAGTTGACAAAAGAGCGTTTTTTAAAAAAAATAATTTGTTAACTTTGATAAAAATTTTTCAGTACTTAATGTCAGTAATATTTTTCTCTTTTTGCCTCACAGGAATCGTGGAGAAAAGCGAATGGGTGCTTTTGAATGTGTTCGTAAAGTATATCAGACAGATGGACTGAGAGGATTTTATAGGGGCATGTCTGCCTCATATGCCGGCATTTCAGAGACGGTTATCCACTTTGTTATTTATGAAAGCATTAAGCAAAAACTGTTGGAATATAAGACTGCTTCTATGATGGAAAGTGATGAAGAGTCTGTGAAGGAAGCAGCAGACTTTGTGAGAATGATGCTAGCTGCTGCCACCTCCAAAACCTGTGCCACCACCATAGCGTACCCACACGGTAAGAGACTTGCTGGTGTGACTGGAGTGCATGTTCTTTGGGGGCATACAAAATTTGGTTCAATTGCCATATAGCAAGATGCAGCGGGTTTGTTTGTTTTGTCTAGGCAAGGTTTCTCTATGTAGCCTTGGCTCTCCAGGACTTGCTTTGTAGACCAGGCTGGCCTCGAACTCACAGAGCAGCCTGTCTCTGCCACCTAGAGTGCTGAAATTACAGGCGTGCACCACCACACCCAGCTTACATACTGTTCTTAATACTGTAAGTCAAGATACACTGTTATTTCTAAATGGGAAACAAAAAATATTAAAAATTGTAATTTGCAGCTGGACACAGTGGCACACGCACTCAGGGAGGCAGAGGAAAGTAGATCTCTGAGTTTAAGGCCAGCCCGATCTATAAAGCGCGTCCAGGACAGCCAAGGCTACACAGAGAAACCCTGTCTTCTAAAAACAAACAAACAAATAAAAAATGGAATTTGCCTAAGGGTATATCAGCAATGGATCCCAAATTTAAAGTTCTTGAATTGCAAGAATCTAAGCAATTTTATATATTACGTTGGCACATTAAGCATGCCCACCAAAAAATTGTTTCTGATACATTGTTTTCATTTTTATTTATGAATATTATTTGTTCATCATGCTGTGTTTATTTTATACCCTTATATCTGTGCAACAGATTCTTTAGTGTATATGACTTGGACTGTATTAGTTTGGTGTTTTTGTAATTTGACTGGCTTCAGTTAACTATACATTGAATCACTATCATGAGTTTATAGAGTGACAGATCAGGTATGAGCTTAGTATGAGGAGACTGGAAAAACAGCAGTAATGTTTCAGTAAAATGATTTTTCTATTTTTTTTTCCTGAACAGAAGTTGTAAGAACAAGACTACGTGAAGAAGGAACAAAATACAGATCTTTTTTTCAGACACTGTCTTTGATTGTTCAAGAAGAAGGTTATGGGTCCCTTTATCGAGGTCTAACAACTCACCTGGTGAGACAGATTCCAAACACAGCCATTCTAATGGCCACCTATGAATTGGTTGTCTACCTCCTGAATGGATAGCAGCAGGGGCTGCCATGCTGCAGAGCAGGAAGACCAAAAGATGACAGTGGACCAGGGGATCTTGAAGCCAGCAAGGTGGACAGAAGACAGTAGATTGGAAACATGTTTTAACTACTATGGCTGAGTGGAAGTTTGGTTGTAGAACATAAGATACCACACCACACTAGTCTGTCAGTAAAGAAAGCCTGTGCCGCCTCTAAGAGAGTGCTCGGAGAAGCATTCCACTCTCAAAATTGCCGTTTTCTCTGCCATTGATCAACAGCTGTGGTTTTGTTGTCTTGATTTACAACATTCAGAATATAGTGTTAACTCCATGAGCTTTTTTTTTTAATTTGGCCTTTTAAACAAAGTCATCCCTAAGTATATACTGTGCTGTAGTTTTCCAAAGATAGTAGTGACAATTACAGATGTCTAACTTGATTTTTTTCTGGAATACTCTAAAATAATAGTAGGTAGATCCTTAATACAGTTTCCCCAAAAGGGCCTGCCTGCTACAATGTTTTATTTTACATCAATGATCACTGCATTTTGGCATATTTTAGATATTTTCAGCATTAAAATGTTTTGGTTATAGCTAAAAGATATAATGTGGACTTTAAGTTTACATATCAAATGACATGGTTAGTCAAATGCATGTGGTTAATGGTTTGGGCTATAAAGAAAGCGAGTGGGTACTGACTCAGTGGCTTAGAGCATCCTCAGACTTTCTCCAATTATGTAATGCATGAATGGATGAAATTTTGGTTCCATAATCTCTGAGCTATAATGTGATTATCACAGTCTCAACCCTACTTTAAAAGTAGAAAAGCTAACAACTTGAATTTTTTCTACTTACTTTCACATTAAAAATTTTGACCTTTGAGTTATTTCCACATGTGTATACATTGGTAGAGAAAATGGTAATTTTCAGGTTTGAAGTGATGCAAGTATTTAGGACAATATAACTATTACAAAAAGAAGCCTTCGGCTGTCAGATACAGCAAATCTTAGTTGGCAAAGAGTCTGTAAATGAGTGTGCTGCATTGGACAAATGTTATTCTGTCCTAATTTCATGAATGCTTTGTCATAGAGCTGAGCTAATTTTAGTTCAATGTGTTAACAAGATGTAGTTTTAAAATTTTGCTATTGAGTCAGCAACACCTTTGAATACTTTAATGTATGGCCATTATAAAGGTGTTTGCTGCAGTACTGTAGATTTTCCTATGGGTGTTGCTATACTAGTTTATAAAGCTTCTGCAGTTAAACTCCACTGCGGTACTTGGCTCATCAGTGTATCTTAACTTGACATTTTGTGCAATGGCTTTCTCTTCAGAGTGACTTTCTGAATGCGCTTTGTGGCCTTTTGAGGGGTTAAGAATTAGGAGAGAATTCATGTTAGTTTTTTTTTTAACATTGTTATGTATTAGGCAGAAGCAGTGTTCATAATATTTTTCTGGATTTTACATATGTTTTGGAGATCTTACAGTGTTTTAAGTGTGTACTGTGTAATGCCATAATGTTATGGAAAAGCCACATGCCATTGAAAGCTTTCTCTGCTGTCACCAATGAAGTGTAATTCCCTCTTAAATTTCTCACCTTGACTTCCTTGTAATCAGTAACTGGATGTTTTTGAGGTGCTCAATTGGAATTACAAATATTCCAATCAATGTATTTGGAGACCAAAGGAAGTTTAGATTGTTACCTTTGGAATTATTACAGCTTTGACATTTATTACACGGAACATACCAAAAAATAAATACCTACTTGTGGGTTTAACTTAAATCTGTAGAGGAGGTCTCAGGCTATAGTATTGCCTCTTCAAGGGCCATTGATACTGCCTCATACAGCACCACTTGCTCGTGGGAAGATCCGTAACACTTAGTTGTGTTGAATGTAGGGCATGTTCTCCTGTGTTACACAGATCGAAAATGATGAAGAATGACACAAAAACCAGCAGCCAAGGAACACCTTATGTAGTCATAGCAAATCCGAAATAAGTGTCCTTCAAGAACGAACATGTGATATTCTGTATTTTGCAAGTAAGACTTACATTAACCTCTCGCACACTGTACTCAGCTTTTAAAGTATTAGTGTGTGTTCTGCAGAAAGGGGGTTTAGAGTCTTAGTATTTCCTTGCAAAGAAAAGAAAGGAGCAGTGAGGTCTGTTTTGTTTTCCCCTGAGCACTATCTGCCACAGTTTACTTTATGACAGAGATAATCCAAAAGAAAAATCATATTATGTGTTATATATAGTTTGTCTCTATAAAGTATTTCTTTGGAGATTTTCTTAGTTGTAATGTTTAAAAAGATGTGCATACTCTATGCATTGGCCTTTTAACAACTTGTTTTCAGTCGAATAACCTTTTAAACCATCTTAGACCTTGTTGTATACTTTTGTTGTAATCTTCTCAGAATATTGAAGTTAGGCTGGAACAGTAGCTACTGGAAGCAAACCTCACACAGCAGCAGCTAGAACTCTGCTACTGTTCCTCAAAGGCTTGAAATTTGCATATTCCAGTTGGTGACTTGCCACGCTGTAGTAGGATACCATACAGTGCTTTAAATTATCAGGGACTGATCCTCTACCAAGCTTGTCTTTGGTTTGGTTTGATTTCTTCCTTCCTTCCTTTTTTTTTTTTTCTTAATGATTTGTCTCTTATTGCCCAAGATGACCTTAAACTCCTGCGTTTGCTGTCATTAAAGACCCGCCCCTCCATACTCACTAAATTTGTCCAGTTTCATTAAGTAACTGTGTAGAACCAACCTGACTCACTAGAGGGGCTCAAGCTAGCTTGTGATTCTGAATTTTGTAATTCAGACAGCATTGTTGGGTCACATGGATGTTTGCCTTGTTAGGATGCGCACAGTTTGGGGTGTTCAAAAGAATAAACGTCTAAATATTTGGCTTTTTAAAATCACAAAATAGTGATTTCAATTTGAAGAACGTAAGTGGTAGAAATCAGTCGCCTGCTTTCTTCATGCCTCACATGCTCTTCTGTCTAAACCATTAGTGTGCTAGGGACCCCTGTGGGGTGTATACAAAGCTCGTTTATCATCGCTGATCACGACTTCCAACATTCCTTAGAAGATGGGTATGTCTGATTAAATAGGACAGAATGTAAAAGAAAGTGTGCTTTTCTGCCTCCTCACATACCTTTTCCACCATAACTGTTTCTCTTTAAATGTACCTTGAGTTTCATGCTATCCATTTTAGAAACTAAAAAGTCTAGTTCTAATCAGTTTTGTTAAACTTTTTGAATGTACCCCAGTGGATGTGAATTACATTACCAATCATTCATAGTTTAGTCAGCTTTAAAAGAGCTGATGAGTTTTGCCCATTCATGTGAGTGTTACTATTGTTGCGTTTTTGTACATGGCTGCAAATTATGTGCATTTATTTTGTATTTATGTTAACTAGCAGACTTGTACTTGAATTAAAATTCAAAAATTAAAATATGCTTTTGAAAATGTGGTTTTTAAATATATCTTAATATTGTGTCATGGTGAAGATATAATTGTACAGACTCCATTCCTCTTCTCAGTGTTGGGCTCATTTATTCATGCATCAAACTTTCTACCCTTTAGACCTGATAGTGTCTGTGGGAATCAAAAGGTCAGGAAGTGTAATTCCTTCATAGCTTGGTAAGAAGTATCTGTTGTGTGTCCTTATAAGTCCGTTGATCTTTGTTTTTCATACAAATCCAAATTACAGGTTTCAAGAAAGTTAAGCCAGTGTGGATAAAATGATGCTAGTGGGCAGGCAAGATGTCTGAGCTGGGGGAGAAGGGGTACTTGCTGCCAAGCCTGGCCGCCTGAGTGGGTCCTTGGGGTTCACATGGTGGGAACCAAAAACCAGTTCCTGAAAGTTGTTCTCTGACTTACCCATGCAGAGCATGGCACCCTAGCTTGCTCCTTTTCCCCTCCCCCCCCCACACAAAATAGTTGTTTTTGGTGGAATGGTGCTCCTAGTGTCTACCTACTTTACAGTTGTCATATTTTAAGTCTGTGAGCTGCCATCAACAACAAACATTACACCCATTCTTACAGGCTTAGGAAGCCAGGTCAGGTGTGTGTGTTACTAAATGCCAAGAGCTATGCAGGAAACAGTTTTGGATTTATGCTTTCTCAGCCTTTCTCAGCGTAGTGTCACCTTTGTACTTGTAAAACTCAATGCATTTTCCTTCTGCAGCTCTTTCCTGACCTTTGTTAGATTGCTTCCCACGTTATTTTTAGGCTGTTATGAATGGGCTTGCTCCTTTATCTCCTCAAGTGGTGGCTCTTACGGTATATAGGAAGGCTGCTGACTTTTATGTTAATTTTGTATCCCACTTTTGCTGAAAGTGTTCATCAGTCCTAAGATTTCTCCAATGGAATCTTCCTATTTATTTATTTATTTAATACAGTTTATTCACTTTGTATCCCAGCTGCAGCTCCCTTGGTGGAATCTTGTAGAGTCTCATGTGTCTAGAATCATACTATCTACAAATAGAGGTGCTTGAGTTTTTCCTATTTTTCTTTTACTTACTCTGCATATCTTGTGGCTCTAGTTTAAGAGTTCTAATATGACTGAATAAGTATAGAAAATTATATTTAAATTATGTTAAAATACAGGTTTGTCTCAGTGTTTATGACACTGAGATGTGCTCTCCTGAGTGTCTTTAAGACTTAACATGAAGGACATAACATTTATTTATTGCTGTATGTATATTAAACCATCTTTGTATTTCTGGACTAAAACCAGCTTGATAATTGTGAATGACCATCTTTTCCATTAATTTATTTACATTCTAATCTCAGTTTCCCCTCTCTCCTCTCCTCCTAGTACCTAGTACCTTTTCCTTCCCCTTCCCCTCCCCAATTCCTTTCCCCTCAGAAAAGAGGAGGCCCTCCATGGACATCAACCTGCATTGGCATCTCAATTTGTAGAAGGACTAGGCACGAACTCTTTTGAGGTGAGACAGTGTAGCCCAGTTAGGGGGAAGGGATTCAAAGGCAAGTGATAGAGTCAAGAGACCACCCTGCTCCAGGTGTTGGCCCACACGAAAACCAAGCTGCACGTCTAGGACATATATATGTGTAGAGGTGAATGATCTTTTTTTTAATGTATTTTTGAACTCTTAAGTTTTTTGAGAGTCTTTATATTCATAAGGGAAGTTGATCTGGAATTTTCTTGAATCTTTGTCTGGGTTTGGTATCAAGCTAATTGTAGCATCATGAAAGAGTTTTGTAATGTTTCTTCCTGCTTTATCTTCTTGAATATTTAAAGGAACAGTGGTTCTAGTTCTTGGAAGGGCTTCCAAAATTCACCACTAAATCCATCTGGACCTGGAATTTTTTCATTTGAGATTTTTAAAGTACTACTGCAATCATAATTGCTGATCTTCATGTTATTTTTGTAGGCCATACACATTTATAAATCCATTCCTTATAGTATTTCCAATTGAATGGAATGTTAGGGGGGGTTGTTGGCTGTTTCGTTGCTGTTGTTTGGCTGGTTGGTTGGTTTTGTTTTTTCGAGACAAGGTTTCTCTGTGTAGACCAGGCTGGCCTCGAGATCCACCTGCCTCTGCCTCCTGAGTGGCAGGATTAAAGGTGCCATGCCCAGCCCAACTTTCTGTTTCATTGAATCCTCCTACCTTCGTTATTGTTTCTATTTCATTAATTTCTTCCCTGACCTCACTTTTTTCCCAGGTACTGATTTGAGGGTTGGCTTTTTTATTGTTCCAAGGCCCTACGTTGTATCATTAGGTAATTCATTTGAGATGTCTCTTCCTCGTTTACTGTAGGCACGAATGGCTGAGGACTGTCCTCTTAGGACCACCTGCTTTATTTTCCAGGGGGTTTGGAATGTTCTGTTTTCATATTCATTTTTCTCTAGGATTTTTTTTTAAATTTTCCTTCTTGGTTTCAGTTATTCATCATCCATTGTGGTGTCTAGTCAGCATAAGTTTGTACCTGCCCTATAACTTCTCTTTAAAGAAAAAAAATTGCATTTATTTGCTTGGGTACACACAACAACCAAGGAGAAGAATAGAGTATAAATAAAAAATATTGGGAAAATAATCCCATTCTTGTCTGCATTCGTTTGCTTGCTTTTATAATGGTTAATATGAGTTTGTTCAGAGTGGCACCTAAACTTCTGCAGTACTGGTGATTAATGCTGATTTGCAGGCCAAAGTAGAGCTTTGTCCCATGGATACAAAACTCCCCTTATGACCATGTATGTTGTGCTGCAGGGACATAGAACTCAGTCTCGGTCATGTGGATTGAGGTAGGGCCTTCTGGAAGTCAAGATAGCTCTGTAAATATCCTCCTAAAAAAAGTGTCAACCTAGAGAGAAGGCTCAGCAATTAGGAGTACTGGCTGCCCTTATAGAGGACTGGGGTGTGATTCCCATGACCTACATGGTGTCTTAAAATGGTCTATGACTCCAGACGCAGGGTTTCCAACACCCCCTTCTGGCCTCAACAGGTAGCAGACATAATGTAGTATACATACATACAAGCAAGCATGTGTGCACATAACAGCTTACCTAAAAAGAAAAAAAACCATCAGAAGTTTAAAAGGTTGAATATTTCAACACCATCTTCATTGATACAGCAACAAAAAAATCACTACGTATATAGTTACAAATAGCACTCAACCAACTTGATCTAGTTGGCATTTATAGAACACTCTAGACAACAGCAAACATCTTTTAAATGAATATGGTGTATACACCAAGGTAGAATGTGTTGGGTTACGGGGAATTTGAATAAATTTTAAAAAAGGAATATAGAAAGATGCTTGAAATAGCCTCCCAGTACTCTGAAGTTCAACAGCCTACTTCTATGTAACACATGTGTCAAAGAAATTATGAGAGAACAATTTGGAAGTAAACTTTAGAAAGTATCAAAACTTTCAGAAAAGAATATGCCTTCAAAGGGTAGAGAACAACTTAAGCCGTTACACTAAGGGAGAGACAAAAGAATCAATGTAAGCTG
Organism: Pachyuromys duprasi; assembly: GCA_028658305.1. Classification (NCBI taxonomy): domain Eukaryota; kingdom Metazoa; phylum Chordata; class Mammalia; order Rodentia; family Muridae; genus Pachyuromys; species Pachyuromys duprasi. The sequence continues at coordinate 23,169,267 of CM053749.1, forward strand.
CTACCTTAAACTAGAGGAGGGTCAAATTCCTAAATAGAATGTTGTAGTAAATTAAAAATGAGCTGTTGGGCTATATGTTTATTATTAGCCCTATGTTTACACGGTGGTATTATCACAAACAATAAGACGCCTGTTAGATTTATAATTGCCTTATTTTCCTTGGGCTGGGCAGATATTTCACCTACACTGGCTGAATAACCTCACCATCCATCTCCCAGCCCCCGTCCAATGCCATCCTTATCTGATTTACCTTCCATACATAATCCCATGATACTTGCTTGTATTCTTCATCTAGGCCTTTTCATGCCTTTATTGGAGTCTTTCCTCCCAGCCCACATAGTTTCTTCTCCACGCTAAACCATCCTGGCATCCTCCTCCTCTGTTCCTATCTGTCACCCATGATTTTCTTAAACCCTTTCCACACGTGGGATCTGTGGCCATGCTTATCCCATTCTGCCCTACCCAGGCATAGGCCGTTTAATCAACCAATCAGGTATGTCTTAGGCAGGTTTACAAGACAAATGCAAAGGTGTAACCAGATCTTGAGGGCCAGTAACATGTATCAGACCAACCAACAACAGAAGAAAACCAAAGTGGTAATAAAGCTGTCAATCAAATAGGAAATGAAAAACATCTGTAACATCAACAGCTACATTGAAGTAGATAAAAGATAAAAAGAGAGTCCAATTAGTGTGACCAGAAGCAGAAACCGGCATCCCATAAATAGTACAGATGCTGAAGGGCAGTAAGCAAGAGCTTACTTCTTTGAAATGAGTCAATACAGTATATCTCAGTGCCCATCAAAGGCTATACTCATATCTGCTTCTATTTCAGAGGCAACACCAGACTCCAGTGTGTGGCTTTTCTGCAGAAAAATTAGGACAGCTGGGATGAGTCCCAGCCCCCAACACTGAATGGTCTCAGCTTTAACACCTGTTTTCACTTTCACATTCTAGATAACCCTTACTCTTAGCTCTTAGGTTAGTCTCAGTGATTTAACACTGAGTGAAACCCCAAACATCCATTTTTTAAAGGACTGGGATCTGGTCATTCATTACACCCCTTTTAGAACATGGGTCTTCTGTATCTGCCCAGTTACTATCAAAATTGGGCAAAAGAACTGTTGTTGAAATGGTCATTAGACTCTAGTGGGCTCCTCTACCCCAGCTAGTTACCAAATAATCGAGACAGACCTCTTGGATTTGTGAAAGCTTTAAAACACTAACTGGACAGACATCAGCCCTCTAAGCTATTTTGCTGTTTCCCAGCTACACAACCCATGTTACTTAGCTTAATCATTCCTGTCTGGGCTGCTTCTTTTCTATCAGGCTAGCCCTCTTGGCCACCTACACGTCCTTCTCTTAGCTTTGTTTCCTCCTGCTACATCTCCTGCTTCCTCTCTCCCCTCTTCCAGCCCTGGTGGTCCCCATCTAACCCCAACCCTGTAACCTAATCTCTGCCTTCCTCTCCTGCCCAGTCACAGGCTTCAGCAACTTTATTAACCAGTCAACTTTAAATTAGGTAGAGCAAGGTTTACACAACAAAGACAGGTGTATGTAAGAATGTGCCCATCTGGGTGGCAACCAAATCTTGGAGACCTGTAATTAGCATTAGAATACATAATACCAGACCAAACCCCAACAGAGAACCACAAGTGGGTCTTTTAGACACAATCATATCCTACCTGTTCTTAGGAAACAAACACTCCCATCTTTCTCTGGATGATGACAATCAACTCCATTGACTAAAACAGTGACTCTTCTTGCCTCCAATGTGGCAAATGCATCTTATAATTTAAATGAGCTCTTAATGGGTGCTTGCAGAAATGCTTCTATCTTTGGAGACCTGTGCCTCTAAATCTGCAGAGCCCAAAAGTTGCAAGCCCCTGAGAGTTGTAGATGCAGCTCCTTAGACTATGTGTCACTGTAACCAGCCATGCAGAACCACATAATCTTTCAACATTAGTGTGTATATGCTACTCTGGTGTCTGGTAGTTGAGTGTTACTCGTGGCCTGAAGCTTCAGATGTACCTTCATTAGACCATTGCAGTGACCTTTAAAGCCAGAAGCTTAGGTGTGATACATTGCATGCTACAAGAGGCCTGTGGTCACAGGCCCAATCCCCACACTTCCTTGCCTGTAAAGTGGCCCCTGGTTTGACATGCAGACTACATTCTTAGTTCTCAAATGGTGCTGCTAGTGAGCAAGCAGAAAAAAAAATCAAACACATGAAGATCAAGTCTAGTTCTGTTAGAGCACATTCCTGAACCTTCTCAAAATGCAAGACCTTACATATAGCTAACTTCTCAATGATTTCCTGGTCTCAAGGAATGGCTCCATACTTGTCACATAGCTTCAGCCGCCGTTAAAGGAAGGCAGCCACTAGGTGGCAGCAATAGCTAGATCAGACCAGACAGAGCCATGCCGTCGGACCCAGGAAAGCCTCCTCCTCAGTGAGTACATTACTTTGCTACTGTACCTGTTTTGAGCAGCAGGGTAGGATTTTAAGTTTCCCAGAGGCGTTGCCCCTAGATGACCCCATCTAGGTCCTGTTCTTTCCCAATCTGGCCTGAACATACCCGACCTATCTTGGTTTGGTGTTTATAGTCTTCAAAGTAGATTCTTTTCATGTTACTACTCAACTCTCTGGCTTTCGTTCTTGGTTTTCAGCTGTCTGTTCATCATTGCAGCCTTGGCTAGAACAGTCGGAGAGCTTGGTAACTGCCATCCAAGTCCATGCACATGCACTTTTCAAATGGGCGCTTGTCTCTGCAGTTTTGGCAATGGACAAAGACCAGTGTGTCTGTCTCAACGCTGTCCATGCCTTCTTCCCTTCTGTATTTCATGTTGCCTGGAATGAAACCATGCCTGAAGTCAGCCAGCCGGTGGCAAGGCAGCTAGAAGCACACACAAAAAACAAAGGGAACTTCCATAGCATCTCTGGACAACCTACCTCTGACGGACAAGAAAAATAAAACCTGCTTAAGTCACTAGATTTTGGATTTCTGTTACAAAAGGAAAAAAAAATGAGCAAATTGCCGCTCATCTTAATTGTATGATCGTGGAAATGTTAATACAAATGCAAATTATAAGGATCAGCAAAAACTATCAAAAACTATCCTTGAAGGTTTCAACCATCTGTTTTATCAGCCACACAACAATCAGGTCACTCCAAACTCACACATTTTCTGCAGGCTAGGAAACAGGCCATCCAACACACACTCATTTTTCAGGTTAGTTATGCCTTGATAAGAAAAGCTGCAGGCTGATCCCACTCACGGAGCAAACTGAAGTTATTTTTGGCTTTTTAAAGGTCTTTTGGTTTCTTTGGAGACAGGATCCCTATGTAACCCAGTTTGGTCTGGAACTATTTATGTTGACCAGCCTGCTTCTGTTTCCTGAACGCTAGTACTACAAGTCTATCATGCTCCAGATTCATGACATTAAAGAAAAGTATCTGTTAGTTACGTATGCCTGTGCATGCAGAGACCTGTGAAAGTCAGAAGAGGGTGTCGTGTCCACCAGGAGCTGGAGTTACTGTTTGACCTGGGTGCTGGGAACCACATTTTGGACCTCTGCAAGAGCAGCAGCGTACTTAAGCACCGAGCCATCCCACCAGCTCTATTCGTGGCATTTTGTAAAAAGACAGTATGTCATGACAAAACTGGATTAATCCCAAGAATTCCAGGTTCATTTATAATTGTTATTAGTGTAAATTTAGCACATCAAAAGTTTAATGAAGAAAAAAACATAGGATTCTCATGGAAAGGAATTCAGCAAAACCTAGTGTTTGCTCACAATTACTTAGCAAACTAGAGACAGAGACAGGAAATATTCTTTGATTTAAAAATATTTTCCCAGCCCTAGGGAGACAGATCTCTGAGCCTCACTAGCTAGCCAGTCTAGCCTAATCACCAGGTCCCAGTGAGAGACTGTCTCAAAAAGGTGTAAGTCTTTTGAAGAATACCTAAGGTTGAACTTTGACCTCCGTATGCACCCAGGCATATGAGTGTACATATACACCCATGCACACACATAAGAATCCAAAATATACAGTAGAACAAAAGGCCTAATTAGCTTGGATGCTTCTCAAGAGGTGAGGAGAGGGGCACATTGCAGCTACAAAGTTTGGGATAATTAAAGACCATATGGCTTGAAAACAAAGACACAGAGAAAACAATGGGGCAGAAGGCAGAGCCAAGAACAGACACATGCTTAAGGCAGAATCGTGGCTGGAAGATGGGTGTGGTGGTGAATGCCTGCAGTCCCAGCTCTTGGAAGGCTTGGGCAGGACAAAGAAAAAGAACAGAAAAGAAAAGAAACTTGATTGGGTCAGAAATAGCATGACAAAACTGGACAGACCATGCAAATGGTACTGGCTCTGTGGTTAGCCGTATGAAAATATATCAGGCTGGATATTCATCTCCGGTTGGTAAGCACCCCATGCCCTAGAATCCTTTTCAGGTAGATTAGACTTAAATGTGACAGGCCAACCTTTTATAACTGTAAGAAATCATAGGGGCAAAGTCCCTGTAAACTAGTTAAGGGGAAGGATTTTTCTGTGCTCAGTATTAAAATGCACACCAGAAGGAAATGACTGGTAAATTAGTCTACATTAAACTTTAGAGCTTCTTTTCCTCAAAATACATCACAAAAAGGAAAATCTAATCCAAAGCCTGGAAATGTTTGCAATACATACAACTGTCAAGGGATAGAATCGGAATATATAAAAACTTGTATGAATCAGTCAGTTAAAAAGGAACCCAATAAAAATCTGGACAAAGGTCATAAGTGGGCATTTTACAGGAGAATAAAATCTAATATACCATAATAAACATGGGGGGGGGGAGTTCATCTTAGTAGCAATTAGGAAACAGCAAGTTAGATTGCAATGAATGTGATTTTTAAATCTTTCAAAAATGCAAAAACTAAAAATCAGACCCTTGGATGTGGGACAAAGAAATTCTTAGGGGCTGCAGTTGCCTAAAGTGAGACTGAACCAACACTGGAAAAAATATACGTTGTACAGTTGATGCTAATAGCATATAAGCTGGCCAGTTCGCTCCTAGACACAGACCCCAGAGAAAACATAGCTCAGATGTTCCAGGAGTCACACAAGAATGTTCATAGCAGCCTGGTTGCCATAGCAAAACACTGAAAACAGTCTCTGTGTCCAAGAATAGGAGAATGGAGAAATTCACATGAGGGAAAAATGAATGAACTCCAAGACTAGCCTGACTCAGTCCAGGAACCTGATTTTGAATAAGAAAAGTAAATCCTAAGGGTAAGAAAAGTAAGCCACCCCTGAAAGATCAAACCTGCAAAATGCAGCAGTGTATTTAGGCAAGCAGGTTCCCTGTCAGTATGGTAAAGAAAGCCAAGAGAAGGATAGACAGAAAATTCCTGATGATAGCCATCTTGGGCAGGAGAAAATATTTTTCTTCTTTTCTGTCACCATATAACAAACCACCCCCAAACTTCACTCAGATATTAGATAATAAGGTGTTCACTTATTATCACTTAGTTTCTGGGGACCAGGAACCTGGGTCCTTCATCTCAAGAACTCTCCCAAGCAGGATGGCATCAACTGGGGTTGGAGGCAGTTGAGGAAGGATCTGCTTCCATGCCCTCCTGTAAGAATTGTCAGGCCTCATCTGGACATGGCTGGGCTGAGGGTTCTGGGTCCCCTGTAGTTTGTCCTTGATTTTTATTATTATTTTTTGAACCCAGGAAAGCTCTAAACCCCTCAACACTTTACCGTGGTGCCCATAGGAGCAGCCAGGTGTGTGGCACTTTGGAGGAGCCGTTCTCTCCAGCTCCTCATCTTTATCCCACCCCCTAGTGTCTTCTGGGCAGGTTGGCTCAGCGATGTCCTGGTGGACAGGGCTTTCTCCCTGTTTACATCTGAGCACCTGACCCGGGACCCAACATCTGCGCAGGTGAAGCCATGTGGACCCAGCGAAAGGACACAGCTGACTCTGTGGTGAAATGTGGTTGCCATGACAGAAGAGTGAAGGACTGTAAAGTTTGCGACGGGATGGGGCTATAAAGAATGGTGAGGACAGGGGAATTGCTTTGAAGAGCTTCTGAATTTTAGATAACGGATTGTATATTTGTGGTTGCTTAATATATACCCATTATTATTGGTAGATGTTTCCTTTTTCCAAATGAGACTTTTCATTGTGAAAAAGAATCAAAGCGACCGAAATTGCTTAATCTATGTCCTTCATTTATTAACTCATTTGTTAACATCTTGATACATTTACTCTCTGTGTATGTGCATGCACACAGCACACACTTGTATTTTAGGCAGTAGAGACCTTGAAGATGCCCACATCCTAACATTAGGGCTTCTTGTGTATATGGCAAGGAGGGAGGGCTTAAGGCTCCTAATCGGCAGACCTTAAGCTAAGAGGCTATATTTGGAGTTGTTAAGGCAAGCCCAGTTCAATCACAAGTGTTTAACTGGGAAGAAAGAGGGAGAAGAGTCAGGACCAGAAAGATATTGTGAGAAAGATTCAGCCAGCTCTCACTGGCTTTTAAGGTAAAGGAGGCTAGGAGCCAAAGAATTCAGGCAAATTCTGGAAGCTGAAAAAGGCAAAAAATAAAAATAAAAATAAAAGCAGATTTTTCTGCTAGAGTTTCAGAAAGGAATGCAGCCTAGTGGGGCCCATCTAGACCTCCGGCTTTCGTGACTGCAAGACAGTAAGTCTGGGTTCCGCAAAGCCAGTAGGGTGGTGGTAGTTTATCCTGTTCGTTGGCTCCCTATTACACTGACACAGTACCTGAGAAAAATCACTTCATATGGAGCCAGGTTTATTTTGGCTCATGGTTTCAGAGGCCTCAGGGAGTGGTCGATCGGTTCCATGGCTTTTGGGCCAATGGCAAGAGAGAACATCTGGGCAAGTGCACGTGGGTAAAAGAAGAAAGCTGCATTTTCATAGCAGCTGGAATCATGAGAAAAAGGGGGCAGGATCCCAGCATCCCCCTACAAGGACACACCCTATGATAACTAATCTTGATTGTCAACTTGACATACATTCAAAAAAGCAACCTTTATTGAGGAATCATTTCCATTAGATTGGCCTGTGGGCATGTCTTTGGGGGCATTTTTTTGATTGCTAATTGACAGAGGGGGACTCAGGCCACTGGGCAGTGTCATCCCTGACCAGGTAGTCCCAAATTATGTAAGCCAGCTAGGTGAGCAAGCCCAGGGAAGTGAGGCAATACAATGTCCTGCCATGCTCTCTGTTTCAGTTCCTGCCCTGACTTCCCCCAATGATGGGCTATATGCTGTAAACTAAATAAGCCCTTTCTGCCCCCAAGGTGCCCCAAGCCAGAGTGTTATATTACAGCCAGAGACAAGCAACTAGGACAGACATCCCCCAGTGACCTAACTTCCAGGGGCCTCAACCCTTAAAGGCTCACCACCACCACCCCACCTTTCCCAGTAGCATTAAGACTGGGAAAACAAACACTTAACACATGGAAATTGGACGTCACTCACGATCCAAACCATAGCAGCTGTCAAAGTAACTACCCAGTGCACAGATAATTTATGTATTTTTACTAAGGTTTTCCCTTCTAAGTTTCTTTCAGTTTTGCTTTTGAGCATTTAACAGGTATAGGCATATTCTTCCATACAATCACAATGTAATGGTCAAGGCCAGGAAAGCTGGTACCAGGTAGTACAGCGATCATGTTCTGTATATACTCAGTTGTGCCTGCGCCAAAAGGCCCAGTTTATAGTCACAGTTCCGTACGGCTATCACATCTTTTCACCCTCCTTTAAGATTGCCTTCAGTCTTTCATTTTGAGACGTTGATAGTGTTTAGAGCACAGGCTAACTCTTGTACAGAATGACCCACACTTACAGTCTGTCTTATGTTGTTCTTATGCTTACATAAATGTTGTGCCAGAGGGAAGAGAGACCATGTTATTATAGGATATGCTTAATGTTAAATTTTATTTGTTACTATCATGTATACGTCTGCATGCAAATGATGTGAGCCACAGCACGCATGTGTGAAGGTCAGGAGAGTTTCGTTTCTCTCTTTCCAGAATCAGGTTGTCAGGATTTCATGGGAAGGGCTTTTGTTCTCTAAGCCACCTTGGTGGCCCTATTGTAAGGTATTCAAAGAGCTGGCAACTCCTGAAGGAATTAGAAAATAATTACCAGGGTATCTCAGTTTTCAAATTCGGTGAAAAATGATTTAGAGAAAGCCATCCAGCCCAATGCCTCACCATGTTCCTAACTGAAAAGGCTTTAGGACCTAACCCAAGGAAGGCACTATTTGCTCTCAGAGTCTCTAGGGGTGACAGTAGCTGTTGTGGGGTTTGGAGCCACTCTCTGGTCTTCTAGTAAATTCTTCCTGCCCTCAGGACCAGACACCAGGAGCCTGCAGAACCTGGGGACAGCACCACGCACATCGGAGTGTCCCTAAAAAATGCTGCAGATGCCAGGAGTCTGAAAAGTCAATAGCCATTGAAACACAAGGGAAATAAGGCATTATTTTATAGTCGTTGGTAGTAAAGGCCAATTAAGCGTAGTTTGAATAACCATAGTTACCATTGACCATTTACGAAGTGGTAGCATTCTACACAGGTCAGGTGTGGTGGCTCATGCCCGTCACCCCAACACTTGTGAAGCATCATCACAACTTTGAGGGCAGCCGGGGGGACATGGTGAGTTTCAGGTCAGCCCACACTGCAGTGTGAGACCCCCAAGTCACAAAACAAACCAATGAGCAGAACCCCACACAATTAGTACTGTTAAATGTATCCAAATATGTGTGGCATATTAATTAGTTTATGATTGAATTTTGTAATTTAGCTAGAATGAGATTATAGTGTTGGAAATAGCAGCTAAGTGTTCCCAGATTTCCCATCTCCCAGAAAAGGGGTTTACAAAACATGGACTTCGTATCTCTAAAAGCAATTTAATTCTTATCTAATTGCAATTCAGACAAGTACCCTCATCAGCTCCCTTTCAACCCCTTTCCCTTTCCTTTTACACTGACTTGAGCGGCATTAGCACAATACTTTGCCATGTCACTCAGGAAACTAAGGATATAAAGTAATACCGTGTTTATTGGTGCAATTTCCTTTTCGATCCCTGGGCTCTTCAGTTTAAAGCAGGTTGGGATGGAGGAGAAGAGCCCAGGCCTTCATCCTAGTCCCCACCTCCCTATCCATCACTGTTTGAGATTGTATTCACAGCCTGGGGAAGCGTGGAAAACAGTCGCCTGCTTTCTTGTTTATTCCTTTGTTTATTTTCAGCAATCAGAGCCATCTGATAAGAGGCAGCTAAGAGCTGTCGGGCAGAGCCAGATGGCATTTGGAACTTCGCCCCTCACCTCTGCAGGACATATGGTGAAAGACCACCAAACTGTGCTCACACTGAAACCAGGAGAGAGCCTGCTGTAGCCAGCGAGCCATTCTGGAAAGGTCTTGAGGAAGAGTCCGCGTTCCTCATGTGCTCCTGGAGTTCCATGCCTGGGAAATGAGATAGATGCCCCAGACAGGAAGTCTGGCCCATGGCGCCCCACCAACTACTATGCTCAACAAGGCAGTGCGCTCTGTGGCCCATGTGAAATGTGGAGGGAGACAAAGTCATTCAAGCAAGCAACAGGCCATTAATGTCTTGGACCATGTGATTTCCCAGTTCCAACTGGTCTTCCTCAAACCCTAATCTGTCACCGACTCTGGAAACTTGAGTAGGCTATTTTCTGTCTTCCTGACTATAAAACTAGATGATGGGCTGCTCAGAGCATAAAACTTGATACACACTTGTGCAAAGGCCTGATGCACAGAGGAAAGGCCTCAAGCACAGCATCCTTCACGGTCCTGGGTGCAGCAGAGCAAGGGATGTGGCTTCCTCCAAGCCCTAAACCACGTCTGGAGCTCAGAGAACCTTCTTCATTGGTCGTTCTTGTTTCAAGAAACAAAACAAAACTGGCTTTCGAAGGGAAAGAACTGAATAAGGAAGGCATTTTCCTTTACCCACCATCACAAGGGTAAACTGCTCTGCAGAGCGCTGGAGAAGATGACACCCTTCACGTTAGGTGTGTTAAATGCATTTCCCACTTGTGGAATTTTCTGGGCATAATGGATTTATCAGGATGTAACCCCATTTTAAGTTAAGGGGCATCTACATGCGGATTGGGTATACTGTGCGTAATTTTATTCCAACACGGTAAAGAGGACCCCACCAAAAAATGTTTTTTTGTTTTGTTTTGTTTTGTTTTTTTCACA
>CM053749.1:23179619-23222117 GCA_028658305.1 Pachyuromys duprasi
GCCCGTGTTCCCTTATCTTTAATGTCAGGCTTTCATATTTCAAGGCTTGGGTCCAAGACGACACTGGAGAGCAGGTCGTCACAATCACCGGCGGAACAGGAAGCTGGGAATGGCAGGAGGGCAACGGAGTACCTTGCAGCTGTCTGTCCCCTGCTAAGAAGCACCCCGGACGCCCCATCCAACAGCTGCTGTTCATCCCTTTGCCCCACCTACTGTAAGGGAGGCTGGGAAGAGCCAGCTCTTCCCAGTTGTTCTATGGGATGAAGTCGGGAGTGATTCAGACAGGAAGAAGGGACACTGGTGTGGCAGCCGGTGATCTCAGTGACTTGCTCCGAGCGTTCATCATGGAGAAGTGCGTGCCGACTCGAGCCAAGAGACGGCCTCTGAGCGTCTGCTTTCCTTGTCTGTACACGATGGACAGGAATAGAACCTACCTTCTGGGGTCGCCACGAACTTTAACGCAGAAATTGTTCACAAAGGCACTGCCAAACCCCGGGTAGCCATTCTCCTTCTCCCGCCCCGTTACACACTGACAGTAAGCCAGTGGTAGGCCCTCCGCAAGGAGGAAGCCGGGCGCACCCTTGCCCACAGTGCCGGGAGCAGAGGAAGCGGGTCTCTAGGAAAACACCCGCCTCACACCTGTCAGCTCTTGGCCCCCGACTCTGCGGGAAGGATGCGGAGACAGCTGGGTTTGGTTTTTCTGGGCTCTTCTCCACGATCCTTTCCGGCAGGGCCAGCCAGAGGCCAAACTCTTGAGCATAGTCTCGTCCCTTGCAGCATCTGCCTCCCGTATACATGAAAAGCGCCTGACGGGGGACTGTGTGAGCGTCTCACCCCCTTCCTGTCCCCACTGCATGCTTTTACGTCCCCTCCCTTAAGTACCTTTTGCCTCCAGAAGCACCGGGCCTCCTGGGAAACATGGCTGATTCCAGCCAGGGCGTGATCTATATAAGATAAGCCTGGGATAGTTCACATCCAGAGAGCACAGAAGCTACCAGAAACCCAGACCCTATGCAGATAGGACATACAGAGCACCTAGAAGGCCAACACTTCTGATGGCCAGAGACAAGATTACCTTGTGCATATAAAACAACAATGATCAAAAATTACAGAAACATAGGTTTTTGTTTGGTTGGCTTTGGTTGTTTGAGACGGGGTTTCTCTGTTTAGCCTCGGCTGTCCCAGACTTGCTTCGTAGACCCGGTTAGCTTCCAACTTAACAGAGGTCCGCCTGCCTCTGCCTCCCGGACCCTGGGATTACAGGCTTGCAACAACATGCCTGGCTGAAACAGATGGTTTTAATCCAGTTACTTTTTCAGCCTGCCTTCTGTGGAGTGTGTGGATGAGTGCATGCATGTACGAATGTATGTACAAATGTGCATACCCAGATTGGCTGGGTATGAGCTGAGGGATCCCCTTGTCTGCCACCCCAACACTGAGCATTGACTTTTTAACCAGGGGCTGAAGATTTGAACTTGAGTCCTCATACTTGCTCGGCAGGCCTCTGGTTTTACTATGCTTTACATAGCAGTGAACACTTACTCTGGTGTTCTTGTTTAATATTGAGAGGACAATATTCAGAGGAAAGCTCAATGAAAGAAAGAATCAACTGGAAATGTTTATTTTGACTTTATTGGGTAGGCTCTATTTCAAAGTCATCAAATAATTATTATTTATCTTTATAGAATAATAACAGCTAATAGTTGATTGAGTCAGAACTCCCTGACTCCCCACGTTTTGCAAGCCCTATTGACGTCATGGACCTAAGCCACAGCCAATCATGTTACAGGGCAATGATGTAAAAGGTGAGGGCATCCACTGATGAATAAATCCAGATGATCAAAGTTTGCATCTTTGATCAGTCTTGACACCGGCAAAAGTACCGTTCTAGTGTCACATGCATCTAGGTGAGAGGTCATAGGAAATACCCGTCGCCCTAGGGAAACAGTCCTCAAAAAAAAAAAAAAAATGTATTTTAACCTGATGGAAACGGAGTCTCCCAACTGGTCCTTCGTGTCCTGGGGGTCGGGGCATCTGCAGGTGACGTGCCTGTTCCTTCAGTTTACAGTTGCTGTGGGGTGAGAGGCAGAAGAGGGTATAGATGGACCTGAAGATCATTGTGACAGCATTTGAGACGCATAAGCTGTACGCAAGAGAAGGAGAGTAATTAGATTCTGATTCAGAAAAACCAACAGCAGAAAGACACTCAAGACAAAGGGGGACGCGAACTGGAGTAGACAGTAGCCTTAACAGATCACCATAGTTTGGTGTACAATAATGATATTTCCCCTCCACTTTTAAAATATAGATTTATCCAAGGTCTGTTATTTTATTGAGACTTTCACCTAAGTGATGTAGCTACACCATCCTCAGCACCCCCCCCAAATCCTTTGTGTACACCTCCCTTCAAATTCCAAATTCATGTTATCTTCTCTATTACTGTCATATGAATATACAGCCTATTGTATCCATTGTGTGTTGCTCATATGGACATGTGTCCAGGGCTGGCAATTTGGGATTGGACAACACTTGTGTTGAGCTCTGTGTCAGCTGCCCCTGGAGGAACTTGATTCTCTCTCTCTCTCAGCAGGCACTGACCACCTATAGCTCTTCATCTAGAGGTGGGACCATGTGGAATTACCCCTTCCCCCCCCCCGCCCCAACTCACACTGGCACATCAACTGGTGATCTTGCAAACTTTTTTTTGAAGTCTTTGTTGGAGGTGAAATGATGTGATATCTGGGTTCACTTTAAAATGCTCTAGCAGAAACAAAACTTGAGAGAAAAACAGAGGAAAGGTGAAAGAGCATCCGGAAGTCAGGGGCACACCCTCTTGCCAGGGAGGTGGAAAGCAGTCTGCACACCTGTGTTCACTGGCTCCCAGGCCTTTCTGGGCCTAACGATCAAGGAATACGATTAGCCCTCCCACCTGACTTAAGGTTACAAAAAAAAAAAACAGAAAGCGGCTCTGGGAAATAAAGGAGAAATAGTGGAAAAAGAAAGCTTTCCCCAAATTAGGTTGCTGGAAAGCCACCTAACTGGGCACACTAATTTCTCACCCCTACCGTCTGAAGTTATTTATCAAGAAGCCCGACCTCTGGAGACTCACTACCCCTCTGTCATTTTTCTGTTCCAGCCAAGACAGGATTTCCCTTTCCCAATGTGCAAGCATCAGTCCCAGAAACTCTTTTTCCTTGGTTGATTTAAGTCAAACCATACCTCTGAGCCTAGCCCTGTGATCCAGAGATTGAATACTGCAAGGGGGTAGATAGCTTGGTCAGTCATCCATTCCAGGGTAGGTAGCTTCCCCCAAACCACAGCAGGCTGAATGGGGGAGGTAACAACTCCATATTACTACCCAAGGAGGTGGGGGAGGGGTGCCGGTGACTTGATCCCTGACAAGAAGGCAAGCAATGCCCTCTATCACCGTGACCTTCTACTTCCTTCTCTGTAAATGAATATGCAGCAGCTTACCTGAGGTCCCAGTGGGATCAAGTTCCCATCAGTCAAGCCTGGGATGAAGAGAGCTGTTCTCCATTTTCTCCGGTGGATTTATGTCCATTTCTTTGTTTGGGGACACAGACCTTAGACTTCAATGTCCCCTGAAGCATGCACATGTGTGTATTATAACAGCCATGCATTGTCACCGTCTTCTCCCCAAACTGGTGTCAGAGAGCCCTGGAACTGGCAATAATAATTATAACAATAAAATTAGGAAACTGATGTATTCTGTTACGTGGAAATTGAGTAGGCCACCATAAGGTGTTTATAGAATTCATTCTGTAGGCCTGAGATTAGCTGTGCTTCAATTTAAGCTCGGTCAAAACTCTCAAAACAAACAATTTTGAGCATCTAAAAACATACTTCTATTATGATGTGACTGGGTTTAGTTAAGTAGTTGGCAGCTGGTTTCATTTGTCCCCACTTTTGATATCACAAGGTAAGAGTTTGGCATTTTGCCTTTCTTTATATTTAAATTGTAAACAAGAAGCCACGAGCTAAACATTCACCATCTAGAACTAATCTGCCGAAGTAGATCGAGCATGTAGGGTTTGGGAAACAGACATCCTGGCTTAAATCCTGAGTGTGCCAAGCATTTCTGAAACCCAGTTTCCACAGCTATAAAAAGGGGAGAGAGTGGGGGTAGAATCTGGCTGTGGCATTTAAATGAAGAAATTGGATTTTTCCACAAATGGCTATTTCCCCTCCCTTCTGTGGGCCATTGCTTCCAGGGTCCAGTGAGCCTCTGAGAGCAGCAGGGCAGGGCTCCCTGTGGGGACTGAACTATGTGACTTGCCTCTTTTGTGTGTACCTTTTGTTCACCATCTGTCCGGCCAGCCAAGGCCAGCTGCCACATGGGTTTAGCCTGCTCCACCTCTGCCGGCCTGGGGGCTGTGCAGTACCTCCTTCCAAACAATGTGCAGGATGCTTGGGCTTTGTGTGTGCCTGTGGGCCCCTTTCCCTCAGAGCCAAGCCCCAGATGGGCCCCGCATGGGAAGGGATGTGGGAGACAGAAGGACAGGGTTTGCCACAGTGGCCTGGACTCTCTCTCCCTTGCTGCTGAGCTCAGGTCTTGGCAATGTTTGCTTCCAGAGTGGTTCTGACCGTGTGTGGGGACCGACCAGACAGACTCATGTGTGAATCTACAGCCACACTTCACACACAGTTCGTTCTGTCTCCTTCCAGCTAGTCTGCGTCCTTCTTGCCAGGCATCAACTGTACATTGGGATTGGGGCCACTCATTAAGGAAGTTACTCGACTCTTGCAGTAATAGGATCAGGATCTCTGTACAGGGAGAACTTGTGGAATGGGCTATGTGACTACATCCGAGGGGACAAGGAGGACGAGGGGAGGAAAGAGAGGAAAAAGAATAGCTGTGAATACTGCAAGTGGTAGTTTTCCACGCGTATTTATATGCACATAGAAGACTCTGAACACACAGGCTTTAATGTTTCAAGTCCAAATGAGTGAGGAAAGACACAAAAAATCATTAGGCAGATTTGCCTCCACCGAGAAAGAAATCAAATGAGCTCTTTGTAGAAGATTGCTGCAGACTTCATACATTTGATTGTCATTGACAGCCCTTTGAGACAGACAGCTTCACCCACGGCAAAGCACAGGAAATGGAAACTCAGAGAAGGCAAGTGAATTGCCCACAATCACACAGGTGGTAGATGGGCCGACGCTGACTCAGGCTCAGGTTTGTCTGGCTCCAGAGCCTCTGCTCACCTCGGCAAGCACTAGTCCCCGCCAGACATGTCCATGATGGGATGCAGGTGCTGTCTTTGCCTGTGCCTGCATGGGCCGTGTGACTCAAGTGTGGCAGGCACACTGGGCTTCAGCCTTCTTTCCTGGAAAGTGGAGTCGCCATTCATTCTGTTGGTCAAGGTGATTTTAAGCCTTAAGTGAGGTGTTTAGATGCTAATATAGCCTGGTAGTCTGTTTTGTTTTGTTTTTGAGAAAGGGTTTCTCTATGTAGTCTTGACTGTTCTGGACTCACTTTTGTAGACCGGGATCTACAATTCACCAGAATTCACAGAGATCTGCCTGTCTCTGCCTTTAATCTGCTGGGATTATAGGCATGTGTTCTACTACACCCAGCTTAGTCTGGGACAACCCAAGAAGGGGGAAATAGGCCACAGTAAAGAGGAGGAAATGAAGAGGAAGAGATGGTTAGAGGCAAAAGAGAGGAATGGACCTGAACCTTGGACACAGAAAGAAAGAAGGAAGACAGAAAGAAAGAGGAAAGGAAACACACACATACATACACACATACACACATATACATACACACAATATACACATACATATGTACAACATACAAACATGTATATATACACACATAAACACATGTACATACATACAAACATATACACACACATACATATACACATATAATCTGAATGCACTAAAAAGTATCTCTAGTGTATCTCTGATTGGACATGCTCTTTCCATTCTCAGGAAGCATCCTTCAGTCTTTCGTCAATGTTGTGAGTGTATTTTTAATTTCTTGTTAGGTGTCATTTATCAGGTAGGGAATTTTGCTTTTGTTTACCTTTTGGTTTTTTGAGAGGTTTTTAAAAATTATAAGTGGGAAATGAATTTTATTAAATACTTTCCTTGATATTTAAGAGTTCTTTTTTAGTGTGTTGGAATTCTGAATTATACTGGTTGATTTCTGGATGTTGATGTTGACCCAATTTTGGATTTCTGGCATAATTTTTTTGTTTTTTTGTTTGTTCTGTCTTGTTTTGTTTTTCAAGACAGTGTCTCACTATGTATCCCTGGCTGGCCTTGAACTCAAGTTCCACCTGCCCCTGCCTTTGGAGTGCTAGGATCAAAGGTGTGCACCACTATGCCCAGCACTTTGGCATAAATCTTACTTGGTATTACTATTTTTAAAAATCTACTGTAAAATTAAATTTTCTAATTAAAATTATTTTCATTTTATATATATGAATGCTTTGCCCGCATGTATGTCTGTACACCGCGTGCCTGCAGAGGCCAGAAGAGGGTGTCAGATCCCCTGGAACTGTGAGTCAGGTGTGGGTTCTGAAAACAAAACTTGGATCCTCTACAAGAGCAACAAGGGCCCTTAACTGCTGGGCCATCCCTCCAGCCCCTAATTCCCTAGTTTCTAAAAGAATATTTGTGTGTGTCCCCAACAGTTTGTGTTTTTCTTTTCTTATCTCGTCTCCGGCTTTCAGAGTGAATTGGGAGGTCATCCTTCCTTTTCTATTTTCTGGCAGGATCCATGCAGAGCTGACATTACTTCCTCCTTAACGGTTTAGTAGGAAATACAACTGCAAACATCTGGGACTGGAAATTTTTGTGGAAACATTTTAAACTCAGAATTCAACATTTTTTTTTTCCAGACAGCGTTTCTCGGGATGTATGCTTCCTATAGGTGGAGTTGGGCTCACTGGTTTCTTTCAAGGCATTTTCCCATTTTTTTGACTTATCAAATGCACTCAGCTGTTCATGAGGCTGTTCAGAGGGTCATGTGTTAGCTTTTCACCACTGGGACGATCACCTGAGGAACAGTTTAAAGGAGGGAAGACTTATTTTGGCTCACAGTTTCAAAGCTTTCAGCACTAGGATTCTACCTCCGTTGTTTTGGGCCTGTGGGACTTGCGGGACCTTTCATCATGATAGAAGGCTATGGTTGGGTAGAGCCTCATGGCAGCTAAGTGCAGACAGACAGGCAAGATATGGCTCCCAAGGGAGTGCCTCCAAAGCTCTTTCCTCCAGTCAGGCTCAATCCACCTCCCAAAATTTCCAGCACGGTCCTTAATAGGTCCACAAGTGGGGACTGCACTTTCAGCATATGAGTCTGAAGGGGTGTTGTGTAACTGTTTCCCCCAAATTAAACATTCTCTCTCAGAGGGAGACTCAGGAGGTTCAGGAAGATAACAAAACTTACAAGCCTCAGAAAGCTAACGGAAGTTACAAGCCTCACAGGTTATGTACATTGTAATCAATTGCAGCAGAAAGAAGCTGGGTTCAGTTGTTCAGGGAACTCCGGGATGAGTCATCTGTAAGTCCTCACCCATGCTGGGTGGGCTTTTCAGTGATGCAGCTACTGTTGACCTCACAACCTGTAAGCAACCCCTCTCTATAGTCCTATAAGGAACTCCAACAAGCTCACTGGGTCACTATGCAAGATTGGTGCTATTTCATGTGTGTGTCTGTTGTTGGTGTGCCTTACCTGGGGTCAATAGTCCTCTGTTCATGCAGGAAACACACATACATTTCATATTTAGAACATAACAGTGGTATAAAAAGTTTTACGTTATTATACTTATAATGCTTATAGGTCTTATTAATTAACATCTATTCTTTTACTTCTAAAAGTGGTCGTTTTTCTTGATTAATTTGTCCAGAATTTTATCAATTTATTCTCTTATTTTATAAAAAAAAGAAACCCTAGTGTTTCATTGATTTACATACGTATTTTTGGTTCCGTGTTCACTAATTTGTATTATTCTCTTTCTTATGTTTATTTTTCGCAGGCACTTCAGTTTCCCTGTTTTCTTAACCACTGATCTATCTCTCCACCCCTATTATTTTTTTTTTATTTTCAATTTTAATTTTTTAAGATACTGTCTCTTCAATCTGTGAGTTAGTAAGAGATTTGTTGCTTAACTTCCAGGTGATACATGTCCCAGGCATCCTTCAGTTCATGGTTTCTGGCTTAATTCTGTCACCTCGCTCTCATGTGGTTTGACTTGGCATCATGACTGTATTAGTCTCCTGACTCAGTGGATGGCCTACTTTCTTTTTTCATGTCCACTTAGGAAGAGTGTATTCTCTGCTCTTTGAAGATAGAATTAAATATCAGTTGATCTGTGTGGTTTCAATATATTTAAATTTACTGTAGCCTCAGATTCTGTCTTAGTGAACACACTCTATAGAGTTGAAAGCAAAGCAATGCACTGACTGGTGACGTAGCTCCGTGGGCACAGGCACCTCTGCCAAACCTTACGACCTAAATCCAATCCCTAGAGCACACATGTGCAAGCATGCACACACAATAAATAAATAAGCGTTAAAATTGTTTAAAGAAGAAAACATGCATTCCGGACGCATTCTACAGCTATTATTAGACCAATATTGCTAACAGTGTTGATCAGATCTTGCCTTTTTTTTTTGCCTCATAAGTTAATTTCCAGACTTGATGAAGTCATTTTTGTCCCAACCATTTTATAAGCTGCCAGGTTCTGACCCAGATCACCCATCCTCCAGGTCTTGCTCCACCAGGACCATGTACCTACACCAAGAACTCCTTCGTAAAATGCACTGTGGTAAAAATAAGAAGTGCTGGGGGCTAAAACCTTGAATTGTGGCCTTAAAACTAATGGTGGGGTTTTTTTCTTCATTTATACTTTTGCTCCATAAATTTTAAAATCATGACATTAAGCACATGTATGTTTATTGTTGATACGTCTAACTGATTAATGCCCTCTTTATAATTACTAAACGACTCTTTTAATCGATTCTATCTTGAAGGTTCTTTTAACTGTCACTAATATGGACACTATGGTTTTTATAATACTTGTTATTTGCTTGCTACATTCTTTAAGTTTGCTTTTATTTTTATTTAGTTATATGTGAAGGACTTGCCCTTGGATGCTGGGAGAGGTCGTCAGATCCCCTGGAGCTGGAGTCGTAAGTCAGCTGATGTGGGGCTGGGACCCAAACCTGGGGCTGTGCAAACACAGCAAGAGCTTTGAGCCACTGAGACATCTTCTCTAACCTCCTCCACTAGTTCATCCTTCTTTGCCTCCTGGTTCTCAGTTAAATTATTGTGAGAATAACACAGATTTACTTCAGTGTTAATTAACTCCTCAGCCTCTCCTCCCTGCTCCCCATTTCACCCCACAGAGACAACTGCTATTGAGGTTTCTTGTGTCTAACTGTAGAACTACTACTTAACAAACACAAGCGCCTGAAAAAAAAAGTGTGTAGCTGCGTCTTAAAATAAACTAAAACTGCCCTGTGTGGGGACAGGGTTAGGAATCCCACACACGGTGTTTGGTTTCATTTCTCTCCTTTGATAAAATGCACAGTGACTTCTGCACCACTGTGATTAGGTAGACATCACCTTTTCCAAGTGACACACAGCACTCCAGTGCAGGGATGTGCCATGATTGCCTTCCCCATTTTCCTATTGACGGGTTATCAAGGTTTCTTTTATTTTTTTGTTGTTACAAACCATACCGGGATGATGAACTCTCTTGTAAGGACATGTTTGCACACATGTGTGAAAAATTCATTTCAGTGGAATTTCCTTGGGAAAAATATGAGCATTTACAGCGTTGATAACATTGGCAGGTTGTCCTTGAAGACAAGCTTATGCGTGGCTTTTCACCTCTAAATCCACATGTGCAGTTTGGTAGCAGGACTCTGTGAGCACGCTCAGTCACTGAACAGTTTTAGTTGTCTACTCAAACAGAAACCAAGCATTTGAGATCAATAAATATTTAATTAAGTGTCTGTACAACATATTATTTCTAATGTTATTAGCCATAGAAAAAGTATTATATTACAAAATATTTTGTACCTTATATTTTGTTCATTATATAATAATTCAACAAGTACATATGACTGCTCAGCAATAGCCCATCATAAATCAAGTCATCTATTATAAATTAAATAGCTTATAATAAATTAAATAGCCTATCATGAGAATCACTGATAGTCATTTCTAAAAGTGAACTGGAAAAACTCTTTCAATATTTCAGCATCAGCAAAAATCGTATGTAGTGTGAACGGATATATATTTTATATCATACAGGAACTCATTTCTAAAAGTAACGGAGGCTGGGACTCACAAGGGTCTTCGGATAGCCTTGATTGTGCCAACGTCATAGGAAATTGCTGGGATCTTTAGATCCTTATCATGGTGCATATTCCTGAACTTTTTAACCTATGGCCATATGGTGGACAAATGTCTTGATTGGTTTTTTTAGTTTCATATTTTAATTATGAGGGGGTGTGAGCACTTCTGTGTTACTTCTTTACCCCGTTTCTCTATCGTGTGTGGAATTTGTTACCGGATGTTGACTGTTTTATTGACTTATAAGGTCTTTTTATGTGCTAAAGAGAACAGTCCTCGATCATGTGGAGTTACAAATATTTCCCTCCAATTTATTTGTTTTCAACCGTACAGAGTTTTACACACTTTTCCCAAATTTAATTTAAGGTTTCCTTTACGGCATTCCAAAAGAAGTCTAAGAGGAAAACAGAGGTTTTGATGGCTCCAATGTGAAAGTGACGTGATCTGATTTAAACTTGAAATGTGGAGCCCACATCTCAGGAAGGAAGATGTGACTGTGGAGAGTACCACTATGTCTGCTCCCCTTGAATAAACTTGTCTGGATCTAAAACCAAGATGCTAACAAAGTGTTGGTTTACTAATACCATGCCCTTATTAGCTGGTGTTCTACAGTAAGAAAGAGATGGCCTCTGTGCATGTGTGTAGTAGATACAGATTCTTTGTAAAGATTTCTTTTTATTACTTTTTCAATTATACATACATGGAGTGGGCGGGGCACGTGCACTTTCGGGCAGTGCTGTTGGATTGCCTGGAGCAAAAGTTACAGGTGGTTGTAGGCTAACCAATATGGGTATAGGGAACCAACTTGCTTCCTCCATCAAAGGAGTATACTCCCGTAATCGCTAAGCTATGTATGTCTCCAGGGCCTAGATATGTATTCTTAATGAGCTCAGTTGGCTTCTATCCATCGTTTCGTATATTTGGGGCTCAGTGCCTTCAGGGGGTCCCCTTTGGCATACGGCATTCATGTTGCTAATATTGCATTACAACATGTGAGGTAGTTATTCCATAAGACCTGAGATGGTCACCTGCGTGCAAGTCATGCTGGCTCGCTATTCTTGTTGTTTTCAGTAGACACCTCCTGTTTTGCTCAGTTAAGCCTCCTGTTTTGCTCAGTTCAACCTCCTGTTTTGCTCAGTTAAACCTCCTGTTTTGCTTGGTTAATTTTCCTGTTTTGCTTGGATATGTTTACTTGGAAACCTATATAAGTGGTTTACTCTGTAATAAAAATGGCACCTTGATCAGAATACTGTCTTGGCGTCACTTCTTCGTGTTCTCTGTCTCTTTTAATTCCCAGCCCCTTGTGCAGGCGGTTACTATTGGTAGTCGCGGGCGACTACAGGTGGTGCCAAAACCCGGGATTGAACCTGATATCGAGGGACCTGCTGAGGAACGCTGTGACTTAGGACGTCCATTGGGCCAAAAGAAAAGCACATCGGTGATCGCCCATCAGCGAGAGTGCAAGGTAAGGGCCAAACAGCGCAATATGGGACAGAGCAATAGCAGGGGAGCGCTTATTGAAACGCTCAAACAATTACTCAAAACACGAGGAGTTGGGTTTGAAAGTTGAACTCTTTAGGACTTGATTATTAAGTAGATGTTAATTGTCCATGGTTTCCTGCAAGTGGGACTTTGAATATAGCAGTTTGGGACCGAATGGGTAAAAAACTTAAGACCCCAGAATTGGCTTAAATGGCCTACCATTACCCTCCTTCAGGGAATTGGACATTAGTTCTCCATGCTTACTTAGAAAGATGAAGAAAATTCAGGAACTGTTAAACCTTTCATCATTAAAGGACTGCCTGTTAATGTATGGGGGAGAGAAACTTGCATATAAGGGACACACAGGGATTTTGAAAATGCTACACATCCTGGACAAGTCACTGCATAGATGACACTGATAAACATTTTATATTCAGATGCCAACGTTAACTAATTACAAAGTTGATTTACTTTTTATTAAGTTCTATAGAGCTGCTGTTTTAATGTATTTGAAAAAATAGGTTTCTGGGTAGGAGAGCTAAAATGTTATTAGTTTGAATTAAAGGTTTAACAGTCTACTGAGCTACAGTTTCTAAAATACATTGTTTCTTTTAAAATAAAAGTGAGCAATAGCTTGTTAACAGTGACCATCTTGCAGCTATGCAACTTTGAAAAGTCCAGATTTGCAAGTCTCAGTGCTGGGGCCGAAGTGACTCTGTCCTACTTCATTGTGCTTTGCGTTTCCAGACAGTTTTCCTATGTTTGGGTAAAATGTTTAGCAGGTTGTAAACTTAATACCTTATGAACATTTATAAACACTTCTGCAATGGGACTTGGAGTAATATGAGGGACATTTTATATACTTTTAAAAATCAAAATTTAATTGAGATGCCAGATTTCTAGCAATTTGTATCATTAGTTTTCCAGACAATCTGGAAGTTACCATTTGATAAATGATTTAAGCAAATATAAAAATTTTGTTAATTTATAATTTGTTAATGTGTTGTTACTGTAATTGAAAATGTTGTGGATACACTTACATTCAGTCTTTGTAGAAAGAACTGTATAATAAGCAAAATTATGAGAAGAGATTGTTGTCCCACAGACTAGAGATAGAAACATATAGTTAACAAAATTTTAGTTGCACTTTGCCTTCAGCACATAGTGCGGAGCATTGTACCTGTTCAAGAGCAGAATTGCTTTCAGGCTTTTTGGTAGTCACCTTAGCTTTTGCAGCCTGAGATGGGTCTGAGGACTGTGCTTCCTGTGACAAGGGTATATATGCCTATGACATGATAATGTGAATAATAGACTAAGATCAATGGAATGATCTAGGCCAAAGTCTCAGGCACCTTCAGGGAGATGTTTAGTGAAGACACTGTCTCAGTGAGGTCTTCATTCTTAGACACTTTGGAAACATGAGGATAAGTGAGGCATTTCTTAGGGAATTCTTGACTCTCCCTGGGTACTAAGATGTAGCATCCACATGACATAATGCAAGCCCGAGACTTCAATGACAACAGGACCAGCCCTTAGATAAATGGTCACAGACTATCTATAGTAGCTGACAAAATTAGTGGAGGAAATATTTGGAAACCAACATGCACTGTGCCATCATGGTAAGATTTCCAGGAGGGGCAATGTTGGGTAAAGATTATGTATTACCTTGGTGTTCATGAACTAAAGATATGCAATTAATTTCTTCCTAGCTTTGATAGAAAAGCAGTCATTCTCTTTTTTTTTTCTTGGTCACCTTCCCATGGCCTAAATCTCTAAAACCAAGGAAAACTGCATGGAGGTACATTTCAGTTGGGAATGAAATAGACATCTTTCACCCAAACAAATATTTAAAGCAATGTTAATAAATCACTGTTATTAGACATCTTCATTTTGAGGTAAAGCATCCCACAAATTGTTTCTATACATAAAACTGGCATACCTTACAATCCTATGGGTCAAGGTATAGTAGAAAGAGCCCATTTGATGATCAAAAATCATCTGTCTAAAACAAAGGCAGGGAAGCTGTATCCGCATAAATCCCCCAGAGCTCACCTTGACTATTGTTCTTTTCATTTTAAACTTCTTACAAGTGGATAAAGAAGGTAAATCTGCCGCGGAACGTTATTGGCATCCCAAGTCTTCTTCCACTTATGCCATAGTTAGATGGAAAGATCCTCTAACCAACCAATGGCATGGACCCTACCCTGTACTTATTTGGGGGAGAGGATCTGTTTGTATTTTCTCACAGGAAAATGATGCTGCCCACTGGCTACCGAAAAGGTTGGTGCGTCAAGTGAACAACATCAAATCTTGGAGACCTCCCCAGTTGCTGACGCCAATATCTCTGTTAATGATAACCTATCCAGTGACTGCTAAGTTGGACCTTTGGGCTTCTGCTCCTTGCCTTGGTGAACTGCCACTACCTCTGGGGTCAAATGAAACCACCATGATGGGCTATCTTCTGATTCCTGACAGGAGCATCTTACGTGTTCCAGCATTCTGCTTATTCCTGCCTCAACTGCTTCAATTGCTGTTTCTCATCAAAGCCTGGTCCCAAAGGAACTTAATTGGTCCAGCATTTTAGACTGTTCCAAACAGGACATTTATCAAGCCCAAAATTTCTCAATATTGAAAAACTGGACCACAAATGTTATTACTTGCTTAATTAACCATTTTCCCCAATTTTCTTTGGGCCCCATTACAGGATTTCTACGTGCCCAAATTGTCAGCTAAAAGAAATTCACGAGAACAACGTCCAGTTTTCCTTAAAAGGGGTTGGGTATGTTTTTGGTTGTTTGCTATGGCTACGAAATTTTATGGTCACTGAGAGATGTTTATTATTAATGGTCTTATTCAAAGTAAAACAAGGAATATACAGGGATATCTTATAGAAATAAGACAAAAGGTAGATTATTGAATCTAATCAACTTAAGGTTTTATTGATACAAAAAATAAGTATAAGATTCTACATATTGATACAAAAGTAAGTAATAAGACAAAAGGTAGATTATTGAATCTACTCATCTTAAGGTTTTATTTGTTCTCAAATAAGTTTAATTTTAACTATGGTATAGGATTTTGCATATTGATGCAAAAAATAATCTATTTTTAATACATTGGTATAAGCTTTAGTATTTTAATAGAAAGTCAAGATTACTTCCAACACTTTTAAACAGCTATTAAAAACAGGTTAAGGTATTAGATAATACAAGTTAATTACTAGTTATTCAACTCATAATCATGTCAAACATTAGTCCATTCTATCGCAGGGATATACATCCTAAGTTTAACAGATAGATATAATTTTATAGACAGATCTATTATATAAAGATAGGTAGTCTTCAAAAACTTCAGGGACCTACAAAATATGACATTTAAAGGTGTCTTTATTATTTTAAAGATTCTTTGACAGTAAGACAAGTCATCTGACAGCACCCCACCTACCTGAAAGAAGATAATGAGCATCAAAGAACCTCTATATGGAGATGGCCTCAGATGTGGCAAATGAGCCACTTGGGTAAAGAAAATACCCTTGCTTCACAAAAAACAAATTTTGCCAAGGATGGACAAACTTGAATGCAGGACAAGTCGACTGCCGAACTCTGCCAAGACAGGGTAAGCAAGTCCTAAGTAGTTCCTGCTTCACATTTATGTCTATCAAATATTCTGAGCCAGAAGGCTAAAGATGATGCTCCACTGTTACAGAGAATTATGGGTGACTGTTCAGGCAACAAACTGTCTGTGTCAATTTTTATTTTTTAGAAGCTGCTAACACACACTTCCTATTTACTATAACTAATTTTATTCCTTCTCAAGTCTCTGATGGGGTTAAAGACTAAATAGTTATAGTGCCACAATTAAACTTAAGTTGTTTAGAAGTTAAGGAATCCTTTCATATAGACAATACCAATAAGGATAAAAGTTAATTTAGGTATAAAACTTTAAATTTATCAACATAGATAGAATAATCAGATACTTTCTCCTAAGTTACTAAATGCACATAACGTAGACATTACATATGTGGATTTTACCTAACAGTTTTCATAATTATTATTGTATTAAAAGAAAAACTTTATGAGTCTTTAGTCATAAACGAAAAAGGGGGAACTGAGGTAGCCATTCCATTGGACCTGAGATGGTCAGGTGCATGCAAGTCATGCTGGCTCACTATTCTTGTTTTCAGCAGACACCTCCTGTTTTGCTCAGTTAAACCTCCTGTTTTGCTCAGTTAAACCTCCTGTTTTGCTTGGTTAATTTTCCTGTTTTG
Source organism: Pachyuromys duprasi (assembly GCA_028658305.1). Lineage (NCBI taxonomy): Eukaryota > Metazoa > Chordata > Mammalia > Rodentia > Muridae > Pachyuromys > Pachyuromys duprasi. The sequence continues at coordinate 23,195,708 of CM053749.1, forward strand.
CTTGGATATGTTTACTTGGAAACCTAAATAAGTGGTTTACTCTGTAATAAAGATGGCACCTTGATCAGAGCACTGTCTTGGTGTCACTTCTTCGTGTTCTCTGTCTCTTTTAATTCCCAGCCCCTTGTGCAGGCGGTTACTATTGGTAGTCGCGGGCGACTACAAACATGATGCTCGGGGCTTATCTTGTGTCTGCCTTGTGCCCGGCCTTGCATCACACATTTCTTCAGAAATCCCTGGTTTCTCAGAGCAGGGAAGAATGGCTTTTAGAAACCAGGAATGGTGTGCTAAGAGTGCTCATTGCCACCATGGCATATGGTGTTCTGGGCCCTTCCACTGGATAAATCCAGAAACACTGGTCCCCATCACGCTGCCCTGTTGTGTTTTCTTGCCTTGCTCATTCACAGTTGTAGCTCTTTTTATCCACAGTGACAACTGCTTACCAACCATGTAAGATTCTTTAAGGTGTGTGAACAGACAATAAAATGGATAGGAAAAAAAGAGAGAAAGAGAGAGAGACTGCAATGAGCTACTCATGGATCTTCTAGGAGCCTCCCTTATAAACCCCTTCAATTTTTGTTGGGAAAGATTCACAATGGAAACTGGAATTAGGTTAACTAACCAGCTGGGCAGCAGAAGTGACTATATGGATACAAAGCCTTTGATGCCCAGAGACAGCAAACCTGACAGTCACTGGCAATCTCTGTAATAAGCCACTACTTGTTGACTTCAGTTTGGCCAAAGAGTGCACAGATGACAACACAAGACAATGTATATGGTACAGAGAAGATAAATACCTCACAGTCACTGCTGGATATGCTAGCATCTGTGCACAGCCTGGTCCTGAGCAGAGTGGCTGGGCTGACTTGGAATCAATAGGGTGTGCTTTTCTAGACCCAGCCTGCCTTGGTAAGGATATGGTAAGGATGCCACGAGAAAAACAAATGGAGGAAAGAGTAGTGGAAAGATTTCTCGTCTGTTACTGTTTTGTATAAGGGCCTTCCTACAGGAGGTTCCACATTATGTATGTAACTGTTACTTATGATGGGCTGTGGCTCAAGGTAGCCTGGTTACACATATGTGAGGCAGCTCTTCCACATGCTCTGCAGGATCCTGAGCCTGAGCCACTGATACGATCACACATTTGGTTAAACGGGGTAAAAGCAGAAAGCGCTTGCAGGCTTCCTCTTCCGGTGCACAGGGTCAGCAGGTGCAGATGCCCGCAGGCAAGCAAAGTGACAGATCTAAGAGGAACACCAGCCTTTGCAGGTATGAAAAGAGGAAACTGAGAGACAGAGCAGAGGATCAGAGTGGCATTTGTGCCTGTCCAAATGTAGAGATTTTAGTTCATATGTCCACGTGCCAGTGGGTGCAGACAGCACTTAGCTAGTGTGTGGAACTTCTTTTTTTTTTTTTTTAGTCTCAACCACTCTGGGCAGCACTGACAATGCTGTGCTCTGAGATGTAGCTGTTAATTGTGAACACTGGAGGGAAATACATCAGGTTTTCTACTGTTTGTTTGTGAGTAGAAAAGTTAACTACACACACACACATCGGTGAAGAAACTGCACCTGCCATAGTTTTTAGTTAAAATGGTTCATACTGACTTGAGATCTCATTTCAGAAGAGCGGAATGGCCAGGAGAGTGACGGTTGTGAGCACACATGGGTGTGCCTTCTTACAGTTTCTTTTCTTCCCTGAAGTTTTCAAGTTGTTCCTGTAAAACATTCCTTAAATGTTTGGGTTCCAGTATGAAAGCCAGCAGAGAGGCAGGCAGGTCCCAGCATTCGAGTGTATGGCCGGCTCTGCCCACTTCACTACACATGAACTTCTGAAGTAGAGGCCTAAGAAACATTCAGCAACATTCAGACAGTCTGAGGATCCTGTGTGAACCCTCTAGAACGTTCCCGGTATCTTTGTTGAAGGGCACCTCTTTGATACCAGCACTCGGGAGGCTCACTAACAAGTTTGAGGCTAGCCTGGGCTACATAGTGAGTTCCAGGCCATGTATGGCCATACGGTAAGATCCTCTATCAAAACAATATGGGTATTTGTCACAGAATGTTATTTAATAACTGAACATGCATATATGTACGTATGTTACATAAATGTTGTCACTATAAACATATATGTCTGGGAAAGTTGTTTTTGTTTTGAAATATATATATATGTGTATATATATATATGTATATATATATATATTTTTTTTTTTTTCCCAAGACAGGGTTTCTCTGTGTGGCCTTGGCTGTCCTGGACTCACTTTGTAGACCTGGCTGGCCTGAAACTCACAGAGATCCATCTGCCTCTACCACTGCCTCCCAGAATGCTGGAATTACAGGCGTGTTCCACTACACCTGGCTATTGAAATAGAGTTTTTTCTTTTTAAAGATTTATTTGTTTGTTTATACAATATTCTGCCTGCATGTGTGCCTACACACCAGAAGAGGGCACCAGATCTCATTATAGATGGTTGTGAGCCACCATGTGATTGCTGGAAATCGAAGTTGGGACTCTTTGGAAGTGCTCCTAACCTCTGAGGCATCTTCCCTGCCCAAGTTTTTTGTATTTGACGATGATTGGGAACCTTTTGACAGAAAGCAACAGAGCAGTGCCCTGTTAATGGCTGAGGCAGAAGCAGCTGTGGAATCACTTCTTGTGTTATAAGAACTCAAAATAACAAAAATACCAGCTGCATTAGCATCACAGTTTTGCTTCTGCCTTGCTGAATGGTTCAGCATTCCAGTGCGAGGGCCAGCTAACACCGGGAACTCCCAAAGCAGGGCCTCCCCTTAGCCCCGGAACCCCATCCCATGCTCCAGCTCCCCAGTGACTCACTCACTGATCTCATTTAGGATTTTGCTTCAATGTTGCCTTCTCCAGGGTGCTCCAGCATTTGAAATCTCCCTCACTTTCCCCTGTCCTTAAATTGCTTGCCAGCCTCTCACGTTTTCCCCTTGTATTAGGCTGATTGTCTAACTCTTCCTCCCAGTGTCTAAATTCTATAAAGTTGAAAGTCATCGATGTCCCTTCACATGTCCATAGTGCCATGAGAAGTTCTAGGCATGTATGGAGGCAACAGGGCCAAGGTTGACTGGCTCAACACAATTACAGTACTGAACTGCATTCCCGGCCTTGTCTTCACAGCTGAAAAAGGTCTATGACTTCAGTCATATCATTCAAGGAAAAGTCGCATATTGGAAGGAAATATGAATAAACGGAGCTTTCTACTCTCCCGTCTATCCTGAGAGAAAAACCTTCGTTGGGAGGCCTCAGGAGAATTCTTCTTCAATTTCAGTGACCAGTTTCACTGGCCATTTGTCTGCTCTTAGATCAATCACTGGTGAAGGGAAATGTGGTCAGGGATGGCTTGAGACGTATCAGGAATTGTCTCCTGAGATTTGGCAGATTGCTATTGGACTAAATGTAAAGCTATTGTTCTATTGATATAAGAGATCTGTGGGAGGGGGGAGCTTTTCAGCAGCTAGCCAGGAGTACTGTCATGTTGGATGGATAGTATCTGGAGAATAGTGGAGGAAGGAGGGAGAAGAGAGGGAAAAAGAGCCTTGTAAGATGCAGGAGAGATATCTGGTCCAAGAGAGCCCGCTGGAAATATGAAACCAGCTAAGTCTTTTCTGACTCTTGCAAACCCACCCATTCTAGCTTCACAGATAGCACATTTCATATGTGTATCTTTGAGTATTTAGAGAGTACTAGATGTGTGGCTTTGGACAAATTGTTCACTTCCTTGAGCCTCACACAAGCCACTATGGCTCCGGGACAGAGCATACAAACCTGTCTATGCTGCTGCTCAAATGATGTAGCTCTAATCTGTGGTTTTGGCCAATGCAGCAAGCTCTTCTTTAATGACACACATTCCCAGATCCTTTTAATAGGTCACACTGTAACTACAGTTACCACCTTAGACCACTTTGTTGTTTTAGTGAGAATGAACGATCGTGTCAGGGACATAAAAGATAATTCAATGAAACAGACAAAATGTTTGACTGCTTTATAGGTAATAGTGGGCAAGAAGAGGGTCATGGGTGGCAATAGATCAGAGAGTGTAGTGTGGATGACTTTCAGTGTGTGGGCAGAACACACCCCGTTATTTCCTTGTGTTTTCAATGCAAGGCTTCCTCACTGATGACATGGCCTAATTTCTTCTCATCAAGGCGCTGCTATCCAGAATGTATTAGTTGTAGTCAAGACTTTGAGAGTCAGCTATATCCGAACTGAAATCCAAACTCTGTTCCTTATTCTGTGTGATTCTGTTAAATGTGAGTAAGACACTTTGACTCCCAAAGGTAACACATGCTTTCGAGAGGATGGCGGATGATGAAAGCCAAGCTCTCAGACACCATTAGTGTGGCACCTTTCTTCCCTTATGACTTCATGGATTTCCCAACCAAACCCTGTCAGCCCACGTATTTCTTCACCCCAAAGTGACCTCAGTCTAATATCCCATCAGCCAACTGAGGATTAGATCAGCAGAAATCAGAAGCCAAGAAGAACTATCCTTTTTCCCAACCTCATGCTCAGCATATTTTTCAGGACCCAAGGAACATTGAGCCACCTGCTTTTCTCTTCATAAAGAAAAATTACTAAGTGTTTTTTTTTTTAGATACACACCCAGTTCCCAGTCTCCTTATTGGATTATTAAAAGGGGATAAGACTTTTTAGTTCTTGCTTTCCAAGAACTGAAAATGCCCTCGATCACAATGCCAAGCCAACAGAACTGTGTTAAATTCCAGCTCTGCCATTTACTATCCTGTGGCCTTAAGCAACCACTTAGCTTTTCTCTCTGAGCCCATGCACAAACAGAGCTGCCGCCGGTACCCCTGCCATCATGATCTTTAAATTGCTACTCATGTTAGTGACCTGGCACAGAGGAAACGCTTGGAAAATCTGAGTCTCTTCATCATCAAGCCACACAGCAGTTAAATAATATAACAGGAGACTTATTCCAAGACAGCCTATAATTCACCGCCAAGGGAAATGCCATCCAAAACAAGGTTCTTAAGAGTGTAGTGTAGGGCAGAGCCATTCGCACTGGAGGGGGTGGAGGGATTACTGCATGACGGAGAAAGGCGCTGGCATTCTCCTGGGAGCCGATTTTCTCAGGTGCAACACAGGAGCCTTGGCCCGAAGCCCTTTCCTCCACCTGTGATAAGGACCAAAGACTCAAGCACTCAGGATGAAAGAGTCACAGTGAACTACCAGAGCTCTGTCTTCCCACCATGCTCAGACCACAGACGCTGTCTTCTTCAATCGACATTTGTACCACCCACCTGTCTGGGTGGCCTTTCAGCCCACTACAGGAGAATCATCTTCTCACTGCAGTATAGGTCCACAGAGGCCCGTGGGCAACCACAGACCTGGTACAAGGCTGACACATGCCTGGGATTAAAGGAAAGCCCAACGAACAAAGATGTGTTTGTTTAATACTCAGAATGAAGAACTGCTATTTTCAAGACTGTAATTCAGGAAATTTGCGTGTAGAAGTGTCTGGTAATAGCTCTAGTAAAAGCATCTCATCAGCTCTGGTAGTATTCCTCCCAGTCCACATCTCCATTGTATGCACACCCTTTTCCTGCCAGGACTCTCTCTGGGTGGACTACAGCAGATTCTCACAGATTTTCATGACTGCATGTAACCTACTTTGGGCAGTGACATGCAAAAGGATGCAACAAATACCACATCAGGGCAAAAAACATTAAGTGCATTTTCACAGCTTATTTGGCCTCATGCCCTGTCTCCTACCAAAGCGACAGTGTTCTCTTGGACAATGCTACTGTCAGCTTGAGTCCCAGAAGGAGAAATTCTGGCACTCGGGGCAAACAATGTAGACTTTTATAGAGTTCGGCAGACCGGTAGGCTGGCAGATGCAGCAACCAGGAATATTTGTTATGTAAGCACTGAGATGCGGAGGCCGTCTGTTACCACAGCAAAAGCTGACTAATACATCACCAACATTCACCAAACATTTGCTTGATGCTGGGACCATCCCAAGCATTCTACGTATGTTCCATCATTTATTCTTCACATTAGTCATGTAACCTGTGTTTTAGCCAGGCTTCTCCATGGAAATCATCAGGAAGTTACTCTGGCTCTGGTTGCAAAAGGAAGTTTCTGCTTCCAGCCAAAATGGAACAGTGGAGTGTGGATGTGGGCCCCTGACTGAAAAAAAATGGAGAGCCAGTAAAATGCATGAAGCCACGGTTCTTGAGCTGTTAGTCAACAGGCAGTGAGACGGATCCCTGAGATGCAAAAGAACGTGATGACTCCTGCACAGGCACAACCTGCTGTGCAGAGAGCATCTTCGGGCCACAGGAGAAGCCTGGTGAAGCTCAGCTACGTCCCTGACCTGATAAGTCGGAGCAGAGAGCAAGGAGGCCAAAGTGACTTGAATTGAAAAAGAGAATACCAGGAAGGAGGAAAAAAAGCTACTCAGAGGACTGCGGAGATTTACTAGGGACCTCCAGGAGGCTGAGTACGTTTCAGCAGCTCCAAAGACCTGCAGGGCAGGGACCCAAAAGCTCAGAGGACCAATCTCAAACAAGAGGAAAGACAGAAACATTCTCACCAATGAGACCGGGTCTCGGGTGAAATGAATAATCAAGAAAACTCCTCAGTGGGAAAAGATTACTGAACATGCAAAGAAGTAGGCATCTACAGCCCCAAATGAAGGGGGAAATACAATCACTTGAACTGATTCCCAAATGACACAGAGAGTTAGAATTAGCAGACAATGAAACAACAACAACAACAACAACAACAACAACAAAAACACTACAGTGACTATATACCAGACATTCAAGAAACTAGAGGGAAACTGAACACACGTTAAGTAAAGACATAATAGATATAAAAAAGACCGAAGTTGAACTGAGCCGAGACTGTGAGACGGAAAATGCACTGGACAGGATTAATAACAGACTGGACTTGCCGAAGGAAGAAGTGAACTTGAAGATGCAAACAGAGAAACAATGGAAAATGAAGTACACATAGAAAAGGATGAAAAGGTGCCAGCTAACATCTGTGGGCAACTTCAGGCAGACCATGAGGAAAATCAGAGTTCTCTGAAGTCAACAGACAAGGCAGAAATCTTCAGAAAAAAAAAATGATGTCCTCCACCAGAATTTCCATGGAAGCCGGGCATGGTGGCACACACCTTTAATCCCAGTAGAGGCAAAAGGAGGCAGATCTCTTTGAGTTTGAGGCTAGCCTGGTCTACATACTGAGTTCCAGGACAGCCAGAGATACAGTGGGACCTTGTCAAAAAAAGGAGGGGGAGGAGGAAGAAAAAAATTCCCACTGAAATGAAAACTGTTTTCCCAGAGAGCCAAAATGCTCAATGAAACCCAAGAATAAGAAACACATACAACTCCATGAGACACATTAAAATCATCGTGAGCAGAGCCAGTGATGAAGAAAATATGAAAGGCAGCCGGGGCCAGGGCCAGGGGAGATGGGTCTGCAGTTAAAAGCATTTGTTGCTCAGGAAGAGGGTCGGGATTTGTTTCCCAGCACCCACATGGCAGCTCACAACCGTCTGTAACTAGTTTCAGGGGATCCAACGCCCTCTCTGAACTCAGGCACCAGGCACAAATTTGGTTCACAGACATACATTCAGACATTAACATCCCTCAGTAATGGAAGAGTAACTTGACAGCAGGGCCTGGAGGACTAGGCAACGATCCCATTGCCATTTACAAAGCAAACAACAGAGGACCTCATCTTTGCAGGTGCGCCTGAACACTGACAATGATCAGCTGTATTCTGAGCAAAAAAAAAAAAAAAAAAAAAGTAAACTTGTAACAATTCTGATCACACAAACAATGTCCTCTGGAGCTGGAGAGATGGCTCAGTGGTTAAAAGCACTGGCTGTTCTTCCAGAAAACCTAGGTTCAATTCCCAGTACCCACATGGCAGCTCACAACTGTCTGTAACTCCAGGGCCAGGGGATCTGACACTCTCACACAGACATTCATGCAAAAAATAAAAAAAAAAAAACAGCAATGCACATAAAAATAAATAAATCATTTAAAAAAGAATGTCCTCTGAGTACAACAAAGTTAAATTGGAAAAAAATGTGGGACTGACATCTAAAAAATAATCTCGAAACGTTTTTAAATAAAACAATACAACTCTAAGTAACTAGGAGCCAGAGAACACATTTTTTTTAAATCAGAATATTTTCAATGTGAAGAAAATAAAAACAGCATAAAATTCACGGGATGTAGCTAACATCACACTTAAAAGGAAATTTGTCTAACTAAGTGCCTATATTAGACAAGAAAAGGCTTCAAATCAGTGATCTCTGCTTCAAAGTTAATGAAGTAGAAACCAGGAAAACAGAAAACACATTATAGCAAAAACTGATTCTTTGAAAAGGTCAATAAAACTGATGAGCTTTTAATGAGACTGGAGTGGGGAAAGGAGAGGGAAGGGCTGGTGGGGAGGAGGAGGGCTAACGAGGAAGAGGAGGAGAACACAGGAGCAATCACAAAAGAGGGGACCTAATTATCAAAATCAAAAATGAGAGACATGGCATTGCTACCGGCCCTCCATGTATTTGAAAGATAATGAGAAAATCATGAGCTTGGCTTGATGTTAATAATTTTTATGCCAGGCAGTGGTGGCACAAACCTTTAATCCCAGCACTTGGGAGGCAGAGACAGGCAGATCTCAGAGTCCAAGGCCAACCTGGTCTACAGAGTGAGTTCCAGGACAGCCAAAACTACCCAAAGAAACCCTGTCCTGAAAATCTCCTCTAAAAATTTTTTTATAATGACATGAAATGCAACAATTGCTTGTAAAGTATCAATTACCATAGTTTGCTCACAAACAAATAGCTATATATCTTTTAAAAATAATTAACATCTGTTTTAAAAGAAAGAAGACCTCAAGGTCAAATTATTTTACTAGTAGACTCCATGAAACTTTCTCTTTTTTGGACAAGGTCTCTCTCTGCAGCCATAATAGAACTGTATCTATATAGACCTGGCTGCCCTCTGGAACTCATAGAGATCTGCAGGCCTCCTGAGGGCTACAGTTCAAGGCGTGTGCCACCACACTCAGCCTACGCAACATTTAAGGAACAAATAACATCAACGCTGAACAAACTTTTCCAGAAAAGAGAAGAAAAAAGAAACACTGATTCTTTAAAATCAGATTTGGTTGGTGCTGTCTCTGGACAAGGTGTTACTAGAAAAAGCACAGTTTCAACCAACAAATAAAACCTCATGAGCTTGGAAACACAACCCAACACAGTAAATGGACTCCGTAAGTTGGATATATAAACATACACATGTAACAATATAACACAAAAGGAGAGGCCGTGACTTTGGAAGGGAGTCGGGGCAAGGGTGGAGGCAGAAGAGAAGTTGAAGCGGGGCTGAGAGGGAAGGATGAAAATGATGTAAACACAGTACTCCTTCATGAAAATTCTCAAAAAAAAAGTTTCAGGTTAAAAAAAGGATGAATGCATCATGACTAAGTGGGATTTACAGCAGGAATTGAAAACTACTTCCTCATTCAAAACCCAATCAGTGTGATTCACTCTGCAAGCACATCCAGAAAGAAAGGAAATTGGGGAAAATCATGGACTGTTTGAGAAGAGGTTGGGGAAAATACATGGAGGAGGGGGCAGGCAGGAACAGCAATTCAGAACACTACGAACATCAGACCAACCTGTTGTAGTCAGCCCTGGTCTGCTCACTGGAGGCAGACATCACTCCTAAGGGAAGCAGCCATTGCCAACCCTGCCAACCTATCAGAATGGATTTGTTCCTATCCTGAGTTTTCAGAATAGCCAATTCCAGCTTGAAAGACCCAAGAGGGAAGTTCTAGCTGGCCAAGCTGCCAGAAAGGCTAAACAGTGTTGTAGCAGCAGGGAGTCCTACAAATCTAGGAAGGTAGTTGTCTTTGGTAAGGCTTTCATTGCTATGAAGAGACACCATGACCAAGGCAACTCTTTTAAAAGAAAACATTTAATGGGGGCTGCCTTACAGTTTCAAAGGTTTAGTCCATTCTCATCATGGAGGGAAACACAGTGCCATGCAGGCAGACGTGGTGCTGGAGAAGGAACTGAGAGTTCTATATCTTGATCTGCAGGCAGCAGAAGGGGACTGTGTGATACACCGGGCTTAGCTTGAGCATATGAGACCTCAAAGCCCGCCCCCACAGTGACACACTTCCTCCAACAAGACTATGTTTATTCTAACAAGGCTCAGCTCCTAAGAGTCCTACTCCCTATGTGCCAAACATTCAAACACAGAGTCCATGAGGGCCATTCCTATTTAAACCACCACAGTAGTTTAGATGCTCTATGTGCCAAGGTGACAAATGTCACTGAGAAGGAACATCTATTAGTTCCACTTTGTAGATTTGGAATTTGAACTTCTTGGAAATTTGATAAGATTCAAGGTCACTGCTCAAAGAAGAAGAAGAAACAACAGGCAAGCCATTATATACATCACCTTAGTCTTCAAAACTCCATATAATGGGCCTCATCATCTCCATGTTGTGTAAGAGAAGAAAAAAATGAAGGTGATATAAATTCAAAGCTAAATATCCTGTGTCACCCTCTCTGACCTCTCATACCACATCCCAGTATCCCTAGGCCTCTACATATGTGAGTATTCTAGTGCCTATGTAGATTCAGGCATACATCCTGTACCAAGTTCATTGTTCACTGATGGACTCCAGTACCTCTGCCACTGAACCTCACCTGTCTTTCTTACAATAGAAAACTCAGGTCTTTCCAAAGCCCTTCTGAGATGTTGAGACCTCTGGACCTCTCTCTGGAGTCTCAAGGCATTGTCTTCTTAACTGTGACATTCTGTAATGCAATGGACCAGAATCAACATTCCTATTCCCTCCTGGAGGAATGGGAAGAGAAAACCCAACAAGAAAACTGAAACCAAGCAGGGAAAACACCACCTCTCTTAGCTTTATGTCTTGTGTCTAGGATCTAGGATGCAATCTTATGGGCTCCAATAAGCTTGGATATCTCCAGCTCATCTGTCTGCAGTGCGCATAGCATCTCACTTTGGTGGGTTTCTTGGGAGGCCATCTTAGGGTCTCTACTGCAATCTAGGCTTCACCTTGCCAGTTTCACACATGGCCTCCTAGGGCCTTATTACAAGGACTGCAACCCCGCCACACACTGACTGGCTTGACCAGCTTCAAGGGACTTTGATGCATGCCTCCATGACCCACTCACTCCTGCATCTTCCACGCCTGTAAAACACTACCAAGTGCTTCAGCCAGCTTGAGGTTTTAGATCACAGGTGCAGCAGCCTGAGGTCTTCCCCAGGGGTTTGCTTTCTAATGATGAATCCTTCAAAGGCATTCTCACTTTGTGCTTTCCCTTTTCCAATGATTTTGCATTTTCACAAGTCTGAGCCTTCAGTGGGTACTTGTTCTCATTGTGCCTAGAACAGCAGGTTCACTGTTTTCAATTTTCAGCTCTTTTTCACTTCAAACCTAAATGAGAGCAGTGAGCACCTGCCTGCCATCCTCCCTCTAAGTTTCCTCTGACAAACACACAGTCCTTCACTTTTAGATACACTCTCAGTCACATCTCAGGGCATTGGCAAGAATGAAACCAGAGCCTTTGCCGAATATAACTTGAATGGCTTCTAGACCAGTTCTGGATAGAGACCTTGTTCTCCCTAGAAACCTCATGGAATTAGCCTCACTATTCAAAATTTTCTCATCATTCTGGCCTTCCAGACTCCCACCAGAATGAACTGGCAAGCCTTCTTTACAGCAATGTTGTTCAACAGTTTCCTGGGAGATTGAAACATTCCACCCTGCAGGAACAGTTCCTTTAAACGTAAAGGTAAACAACTCAAATTGTCTCCAGGAAATCCCTGAAATTTACCAGATTCACTAAACCCCTCCCTGCCAGAGTAAACTATAAAATGTAAGAGTCCCCCTCAAATGATTGAAGCTAAACGCAAAGAAGAATCTCAGAAGAGCCAAAATGGCAAAGAAGACTCTGAGACCAGACCAGCTGCCTGGAAGAAGCAGAAACCAGCCACCTGACTGAGTCACTTGGAAAGGTCACTCTCCAACCTGTTGAGCTGCCTACAGGCTGTGCAGTGTGCTCCAGGTTTTCAGCTTTTCTGGGCGGTCACCCATGCTGGGGTAGGCTGTGGTGATACGGCTGTCTTTGTTTCATTTATGTTCCTGTAAGTAACTCTTCACCCATATACCTGTAAGTATATAAAATTCATTGGTTCACCAAGTTAGACTTTGGTGGGATCTTTACTGTACTTCAGTGTGTTGTGGGACCCCTACACGGGGTGAGTAGGGATGTGTGCTGCATCTCTCCAGCGGAAAAACTTTGACACACAACAAGCATCCTTTGTTTTTATAATCCAAAGTTTCAAACTTTTTTCACATTCCTCCTAAAAAAAAAGTTCCCAAGGACCAAGAAACACGTGATCACTTTTATCAGAACCCCACTTCATACCTGCGGCTTTCTGCCTGAGTTGCTGTTCTTGCTTATGTGTAACATGCCAGACAAGAGTGACTAGAGGAAGGAAGGGCTTATTTTGGCTTGGCTCACAGTTTAAGGGTCCGTCCATCACCATGGAGCATAAGGCACCTGTGGTCAGGAAGCAGAGAATAATAAATGCTGGTGCCCAGCTTGATATCTCCTTTTTATTCGATTCAAGACACACAGTCAATGTCAGGGAAGATGCGAGACGGTCAGTTCTTAAGTAGGTAGATAGCTAGGGAAAGAGGCCTTAAATTAGATCTTAGATGTCTGGGTTCCTTTCCAAAAGAAATCCTCTTTTGGAAGGCTTATTCTCTCCCTCGTCCCAGGGCTAACTCCCTCCAGTGGGCTTTTTTTCCATGGTAAATCCAAAAGTCCCCTCCCTTGTTTCATCCCTTCTGTTTCTGCTGTTACTTAAAGTGGCTCACCCCAAGGGTGCATCCTGCTCTGCTGACCCAGTTCAAGAAGGACAAAAGGGACCCAGTTCAGCTCTACACGCTATGAAACATATTAAAGCCCAGGCATGGAAGGGAGACAAACAAATGATTCTTTAGCTCTGGACTCCTCTCTTGTACTCAGTGTGTGTGTGTGTGTGTGTGTGTGTGTGTGTGTCTGTGTCTGTGTGTGTGTGTGTCTGTGTGTGTGTGTGTGTGGTGTGTGCTGTTGTTGTTGTTTTCTTCACAATGAATTTTGGCTGTGTACTGTAGACTACAACCTCCTCGTCCTATAATTCTTTACCTGATAGAGAATGGACTCAAGAGAGGAGACCTAACAGGCAACACATGAAACAGTGCTTCCCGTGTTTACAGTGGGTCTCTCCACCGCAATCTCGAAACTTTCACAGGCCTGCCTACAGATTTGTTTTCTAGGTGAATTTAGAGCCCCTTTTAATTGACAATTGGTAGTAACCATCAAAATCGCAAAAAGAGAAAGTGAAAAAATTGAGCATATCGTGATAGAAATACTCCAGATCTTATGCTACGTGTTGGGTTCATGAACGTTTACTAAGTTATAAATAACAACTAGGTAGAGGCTGTGGTGATCTAAATGAGGACAGCCCTCATAGCCTTGCATATTGGGATGCTTGGTTTCTGGTTGGTGGAACTATTTGGAAAGGATTAGGAGGTATGGCTCTGTTGGAGAAGTCCTGCACCGGGTGTGGGGGTTGAGGTTTTAAAAGCCCACACCATTCCTAGTCCCCCCGTTTCTCATGCTTATAGATTAGATAAAAACTCTCCAATGCCGTGCCTGACTGCCTGCTGCTTTGTTCCCAACCAAGATGGTTATGGACTCATCCTCTGAAACTGTAAGCAAGTCCCTATAAACTCTTTTTTTTTTTCTATAAATTGCCTTAGATGTTGTAGAGTAAAAGGTCTGAGCCTACTTCTGGGATTGTAGACTTAAAGCCCACACTCGAAATCTCACCAATCCCCACCCTTGAAAATTCCTTCCCCGGGGGCTGGAGAGACGGCTCAGAGGTTAAGAGCACTGGCTGCTCTTCCAGAGGTCCTGAGTTCAATTCCCAGCAACCACGTGGTGGCTCACAACCATCTATAATGAGATCTGATGCCCTCTTCTGGCATGCTGGTCTACATGCAGACAGAACATTGTATACATAATAAATAAATAAATATTTTTAAAAAATAACAAGAAAGCTCCTTCCTCAAGAAACACTATAGAAGCCTGTCTTCTCCTCAGTTCCCTGCTGCTTTTCACTGAGCAGAGGCAGGCAGCCACCCTCTTGTGTCTGTCCCAGTAAATCTCGTGTGTGAGGTTTGTTGTGTGGTATTCCTTGGCTCACAGCGGGCAGAATACCTTTCTCTTGAGAGCCATAACACTTCCAGAGGGGAAATCAACCCCCCCCCCCCCCAGAGCTGCAACACCTCCACAGGGAAAGCCTTTCCCCCCGAGAACTGTAACACAGACACAGTGTTTTATCATAGCAGTGGGAAAGCACCTAACGCAGAGGGCATGCATAAGCTGAGGATGACAGTATGTCATGAACTAAGGACAGATGACTAATCAAATTCTGATCATCCAGTATCTTAAATGTAAAAGTAAAAAAAAAAAAAAAAAAAAAAAGGTAAGAAAGAAGCTAGGAAAGGCAGCTTGCCTTCTTTCTTCCATCCACTATCTTTAGTTCCCTTTGCTTTGTCTTTAGTCACTCATCCCTAAAACCTTCTTGGCTGCCTACTTTGTACCATGTAGCAGGGCCCAAGCCGAGTGCCAGAAGCACTGAGACGAATCAGTCCTAAAGATCCGCTGTCCTAACTGTACGACATAAATATTTTAAAATAGCATTTCAGTTTATTTGTTTTTGTTTTGTTTTGTTTTGAAGAAGGGAGCCACTGCCAGGTGCAAGAATGTGATCTGAAAAATCCCAGATGGTTTACAAGATAGCAGAACCAAGTGCTGTGAGATTATTAAAAAAAAAAAAAAAGAGCCCCTCACCCAGCCAGGGCTACTAAGAGAAAAAAATAGAGAGAGTGTTGTACCTTGATGAGTTAATTTTTAAAAATGTACACTTGTTACAAAAGCTATAAAAATGAAAAAGACAACTTTGCCCTTGAAATGCTTCTATCTTGGACAGCAAAGACAGAAGCAGCAGCGAGGGTAGGAAAGACAGAAGACACACACTGGGGAACCTATGTCAAGCCTGGGGTGCAAAAAGCTTCCTGAAGGAGATAGGTTGCATGCAGGCTGAAAGGCAAGTTAGTTAGAGGTACCTGGGGTAAGTCAGCACCAGGGAAAAGAGTCAGCAGGTGTTGAGGTCAGTGTTGGGGAGAATGAGCTGGACACACTTCAGGGATTCTGTGGTTGATTATGTCCTGTCTGAGGGTCAGATGAAAAGGGGTAAGCTTAGGTAAATGGGCAGACCCAGACCACACTAAGAAGTGTAAAGATCATCCAATGGGTCATGGAAGTAGCCTTGAAGGATGTGTCAGTATATTTGAAGGCCACCCAACATCCGGTAGTGATGATGGCATCCTAGCTGAAGAAAGCAGGATCTAAATGTTGAACCCCCACTGCTTTGAATCATACTATACTGTAGGTCAAGCTGAAGACAAGCAGACCTACACTCCCCTTCTCCTGGCCTGCCACAAACCTCCTCCCAGGAAGCTCTGCATTCCAAAATGTCACAGGACTCACAGATTTTCCTCAGCTGCCATAAAACCATGGTGACTGCTTCTGCAAGACCAAGAAAGAGTCCAAGATTTGACAGCTGACACCTGGGCAGTAGTCGGCAAACCAAGACCTGGAAAAGCAGAGGCAGAAGACGGTTGGTTCATGGCTTTCATGTGTCCACATATTACACTGTGCTACATAAATCTGTATGACTGAAAAGCCTAAAAGAGGATTTTGACACAATCTCATAGACCTTCTACCCGAGGCATGACTCTTCTTAATTTCAAAATTCTACAGACTTTGTTACAGGTTTTGATAAGAAACATAAGGAAAAGACTTACGGAATACCTACTTTGTAATAGGCTACAACATAAACCACACTCAGAAGAAATTCTTCTTTCCCATTGTGGTGTTTTGACTGAAAGTGGCCCCCATAGGCTCTTAGGGAGTGGCATTATTAGGAGGTGTGGCCTTGTTGGAGTAGGTGTGGCCTTGTTGGAGGAAGTGTGTCACTAAGGGGCGGGCTTTGAGATCTCAAATGCTCAAGCCAAGTCTAGTGTGACATTCACTTCCTGCTGCCTGCCAATCCGGAGACCTCTCAGCTTCCTCTCCAGCGCCATGTCTGCCTACCTGCTGCCATGCTTCCCTCCATAACAATAATGGAGTAAACCTCTGGGACTGTAAGCAACTGTAAGAGTTGCTGTGGTCATGGTGTCTCTTCACAGTAATAGAAACCCAAACTAAGATACCCTGTTTTTCCAACGAGAAGGCTAAAAGTAAACATGCCTAAACTGAGATTTAAGCCCACGACTGCTTGGCTATATGTCCATGAAACATTCTGCATTCTTTGGAAAGAGACTATGCTGAGTTCATCAAGGATTTATTGTAGATCTATTCCCTGGCAGTTAAGAATATTTTATATTACTTATCTGATGCTAATTGACAAACAATCCCAAGTTTCAGAAGCTTAAAATCACAAACATTTTATTAGCATTTCCACAGTCAAGAATCAGTGTAACTTAGTGGATGCCTCTGATCTGGGTGAGTTTGGATATGATCAAGACATCAAAAGGCCTGCAGCCTGATGGGGAGGCTCAGAAGAGGAGGGACATGCTACCCTGGTGCCAGGCCTCCGTCCCTCACCAGGCTTCCTCACAACACAGCACCTGGCTTCCTTCAAGGGTTGGTGCCAAAAGAGCAAGGGAGACAGAGAGTGCCCAGAGCAGCTGGTCTTTTCATTACCCAATCCTAGGAGGAACATCCTGTCTGTCCTACTGTGTTCTATTGGTGAAAAGCAAGACAGCTATTCCAACCTACACTTCAGAGGAAGGGGGGCAGGATATGGCAATCCCGCATCAGGGATTACCCAAGGCCAGTTTGTAGGCTGCAGGGTACAGTTTAAAGAACAGTTGTTCAGGCTGTGCAGGCTATTCCTGAAATGGCAAATTGTTTCCTCTTCCTATGTGGTTGTTTCCTCTGAATTGAAACATTCTCTCTGAGAAGGAGGAGAAAGGTTCAATAAGACTCCGGAAGCTAATAAAACTTAGAAGGCTCAGAAATCTCATGAAAGTTACAAGATTCACAAGGCCCCTTCTCAAGCTTGTAAAAGCTGGGGGATGGGGACTCTTCTGATTGCAGGCTGTGCAGGAAGACCCAGAGATGCAACTTTCCTGAGTTGTCATCCGTACTGGGATGGGCGTTGTAGTGATAGCTTTGTGCCTCTTATGCTTCTATAAGCTAACCCCAATAAATTTACTGGTTCACCAAACTAGGCTTGGGTGGAACTATTTCTCTGGTGTGCCATGGGTAATCTATCTGGAATGAATAGATATTTGTGCACATTTCAAACCTGGGGATGCACCATGTCTATGCCATCCAGGGGGTGGAGTAATTGGGAAATTTCAGTAACACCTGGGGGTGCTGTTGTGCCCATTTCTTGATGCCTGAGGCAAGTCACATTTGTAAAGGCCCGTGGAGTGAACCTATCTGGCACGCAGGTGTTTGGGGGAGTCGGTTCTCAACTCGTGGCTACTGACCCCTCCCCATCTTGTTCTTAAGCTGTTATGAAATCTCCCAGCAAGGAGGAAGAGTGTTAGCCAAATTGTATCAGGGTCCAGGTAGAGAAACCATCAGTTGGAGCATCTTGGACATTTTGTTGTTCTTCTTTTCAGGTTTAAGTGTATCAGTGTTTTGCCTGCATGAATGTATATGCACCATGTACATGCCTGGTGCTTGTGGAAGTCAGCAGAAGGCATCTGATCTCCTGGAACTGAGGTTCTAGATGGCTGTGAACCACAGTGTGGGTGCTGGGAATTGAACCCTGGTCTTCTGCTAGAGCATCTTGGAAAGTCTTGCTCAAGTACCCCTTTACTCTGAGCTCTCCTCAGTTCCCACCTCATGCTGTCCAGCTGTCAGCACACAACAGCTGGCAGAGCGGATGCTCCAGAAATGTCCTGAGGAGGGAAGAGATTCGAGGAGGAATGAGCAAATGTGTGCATGGGCCTCATTTCTTCAGCAACTCTTCTGTGCAGTCCCAAGGGCACGCGGAGACACACGGGTACAGAGGGACAGACATGCAGACATAGGGAAGCTGCAGAAATAAAATTATAAGCACCATAAACACTTGCTTAGCATCCCGCTTTACCACACCACTGAGCTGTCCTGATTGGCAAAGCACTGTTTATTGCTTGGACCTTTGTAGCTGCCTCCGAGCTGGCCTGTGCTATTCATCCATCTATCTATCCATTCTGCAACTGGATTATCTTTCTGGACAGCAAATCTGTGAAGGTCAAGAGGCCTGCCTAAGTTATCTTGGGGGAAAGCCAAGCCCTTTGGATGGTCTCCAAGACCCTAAGTACAAACTCCTGTTTCATCTTACCTTCTGTTCTGGCTCCAACACAGGCCGTTGGAAGTACCTACTATGAGACTATGATGCCTTCTGCATCTAGCAGCTAATTCACACAGCCACATTTGGAAGGAAACATCCTCAAATTGCTCTCCTCCGTCTGGCAGATCAACTCCAGAGTCTGGGTCAACACATTTTCCTCATGGGATCTGATCTCAGGTGCTTGTCTTCTGTGTCCATGAAAAAGAAGAAGAAGAAGAAGAAGAAGAGGAAGAGGAAGAGGAAGAGGAAGAGGAAGAGGAAGAGGAAGAAGAAGAAGAAGAAGAAGAAGAAGAAGAAGAAGAAGAAGAAGAAGAAGAAGAAGAAGAAGAAGAAGAAAAGACAGTTCCTGATGTAAAATCTTTGCTTGAACCCATCAGAGAGGAGTTAGGTCAGTTAAGACTGGAATGGACCTGACGTCAAATCGCAAGAAGGAAGCTCTGGCCAGGAACCTTCGCTTTACCCAAGGAAACAAACCTGAGAGAAATCGAGGGGGGGGGGGTCCCTTACTCTGGCCACGCCCTCTTCCTTATCTGTGAGCTCAGGCTAGTTTGGGTGCCGCCCACCATCAGCGCCCGCAGCCCAGTCGTCAATGACTCTTCCCTCAGGTGGGCGGGGAAAGGCACCGTAGAGCAGGTGCCGCAATGAAATTGGACTTTGAAAGATGAGTTAAGAGTCTGGCCTCAGAAATAAAGTGTGGACATGTGTGCACCTAAAGCAAGGGGCCTTATTATTAAAGCATTCTCTTTCCCGGTCGCTGTTTCCCACACCACCCGAGCTATCCGGTGACTGTGCAGTCTCCTCTCTTCATCCCCGCCCCCAGGGGCAAACACCGAGGCTCTCCAAGGCATGCTTGAATGAATGGGGGAGGACCCGCGCGCTTGAATGAACGCGTGTGTGAGCGAACGTCCAGGCCGGCCAGCCGGCAGATGATTGAATGGCGTCCGCGCCGCTCCGGCCCAGGGCCGCGGGCGCGGGTTCCACTACCCTCTCCCGCCAGCTGGTGGCCTCCAGAAGGTGGCAGAGGCGGCAGCGGCCCGAGCTGGGACGGCCGGGGCGCGGGATGGTGGGGGAAGGGGCGTTCCCGGCGGCCGCGCCTTCCGCGGCTATTGGATTAGTGGCCTTCAGGGATGAGCTCAGCCGGATCGGCTTTCAGCTGCAGCCTCCGGGCCGGCCGGGAAGGCGGGGAGCGGGCGACCGTGGAGGAGGAGGAGGGGGAGGCGGCGGCTGCAGCATCCAGAGCTGGCCCCGGCGCTCGGCGCGCCCCGCGCACAAAGGCGCCCGGCCCCTGGGGAAGGCGATGAGCGCACCGCAGCCCGGGCCCTGGCCACCGCTGCAGCCCTCGCGGCGTACGCCCCGGGCGCTGGGGAAGAAACCGGGCGCTCCGGGGAGCGGCGGCCAAGGTGCGGCCCGTGCGCCCTGAGCGCGGAACTCGCCGCTCTCCGGGTCAGGCGCCGAGCTTCGGGGCGGTCGGGGTGAGAGAGCTTCCGCGCCCTCGCTGAGATAGGCGCAGGTCGGGCGCTTCACTACCCCGGGGACCGGACCTTCGGCGCCCTCTCGCTGCTCCTGAGCGCCAACTTCGCCAAGAACGTCCCTAACTCCAGGGCACCCTGCGGGGAGAGAGGGCGCTGCCGCCGGGCACAAGCCGAGGGGACGCGCCGCTGGCGAAGGAGCAGCAGCCAGCAGCCGCGGGGTCGCTTGGGCGCCCCTGAGTGGGCGGCAGCGGCAGCAGACCTCTCTCCCGGGAGTCCCGGACCTGCCAGCGCTGGAGACTCCTCCCGGGCAGGCAGGCAGGCAGGCGCTGGCCCTCTCTTTTATGGTAAGTGCTCTCCAGCTCCTGCTAAGGGGTGATCGCCGGCCAGTACCGGTCACACCCGGTGCTCTTGGGGGCTCTCTCTGGTCCCGGTCCGCGGGAACGTCTCCGCGATTTGTGCCAATCCAAGCTGATTGGTTTGCGCTGAGCCCCAGACACTGTGATGAGGCCAGCCTCTGGTACTGTGGGTTTGAAACCCTCCGCTCTCGGTGTGCTGGAAACAAC
Organism: Pachyuromys duprasi; assembly: GCA_028658305.1. Lineage (NCBI taxonomy): Eukaryota > Metazoa > Chordata > Mammalia > Rodentia > Muridae > Pachyuromys > Pachyuromys duprasi. Next base: position 23,216,267 of record CM053749.1, read on the forward strand.
ACAAAAAAAATTGACCCCACAGTCACCTGGCTGTAATTCGGTCGTACATCCGTCACCCTCTGGGGTGACCTTGGTTGGGCCAGGCACCACAACCTCGGTCTCCTCGTCCGTAGGATGGGGATGGTAATTGTGCCCTGTTTGCTAGTGTGCTGGAGGGAACTGCGGGGTGGGAGACCCGCGCCTGGCACTCGGGAAGCGCTCAGATCAGCCTACTGAACCCAAGCACGTCAAGCAGTTTCCCAGAGCTGCCTCAGCTGTGCGACGAGAAGAGCAATTTCTCGGGGGTCGGCTCGCCTGTGGCTTTCGGGGCTGCGGAAGTAAAGCGCCTAGGCGCTTGGGGGTGATTGTTATGGTTCGTCTCCGACGCTGGGGCAGTGTAGACTGCCCGGTCCCCAGCCTGGTTGCGAGAGAAACTTGGAGAGAATAGGGTGATCGGGGCTCCGGGAAACAGAGAGGAAGCCAAAGCCCAGAGTGCAGCAAATGTGCCCACTCTGGTTGAGTCAGGAGAAACAAGGGACCCCACACCTCTGGCTGGAGAGGTCCAGGAAGTGTGACTCCCACCGCCCCGTGGCCAAGGGCGGACTTCTAAGCCGAGAAGAGAAGAGGGCACATGTTTGTGTCTGTCTCAAGCCCTGCAGTCCCGGGCTTGAATTCGAATTCTGCTTCTAGCACTATCCCAAGGTGTGACCTTCAGCGATTTCTCTTAAGGTCCGCAGCTCTTCTGTGCCTCCCCTCCTCCGTTTTCCTCCCTCTTCTCCCCTCCTCTCCCTCTCCCTACCCCGGGATTTGGGCGTGAACATCTCTCTTCATATTCTCCCATTCATCTGCCCCAAACAGTTGTTGAGCCTATTTGGATCTAGAAGAGATGAAGTGGATAAGGAAACGTTCATTCTTCCCACCCTGCCCTGTGGGAAGCGATCAGTGCACTAATCACGGAGGTCCCTGTCTGTTTCCTTACTTTGGCACTTCCGTCTTTCAACTGAACCACTCAGTTTCTGTTACACGGGCTGATGGAGGATCCTTCAAACTCTACCCTCCAGACAGTCCCTCTCCCAAACCATGCAATAATGGCTTAGGGTAGAGCAACAAAACGTGTCCTACTTTACAGGAGGCCACAGCTCTTGAGACGTACACCCTGATGGCGTGTTTTAAACTTCCATACAGCAAGGGCGGTGAAAAGAATTTAAGCCACTCTTGGCAAGCTGCAAACAAAATGAATCCACCCAGCGGTGGCACCCAAATATCTCTTCAGTTTGTATTTCTTTTTGACTTGAAAGGATGATACGTTCAGTGACACAGAAATAAAGTCTGCAAGGAAAAGAACTTGCCAGAAGCAGGCTAAAGACATGGCAAACCCGGGAAAGAGCTGCTACTTATTGCAGAGGCCTTGTATCTTCCAATTTGGAACAGATTTGTAGTGTGTGCTGGGAATGGACCCCAGCCCTTTGGGTGTGCTAGACAAGTGCTCCACCCCTGAGCTCTAGCTCTGTCCAAAACGTGTAAAGAATCTTCAAGACAAGCAAGAGCCCCAAAGGACAAAGACTACAGACAGTTCACACACCGAGAGCAAAACAGAAATAACACGGAAACCCATGTGCCTTACCTCACTCAATAAAGAAAATGTGTGCCAAAGCCGGAAGAATCAGATCATCGAATGGTAATAACCCATTCTCTAGTAAGAAGAGTTTATCCTCAAAAATGTAAATAGACCAAATTCCTCTCTAGCTAGAACTTCTCCCAAGCTGCCAGGAGTAAAGGCTGGGTATGCCCTCTGGGCCTGGCCACATGAACACCACGTTGTTTCTCATCACTTGTCTCTCCCCCGCCCCTGAGACCCTGGCCTAAGATCTTGGTTTTGCTCCAACATTCCCAGGGCGTATTCCTTTCCCGAGTCCCACCCCCACCCCTACCCCCAGTTGGTCACAGGATCGGACCCTTGTCATCCTTCACGGAAGCCTGTCCTCCGGACTTCATTCCAGTCCCAGGATGTGGCTAAGGCTCAGGCCTGAGGCAAGGTCTTTGCCCTTTGGGAAAAAGGCACAGTGATACTCACCATGCTCCAGTTTGTTTGTTTTTTTTTTTTTTTCTAAGCTGCCTGGCTCATTGCCACACATCGGTGCTTCTGAAAGGGCCCTCCATGGTTGGCACGGTAACAAAGATCTCCAGGAGCTCCCTAGATAGAACAAGAAACTGGATGTGGAAAATCAGGAGAGTAGAGGGACCTAGGTCCAAGCCCTTAGAAGTCTTTCCTGGTAATCATTAAAAAAACAAACAAACAAAAAAAAAACAAAAGTACTTAATATATATACTTACCTACCTTGTGTGAACATGATCACTCATACTTGGCAAGAAGGTCAATAATAAAAAATTAAGAATCTAGCAGTACATTTAAATAAAACGTGGTCCCTACATGACTGGCTTTCCTTCCTGCTGCTGCTCAGATACAAACATCTGTTCTGAGGTTGCAGGAAGCAGCCGCTTGGCCCATCCTTTGGGAAAGACCCTAGGTGAGCGGTCATAAACTTTGTGGAGTGTTGATTGTATAGGATTCTTGCTTCACACATTGAATCGGAGCTTAATCCACATTTCAAATGTATACTTAAGTTGTGACAAAAAGGTGCTTGTTGATTAAAACACAAATTATTCAGTCCGAAAAGCATTTTTTATTTTAGAGTTTTTGTTTTGTTTTGTTTTGAGATGGCTTTCACCTTGCAGCCCATGCTGGACTAGAACTCACAGTGTAGCCCAGGCTGCCCCCAAACTCTCAATCTCCCTTCTGAGTGCTAGAATTGAAGGTGTGTGCCATCATACCTGGCTCACACAAGTACCTTTTAATGCAGATGGGTAGTGTGCACGGGACTGGCTTAGATGGGTGGCAATTAGCTGGGCACTGGCTTCTAGAAATAGTGTGTGATGCAGGAGACCTCAGTGGGACGAGACTGTTAGGATGACATCGTGGGGAAGAGAGATGGAGGGAGGAAGTCACAGAGGCGTGAGAGAATGTCAGTAGGCAGTGAAGATGAGCAGGTCCCAGAGGCTTCGGGTGTGAGCTTACTTGAGAGTCTGGCATCACTGGTTGGAGAAAGGCTGAAAGGGCAGACTGTGAGGCCCTTGGGTTGTCAGGCAGCAGGTTTGAGTGAGCAGATGATGGGCAGTTTGATTGGATTTAGCCTTTTGGACACAAGGTGGGTGGGTTAGAGGATGAAGACCCTCACCAGGAGACTGCTTCAGGAATCCCGGTACGACAGTGGTTCTCAGCCCTCCTAACGCTGTGACCCTTTACTACAGCTCCTCAGTGTGGTGACTCCTGACTGCACCAATATTTTCATTGCTACTTCATAACTGTAATTTTGCTACTGTTATGAATCATAATGTAAAAAAATGTGATTTTATTTGATTTTGGTTTTCTTGTTTGTTTGGTTTGGTTTTTCAAGACAGGGTTTCTCTTTGTAGCCTTGGCTGTCCTGGAATCACCTTGTAGACCAGGCTGGCCTAGAACTGAGAGATCTACCTGCCCCTGCCTTCCTGGGTGCTGGGATTACAGGCATGAGCCACCGTGACCTACTAATGTAAATATATGACATGAAGGATTTCTGATATGAGACCCCTGTGGAAGGGTCATTTGCCATCCAAAGGGGTCTCAGCCCACAGGCTGAGAACCACTGCTCTAAGGCGTGACACCACTGAGGGGGGGTAGAAGGCATTGAGTGTGAGTGACAGAGAGGGTTATGGGAGATGGAAGAGGCTGAGCTCAGCCCAGGACATGTGATTCTCAAGTTCCAGTGGACCCCAGATGTGCCACAGTTTGGAGAAGGTGGCCGTGTGCTCAGTGGGAAACTTAAGATGGAAAGAAAGCACTACAAAGCCACTCCAAAGGGCATCTAAAGCCGAGGAAGGGAGGCCAGGCAGGGCTGGAGACATCTGCAGAGGGCTGGAAGGGCAGGTTTTGAGAAAGGAGGAGGCTGAGTTTAAGACCTTGCTGTGAGGTTTTGCGCTTAGGGGGGGTCGGCGGGAAAGTTGGTGTGGACACGCTACTTCCACATGTGCCCCACCTTACATGCAGAACAGGGCTAGTAGCGCCTCCTTGGGTTGTGATCCTGTGAATTGTGTCTTCCAGAAATGAGTGAGCTTGGCCCACCCAGTTAGCTGTCCCATGAAGACCTCCCACCTGCTGGCCACAGGCTGAGATAAGTGATGGAGTGGTAAGGGTCCTAGGGATGGAGGTGCTTCTCACAGGCAGGCCCCTCCTGTCTGTCCAAATCTTCCTTTCTCCCCTTCCCTTCTCTTTCCCAAGCCTGGTAGCACTCCCCAAAAGATGCCTTGGGTTTGACAGAGGTGTTCACATGTCCCCATTGCCATCCTCGAGATTAATCCAGATGATTGAACGGTCCTGCTTTTCTTTCGGGAAACCCGTTTTCAGACGAGCCGTTTTGTCCAGTGAGGTGGCAGAGAAAGGAGACTATTGGGTCCTTTTAATGTTTTCCTAGAGGGTCTCACTGCCAGCACCCTCCTCAGTCCTGTTTGCGGTGGTCCGCCTCAGCTTGAACCAAGGCTGCGTCTGGTCTCACAGCTGTCCTGTGAAACAGACCACAGGGATCTAGGGAAGCTACACCACTGAGCAGGACTGCTCAAGGTCCCACTGGATCTGTTCTGTGTCTCTTTCAAATGACCTTGTAGAGCATGCAGGCCTGCTCACCCCCCCCCCCTACCCCCAGCAATCCTGCCTCCCAGCTCCTGCTCTTCTTGCTGGCTGACAGCTGAGCTTTTATCCCAGGAGCCTCGGACTCTGTGTGGGAGGAGGATTCCCATGGAAACCCCAGGAGGAGGCGAAGCTGGGGAAACCTCATTGATTGAGCTCTAGGGCAGGCAGAAGTCGGGAGTCGGCCCACCTGGGCTGGACAGATGGCTGCTTTTATGAGGACTGAGGGGAGAAAGGCTGGCCTAGCCAGTTGTCTCGTGAGCTCCCTGTGTGTATTATGGGAAAATCTAATGGACATCTGTGGCTAAAGCCCCAGGGGTTCCATAGTTTATTCACTGTTGGTAGGCTCATTCTGGGTGGTCATGTTTTAATAAAATACCCGTGCAATTTAGTGTTTGTAGCAAGAAAAGTTTGCAAACAGCCCATTGGCCGGAACGGCCAGGTCTTCTTATCCCCAAGTAGCTGTCTGGAAGAGCCGGCGGTAGGTAGCATGGTACTTTACTTGTTTATTGATACTGCAGTTCCCAAGACATGCACCCACCATTTTTTCTATACCAGACCCTTGTGGTGGATGAAGTCCAGGGAACTCAACCAGAGAAACCCAGCCCCTGTTCTAGAGGTGTCCTAGTCTGGCTCCTCGGGATAAGGTGGGGACAAGTACAGGCCCTCAGGAGCAGGAGGTGTTCCTCCCAGAGATGTTGATGGTCAAGCTGAGTGGAATAACACGAGACAGCATGTGAGGGAGGTATGCAGGCACAGGGAGGGACAGCGGCAGCCAGCCAGGGAGATAGAAAAGGCAGTCACTGAGGGTTGTGGACACTGCTGATCCTCCTGGGAGGCTTTGAGTTTGGCTTAGAAATGAATGGCGCAGGACTTTAATCCCAGCATTCAGGAGGCGGAGGCAGGTGGATCTCTGAGTTTGAGCCCAGCCTAGTCTACAGGAGTGAGTTCCAGGACAGCCAGGGCTACACAGAGAAGTCTGTCTCAAAACAAAACAAAAAAAACAATCCTTAGGAGGGTCCAAGCAGAGAATGTGGTCTGGTCAGGTTTGTGTTCTTCTAAAGGAAGTTTAGTGGTGTCAAGCCCCTTGCTTCTGCAGCTCTTGTCATTATTCACAGCTGTCACAGTTTCTGACCCCTTGGCGGTGGGTTT
>CM053749.1:23222217-23283363 GCA_028658305.1 Pachyuromys duprasi
GTTTAGTGGTGTCAAGCCCCTTGCTTCTGCAGCTCTTGTCATTATTCACAGCTGTCACAGTTTCTGACCCCTCGGCGGTGGGTTTCCCTAGAGGGGAGTAATTGGATTTCATACTTTCCTGTAGCTGTGGATCCCTCCAACACCGGGGAGGGGGAGGAACATCATTACCGCTAGTTTAAAAAAAGGTATGAAACTTGCCCTGGCTCCTGACCCCAGCAAGGCTAAACCCTGAAGGGTTACACTGAACAGAAGGCCACACTGAAGGGAAGGCATGTCACTCGGCCATCACCAAATGCCTTCTGTCATCAGGCCCCTTGACAGCAGCCCCCTCCCCTGTTGAGCCCATCCAGCCAGACCCCTAAGACTAACTTGACTGTGGAAAGTGCGTTATAATATGCGAATCACCGAGGCTTTTTAGAACAGTGTGGCAAGGCTGCTTCCTACTGCCTCTTTGCCCTGCTGAGTAATAAAGCTCACTAGGGATCTGGGAAGGGCCACGGAGAGTTTGAGTTTCTGTTTTCCTGTTCAGTCATGACTGAAGCCTCAGAATGAAACGGATGCTTTGGGATAATGTCATTAAGCATCGCCACTGGAGCATGGCATAAACATTCAGTTTGGTTTGGGAAGTGGACTGGTAGCTCTTTGGTGTGCTTCAGTGTGCCTGCTGCTCATTGGGCTTATTCCCATCAGGAAGTTGGGTTCTATTGTGCGTCCAGTGTGCCTGGCTGTGTGCCACGTGCTGCAATAGAAATGAGAGAAGAAATGTGGCTGGCTAGAGGGAGCGGGTTAGGGACTAAGTCTGGTAGAGTCATTGCTGTGTCCTCAGCTCTCAGCTACATAGTGCTTGGCACGCTCTAGGCACTTCCTAAGTGTTTGTTGAATGAATAAACAAAGTGGAGGAGGCGCACTGCAGTCTCTATGGAAGAGACCAGCAGGGTATAGTCAAGAGCCAGCGGTTCAGAGAGCATGATGTGTGCAGGGCCCTGTGTCCTCACCACCTCACTGAAGCCCTCCTTGCTCTGTTCTCTGAAAGAGCCCCGCAAGGGCTTCCCTGAACGAGGTGCCTCCTTTCAACAACCTACCTGTGTGCTTGCCTTGTGTGTAGAGCTTTTGTTTCTGGAAGGTGGCCTCAGCAAAAAGCAGATGACCGTGTCTAGAAAGATGTCCCTCCTGACTAGACTGGGATGTACAGAAGTTAAAGTAGGCCTCTAGGGACTAGGGGGAGCAGGGATGGTTTCCTGAAAGAGGTAGAAGAAGTCACCAACTAGGGACCCCCCGACTCCAGACACCTCCACACTGTGAATTCTGGGCATTTGGCACAGATGTTCACTCCATAGTGCAAGGCTACAGCAACGGCAGAAGATGAACACAATTTAAGAGGAATCTTGTCCTTCCCCAGATGCCTGATGAGGATGCTCCTCGCTCCTACTCCCACCCCCACCGTTGTGAAGGCGCAAAAGTCAAAGGGGAGTTGACAGTGAGTTAGTGCTGAGTCTCAGAAGTTAAGTCCTCATCCAGGGCCCAGCAGACAGGCGGAATCCAGGTAGCATCGGTCCCTGGCTTGTGTTTTGTGTCGCTGCTGCTGGTTTTCTATAGTGTCTTGACATGAATGTCCATGAAGACCCTGCACTGGGGAGCAGCAGAGGGACAGTCTGTTTACATGCCCACTTTATCATACCCTGAATGTTGGGAGCCTGCAGCTAATAGAGATAAAGACTTGGAGGGAGACTCTGCCAAGGTGACCCAACATGGGACAGTCAAAAACTGGTCAGGAGCTGTCCCCAAAATGCACCAAACTACAGCACCTGCAAAGGTGTCAGGCTACGTGAATGGGTAAAGCAGGTAGCATGTGGGGGAGGGAGGACAGTCATGCAAAGTGGTGACAATGCCCTGGAGGGAACTTTTCTAAGCAAAGGAGGAAGATGTGAGAGTCCAGGCCAGCCCAGGTCTGCTGTTCAACTAGTTATGCGACCTCCATCACATTACACAATGTCTCTGAAGCTGTGTTTTCCTCTGAATGAAGGAGTATGCTGTCTGCCTCACAGTGTCCGTGGGAAAGCTGGCAGGCTGACTAGCATCTCTGACATACTGGGCTTTCCACTGCATCCAGTAGGCTTTACCTTCATACCTTCATTCAGTAGCTTCTCAGGGCCTCTTTGTGGGAACTGTGATCCTGTTGCATGTTGCCTGGTTTCAATGGCTCTCTGGAGCCATTGAGCAAACTTCTACGACCCACTTAATCTCTCTCTCTCTCTCTGTCTCTCTCTCTCTCATGCCTGGAAATCGAGTACCTCACGGGCAGGACTGCAAGCTTGAGATGTAGGATGGAGGCCGTGGCCGCAGCTGCGGTGGCCTCTGTAAGCCATGGTAGCTGGCTGGATCTGGAATCACTTTCCTAGTGCTGATAGTTGAGGTGAGTGGTGGAGAAGCAAGAACGATCAGAAGCAGAGGAGGCTTTAAGCTTAGGACAGGGCCAGCTCTGCATCTTCTAGCTTTAACTGGGCAGTGTCCCTTACCGCTTCTGTTTCCTAGACTATTATTATAGGAGCATAAGGTACAATTCTTCTAATGAACTGTAAAGGTGCCAGGTTGCAGCTCTGTTGCCTCCCAGCTTACACCCTTGGGCAGTCACTCTAGACTCTCAGGTGTGTCCTTGGGCCCATGTTAGGTTCAACAATTGCATCCCCCAATTCAGGCGCCATGCTTCACACACACACACACACAAACTGTTCTCTTTTACAACATGGTTGAGGCTCACGGGCTGAGTAAGATCAATAGGAAGAGCAAGAGGACAGAAGCAAGTTGTCTTCTAAAACTGTACCGGGACGTCCACTTTGGCTCCTTTTTTTATCTAATTCTCCCCCCCACCCCGAACTCTTCCCTCTACCATAAGGGCACTTTCTTGCCTCTCAAGTCTTCCATTATCAGAACATCCTCTCTCTCATAGTGTTCTGTAAGATGCGTGTTAGTTACTGTTTTTTCAGGGCTGTGACAGAATACTTGACCGGAAGAAACTTGAAGAGTTTATTTGAAGTTGTAGTACACGTGCACCATGGTGGGGAAGAGGAGGCTGCAGGAGTAGGAAGGCACTGCTTACTCTGCATCAGCAGGTGTGGAGTGGAGACAACAGGGAGAGATGGAAAAATATCAAAGAAAGAGCAGGAAACACGAAAAATCCTATGGCTCCATGTCTAGCACCTGGGACTCTAGAGGAAATCATCTGGGCCCCAAAGAGCTTAGGTGGCCCAGCCCGCCAGATATTCCACCCTCAACACAGATAGCCTCTCTCTTAGGCCAGATCTGTTCTATACCTGTAGCTTTCCTCCGTGGATTTCCCGTAGTTTTGACACCCATAACAGCCTTTCTGTTGCTGGCTGGTTCAACTCAGCTGTTCTTCCAAGCTGACTGGTTCAAACTGGCATCTCTCACTTCTGACTGAATTGCTCTGCTTGGCCTCAAACTAACTTTAGCAATCTGTTCTGATTTTTTTTAATTATTATTATTATTAGTCTGTTCTAATCTTCTGGCTCCTTCTCATACTCTGATTTGTTCTGTCTTCACCTATATTTAGCTTGTTTTCTCTTTAGCCTGTTCCTGTACAACTGTCCTGGTAAAATGGCCTCTTTACTCTCTCTGTCCCTTGGTGCTGCTCTCTCTTTAGTTGCCTCTCTTTCCCCCTGCTGTTTTCACGAAAGCTGGACATATCCTATTCTGTCAAATCTTTCTCTCATTTGTCACTTTATCTACTCCTCAATAGACTTTCAAAATGGCTGCTTCCTTCTACAAACTAACTTTACCTTCATTGTTTGGGATTAAAGGAGTGAAAAGACGTGTCTGCATTCCAGCTGGATCACACAGACCTAGAAGGTCTTTGGATGTGATCAGAGCAGCCTTGTTGCTGGATTAAAATTCCTCTACAGTTATCCTCCAATCTCCACATGCTCACCTTGGCCTGCATGCCCCTCACCCCAAAATAAATGAACAAATGTAAAAAAAAAAAAATCGTAAGCACACATCATCTATGGTTTCCTCTTGGAAACCATTGTGCCGGAGAATACCACCGATTTAGTAGATAGATTTGTATGTGTGTATGTGTGTGACTCTCTAGATAGTATGCATTTATATATGAAAATTTTAAATCTGAGTTTCTTAAAGAAAATCTTTAAAAATGCCCAGTGATTGGATTTTGTGATGTCTACTTTATCTCCTCTCTTTCTCTTTCTCTCCCTCCTGCCCCCCACCCCCGCCTCCCACCCCATATGCAGGAAAGGTTCTCGATGGCTCCATGGACACCTGAAAGAACATGCATTTTTGCTTTTGAGACACAGAACACAATACACAACATCTAGTAGCTCTAGCATATTAATTACACAGGCTTTGCCTTTTCATTGTCTATGTTGCATTTAGTCAACTGATCCCTCATGAGCTGGAAGACAAAAATTAAAATCACCTGGCCCGTAGTCCCTCTAGCTTTTGCTCTGAATTATGGGCTCCATCTGAGGCGTTTGATCCTTCAGCTGTGGATCATATTCTTTATTATTGCAAAGTAGTATCCTTTGCTTCATTTAAAACTTCTGTTTTGAAATCCACTTTACTTGCCTCCTGCCAAGGTTGTCAGGTGGAACTTACACACAGCTTTGGCTGTGTGTCTGTCCTTCCGTTGTTTTTGGCTCTGACTCACTTTGCTTGGGGATGGCTCTCATGTGTTATATGGGGTTGGGGATTTTGTCTTGCTCCTAGTTTTTAGTCTTTACTTTTGAGTACATTGTTATGGCTACTACTTCGGTCTTAGTTTTACTGTCACATCTTATGTCTTTATGTCTTCTTGCTTCAATCGCTTCTTAAAACAAAGCCCTCCGGGATACGGTCTGTTTTACTTTGTGCCGCCTTCCTTCTGACAGTTTAGAAGGTTTGTGTTTTATTGTTAGTGGTGGAAGTTATCTTTAGAATAGCTATGTAGAATGAATTTAATCTTTTGTTTAGACTGTCTGCCTCCTAAAATGAGTAACTGCAGAGACTGTTTACTGATTCCATCACAGCTTCTATCTGCTTTGCAGCAGCTGTTTTAAATGACAGATTTTTCTTGATTTGCTTTTTTTCCCCCCTTCTTTTTCTCCTTTCTTTCTCTGATAGCATCTGAAAATTTTTAAGTGACATCTACTTATTTTGTGTTCGTGTCATGGGGGAAGAGTGTGTGTCACGGGGTGCATGTTGAGGTCAGAGAAAGCTTGGGACTTGGTTCTCTCCTTCCACTGCGTGGGTCTTGGGATCAAACTCAGGTGTTCAGACTTGGCGACAAGCACCTTACTGGCTGAGTTGCCCCAGCCGCCCTCCTAGCACCTTAACTACGTCCAGTTATGCTGTCTCGCTGATAGAGGTGCACAGTCTTGGATCAGGATTCTGCAGACAGCATATGCAGAAGGAATGCTGCAGATTTTGCAATGAGTGTGTGGCTCACAGAACAGAGTTTCCCAGCACTCAGGTGGTGATTTCTTTTAGTAGTTGCTACTTTCCAGTCAGCAGAGAGCTGTAGCTGTGGGCTTCTCTGAGCTCGGTGTCCTCCTCCTGCCCTGCCTCCCTCGGTTAGTTCCCTGAGAGGCCAAATGCAGCTCCCAGCACTACCGACACCAGAAAACACATCCTGTGCCTGATGCTCCTGATTAGACCAAAGGAGTCTTCCTTCAGGAATCCCAGCTGCCGGCCTGCTCTGCAGGCTTTCCCTCAGCCCTGACCCTACAAGGTGCCTTCTGGAGGTGTTTTTTGGACTAGCTTTGATCTTCGCTGCTCTGGGAGGCCTCTGGCTGTGTTTGGCAGCCTTCCCCTATAAGCTGTGGTTTGGGTTACAAATGTGTCCGGTTTTGCTGAAGAGGGCGTTTGCATTCCTATTTCCCTTTCTCCTTGAATTTGGGTAATTTCAGATAAGAAGACAAGTAACTTTATTCTGCCACTTTCAAACTCTCTGGTGTTGGGGATTTTTGTGATCTAGTATTCTCTCAGATCACACATCACCCAGAACTTTCCAAGCCGAGTTGATACCAGCCGATGCAGAGTCTTGACAACAGGGAGGAACATGGGAGTTGAGAATAAAACTTGAGGGTTAAAAAAAAAAAGAACTTCAAAACACGTGTGTCTGTGCAGGTATCCTTCCTTCCCTTCTTGACTTTGGTTGGGATCTGCTGTCAGAGTTGTGTATTGTTAGACTTTCTCCATCTGTGACAGAACACCCGAGGAAACAACCTAAGGGGAGAAGGATCAGTTTTGGCTCACTGTCTCAGAGATTCAGTTCATCGTGGCTGGAAGAGGGCAGATGGGATCCCGGAGGCCACAGGCACACAGGGAATGCCTGCAGTAGTACTGGACTTCGACTGACTCTTCTCCCAGGCATTCCTCAGTCCAGTTGACACTCAAGATATCACCGGGCTGGGGAGATGTCTCAGATGGTGAAGTGTTTGCTGTACAAACACAAGGGCCTGAGCTTGATCGGCAGAAGCTGTGTGAAAGAGCCAGGCATGGTAGTTTGTGTGTACTTCTATTCCATCCCTGGGGAAATGGAAACAGATAATGGATCTCTGGGACTTGCTGCTCAGACAGTTTAGCCTAATCAGAAAGTTCCAGGCCAATGAGAGACCCTTATTCAAAAAGTAAGGTAGATGGCATCTGAGAAATGCATTCAGGGTTGACCTCTGCCTTACTCACACACGTATGTGCATGTGCACCTGCATACACACATGCACCTGACCCTACACACACACAGGTAAGCACACATACAAAAAAAAAACTATCCCAAGTTCAGTTCATATCAAATAATAACACAAGCTACGACATTTCAGCTCTGTCTTCCAAAAGGCTTGATTCGCTCATAATTTCCTTAAATACATTTAGTCTTTCCCATGCATCCCCCAAAGTCTCAACAGTTGAAACAATGTTCAAATCCAAATTATCCTCTGAACCTACACCCACACATTCAGCCACAAGCCCCTGCAAGAGCAAAAACAAGTCACATGTTTTGAAGACAGGATGACACAGACTAAACATCCCTATTTTGGTAGACAGCGTGAAGGAATGGAAAGGATGGAACCAAAACAAGACTAAAACTTCTCAGGGAAAACATGGGCACCACGCATCATGATGTCAACTCCCCGAAAGGCCCATCATCCTCGGTCCTGTGACCCTGTCTTTTGTAATCACCTTACCTCTTTGTTGCCGGTCTCTGCTCCCTGCCTGCTGCCGCCTTCAGCAGACATCCCATCTTCCTGCCATCTTTGGCTTCACCTTCACAGTTTCATGTATCACCCTCTTGGAGGAATCACTTGGCTTCTCCTGGGAATCCCTTGCCTTCAGAGAAACCGCATCTGTCACAGGCTGTCTAGCCACCTGGGCTCTCCTTTATAATCTAGGTTTAATCCTCCGCGATCCAATAGCCCTTGCATTCTGCATGCCTGAAAACCCCAGCATAGTGGATAATGCTAGCATATGCGACCTCCTTAAGCAATAGCTAGGGCGTCTTGGACCATGGCTGAAGAGGCCTCTAAGTGCCTGGATGGTTGAAAGCAGGAAATGGTTCCTAAAAATCTGATGGAGTCAGGGGATCCTGGAGTTATCTTCTTGGGGCAGAGTCTTTCAAATAAGTGATACCTTCACACTTTTGAGTCAATTCCTAAGATGTGCTCAAGGTGTCTTGATTGTCCTGATGTCCTTCTGTGATTTCTCTAATCCAGTGGTTCTTAACTTGTTGGTCACGACCCCCATTGTGGTCGAATGACCCTTTCACCAGGGTGGAATATCAGATATCCTGCATATCAGATACTTACACTACAGGTTGCAACAGCAGCAAACTTACAGTTATGAGGTAGCAACGAGAATAATCTTGTGGTTGGGGGTCACCACAACAGGAGGAAGTGTATTAAAGAGTCTCAGCCTTAGGAAGGTTGAGAACCGCTACTCTAATTTCTTTTGAGGTCACACTTTTGTGGTGTCGGTATTTGTTATTTTTCTCATTGCTGTGGCAACCCTGACAAGCGCACCTTCAGGAAGGAAGAGGTTTCTTTCAGCTTGCTGCAGTTCAGCTCGGTGCAGAAAGCCGGATGGCAGGAATTTGAGGCAGGTGGTCACACAGCACCCATGGTGAGATGAACAAGAGATGAATTCTGGCTCAGTTCACCTCCTTTTCATTCACTGCAGGGCCCCAGCTCATGGGATGGGGCTGCCCACGTTACAGTGGGTCTCTCTCCCCAAGCCAGCTCAAAAACTCCCCTCCCCCCTTCCAGCAAAACCAGAGGTCACTCTCCTAGGTGATTCTAAATCTTGCCAAGTTGACAATCAGTGTTAACTGTTGCGGGTTTTTTTCCTGTGGACAAACTTGAAGTGTTTGCATCTTCCCAGAACTCACTGTAAATATGGCAGAAAGATACAAACTTCACCACAGCCTGAACACTGGTCTGTCTGAGACCCGTTCTCTTTCCCAAATTAATTCATTCTTCACCTTTAAATTCAGCCTGTGTGAAGTCTCAGGACAAGGACAAAATGCACACAGCTTCTTTGCCAGAGAGTAACACAAATGGCCTTGGTTCAGTTCCCATGAGGCATTGCTTCTGCCTGGAACTGGATGTGATGCCTATACTGTTGGTTGGCATTCTTGTCAGTATCCTGGTCTTCTGTGGTCTCCTCAGAATCACCCATTAAGCTGCGCTCAACAGCCTTGTAGGATTTCTCTAGACAGCTTCTCCAAAGTTTTCTGAATTCTGCCTACAAAGAATTCTCTACCACGTGGTCAGGAATAGTCACAGTGCAAGCTGCATCCCAGGATTATTTTTCTGTGTTTGTCAGTCTTGTGTGCTATAACAAAATGCCTGAGAAGATGACCTGAAGTAGAAAGGATTTCTCCTCTTTGTGATTGCAGAGGTTTCCCATCATCATGGGAAAGAAGGCACAGCTCAGCCCAGCAACTTACATTGTGATGGTGGTGGCCAGGAAGGTGGGGGAAAGAGAGTATGTCTACAGTGGGCAGCTTTCTCTTTTCCTCCGTTTATTCTGTCTGAATTGCCAGCCTATGGAACAGCGCTGCCCACATTTAGAGTGGGCATTTCACCTTCTACTCTGGCAGTGTCCTGGAAGATAAACCTAGAGGCGAGCGGTATTCTCATAGTTGGCAATGAAGATTAGCCATCATCAGTAGGAAGTCACAGACAGGCAGGACAGAGCACGATAGCATCCTGTCTCGTTTGTATGGGGGGGGGGGAGTTGTCCGGAGCCAAACAACTCTCAGGCTAGGGAAGAGGAAGGCACACACCTGTCCCCTGCCAGCTTCGGATGTTATGCGGGACAAAACTCAACCTTTCTTCTCCCCATACTTCGGGCCATTTAAGTACCCCAAGCTCATGGAGTCTGGCTGACCTTCCTGTGGCCAGTTCCTCCTCCTTCTAAAAATTTGCCATCCTGCATTAAGGGATGCTAAGTGGGATAAATGTTATCAATGATGTTTCTATACCTAGGGGAAACACTGCTGTATCCAAGGGAAGTAATTCCCTGTGGGGTGCCCGGAGAACAAAGCCAAGAGGACATCTGCCTCCAGAGCCCCAGATCTGAGCTTTTATTGTCTCATCTTCCAGGTTCTCATACCACCTGGAGGGAGGTGTTTTATCCCATCTTACAGAGAAAGAAAGTGGAGGCCAAGAGAGGCTCAAAAACAAGGAGGCTTTTGTAACAGTGCTTTCTGGCCCCACCGTTTGAAACCGGTTTTTTCCTCCTGCTTTGCCGTTTTCCCGAGGCGACAGTATGGGAAAGGATGTTAGCATCCTTGTCCCTGAGTGACCCTGCTGGACACTTGCACCATGTCTTGCTTTTCAAACCTGGTTGCATTTTTTAAAAAAATTTCTTTTAAGCTCAAGACAACTGGAGATCCAAGCCCATGAGCCACACCCTCAGTGTGTATGGGCCCATGTCTCAACGCTCCCATTTCTTGGGGGTTCATTCCTTATTGCAACAGTGATTACCAATGGTTGCTCTGGTGCCAAGAATAGACTCTGAGAGCAGAGGACCTTGGGTTGACTGTTGCTTCAGTCATTTATTACCCGTGAGAATGGTTAATCACTGGCCTCAGTAAGATTTAGGTGAACGTGGAAACCTTAATTATCAAGGACAGTGTCTGCCATATCTCATCTACTTGGAAGGTAGAAGATATGAAGTATCATTAATTATTATGCACATTAATTAGCATATTTGCTATGGGCCCTTCCCAGGCCTGGGCATAAATGAAGGGATGAGTAGCTGGCTGTTGATGCTTCTATCATAACCTGTGTTCTTTGCTTCTTTCCAGGAGCTTGGGCCCCTGTCACAGCCCCGCAGAGGCTGTGGAGGTCAGCCATCGGGAAGCCTGGTTCTCAGCCCCGGGATACATCCCTGGCTACTGGGAGTGGAGGCTCCCGCGAGGTAGCCGTGGCCAGCAGCGGTCCCCTCCCCATAGTGAGCCATGGGTCAGAAACTCTCTGGGAGCCTCAAGTCTGTGGAGGTTCGAGAGCCAGCACTTCGGCCAGCCAAGCGGGAGCTTCGAGGCTCAGAGCTTGGGCGGCCGGCGAGGCTAGACCAGCTGCTGGACATGCCTGCTGCGGGCCTGGCAGTGCAGCTTCGACACGCGTGGAACCCTGAGGATCGATCACTCAATGTCTTCGTCAAGGATGACGACCGCCTCACCTTCCACAGGCATCCGGTGGCCCAGAGCACGGATGGCATCCGCGGCAAGGTGGGCCATGCCCGGGGTCTGCATGCGTGGCAAATCCACTGGCCCGCTAGGCAGCGGGGTACCCACGCTGTGGTGGGCGTGGCCACGGCCCGTGCCCCTTTACACTCGGTAGGTTACACCGCGCTGGTGGGCAGTGACTCCGAGTCGTGGGGCTGGGACTTGGGTCGCAGTCGCCTTTACCATGACGGCAAGAACCGGCCTGGGGTGGCATACCCTGCCTTCCTGGGACCAGATGAGGCCTTTGCTCTGCCGGATTCCTTATTGGTCGTGCTGGACATGGACGAAGGCACGCTCAGCTTCATCGTGGACGGCCAGTACCTAGGTGTGGCCTTCCGTGGCCTCAAGGGCAAGAAACTGTATCCGGTGGTGAGTGCCGTGTGGGGCCACTGCGAAGTCACCATGCGCTACATCAATGGCCTTGACCGTAAGTGTGCTAGACTAGGCGGTGAGGAAGGAGTACAGAGGCGTCCTGCCCCCGGGAGAGGTGGGAAGAGGGGACGTAGAGCAGGTAAAGCAACAGTTGGGGGATCCTAGCAGCGGTCATGGTTTTGAATTCTGACTTCTATGAGGGCTTAGCAGTTTGGGGGTTGAGCCTCGATTCTCCCATCTGCAAATGGCATGGTGGTCATAATCCAGCTAGGGCGTTCAGAAGGTTCACACAGGTTAAGAACAGGAAGGGCATCTGATAATGGCTGTGAGTGCTAAAGAGCTTCATGAAATGACCCAACTTGGTCACAGCCGGAGAGTGTCACCATTGCCTAGTCCCTGGCTTAAGAGTCCAGCTCTCAAACAAGAAGTAGGGTTGACATTTATGGCCACCTGTTGTATCCCCAAATCCCGGCTCCTTCTGGCAGCCATCAGAGGAGGCAAACTGCTTCTCACCTCTAGCTGGCTGTAGCTGTGTGGACCTGAGGCCCCGGGCTGTGGAATTCTGCCATTTCCCCCAGACAACCAGAACTCTAGACTGTGTAACCTGTCCCAGGAGCTGCAAAAGACTGTGTGGTTGAGGTCAAGCCCCTCTGCGGGCTGCTGGTTTCACCCCAGCGACATAAAGTCCTTCATTACTCAAAATGGACAACCTATGAAACAGTTTAAAAGTCACAGTAAAATACTGTTGCTGGCGGAGGAACAGCAGCCCCCCCCCCCCCGGGCAAGGCACACCTGGCCCAGCTTGAATCCCGCCCAGCACTTTGTTGGGCCTGCTCACTCACACATACCAGCTATTGGGGTTTGAACGTGAAACGCCAACCGTAGGCTCGTGTGTTTGAACGCTCAGTCCCCAGATGATGGTGCTGATGGGGAGGTTATAGAACAGGAAGTGGAGCCTTGTAGGAGGGCTCTCCCTGGCAGGATGGATCTCAAGTGTTTACAGCCCGGCTTCACTTTACGTCAGCTCTCTCACTCTCTTGCTCTCTCGCTCTCTCTGCTTCCTGAGCTTGGCGGCCAGCTGTCTCCCAGTCTTGCCGTTTGTTATTCTTTCCTGTCGCGGGGTCAGTATCCGTTCTTGCACCTAGGCCGAGATGAGCCCACCCCTAAGTTCCTTCTTGTCAGGCGTTTGGTCACAGTAGTGAGAAATGTTCCAGTCTACTGTACCAGTCTAGCGGCACCTACCTGCAGAGTTTCTCCCACAATTCAAAGAGGCAAGCACTTGCAGCCCCAATGTCGGGGCTCATTTCATATGAGAGATATAATTGCCAGCCAGTGTAGCTGATTCCAGCCCCCTAGAGAGAGACAGAAAACAACCAAGCAAACAAAAACCTGAAGCCCAGAGCTCTAGAACTATAAGCATGGCCCCCTAGACCTGCTGGCCTCTCGGACCAACCATCTTTCCCATGTTCCCTTCTTCAGTTGAGAGCCCAAGAGTAGCACTCCAGAAAAGGAGCCACAGGTGAGGTTTGACTCTTGTAGAATTTGTGTTTGTTTGAGCAAAAGGTGAGCGGAAGGTTTTCAGGGGTGGCTGGAGGTCCCAACACTGGTATAATTAATTGGTAGCATTTTTAACTGGTGTTTGTTTCTGTGGTTGTTGGACTAAGATAAGTGGTGGAATGGTTTTCCATTTTCTGTTTAGCTGCAAAACCCCGGAGGAGATGAGCCTGCCCTGAGCGGGGCGATTCTGTCATCTCAGTACCTTGTGGGAAATGCCCGGAATCCTCTTAGACAGACATGGTGAGACAAACCCTAGGGATGGGGAAGCATTGGCATCCATGAGCGGTCTTCTCCAGCTGGGAAGTTTGCTGCTGGAATTCATTTGGGCTTGCACCAAAGCTCTGGAGGGCGTGTCTCGCACAGTAGCTCTGTGTCTCTGGAGAGTCACACTGATTCATCTGTAAAATGGGACATCAGGTCCCTTTCTTGGTTTGAAGGTTGGCATCAGTGTGGTAGCCAGAATTAAATATGTGACATTGACAGCCTGAAAGAAGAAAAAAAAAAGAATACTTCCTTTTGGTTATTGATCCATGCCAATCTATTGCTTGGTCTTCAGCAACAAACTAAGGCACGACCATTCTGTCCCTGTGGCTCCCTTGTGGCTGTTAGAATCAGGGTTCTTCTTCACTGCTGAAGGAGGCTGAGTGGGAAAGGTAGTTGTGTTTGATGCACTTTGACCTCATTTTGACCATCGTTTGGATGATTTTATCTTCCTTCCAGTGTGGCTGGGTGTTTTGTTTTTTGTTTTGGCTTGGCAGAATCTTGAACGGGATTCACGAGGTGGAGGAGAGTAGAGCTAGGGACTATGATGGTGGACTACTGTGTCATGATGCAAGCCTGTGGCATCTTCAATTTTATGACGGGGTCAGTTTGTCTGATATGGTGCTAGACAATTCTCCAGACAAGAGTGACATCCCCCACCATGGTCAGAGCTACGACGGCAGAGATGGGAAGCTCATGACTCTGAGCCCTGACTAGGTGGTAGGACATAGCCATACAGGATGTACTGGTAGGACATAGCTCCGTACGGTGGAGCCGCAAGGCTGGATGGTGATTGGAAAAGGTGTATGTAAAGGATGACATGGAACACAGGGAGGGAAATAGTTAAACCCCAAGAGGCCCAGGGTAGGATAGGTGGCCCAAGGTGTAGACCTGTGGGTTGAAAGAATTCTTAGCCTTTGTTGATTGTGGACATGGTCACTTGACTGGGATTGGGGAGTTGAAATGAAAGCCTAATTGGAAATAGAAGAGTTGCCCCTTGGGGTTACTTCCCTGAAAGTTCTCCTTCCTCAAAGCCTCAGTGTCTCCCCTTCAGCTTGGGGTAATCCGGCACACCGGTGCTAAGCAGACAGTCAGTAGTTTGAGCCCTTCGCTGCAATTAACCAGCTGATCTGAGGGAGGTTCTGGGGGTCATGAATGGAATACAATGAGTGGCCTTTGTAAAGCATTTTCCTCTAATGCAATGGAAGTTGTTAATGGATAACTCTTCTTCAATTCATGATTCTTTATGACTGTAAAAGCAAGCCTTAAAAGGTCTTACCACACTGAACTTTGAAGCACATGTTTGACAGGAAAAGAGCTCCTGGCATTGCAATTTTCTCTTGCAAATGCAAGATGCCCTGAAACCTCTTATGGATAGAATTGTTCTTTTGCTGCACCATGGAATGATATGACTTAGCATCTGGGAGTTTACTGAAAAGACCCGCAGGATGCCCAAGGGTCTGCCACTGAGAAGTGTATAGCTAGGATATATGTAGCCAAAGCCAAGCACATGATCACGCTGTGTCAATTGGCTAGAGCCAACCCAGTAATAGCAATGATAATACTAGCTAGAAGTACCTCATCCTGCTGGACTCATCCTCTAGGCCCCTTATGAAATTAACTATCAAAATTCTCTTTAGGCTCATATATGGCTCATCATCTTTTATTCGCCCTGAGGAAACTGAGGTGCAGAGAGCTTAAACGTGTTGCTCAAAATCACACAGCTCACAGCTGAGGGACCTGGATGCAGGCTGAGGCAAATCGTGTGAGTTTGCTTGCTCAGATCCTGGCAGACAAGGCAGGGGGAGACAATTCAGGAGTTGGCTTCTCCGGACTGCGTGGCCCTCTGAGGTGAACTTAGCTGAGCCCCCTGCCACTGTCTCTGCTGCTTTTTCTCCTTCCATTGCTTTCTTCCTGGCCCTCCAGTGAACTCTACAGAGTGCACTGAAAAGCTAGGATGGATGCAGAAGATGGCTCTGCTGCTGCTGCTGGGAACTCAGATATGTGCTCCATCACTGAGCAGGCAGTGTCATGGAAGATGCTCATCTCTGGGGTAGCCTGGGCTCGTGGTGTGCTCTGGCTACTGCCTAGAATTGCTTCCTGGCCTGAAGCCTCCTCTTTCCACGTGCTGGTGGCTGAGTACTTACAGAAGAGCGTCATCTTTGAGTTCCTTGTGGTGAATGGGACATGAGTGACACAGATGGAGGAGAGGAGCCTGGGATAGAGGCCAACAGCCTCGGGACCTCATCAGCTTTGATACAGGGGCACTAATGGTTCCATTAGTCAGAGGGACCCATGGTCTGTGCCTTAGGCTAAACGTTTTACTTGGGTGTTTGATTTGTGCTGGCTTGGGGTGTTCTGCACAGAGGGCTCTTTGGTGCCCAGGACAGACTTTTGGGTGGAGAGTGGATACACAGGTATGGTGTCTTGGGACTCGCTGGCTGTGACGGCCGGTCCACCTGCTCTAAGAAGAAGCTATATTTCCAGATGTCATTCCTAGATGGTTTCATCGACTTGCCAACAAGTATTTATTGGTGCAACCCTTGTATTAGAGGAGGCCGGCAGCCAGCCAGAGCTTCTGGAATTGATGGGGGTCAATTTCCCACAAGCTAACTGCAAGGACAGCCTCCCCTGGCCAGCTTGCGGTCCTGCTCCGTGCTGAGCCCGCTGCCTTCCTGCTCAACACCGCAAGCCTTAGGTGGGCAGTGAGGTCCTCCCAGCTTCCCCGAGGACTGGAGGTGGCTCCTCCACCCAGGCCCGCATCTGACCTCCCTACCCTCTTACCAGTTTGTGATCCCATCTCACTGCTAATCAGAGAACCTGCCTCTGCAGGAGCAGTGAGCACCCCTAGACTGCCCTCAGTGGGTTCCATCTCTTTGCTCACTCAAGTGAGGGAAAAGTATGACCAGGGAGACGTTTGTGACAAGTGGGAAGAGTCAGGAATTGATGCACGTATGTTTCCTTTGGGTAGGTAAAGGCGGGGGCTGGGTAACAGCTGTCGACAATACACACAGTTGTACACTGAGGCATCCCCCACCACGTTCTCCAGTCCCTGGCCCCCTGTCATCCTTGCCACCAGCCACCATCAGCAGTTTCTTGTGCGTCCTTCCAGAAATATTTACGACGGGGAATTTTTAGATCACACTGTAAGCAGAGCTCTGCGTCATGTTTCCCTCCCCCGCCTTAATGGATCTTGGCAATTGTTTAGGTATCAGTTAGGGTAGAGTGGCCTCATTTCTTATTAACAGTTGCATGTATTTTCATAGTATGGTTGTCTTATAATTTAATTATTCAGGTCCCTATTTTTGCACAGGCAGGCAATTTCCTGTAAGAATCAACTTTTAATCTTCATTTGAATTGCATTGATTCCTTCTTCCCGTCCCTTAACACCCTCAGAACCTCAGCTTTCCCTTCTGTGCAGTGGGGTTGTTAGAAGAGCATGCCAGGTGCTATAGAAGTGATGTAAAAGTGAAGTCTTGCCCGGCACATGGGTGGCCCATGGCAGATGTCCCTATGGGAAGTGTCATCACACTTTTACATTTCCCATCACTCCACTGAGCTCATCTCCGGCACCCAGTGAACACAGCAGATGATTTGGTGTCTAATCAGCAGTACGGCAGGGTCACGTGACTTTGATGCTAAGAAGGCTATAGGCACCTTATTGCACTGAGATTATCAGCTGTCTAGTCCAGCTAATCTGAATGCAGGATCTACATCTACACCGTAAGAACCTGGCACCCGTACCCGCATGGAACAGACCATAATCTGTATGTTTTGTGGTGGTGCTGTTGCTGTAGGGAGACAGCTCTGCAATGGAAACTGCATCTATTCTAGCCTTCTTGTCTACCCCACTTCATAGCACCCCATGGAAATGCGCACAGTAGGTGCTCCGTAGGGGGAACTACATCTTGAACTTCAGAGCTACCTCTCTCACAGCTCTCATGCAACAGACCACGTAGTAGGTGCACAGTAAACGCCCATGAATGCATTGGCCTCTCACTACCTGAATAGCCTGTCTTTTTTCCTTCACAGCAGGGACTGAGTCACAGTTGGCCTGAGTGGAAGGAGCTGCCTGTGAGCACTGCCGGCCCTCTTACAATCTGACCCATGCATGACCCATCCCAATTCCCATTGTGTGTTTTGCATGGCACATCTGTCCCCTACATACAGACCAGCTGGGGGCTGTGTAACAGGCCAGGCAGCGCCATTCAGGACCCTGGCATTCAGAAACTGGGCCCCTGCCTCTTGTTCTCCACAAAAGGAACAGATTTTCAGCTAAGAAAGAGCCTTACTCAGCAGCCACAGTGGTGCTTTGAGGGAATCTCTACATTTAATAGTCATGAACAGTCCCACACAGCCCTGACTTCACCAAGGGCTTTGGCATGTAGATGCCAGTATCTGAAATCAGATATGGGCAGGACTGGTGTCATTCTAAATGTCACTCTGGGCTCATATGGTCTGGAGGTAGGGCTGGCCTCAGGATCCTATGGGGGCTCATATGGTCTGGAGGTAGGGCTGGCCTCAGGATCCTATGGGACTGTGGGGTCTGAGTTGCTCTACATAGCTGTCACCTGAAAAAGTCATTTTAAGTCTGAGCTCAGTTTGTTCATCTGAGAGAGAGAAATTCATCCTGCTGTGGAGTGTCAGAATCATGGATGACGTATCAAAAGTGACCTGTCTAGTTCCAGGCACACAGTAGGGACTCAAAAAATAGTAGACACAAAACTACTAATTCTGTTTATTAGTGTTCCATGGATTGGGAAGTCACTGTGGACAACAGTTGTTAGTAAACTTTGGTCTACACTGAAATCAGAAGGATTTCATACAAGGGACCATGCTGGCATTGGGAGGTTTTGGAATAAGTGGTAGAAATTGCACCAGAGGTTCAGAGGCCGTTTATTGGGTGTGTTCAGCCTTCTCCAGGAACCGTCTCAAAGGTTTCCCTGTGAGTGTTGTGTTAAAGTTTCTCTGACAGGTAGAGCTACTGGTAGGTGACTTGCCTGGTAAGCATGTGCTTAACAAGGACTTGCACACGAGGGGCACCACGCCTGCCATGGCCCATGTGTGTGGCCAGACAGGAGGACATGGTGGGTGGACAGCCCAGCTACTGTTGGACATCTGTGGCAGAAAACAGAGGAGGCAAAGTGTCTCCAAGCATGAGGGTGGGAAGACATGGGGTCCTGCAGCCAATCGGTAGCCACATTGCACAGGCAGTTATAGAGTGGTCCAGAGAACTGGCAGGACTTGCCAAGGTCACCTACCAGCGAGCAGCAGAGCCAGAATCAAAACCCAGGCTCCAAAGCCTTTGAAGATGTTCCTGGCAAGAAATGAGATTGTGACTCACCAGTGTGGTCCATGGCTCTGTACTGGAAAGCTGCTGGTATTTGACGAAGGATATGGGAGGTTGGGATGCCAAGGTCGGAGAGGAGAGGAAGGACCAAGAAGTTTTAGGGGGAGGCCTTTGGCACAGAGGAAGGGATAAGACCCGCATCTCAACCTGCCTGCTCTTCTTAACACACACACTCACACACACAGTCACACACACACACACACTCACACACTCACACACTCACACACACACACACTCACACACTCACTCACACACTCACACACACACACACACTCATACACACCCACACCCACACACACACACACACACACAGAGGGAGTCTTGCTGTAGGTCTGTGGAGGCCCAAGATTCTGTATTTCTAACAAACTCTGGGCTCATGCCAGTGATGCTGAATGTTGAAGGTGTGGAAAAGAGGAGTTCTCACGACCACATCGTCCCCCAGAAAGCCCTACCACCCACCTCCCCCTTCCTTGCCAGGTGATCCTACACCAGGCTAGTCCACAGTTCCTCCATAATTTGGTCTGTTGGAAATCACATGCTTGCCCATGACAGCAAAGCCTGACGCTGCCCGTTCTGCCTGTACCCACTGTCTGTCCTACCAGGTCAGGACCTGGGCCTTGTTCCGATGGGGCCTCAGTATCTTCTCCTCTCTACCTTGTGCTGCCTTCTCCATCTGCCACACAGAAAATCCACGTTGTTAAGGCAGAGTTTGGCTATGAGATGATTGCAAGAGGATCACAAATCAAACTGCTTAGCTCCCCCAGCCCATCCAGGGCTGCTCAGGGCCCTCTGCTTGGCGTCTCACTGAACCTCTATGAGTGCCTCCTTCCTATCCATATGAAACTGTTTTGTGCATGGGACATTGGAGGCTTGGATATGAAAAGCCAGCTCATGGAGGCTGTCTAGTACTTACCTGTAACTCACAGACTAGAACATCGAGGGTCATGTTCAGTTTTCTGTGGCGACAGCTAGGCCATGCCTGTAATGAAGATGCCGAAATTGGCGTTGGCAGCCTGCACTGCCACCACGCTTGTGAACTTTCAAACGCAGTCAATCCCACTGCGCCATTTTCCAGCTCATCCCGCAGCACTGGTGACCATTCTGAGTGGTGGTGGTGGTGGGTGCTAGGAAAGCAATAAATGAGCAAGCATATTTACAGGGGCTGTTTCAATAAGTAGGGGAAGCTCTAGCCTGCAAGGCTAGTGGCAGCATTTCAGGGAGCCAGCTGATTTGCCCTGTCTTGTCCTTTGGTTAAGACAAGGGGGTGGTTAGGGTGAGTTACAGTCTGGCCCAGACACTAATAAGGCTGCTGTCGGAGGCCTTCCATAATTCAAGGGAAGGCTGTGCTGTGTAATGGCCTTCTTCTTCAGATCTTCCGGGACTTGGGGCCTCCTTAATGATTTATTTGCCTAGGATGAAATTAAGCCAAGACAGCGTGAGCTTGGAAAATACTGCCTTGCTGGCTTTCCCAGTTCATCCTGTTCGGAGGCCACCTTCTATAAATAGAGCTGTGAGAACCCTGCTTCGTGACCTGCCTGCTGGGAGCCCTGACAGGCAAGGGCTGCCCCAACCTGGGCCCCTGGGACCACACCTGGCCAGCATGTCGTCCCTGTCTCCCACGCACCAAGCATAATACCCCACTGGGTTTTAGTGGGGAAAGAGATACTAGCAGAGACTTATTTCTGTCCCAGCTTCAGTGTCCTTTGAGGACATGCTTTAAAATATTTTATTTTTATATGTGTGTTTCACCTGCATATATGCATACGCACCCTTTGCTTGTCTAGTGCCTACAGAGTTCAGAAGAGCACATCTGATCCCCTGGAACTGGAGTTACAGAAGATTGTGAGGTGCTAGGTCCCCTTCAAAAGCAGCAAATACTAACCTATGTGCCATCTCTCCTGAACCCAGGACATGCTTTTAAGTCCCTCCATTTGGACCCAGACTGAGTTTCAGAAATTGCCCTCTGTTGAGGCCTCCCACCACCACCAAAAACCAGCAACAACAAAAAAATCATTTCACAGGGGTGCCCCAGGGCAGAAGCCGATTGTTTCCGGTGTTAGTGAGGTAGGTGACAGTCCTCTGCCAGAGGCTTGGGCCTTGCTGGCCAGGCTGCGTGGGTGGCTGCCCGCAGAGTCAAAGGCTAGGTAACTTAGGCCATGTGCTAAGAGTCAGAGGGGATGTTCATGTCAAGGCTTCTTTGGAAATCTAGAATCTAGAAAAGCCCAGCTACTTCTAAATTTACACTGTCCGTGCCCCGCACAGGGCTGCTAACTTGATATGTGTGCAAAGACAGGGCCTGGGCAGTCATGGCTGCCCAGTGGCTTTAGCACCTGATCTGTGTGCTGGTGGCTTAGCCCCAGCCAGAGCAGGGCTGGTCCAGTGAGCCGAGTAGGCCTGGTTTCTGCTACTTCCAGCCTGCACTCAAGGGTAGGGCGAGTTTTGTTATTGTTTTTCATCACTGCGTGACTTTTCTCTCCATTACCCGCTATATGGCCAGCTTTGGGAACATTGTGATGACAGTTTGAGCAAGAAACGGACTGAACAGCACCTGATGCATAAATAAAGTGCCAGTTTGGATATTGATAGGTGTGATTAAGAGAACAGAGTGGGACGCGGACAGCTGACAACTGTGAGCAAGGAACTCGTTGGGGAGAGGGACTGAGAGGAACCCAGACGATGAGGTGGGGGAGCCCAGTAAAGGTTGTAGGGAGAGCAGCTCAGTGGAGATGAGCCTGTTGCCAGCAGCACCAGACACTCTGGGAAGTGGGTGCCATGAGGCTCAGGCCCCTTCTAGTCCACTTTGAATAGAAGGTATTCTGATCCTCATTTGAGAACAGTACCTTCCTTCTCCCTTCCACTGATGCTTGCCTCCTGTGGTAAGGCTGTTGAAGAGGCACCTTGGTCAAAGTGCTTATGACCTGTTCTACCCACAAGTTGGTTGAGGCATCAATGGCTGAGAGACTGGGCAGGGTTATAGTGAGTCTAGGAGCAGATCTGAGACCCCCGCTGATTGTCCTTTCACTAGGCTACTGCTCCAAGCCAAATTCAGGCTTTTTGTTTTAGCAGAGCTCATTAGGTTTGCTCAGAACCATCTGGAAGTCCAGCCCACAGAAGCCTCTGTAGAATGAGGATCCCCAGCGTGAGCAGAAGCCAGCACTTCTCTCCAGCTAGGTGTGTGCATTTTAGTTTTCCTGTGGGGCGTGGGTGGGCAGGTGATGCAGGGCACGGCGCCTAGCCCATTGCCTCCTATGCTTCTAATCCTGTGCATTCATGGAGGGACCCCAGGAAGGGTGCCAACTCAAGGTTCTGTTAGGCACGCTCTTCCTATACTTTGTGTCTCCCAAGATGAGAGAGCCCCAAGGATAGCCTGAGTGTCTTTCATCTCAAACTACCCAGGATGAAATTGGTGGATTGAGGACTTCTATTTCCTTTTTGGCTGACACAGGCAACCTTCCTTGACTGCTGAAGATACTGAGCCAAAATGAATTGTTCAGATGTGTGAAAATTCAAATGTGTTCTTGAGTTGGAGCAACTTGACATCCCGAGTCTGTGCTGGATATGGAAGAAATGAGTAGGTCCCGGAAAACATCCAGGATTGGGAGCCAGCAAACTGGACAGCTGGTTCCAGTAGGGCAAATGGTCTCTGTCTATGCCTTGGTTTCCCCATCAAAGGAAAGAAATTTGGACAAGATATACTCAAGGGTCTCTGTTGCTCTGTTATTTCTGATGTTCATGGTCTGTACCATCTGGCTTGTTTGATAAATCCTTTCCATGCTCGTGCTGTTGGATAAGGTGACCACAGGTGGCTTCTCCTGTTAAAAAAAGTAGGCCTTCAGTACCCTGACTGACCTGCCCACATTCAGATATCCTCCAACATGCATAGACAGTAGCTACCATATTAGAAAGTAGAGACGTGGACCATACTACCACCCAGGAGATGAGGCTCAAGACTCTGGGGACAGTTGGGGGCTCGCGGGCAGAGGAAGAATATGGTTTCCGTCGGGACTACTGGGCACAGCATGGACTTCAGGCATATTCATGAGTTCTTTCAGGGCTCAGGAGCCAGCCAAGGAGGGTCGGAGTAAGAAGCTTGTTCAGTTGGGACAGGGAATATACTAGGTATGGAAGAGGATGACAGGAATGCCAGGAATTCCAAGGCAGCCTGGGGCAGTGAGCTCCCTCACCCCCTGCAATGGAGCCAAGTTGGGCTTGTCATCAGCCCACCTAGCTCTGTAATTTCCTCCACTCTATAAACCCACTGAGCCTCTTGGTCTTTGTAGGTGGGATGTGAAGAGTAAGCATGATGGGTTCTGGGGCTAACACACACACACACACACACACACACACACGACTCTCTGTGACTTTAGGGTTCTATGGTTTCTGTCTTGATTTTTCAACAGGGCTAAGTTTGGAAAAGGGATCAAGTACATTCCTCCTTTGTCCCCACAACTCTGAACACCCAGCAGCCTCCTACAGCCCATGCTGTCCCATCATAACAGATGGCACTGCTGGCCGCCACTCAGGGAGGCATGTTACCTTTCTTCTTCCCCTCTGACCCCGTGGCCTTTCAGCCTCCCATTCATGCTTGAAAGTTGCTGAACACTTTCCTTGTCTACGACACATTTGAGCATCTGGCTGGGTCTGGTTGTCATTTTCTAAACCCATGGCTCATCTCAGCTCTGGTCCCCCAATCTGGCCATGTATAAACAAATCCAGGGCAGAGGGCAGAGGTCAGAGCTAGGCCTTGCCAGCATTTCCCCAGGGGACATCTTGGCAGAAAGCAGCCTGGACTCAGGTTTCACTGTAGCCCTCCCAAGGCTGAGGTAGACCTTTGCATCTGCTTTCTTAGGTGGGAGGTGGCATTTCTTCATGATTTGTTGAAGCACTGGCTATTCTACAGCCCTGGACTGAGTTTATTGCCCAGGTCTAGGGCTGGTTTTCCTCAAGGCCCTGCCATAGACAGGCAGAACCAAGAGAATGTTTTAACTCTTGCCAAGGATACTGGAGGCATAGGTAAGTCAGTGTGACCAGTCAGTGACCACGGTGTCCTGGTAACTGCAGGTTCATCATGTTAACGTGCCATTTCATGGACAAGATCACAGGCCGTGAGGTGCTATCTCCTCTCCCGTCAGAACTGACATTTGGATTCTGGCTTGTCTGACCCTGTGCTTCTTCCTCACCCAGTACCCTCCACAGCGGCCATCTTTGCTTTGGCCTCAGTATGGTAATCAGAGCTTCTCCAGATTTAGCTTTAAGGCTGGGTGTAGATGACCTGTGTGTCCAGAGCTAGGCTTGGGACTCTGGATCTCCCTGGACAAGGGATTTCCTGAATTATTTTTGCATATCCAGGGAGCTAGAGAGGTGCACCGCCTCCCAAGGCTGGCCAAGAGGTCCATGAGGACTTCTGTTTTTTCTCCATGCTTCCTACTCTCCCATCCCAGAACACCCTGAGGGTAGTCCTCATGGTTCCTGGACATGTCCAGCAGGGTACGTGCTAAAGGCCTTTAGCTCCTCCTGCCCTGAGAAGGCTGTAGCTAGGGTGGAGGCCATGCCTAAGCTCCGCCTCTTCCTCCAAGAAGACCCAGGAAGATGGGTGTTGTAAATGGTCCCCCTCACCAGGGCAATTCCCTAGCTCTTCTGTAACAAGAGTGTGGCCTCCTAGACCCCCTCCTACCTGGCCTCAACTCTTGCTGTTTCTCCACTCCTTGCCTGGATGTCACCCCATTTCTCCATCTATTCAAAACCATCCTCCTCCCTGGAGGCTCTGAAATGATAGCATAATGTTGAAAACTCTCTTTCGTGATCCAGTCCATAGTGTCTGGCTGCTGGAACACATTTGCATTTGACACAGGGGGTCTGACATCCTCCTCGTGGGATTAGGCCATAGCTCATATCCCTCTGCGATGAGTGTCAAGTCTTTTGAGGCCCTGCAGGGCATAGGGAAGTTCTGCAGCTAGGCAAGAAGCTGTAGAACTCAGCCACTGGGTACCATCTGTCAAATCCAGCAATCACAGCTGAGAGGCTGAGCTGTTCCGAGGAAGAGACCAAGTGCTGCCACCTAGAACCCATGTGGCTTGCTTCTCCCCAGTGGCAGCATCAGGGCCCCGACTCAGGTACATAGTAGACCCACAGTGAAATTCTTTTCGGCTTTTCCAATCCCATGCTTTGTTTGCTTGCTTGCCCTGTTCTGTTCTGAAAACAGCTAGAGACTGGGCTCAGAAGCAGGTGGTTGCTTAGCTCAGAGCTTATGTCTCCCCCGCCCCACCCCCTCCCCCTACTCCTCGGTCCCTTCTCTCCCCCTCCCCCTTCCCTTTAAAGCTCTCTCCACATGCCCCTCATGCCGCCTAGGTGGCTGCCCCGGCCTATAAATCAAATCGGTCCCTGGAGACCTTTGACCTAAACCAGATGGCAATCCTTTAAGCTGAGTTCAGCAGCCCACAGTGCTGGCCAGCCAACCCCCCCCCCTTCCTTGCCCTGGGCTTGGGGCTCCTGTAGGCAGCTGCCCTGTCAATCACCGCTAGCAGCTGGGGGCTGTGACCACTCTCTTAGGTTCTCCAGGGCATTGTGGCTATGCCTCATTAAGTCACACAAAGGTCTCCTGAGGGTCTGCAATGTGCGCTCTCTGTGCCACAGTCAGTGGCCTGGCTCATTGCCCAAACGGGCATGGCCCATGTTCAGCCCACCTTCCTCTTCCTGGAAGCCCTCCTTGACTACACCCTCCCTGGTCCCTTTGGGTGTGCCTTCACCTGTGCTTTGTGCTTTCTGTAAACGTTTACTTTCTACTTTCTGCCAGGGTGCTAGAGAGGGCTGGGCAGTGTTGTTGTTTCCAGGACTCCCACAGAAAGCAGCACATCAGATAAGCGTAGGAATGGGGCCGGGGTTACCTGGGGACCCAGAGCATGTGGGAACTCTGAAGGTATACCACAGCCTTTGACTCCAGGGAAGCTCTTCTGAGATCCGCTGGCTCTTGTTTTATTTTCCGATAGGATCCAAACCTATGTCCCAGGCTGTCCGGGCTACCCTGGAACTCACAGCCGTCCTCACACTTCATCTTCCTCAGTGCAGTCATAACGGGTGGCCACTGTACCTGAAGGAGCTGGGCTGGGTGGACAGTTGGTATCTGCCAAGGAGATGGGGCCTTCTGGGAGCAGGAACAGCCTGCGGGGGCTGGGAGGGCACAGGTACAGGGGAGGCAGCTTGGTGAGCTCAGGATTGGGAAACCGCTGGAAGTACGTCATACTTTGGGAGTTTTAAAGGGTGCCGGTGGATATTGAGTCTGGTTGCCTGTGACCGACCGAAACCGCTAATATGTAGGTTTAAACAAAACTGAATGTTTGTTTTTCTGAATTCTGGAGGCCGGCAGACTTCTAGCCACCTGCTTACACTAACTGGGCGATGGTTCTGGCCCTGTCTGTGGCTGGGGTGGGGCGGGACACTTTTGTACTTACAACCCTAAATGATAGGCTTTTCTTTAGAAGCAAAAGTTTGGTTCTGCTCAGTGAGCAGGAAAATGGAAGTGACCCCAGAGCGGAGATTTAAAGCTGTGTTGTCTGCCAGGGGGAGGAATCCAGAGCTACCGCAGAGTTGGGGCGGGGGAAGCTGAATCTGCTTTCTGCTGTGGGGCACGAGTGGCCCAGTGGTATCCCACGGATGCAGGCCCCTAGACCCAAACCCCTCCCCAAGGCCTGTCCTAGAAATGGAGCCAGAGGTCTCTCACACTCACATGACCCGCTGGTAGCGCTGGCTTTCAGGAAAGCTGCCATCAGGCCACACAAAAGATCACAGAGTGGCAGGTGCCACAGGAGCATACAGCATGGGAAATCCTGCCACCAGGCCATCTAGGAACCCCCTTCTCTATCAGGTACATCCCAGAACTCTGGTGGATGCCTTCATCTGCAGACCACACCAGGCCCTGGGTCCTGTGTTCTTTCCCAGGCAGACAAGCTTATGATAATTTATAAATTAACTTAACACAACTGAGCCAGATGTGATGGTACACGCCTGTAATTCCAACACTCAGGAGACTGAGGCAATAGGAACAAGTTGTGTGGTAACAAGTTCCAGTCTAAAAGTGACAGATGACAACCACAACAAAAAGTAGCCCAAAATAAGATCGGTGATAATATAGGAAGACATTACCGTAAACGTTGTTGAAGAATGTATCAACGGTTCACTTCTGGAATTTCCCATTTAATATTTTTACAGAAAGAGGACATGACTGAAGAATAAAGCCTTGAGTAAGGTTCAAACAGTTTAGCCAAGGTTATCTATGCCAGCAATATGAAAGTTGACTTTTCCTGGCTTTTTCCTTTCACCTGTGTGTGTGTGTGTGTGTGTGTGTGTGTGTGTCTTTACATGTGTGGGGAAGCTTAATGCCTGAGGTTCTTCCCAGGCCCTCTAAAAGGTGTTAATGCTTTCCAAATCCATGTGTACAAAAGAATGTAAAGACAAGGAGTCTAATGTGTCCAACATGCTGTGAGTCTACACCACACAGCCCTCACTCTTTTGGCTTCAGCCCTTCTGTGCCGTCCATCTGCTGCAGACAGTGCCCAGCCATCAAAGCGAAGCCTGGATTTGCAGAAGTTAATACTCTGTGTTCCCCCAGCCCAGGACACAGGGGACCTTGTACGGCATCTCTGAGGGACATTCTGCGTTAGAACTAGAAGGGACTGTAAGGGAGGGCCTGCTGCCGCTGTGGGCCAGCTCATTCACCAACCCCACACCCCTACCTTGCTTGCCTGCCTCCTTCCTGCTCTCAACAGCTCAGTTTTATTTCCTAAGGTCCCTTCGCAAAACTAACTTTCCCCAGATCCTCGCTGAGGTGATCTGAGCTAAGATTGGCCCACGGAGCAGTTTCCCATGGAGCTGCAGCAGCAGCCCCCATACGCGTGCTTGGCATTCAGGGCACACGCAGGGCTGGACTCACCCATAGGCAGCTTGTTTCTCTGGTGGCTGAATGAGACCCCACGGGAGGAGTTTGGGAGGCTGGTGCTTAGGCCTTTCTGACAGCATCAGCCTCCCATGGTTGAGACCAGCCCAGCTAGAGGGTGCCCTTCAAGGGAGGGAAGTGTGAGGAACCCCTGTCCCTTCTGACAGGTCAGTATCTCTGGCCCCAGCACTGATCAAGTTTCCCCTACTTTTATGAAGGCTGGACAGAGTCCCCCAGTTCGAGGACCTGATCCGACCCACATATGCCCAGCAGTTCAGAAGGACACCAGGTCCCACAGACCTCAGAAAAGAGATACCCAAAGGATAGAAGGCCTGGAGGGAGCATCCTGACATCCTATCCATCCTGTCAAGTGGGACAGAGTTGGGGAGAGCCTGGACCAGCTGGAGGACAAGGCAACCCCAAGAAAGCAGAGTCTAGGGTAGGTCCCGAGTGACTCTGAGCAGATCTGGAGGCTCCTTTTCCTGTCATTTCCTGGATCACAGTGACATCACCTTCCTTTTCCCAGTGCTGGGAATGGAGGGATGGATCTCACACCCTAGGCAGGTGATCGGCCACCAAGCCAGGCCACGACCTCCCCAACACCCCAGCCCTGTAGTGAAGGCTCATAGCAGATATCTTGGCTGCATGCCCATGGCTGTCAGCAGCCTCAGGGTCAGGAGCCAAATGAGGGATAGATGCGTTTGGGCCAAGCTTTACCTTACTTTCTGGGGAATTTGTCAAAAGCGTGTTATCTTTGAAAAACCAATTTTCAGGGATTTCACAGGAATCAGTCCAGAATCTGTGGGTGTTGACAGCTCTGCTGTTAATCTGCTCTGTGACCTTGGGAGAGTCCCTTCAGGGCCTGCCTGCTATGGGATCAGCTTACAGAGCTACAGGCTGGTCAGAGCAGGCGCCCTGTGGAGGTGAGTGGTACTGGGCCATCGCACCTGCCTCCCTGCTGAGCACTTCTGATTGAAGAAGCTGAGCAGGAACTCCTCCCACATCCCCGCCATCCAGTTCCATTGGGTGGTTGGGTTTTACCCATTTGTTTGTTTGTTGTTTTGATTTTTATATGTTAAAAAATGCAAATAAAATAAACAGCGCGTACCAAAATTAACCAAACCCATGTCTTTACATCTCTGTGAACTTCTATACAATTAGAGCAGGCATTCTGAAGCCTTGGAGCGTCTTCACAATTTCACTATCGATTTTGTTCTTACACACTTAATTCATCACCCAAACCAAAACTCCACGACAGAATTAGAACTAGAAAAGCAGTTCCCTCTATGTCCTCTTTCAAACTGGTGTCCAATACCTACACTTGCTGTTTGTTCATTCCTTTATGTTTAGCCTTCCTTTTGCTCCTTTATACATGTCATCCTGGACGGATACTACATTTGTTTACATTTCTACATGTAATACATATATATATATATATATAATTTTCATTATCCATCCATCAATTGGTGGACAACTAAGTTGATCTCAATTCTTTGCTTTAGAGAATAAAGCAGCAATAAACATGGGAGTCCAAATACCTCTACGGTAGGGTATAGTGTTCTCGGGGTATACGTCCAGGAGTGAATTAGCTGGGACATATGATAGTTCTATTTCAGTTTTTTTGAAAAGTCTCCAAACTGATTTCCACAATGGCTGTCTTACTTTTTAACTCCCACCCATGGTGGGCTCCTTTCTCTCCACATCATCTCCGACATTTGTTGTCAGATTTGCTGATGATAGCCATCTGACTGGGGCCATCAGAGTAGTTGTCATTTGCATGTCCCTGATGGCTAGGGATACTGGTACTTGTAAAAGCAGTTATTGGCCATTTGTGGGGTTTTTTTGTTTGTTTGTTTGTTTGTTTTTGAAAACTGTCTATTCAGTTCATTTGCCCATTTGTTGATTGGCAGTTTTCTTTCCTTGGTGTTTCATGTCTGCAGTTTTTTGTGAATTGTCGATATTAACCCCCTGTGTAATGTGTAGCTGGTAGAGGTTTCTCTCATCCTGTGGGCTGTCTGTACGCACTGCTGATGGTTTCCTACGCTTTGCAGAAACGTTTTGTTTCCATGTGGTCTCTCTGTTTATTACTCAGAACTAGTTGCTAGGCTGTTGGTGTTCTTGCCTAACCCCAGTATCTTGAAGGGTAGCCCCTATGTTTTCCAAGTTTCAGTGTTTCCAGGTTTAAATTAAGATCTTTTGCATTTTGAATTCATTTTTGCACAGGGTGAACGATGTAGACCTAATTTCACTCTTGTGCAGGTAGAAATGTAGTTTTTCCAGAATCATCATTGAATAAGGTATCTTTTCTCCAGTATATGCATTTGCCTTCTTTGTCAAAAGTTAAGCGAGAATAACTTTGCTTGCTATTGTATTCTATTCTTGCATAATACATTCTGTTCCGTTGGTCCAATTTTATGTCCGTGTCAGGGTGTCTTTATCACTGAAGCTCTATAGTGTAATCTGATGTTGGGCACTGTGATACCTCCAGCAGTGTTCCTGTTCATTAGGATCGCTTTGGCTACTCCTGGTCTTGTGTGTGTGTGCATTTTTTTATGAATTCTTGTATTGTTTTGTCTAAATTGGTAAAATGTGACATTGCAAATTTGATAGGTATTGCATTCATTCTGTAAGTTAAGATAGAATTAATGCCTGTTTGCTCTGCAGAAATTATGTAGGCACTTTCTGTATGCCAAGGACTAGGACAGGCACTGGGAATACAGACCGGCAGGACAAAACAGCTGCAACTGCCTTTCCTCAGGGGGCATCCATGTTGCTGGTGGAGATAGGCAGCCGGTAAACACACAACAAAACTTTAGCTAATGATAAGCATTATAGACAAAAGGTAGAGGAAGGAATAGAGTGTCAGGGGCTGTTGGAGCTGACAATTTTAAGTAAGTGGGTAAGGAAGGGCCTCTCTGAGAACGTATCACCTGAGCAAAGAACCCACGGTGAAGAGAGGAAATGAGTCATTTGATTGGCCTCATATGGAAGAGGCCACCACGGCAGAAGGAGCTGCAAGTGCAAAGGATCTAAGGCCCATGAGCTAGGTGGGGAGGAGATAACGGATAGAACCAGAGAAGACCCAGACACAGAGATGAGCAGGTCAAGTGTAGTGTCTGAGTGGGGGGGATGCAAGGTCACCACAAACTTTTGGGAGGAGAAATGGCACAATGTGCATTAAATTTCCGAGTGTGTATGTGTGTGTGTGTGTCTGTGTCTGTGTCACTTTAACTGTCTTATAAATATATGGTACAGTATCATTGTGGAAGCAGGGAGGCCAGCTCAGAGGCTGTAAGAATCATGGGCCGGTGGGTGGTGGTGCGCACCTTTAAATCCAGCACTCAGGAGGCAGATGCAAGTGGATGGCCAGCCTGGTCTACAGAGTGAGTTCTAGGACAGCCAAGGCTACAGAGGGAAACCCTGGCTCAAAAAAACAAAACAAAACAAAACAAAACAGAAGAATTGTGGCGGTTGGTCAAGAGACTGAGGGAAATGACCTGATACTGGATTTGATAAGACAGTGCCGCAACAGGAGAGAATCAAGCAGTGATTGGCAGCGGTGAGAGGATCAGGGCTGACCACAAGACTCTTGGTCCAAGCAAGCCACACTAGAGTTGCACTGGGGGACTGCAAGCTGGGGTGGGGGTTGGAGCATGCACACGTAAGGGTCAAGAGGCAATCAGGCATCCCAAAGGAAGCTATGTACAGCTCTACTGCAATTCCCAGGTAGGTAAGAGGGAAGCTGCTAAGGAGACCAGGCCCCAGGACTGAGCCACTGGGCATGGTGATGCTTAAAACTCAAACCTCAATTTCTCCTGCAAGACAGACACAGGCCCTAGCCTCACCTCCTCCGTGTCATTGTGACTCTGCAACTGTGCGTGTTGGATGTCTCCATAGTGCTTGGAGCTGAGTGCCTCCCACAAACTTTCCGGCTCATGAGAGGAATTTCCATCTTGAAAGCATGATGTCTCTTATATCAGCTTTCCAGCTTTGAAAACCCCACTTACCATGCCGTTAACCATTGAAACTGCTGGGTCAAAAAGACACAGCAGTCTCCCACATCAAATCAGTGAAGTGCTTAGGGTCAGAGCGACAGAGGGAGGTGCAGGATGTCCACTCTGTGGTAGTAGCAGCCAGCACTCCCGCCTGTCTGGTCCCTGCGCTACCTATTAACACTGACCTATGGCTCCAGTAAAGGATAACAGGTGCCACTTAGCAGCAAAAGGTAGATTTGAATTCTGCCTACAATTATGCCCAATGGCAATACCTACTATAGGTGGCACAAGAGCCAGGGTCATTCTCCATGGCTGAGGGATACAGTCCGAGACTCAGGGAGAAGATGACAGAGCAGAGTGACTTCTGCATCACCGTCATCTCCCAAAGCAGACCCACAGACCTCTCTACCCAACACTGCTGCTCTTCCAGTCCATGGAGCACCAAACACTGAAGACCGTGAACTTGGGAATTCTTGAGGGAGCCAGGGCTAGCAGCGTGGGGTCAGGTGAAGCCTGGGGTTTCAGGAAGCTGAATATTAGTTTTGAACTAGTTGGAACTCTGCTCAAACCTCAATGGTCCCTTCTCTCCTGGTCAGGGACCCAGTGCAAGGTACTGCATTTCTAAGAGGGTGCACTTCGGCACCCTCTTAAGCTAGTGCCAGGGTGGCACTGGGTTCTTCTGCATGGCGTGGGAACTGGAAATGACACCTGTAGAGTGGGTGACAGAACCTGATAAGTAGTAGATATCACCAGCGCCATCAGTATTAGCATTCGTAGCAAGGGAAAGGGATGCTTCCAGGGAGGAATCAGCCTGAGTTCTGCCATAGCCTTTTTTCTTCACCCAACCTGTCTGTTATTTTGTACCAGCGTCAGATGACCAGCCATGGGAAACAGGTCAGAATGTGTGCTACATGGAAAACTTCATTAGTGACCGAGCCACTGACTCCTCGGACCTGAGCATAGCTTTATGAGCAGAGGCGCAAACCCGAAGCCAGGATGTCCCTGTCAGTTGACACGAAGAGTATATATGCACTACCCCTCCCAACCCAGAGCCCAAGCCTGGGTTGCTGAACCTGGACCAAATGATTATCTCCTAACAGTTCCTCTTTCTGGTCACAGAACTGTCCTGTGCCTCAGTTTCCTTTCTGGACAGTAGAGGTGAATAGGCCCACTGCTCTGAGGTGGCTGTCAAAGGGGCAAGCAGAATTTAGCAGGCAAGTGGCAAGTGGCCTGTCTGTCCTGGTCTTGGATAGAAGCTGGCTGTGTTCTCTGTACTTCCATAGCAGTGTCTGGTACAGCCTTATCACCTGGGAGCAGTTGACACGGTCACCCTTGGAGGCTGGCACCTCTTCCTCCATGGCTGTCATGGGCGGCCCATGTTCTGTTACTACCCCACCTTGACTGTGAGCCTTGTTGCGCTGCCCCTGTGATATCCAGCACTGGGTAAGCAGAGCAAGCGTATGGCAAGCTGGGAATAAACGCATCGTTAAATATGAACTTGGCTGTATCCATCTCTGTGCTGGCTCCTGCCATCTCCCAGGGAGAGTCGGTCCTGTTCAGGGGATGGCTGGCGGGCAGGAGACTGCTGCTGGAAGACAGTTCTTGAGAGGGCCTTGATGAAGACAGGTTTTAGCTTGTGTTTCTTACAAGGTCTTTTTGACTTTTAATTACCCTCAGAGCCCTGTAAGGAAAGGCTTTTAGGAGAAACCATTTGATTGTACTCCAGGAGGAAGCTAGTTACCTGCCAGGCTGAGATGTTGGCTAATTGAGGCCCTTTCATCCTTGGGGCTCCTGATGCAGACTCACAGTCCCCTCCTCGCCCAGTGGCCAGACTCCAGCACACACTCCAGGCCTAGGGTTTTCAATGTTTTCCCTTATCACTGACTGGCCCTGAGATCAGACATTGCTCACTGTCAGGGTTAACCCAGGGAGGCCCCGGCTCCCACCCCTCGGGGCATCACCCTGAGTGGTTTTTGGCCCAGACCTTGCGCTCATTGCCTGAGCTAGCTTAAGGTCTGTCCTAGTGTCCTCGCTTGGGCTTGTCTGTCTTTCTGCCTTCATATGAGGTCCTGTCGTTCTACAGAAAATATGGGGCTTTTGAAGGGTTTCACCATGGCTTGGGAAGACAAGGTTGTGTTTAGTCACAGGGGAGGGGTAGTGTGGAGCTGAGGCCAGCTAGCATGGGATTCTCTCCCCTTGGGAGGGTGCACTACATGGCTTCTGTCTGACTTTGAGGCAGGGGAAGAGGCTAGGGCAGACGGGAGATAGGGTGAGGAACTAGGCCTGCAAAAGGATGGTGCAGAGACCTTTCCTGGGCCACCTCGGGAGTCACGAGGGTGCCACCAGACCTGCACTGTACCCTGGGAGGGAGTCTTCACGCTGGCACGTTCAGGAAGGGATTTCCGGGCTGCTCTGAGGGGGAAAATGTGAGACTATAAGCTCCTCAACAGCTGTGTCCTCTGTATTGTTTGGGCCTCTGCCTGGAATGCCATGGCTACGGTGAACACAAACGCACAATGTACAGGCCTGGCCAGGGGCGCCCACCTGCTGCCCGCCCCCAGCTCCAGGAGGCTGTGTTGGCTCCTGTTGGTTCTGTTGCCAGGCAGAACAGACCCTGGGAGGGTAGCTGCTTGTCTCTGCATGTGGTGGTGGATGAACAGCTCTGGGGCCTCCCTCCCCAAGTTTCCCAAGAGCAGCTAGGACCTGGAATGCAAAGGAGAATCTTAAGAAATTGCCAGAGCAGGGAGGCTGGAACAGGCCCCGAGGACAGAGAACCACCCTTCCACACTAAGGGAGAAACCAGGATATGCATGTGACCTTAGTGTAAATCTGAAGTCCACTTGGTTGAAAGCCGGGGGGGGGGGGTGTGCTGCTTTGAGCCAGCCTGGCCTTCAGTCTGCTCTGGAAACCCCTAACAGAGTTTTAACTAGGCCCAGGGTCGGACTTTCTAGAAGTTGGAGACCACTTGGTTTCTGATTCTATGTCCCTTTTCATCCGTGTCTATTCTAGCTTGTGCTGGATTCATGTGTTGAAGCCCTAATAATCCGGTATCTCAAAAAGTGACCTTACTTAAAAATGAAGTCATTGCAGTTGGATGCTGAGTTAAGATGAGGTCACTTGGGTGGGCCTTAATCTCTGTGACTGATGTCATTAGGGGATGGGGAAACTTGGACAAACATGTGGATTACATGTGAACATGAGGGCAGAGGCCAGACGGAGACCAGCGCTTGATCACACCTCACACATTTCATGACAGCGTAATGACTGTGTTAGGGTATATAAAGCTGATCACAGTGGGTGTGAGCCCCAGGTATCCAGTCACGTGGAGTCGTGCTGAACTGCCCGACGTAAGCTCTTTGGGGCTAGATAATTACATTAAATGTATATTCATTTAAACTTCGCAGCGTTCCCTCAGTAGCTGCGAAACCCATCAGTTCTCCCCGGGTCTCCTTACATTTTAAGGTCCTGGGAAAGTGTGTCACTTAGGGCTTGCGTCTACATGAAGTGGCTCGTGGTCAATGTGTGCAGTGCTTTCCCCTGACTCCTGGTCAGCTGAATGTTCCCACCTGGCTGATCTTTCCATGTCTGCTTCTTTCACACTTACTTAGCCTTTCATCTTCTGTAAATGGCTTCCCAACTCAAGACCCTAAAGTACCATTTCTCTTTGTTCCAGCCTCCCTTGGTGTCCGTGATGGTGACATAGGCTACCAGGGGTCTTTCTATCCCAGCTCTGGGCTCCTGTGTGAGCCAGTGTACTTCTGTCCTCAGCTAACGCATCACTGCAGTCAGCCTTGGCCTCTGCTGACTCTGGGACCCAACATGCAAGGGTCTCCACTTTCACTGATGTTCTCCTCTTAACTAGCCTGGGGATAGAAGGGACTGGACTGTAGACAAGACTAGACTACCACCCTAGACTCCTAGTGAGAGTCCCAGAACCTCAGGAATGATGCTCCTATGGCTGACACAGTATTTTCACGAAAGGCTCAGGCACCCCAAGTTCTTGTCCTTTCTTCTCTCTGACCTTTTGCCCACTTGCGTACCAAACACAGATTGGCTTCTGCCTGTCACATGAACATGACAGACAGTGGGTTCTGCTGCTTGTCCATAGGTGACAGATGATTGATTTCCCCTGTCCCATGGGGGGACGGTAGGTTCAGATGCCTCCGCCTGGGAGGAAGGACCAGACAAGGGGCTGGTACATGGCTAGTACCACAGAGCAGGTCAGTAAGCTTCCGATCAAGTGTGAAAAATGGTCATATTTCAATAATTAAAATAATTCTATGAGAAAAAAATAACCAACCCACAGTACCTAAGTGTATAATGCAAAATTCAAGAAATAAGCTAGTTGTAAGTTCTAAATTGCAACCAATTCTGAACAGTGTGATAAAGTCATACACTGTCCAATCTGTTTCACCCAGGACTGGAGTTAGCCCTTTGTCTGGTGTCTCCATGTTACATACCTCCCTACTGCTAGTCTCTCAGAAGCTTTCAAGTCGTAGATCGACTCTTACGGCGCTGTAGTTCATGTTCAAGGAATGCTCACTTCTGGAATAACAGCTCCAAAGTGGTGATGGTAGCAATTCCGATTCGCTGAAGAGAACGTGTTAAGCGCTTCATTTGAGCGAACATGCTC
This sequence comes from Pachyuromys duprasi, assembly GCA_028658305.1. NCBI lineage: Eukaryota > Metazoa > Chordata > Mammalia > Rodentia > Muridae > Pachyuromys > Pachyuromys duprasi. Next base: position 23,258,050 of record CM053749.1, read on the forward strand.
AACTTACTAAGGAAAGAGAAACAAATGACGTGCTGGGGCTGCTAAGATGTGCGAATGAATCTGTACAATTTGGAACGAGGAAAAAGCAGCTCCTGCTAGTTTGGCGGCTTTACCTCCGACTACAAAAGCCAGAACCGCAGTGCAGTTTACTGGGTTCTGTGACAGCTAATCTTAATTGTCAACTCAGCAAGATTTAGCATCACCTAAGAACAAAACCCTGGTCTGATCTAGAGGAAGAGGGTTCCCAGAGAGGTTTAACTGAGGAAGCGATGTGGGTAACACCATCCCATTGGCTGTTACCGAACGAAAAGGAAAAAGCAAACCGGACATTCTTCTCTCTCTCTCTTTCCCTCTGTGTGTGTGTCTGTCATCTCTCTCTCTTCCTCTCCCTTCCCTCCATCTGTTCCCCTCTCTCTGACTACAAGTGCAGTGTAACCAGCTCCCTCACCTTCCTTAGCTAGAGCAGAGCCCCATGCCTTCTCACCATGATGTGCTGTACCCTTAAACAGGGGGGTAACAAACCTCCCTTTCTCAGCAGCAACAAGAAAAGTGACTCTTGTACAGGTTCCATTTTACTTGTGGCTTCAGGCATTGACTGAGGGTCTTAGTGACGCCGCCAATGATGACAGTGACTGTCAGTGAATGCCCACTCCTGAGCATTTCACGTACGTGACCCTTGTGCAATCCTCATAATACATAAAATGAAACAGGCTCTCGGCAGATAACCAGAGATGTGCCAGGTCATGGGAGGCTGGGTCTCAAGTCCACCATGCCATTTCTTCCTCATCAGGCCACTTTCTTACCAGCTGTCTTGGGACTCTGAAGAGACACCATGACCGAGGCAACTTATAAAAAGAAGCATTTAATTGAAGACTTGCTTATAGTTTCAGAGGGTTAATCTGTGGTCATCATGGCGGGAAGAATGACAGCAGACAGGCATCATGGCGCTGGAGCAGTAACAGAGAGTTTACATCTGACCCACAAGCAGCAGGCGGGGGGGGGGGGGGGAGGGGGGGGGGGAGGAAGGCTGGGAGTGGCTTTTGAAACCTCAAAGCCCTCCCCCAGTGACACACCCTCTCCAACAAGGCTGACATCCTCACGCTTCCTTAACAGTCCACCAACTGGGAACCAAACGCTCAACTATATGAACCTGTGGGGGCTATTTTCATTCAAACTAACACACCAGATATTTACCAATTCCTGTAGAAAGGCCCGAGTTTCATTAGTTGGTCTGTCCAGTCCTGTCTAGTGCTCAGTAGCAAATGGCTTTAATTACAGCAGCGTCGTGATTATAGGTTTCAGCAGCTGCTGGGACCACTCCTACCTCATTTCCTTTTGTGTTTACACTTCCAGATAAACTTTAATCAGTTATGCGTAAGGTCGCCAATAGCCCTGTTGGTCTTTTGAAATCACAATGTGTTTATACATTATTCGGGGGGGGCGGGGGTAGTTGATGTATCCAGTCATTAAGCATACCCATCCAAGCATAAAATACACCTTCCTCCTTCAAGTTTTCAGTTATGGCCTTCAGTGTGTTTACATTTTTTTTTTTTAACTCTCATGAGTCTTAGGTAATTCTTGTCATGTTTATCTCTAGGTTGTTCATCTTTGTGTTTTTATTACGAAATGAATCCTGTTTTCTGTTATATTTCCTAAAGCGTTGTTTACGTGGGAAGCAGATCTGACCAGTCTGTAAGGAACCGCCTCACTGAATTCTCACTGGCTCAGGAAAGCTCGCTTAGGGCTCTCCAGGGTGGTCCAGGCATATTGTTGTGTTGTCCGTAGATAATGACGCTTTTGTTTCCCTCTTACCTAATTGCTTGGATAGTCTAGAACAATTCGATAGGTATTGGTAGTGTTTGTGGAGATCGTATTGCTTTTCCTGGTGACTAAGTAACAGGTCACCATTTGATTGTACTGTAACTTAAGCGCCCCGTACTCTGCACACTGGGGTTGTTCCAAGCTTTCCTTTTTATAAATAACATTGCACAGAATGCTTTTCTAGCATTGGTTCCACCTACTGAATTCATATCAGCATGGCAAGTTGTTAGAAGTAAGAAAAGCGAGCCAAAGGCCGTGAACTGCTTTGAGATCATACCTGATTTTCCAGAAAAGATTTTTCTCTAACCTAACACAAAGCATGCACTTCGGAGCCTCAAATGGTAGGTTGCCTCCTACAGAACTGCGGGACTAACGAACATTTTCTTAGAGGAGAATTTATTACTCATGAGGTTTACTCGCTAGTATTGTTGGAACAGGGTTTTATTGTGCACTTAGATTTAGTTAAGAATAAGACATGGCATTGGGGGGTGGGGGTTGCTGGAGAGATGGCTCAGTGGTTAAGAGCTCTGGCTTCTAGAAGACTTTAGTTCAATTCCCAGTACCCACATGGCGACTCACATCTGTCTGTAACCCAGCTCCAAGTGGTCTGACACCCTTACGCAAACACGCAGGCAGGCAAAACACCAATGTACATAAAAACAATAAATAAATCATTAAAGAAATTATTTTTAAAAGACATGGCAATGGAATTGGCTGATGCTGCAGTCAAGTCTCACTCCCTGGTTTTGCTTGAGCTGAGGTCTAAGACACAGCCTCGGTCAACCTCCTTCCAAGAGTTCCCCTTCTGTCAGGGACAGATGTGAGCTTTACAGCAGTCAGACATGTGCCCAGCAATGTCTTAGGTAGTTCAGGCTCAAGAAGCCACCTTCTGTGGCCGCGGCTGTGCTGACCACGTGGCTCCTGTGACCACCTCTGAATTGTAGATATGTCTCCCTCTTTCCTTCATGATCCTAGCCACCTGCCGTCAGGATAACCTCTCCCTCAGAACCCTCATATGCTCTTGCTTCACTTAGGCAGAGGTGCTGTGAGTTTAATTGAAGCCTTTCCTGAATTCACATGTTGAAGCCCTAATATCCAGTATCTTAAAAAAAATGACCGTAGAAATGAAGTCATTGTAGTCGTTGTGAATTAAGATGAGGTCACTTGGGAAGGCTTTAATTTCTGTGACTGGTGATCTTAGGAGACAGGGAAGCTTAGGCACATGAAGACAGAGGCCAGAGACCAGCGGGTTGCATATACCAACTACACTAAACATGGTTGGTAAACCATTAGAAGCCAGGGAAGCAGGCAGAGTCTTCCTCACAGCCCCAGAAGAGCCTCCCTCACTCTTGGCCTCAACTGTGACATGGGAGAGGACTCCATCTCAGCCTATATATCAGATGTGGCCATGTATGAAAAAAAAAAAAAACAGAAATGTCCACAAGTGGTCATACCTATCTATGTGCTACTTAAATCTCTGTCTTCCCACGATCAGAGATTACAGCCACTCCTTGCTAAAGCAAGACTTTAGAGTTCCCCACAGGTGTCAGAGGGCATCTTCTGAAGTCAGCAGTTGGCAGATGGAGCCAGGGCATGCATGCCTTGATCCCATCCGGTCTTAGTGTCCCCTTCCAAAATGTTATTTATCCCAAGCAGGATGCCACTGTGAAGGACTCGGGAGAAGCTACTCCCCTGAGGCAGGTCACTCAGGACAGATTCCTGAGCTACTCAGGTCAGGCATGAGTGGCCAAAGTGAGGGGGGGGTGGTCAGCTAACTAAGGAAGCGTGGACATGGGGACAGATTTGCATACTCATGCCCACTAGACTGGCTAGGAGAGATCCTCGGGGCCTTGGAAAGAGCTTGCTTCTACTGTGCATTCTGCGAAAGGTCTTGCCAAAGGCGCTCTGAAGTTGTCCTGCTCAAATGGACACTTGTGGCCACCTGCCTCCCACCCCACTTAGAGTAGAAGCAGCGAGAATGTGAGCAGGAGAAGCCAGCAGTGGGCCCGGCCACTGCTGCCTTACAATCTTAACTACCTGCCTCTGTGAAGGGCAGTGATAGAGAGCAAGGACCCTTTGAGAATAGTCATGGAAGGCCCTTCTAGAGAAGCAGCACACAGCCCCAGCCTCAGAAGCCACACAGGGCAAGGCACGGTACCGAAAGTGACCTTTGTTCTCTTCTAATTCTGAGCCATCCAAAATGGACTCAGTTGTTTAGAGTGATCTGTTTAAGGCGAGGGCATAGGCATTTTAGGAAATTCCCACCCAGAGAGATCAAACTAAAAATACACTGGTCACTTAAGATGGGAACCGATCAGAAAAACTCACTGATGTTGAAAGGGCTCTTTCTCCCACAGTTTAAAGTAAGTGAGGTGTCAGTGAAATAAATAATCCTGGCATTAAATAATAAGCCTCACCCGGGAGGGTATGATTAGCTGCTGAATGAGGGGTATGGGCAGTGAGGGCTGTCAGCTTGTGGGTAGGATCAGTCTCTGTGGGTGCAGAGTTAACAGGGGGGCGGCCCTTGCACAGGGCTGCTACAGGCAAGAATGATCTAGACAAGATGTTCCAGGCCCGCCAAGCAGGAGCAATGGTTGGGAGGCCAGATGGCCTTCACTCCTTCAGGGAGTGGAAGGAATACAGGAGTCTGGCAGGAGGGAACTTGTGGGTGGATTCCATGAGGAGAGCCCGCTAGAGCCGGCCGTTGACCCGGACACTGCCATCCTGTGGACAGCTTCTGGGTGGTTCCCTCTGACTGGCCACAGAAGCTGCTTTGAGGCCTCCCCGGCACAGCCCAAGGATCCCTCTGCAATGGCCCTGGTGGCTGTTGCTTTTGGCAGCTAAGGAACTGCAGGTCCGTTAGAGGTGATGGTGTAGGCAAGGCTGAGAGGTTGCCAGGCCCTGTGGCCTGCACACAGGTGGCCGGTGTCAGGCGGGCCGTGCTGTCTGTGGACCTCACTGCCCAGACCCGGGCAGGCCTGTTGAGGCATCTTTGGAGCCTGCTCGGGCTGCGTGGCTGGCCCAGCACAAGTGAGCCTTTGTAGCCCTGGCTTTACAAAACCAGCCACATATTTCCCCGTCACTTTATGAGGTGCTAGCTCTGCCCATGCAAGCTGGGAAAAATAAAGCGTCACATAATTTGTACTGCTACAGTTGAGGAGGTCTGAAGTGAACCAGTGCTCCCTTGCAGAAGTTCTGTGCCCCTGACGAGGCCTTACGGCTCTGGAGGGGGGGGGGCAGACTCAGGATTCCACCCCTGGAGAAACATTGCTGTCCGGGTCGAGCCAGCGGGCTGATAGAGAACAGAGGCGGAGGCCATAAGGCTGGAGGGCGATTCCAGGTGCAGAACTAGAAACTTTTGCATCGTGTGGTCAAGGCTCGCTTCCACACAGGAGAGGCCCTCTAAGGAGGCCCATGGAGGGCTGAGTTTGAACGTTCCTTGCAAAGTTTGCCACAAGATAGAAAGCATTCTAGAAGGGCTTTGGCACTAAAATACCTGGCCTGTTTTAACCTGCCATTGAAAAGGATTAGCCTCCTGAGGTGTCTGTGGGCAGCCACCCATGCACTGTTCTGGCCTCCCAAGGAGTCCACTCATTACCTGCAAAGTCTCCTTTCTGCCAGCCTATAGCCTGTCATTTCATTTTTAGATCTGTTCCCTTCTTGCCCTTTGCTGTCATTTGTTGGGCACTTCCTATATTACACCGAGCGTTGCACTAGGCACCCAGTTGCATTCATTCATCTGAGATTTACTGAACACCTCCTATGTGCTTCATGAGGGCCCTGTGCAACGTTGCGTGGAGCCCACCATGACAGATGTATACTTTAAGCTCAGAGATAAGTGACTCACCAAAGACACACAGCTAGTATCTGGCAGAGCTTGGTCATTCAATGGCAGGGTAAGAAAGAAGGACATCATGGGGTCGGGACTAAGGATGTGGGTTGGCCTAGCATGTGCAGACCTCTGGGGGTCAATCCCCAGCACGGAAGAGGAAGAGGAAGATTAGTAAAGACTCAATGGCAAGACCATGTATAAAATCCCAATTATCATTCAGTGGTTTGCTACTAAAGTGACAATCCAATTGATCATGGTCATATATGCTAATTACCCTTTGAGCTAAAATCAAATGAAAGCAAATCTGCAAATGTCCACTTAGGGTTCCACACCACTCAAGGCAACTCCTCATTGCCACCTGGTGGCATTGCTTTTGCATAACAGGGAGTATAAAGAAGCTCAAAGAGAGCTAGACATTGGCCTTCAGCCAATGGAAGAGGCTCCAGTTTGAAAATGGGACCCCAAAGTTCCAGTTAGTGTTGTGCTATGGCTACCGTTAGCAGAGGCTACCCCTTCAGCCTCCTGGGTGGCAGACCTTTGGTTACACAGCTCTTTGTAGATCTTTCTGGAATCTTCCTTTCAACTTGGAGTTCCCTTGGCTCTTTGGTTCCTTCCTATGTTGCAATGAAGATGAAGAAAAATGCTCAGGTTTTGAGGCACAGGTGACAAAGGTAGAGGGGGTTTTCATGAGTCCCTAAGCACTTCATAAAGTCATGCTAGGTCCTCCAACAGTGCACGTGGGATGGTCCTCTGCTGTCCTCTGAGCCCAGACCCCTCAGGTCGTCACTTTGCATCCCATGCCCATAGTGATGATTGATACAAATAGACAACCTGACCAGATGGAAAGATGCCTAGAATTCACAAAGCTAACCTCTGGGAGGGTGTTTCTAAACAGGCTTAACTTTCGGTAGAGCAATTGAGAAGGGAAGGCTCATCGCCATCTCACTGGCCAGAGGCTGGGATGGAATAAAAGTGGAAGAGAAAGATAGTCCTCAGGTGACAATCCCACCCTTAACTAAGCCTTTGTGTCTGCTGCCCCAGGACCTCAGACCAGTGACACAAAAGCAGTAGCAGTAAATACGTCTGCTTCTAGAGAGCAGAGCCGAGATCTTATCGTCATCAGACTTGCCTGTGACTATAGTTCAAGGTCAGTGTACACAGCAGCCTGGAACAGTGGGAGATGCTTCCTTCTCTTATAAGGAACAAAACACCTGAGCCAGAGTGCCACAGTTAAGAAAGGGAATGGGTGTGCTTTTCTCCATGACTAGTGCTAGACTAAACCTTGCTCTGGCCCCTGAGTCCATCCTGAGTAACCCTGCTGGGTTCTGTTTTCCTTCTGCCTATCAGCGAACAGTTCTGGTCTTCCCTCCCTGCTGGTTCACTGAGGTGTCTTACTGAGCTTTAAGCTGCCATGCTCTCAACATATAAGAAATAACATTACCCAACTTTTCTCCATTTGACCTTGGATCTCCTGCCCCAAGAACCTGTTCTGTATGGTTGGGATCAAATCACAAAACAACTTTGAGCCCTGAGGAACCAGAAGTTTACATTGCCCGGTGTAAATCCTATAGTGCATATTGAGTGGGTCCCTTTGGTCACATGTCCAGCCTGAACCAATTGCTATGGTGGTTGCATTGGACTGTGCAGGTTTGCTCAGCTCCAGAGCTGAGAGGAAGTCTCAGAACCCAAGGCATCTGCAGGTATTATACCAAAAGAGAATGTGAGGCAAAACTCAAAGAAAACCACCAGTAACTGACATAGGGTTAGCAGGATAGAAGTTGATAAGTGAAAACCCAGGCTGGCCTGACAGTGCCATTTCATTCATCAAGAAGGTTATCTTCCGTGATAGAGGAGGTTGGAGGGAATCCACCTTCCGCTCTCCTGTCTGTCAGTGTGAACAGTCTAGTTGAAGACACAACCCACTGGTATCTCTGCTTAGAGACCTAGGAGGCTTGTGGGTTCCCCCAGCATGCCTAACCTCTGAACCCCATCCTGGAGCATGGACAACCTTCCAGCCCCTCCTTTGATCTCTTGATGGAAAGTGAAGATTTGTGATGTTCACAGTGGCTTCTCTCGATGTTCCGTTCCTCTAAGACTAGTGTTTAAAATTCTAAATAGATATGGTCTGGTGGTGTAAGCCTGGAGGCCTGGAGGCTGCAGAGAGATTGCCAGTTCAGCCTGCATAACTTCCTGAGGCCACATCTCAAAAGCTAAAAGAGAAGTCTAGGGATGGAGCTCAGTGATATAGCCCTTGCCCAGCATGAGAAGAGCCCTGAGTCCAATTTCCACTACTAGGGGGGGAAAAAAAACCCTGCACAGGATCCAGATGATTGATTGGGTCCTTAGAGACTCCGGGCCAAGGGCCTTGTACGAAAGATGGGGACCACAGATAGTTCGGGTCTTAGTTAAGTCATATAGCTGGTTAAACTGTAGAAACCAGGAGCCTAGGCCTGGCACCTCATTCCCATGGGTGCCTGGTTACCACAGGCAGCTCTCAGGGAGGCATCTGAGGTGAAGACTCACCTCCTTTCCATGGGCATTCTACGAAGTGAACCAGCCCTGGACGGCAGAGCAGTGAAAAAACCCCCAGCATGCATTCCCTGGGTTTATTTCCTGCAGAGGAGGTATCCCTTCTTCCCCATGCTTTGCTGTTAACACTCAAGCAGCCTGACGTGCCAAGTCCAGGAGGTGGGATGAGAGCGGGAAGCCTGAGGTTTGGGTGGATGGTCAACAAGAAAATCAGCGGAGGAACTGCCTACCCATGCAGAGGACTGCAGAGAACAGCTTTCTGTTCAGAGGCCACCAGGGCTTAACGCAGAGACTCACAGAGGCCCTGCCTCAAAGAGTCTCCAGCTTACTGAGGCAGCCGCCACATTATGACTGGTCAGAAGAGCATTCATAAAGGGTACGGAGTACAGCGGAGAGAGAATAGCCGCTTGTGCTCCCGAGAGAGAACAGTGGAGGGGCACGCGGCAGGAACGTTGGAGGGAATGTTGAAGAGACTGTTAGATGGAGAAAGCCGTGAAAGGCATTTCAGAAGAGGGGTCAGAGTGTACAGAGGCACAGAGGCCTGTGAAGGCAGAGAGGCTTTAAAGAGTTACCTCGGAGTGCGAGAGATCTGAGCAAGGGCACGTAGTGGGAGGGAGAGCTCAGCAGGACCCCTCAGGCACTCAGGGAAGCTGAGTTCGCTCATGTGGCTGACTCTTTTACTCATCAAAACCTGGGAATTTGGAATCAGTGTGTTTTTTTCATTTTCCCTATGTAAACGCTTCCATAAGGTTTAACTAAAACATGACGGTGGTAATCATGCCCACTCCTGTGTCCAGCTACCCTCCCCAGAGGCCACTGAGGCAATTGGATTCTTGTGTATCCTTCTCAGGCATTTCCCACAGAGACAGGCAGCTGGGTGCATCACACACCGTGATATGCACACCTCAGGGATGACTCAGCAGCAGGGTACGCTGCACACCCCAAATGTGCAGGAGAATCTCCGCTTTCAGTTGCCAGCGGCGGCAGTTCAGTTTCAGGGCCCCAGCTCTGCATCAGGAACTCAGAAACCTCACCCGAGCTCTGTTTTGTACTGGGGTGGGGGAGGGCAGTTCTTACACAGTAGGTACAGGGCTGGTGGGGCACAGACCCAAGGTCACCTGACAATTCAAGGACTGAGCCGGGACTCACACTCAAGCCTTGTACATCCCCTCTAGGCCTGGCAGGTCTGTTTCCTGCCTCCTAGATCACAGGGTGTCAAACCATGAGCTGGAAAAGGTGACAGGTAAGGCTGTCTTTTTGTTGTTGTTGTTAGCATTGCAGGCATAGACTGTTGTCTCAGTAATCTTCAGTGTAAAATTGTGATTTCAGGATTTCTTTTTTTTTTTTTTAAATAACAACCTTTTCCTCCTCTTTCTCCTCCTCCTCATTTTCCTCCTTCGCCCCCTCTTCTGGCCTCTCCCCCTCCCCAGCAGCCCTGCACAAAGCGTCAGCCCTTCTTGGTCCCCACAATTGGTCACTATGACAACAAGGGCCTTCCGTCAGAAAGTGGCCTTCCAGGTACTTTATTTTGAGCCTCAATTAATCAGAGCAGGCTGAAGGCTAGAAGCAGTGCAGGAAAGCGTGTTTTATGGCCTCCAAGACAAGCCAGCTGCTATTTATAGCTCTTTAATCGGTGTTGCTAAATGGGGTCTTAATGCAAGCTCCCACGGCATCACACATTTTCATCATAGAGAGATTCCTTCCCCAACCTCACTCCCTCGTCTCCCTCCGTGGGAGGGAAACACCTCCTTATTTGTTAGAAGCTGTCAGTAGGCCACTGAGCCTTTCTGACCTGACATTCACTGGCCTTCTGTAGTCCAGCCTTTGGGGAGATTTGTTCTGCCCTGGCGCACATCTGTTAGGAATCTAAGCTCTCCGAGAGGATGTCCATCCAAGGGCAGGCTCTACCAACCTCTCCAGATGCCCCAAAGAGTGGAATGAGGAACATATATGATTGAAAATATTAAAGAAACATCGGCATTTTTGCAAGGGTTTAAAGCCCTTTCCACTACCATTCCATAAGTTAACACAGGTCACTCATTAAAACACTGCAAGTTAAGTGTTTTCCTGTGACTGGAGAAACCGAGGCTGGGACCAGGAAATCAATAGACATCCATTGCCATGCACTGTTCTAGAACGTTGCATGTGCTATTCAATTCAGTCTTTACACAACCCCTCTTTAAAGGGAAGACTAAGAAAAATGCAGTGTCAAAATTTCTGATCCAGGGTCTATTGCACAGCGAATGCCCCAAACACGGTTCTCCTTGGCCTTAGGCTGGGCTGAAGAGTCAGGAAAGAGTATGGACCGTAAAAGGTTACTTAGGAACTGCAGTCAAAGGAAAAAGGCGTGGGAATGTTTCGGTTTGCCTGTATAAAAACAAGTCAACAGCTCTTCCAGTGTCCTCCCATCCCCCAGGTAGAGAGGTTCTTTCAGGCGTCATTATTCCTTGAGTGAGTTTTTGGAATGATTTACTCCTGCAGTAAACGGGGCATTTGTAAAGGTCCTTGGACAAGGCAGTGCTCTGTAAGGATAAGTACTGTAGTGTTCTCACATCAAATCTAAACCGCGAGTGTGCACTTCCCATCCGCAAGCCTTCCGCTCTGTCTTCATTCACTCCTCACATCGTGGAGCTGGCAAGACAGATCCAAAGTCCTGTTCCTTGGAAGACCTCAGGGTCCTTCCTTACAGCAGGAACGTAGGACTCTTGTCCAAAGCCACTTCTTCCTGAGATACTGCACTGCTCTGAACTTTGTCAAAATGTCATTGGCAAAAGGCTTTTGCTCCCGTTGGTAGAAGACACTCAGCAGCCTTTCCACTGGTGAAGAACCATGGTCCAGAACATCGCAGGCTGTGGCCACCGGGACCTGGGCTAAGACTTTCTCCCGGGGTGGGGGCGGGGGAACATCCCCAGGGACTCCTCCCCAGCTCAGAGGCTCCCTGGGTGTGGAGGGAGGACAGGGCCTTCCTTACCTGAAACTGAAGATGCTAAGCCATGGGAAGAGTAGATGAGTTAATTTCTAGGGCGTTAAAGCGGCAGCTGCTGCAACAGACATGCTATTGTGTTCCTTGCAGTGAGTTTGTGATACAGCCGGAATGCCTGTCTCACCAAAGAATGGTGTCACTAAATTCACAGAGGCGTCCTCTGCCCACAGTGGCCCTGCATGGATTTAGGGGGTGCCAGATTCTGCTCCCCTTGGTCCTCTGAGTGGTCAAGCAGAGCTGTGGAACCCAGCAAGTGGTGGAGTTTGAACTGGGTCAGGCCAGGCAGTGTGATGGCAGCATTTAGGACAGCTGCTGCAGGTCCTGGGCATTGACCAACCAAGGTCAGCGCAGTGGGATTCTCAGTCTGTGCCCTTTTGGGAAACTGCTTTTGCTGTCACTTAATTAGCACATACGAAAAAAAAAAAGTTAATTTTCTCTGTCAATTTTTTTTCCTGCCAATACCTTTTGGCTCATAAACCCTTAATGCCTGCCATACCTTGTCTGTAGTAAAATAAGAAATAAGATATTTGGGTCTGTGGGAAAACAGATGTTGCAGGCATTTGCTATCCAATATATCAGTTTTCTCATCGTTGAGTGGTGTCTTTGTAGAGTTCAGGTCCTGGAGCCCAGAAGCTCTGTCTGCCTTTAGTCTGGGTAAGCCTGGATATCACATGATCTCTTTGCTGGCATTTCCTCAGGAACCTGGTGACTCGGAGCCCACAGTCCTGCTGGGAACCAAATGCTGATCTCCTAGTGTGTGCTCTCTGGTTTGCTGGGCCCTCCTGCCCTTGTCCACACCGCTCTTCAGGATGTTCTGAGGAGATTCCTGGCCCCGCTGGGTCGAAGTTTGCAGCTTCTGGCCTATAATGTTGGTGCCGCTTGATCTTGTTCTCATTCTTACATTGGACATTAACGTTTTTAAAATTTAGCTCACACGAGGTACCACTTGCCTTTGGGGGCAGAAGTGGAAGGAGTCAGCGCTTCCGAATTTGCTGATCCTTCTTCTGTATCATGGCGCTCGCGCATTGCACATTACTTATCCACAGACCTCATCACTCACCACTTCTGAACAGACGCCGCTTTCCCTCCGGAGCTCCCTATCCCATAAATACCGGTTCCTCCTGAGCCTAATTGAATCCTTTGGCTGAAGGAGGGAGGGAGGGTGAAAGAACCAGACGGACCATATCCAAGAATCCAATTTACTCATCACTTTTTGCCGAACTTAAGAAAAACAAGCTTCCCCATCTCCTCTGGGCCCATTTCTGAGTTCACACTTGGAAAGGTCAGATAAACACAATAAATCCATTAGAAGGCCTTCATATTAAACTCCCAGGGCTTATGCTGATTAGTAAGAGGCTAACATGTTGACATTTCCCACGTGGAAGGAAGTTCGTCTGACCTTGGCTATCTGGAAACAGAAGGCGGCAGTGTTGGTGAACCTAGCAGTGGAGAGCACAACCCCGGCTGCTTCGAGAGGAGCACTAGAGGTGGCGGTGCTCCTGGTCCGCGAACCAGCACATCAGATGGCATCCAAATCCCGCATGGAACGCGGCAAACCGGGCCCATTTGTTAACTGTCTGGCACTGGACCGAATCCTTTCCTCTGGGCCCAAACTCCCAGCTCCCCTGCCAGCCTGTGGCTGGGCTTGCCCGGGTCGGGGTCCACCTTCAGTCCTTTCAAGGGTCTTGAATGCACAATACACTGGATGACATCACCGCATGGAGCAGTGTTGAAAAGGCAAGGCCCAGGGTCCTCTTGAGACCAGATAGCAGACTCCTTGGGGCTGGAAGATGTCTGTGTTTGCACACACACACACACACACACACGCAGTGTACCCCAAACCAGATGCTGGGTACCGGTGCCATTGTCACCATTCAGCTGTGGCCTTGAGCTAGGTGTCAGACTCCTCTCTACCTCCACTTCTTCACATCTGTAAATGGGCCTACATAAGCCGTCGCCTTGTTGAGTTGCTGTGAGGATTAAATACAGTGTGGAAAATAAAGCGCTAGAATGTTCCATGACATGGGAAATGCTATGTGAGCCCTAGTACAACTCTTTGTATTGTAACTATTGCCAGAAATTCAGTTCAAGAGTCCAGCCGATAGGTCTGAAGACGTCAACGGTCATGGGCTCCTCCATGCTTCTGCATCTGATGGAAAAACTGGAAGGCTGAACCCTGCTTCCCCCACACACTAGCTACTCTGGCCTGCTTAGAGCAGTGTTTCTCAACCTCTGGATTGTGACTTCTTTGAGGGTAGATCGACCCTTTCATTGGGGTAGCATATCAGGCATATACATTCTAATTCATAACATTATCACAATTACAGTTAGGGAATAGCAACAAAAATAATTCTAGGTTGGGGGTCACCACAGCACGAGGAACTGTATTAAAGGGTCTCAGTATTGGGAAAGTTGAGAACAGCTGGCTTAGACAACCATCTGCGGTTATCAACCCAGGCATATCCATATCGGCACGTGCCTGTAATCGCACACTCGGGGAGGGAGAGGCAATCAGATCACTATGAGGTCGAGGCCAGCCTGGTCTACAGAGCAAGTCCAGGAGGCATACCCTACCTTCTAAACCAATTGCCTCATTTTTTTGTGTGTGTTGTTTTTTTTGTTTTTGTTTTGTTTTGTTTTGTTTTTGCTTTTGCTTTGTTCCCAAGGGCTCTGGCTGCTCTGCACTCATTGATTGAGTGCCATGAAGGCCAGGACCTTCCCTGGGCACCTGGACTCTGTCCCTTACCTTATCCTCTCACTGCTCCTCATAAAGCAGAAATGACCCTGTTATACAAAATAAAAATGAAAATAAAGCAACCAGTTTTTATCAAGCCTGAACTCAGCTTAGGTCTTCAACTCCAGGTCAGGGCTGTTTCTCACAGGCAGCGCTGGGCTCTGTGCAGGCAGGGGTGACTTCATTGTTACTCATTAGCTAGAATTAGCTGCAATTCATCTTGTGGCCAAGCTCTTGTTTGAGTTAGACCGGGGCTCTAATTCTCTTGTACGAGTTCTCCCTCTCCTCCTCTCTATTTTTAACTGAACTTCTGATAGTGACAGAATGCATCCCATACATACCGAGTCCATCTCTGTCACTTAGCTGTGACCTCAAGCATGGCACACTGTCCTCACCAGTCCCCTGCTCGGCTCTCTTTTGTTCTAACATGCTTATTTATTTGTTTATTTACTTGCTTGCTTACTTATTTATTTATCTGTTGGCTCGTTTGATATTTAACACGAATCTGCCACCCATCTGAAAGATCAGAACATTGGCAACAAAGTGCCTCAGTCCCAATTCCTGTCTCTTCTTTTCTATACACCCTTGCTGCATGATAGCGGCTCCCTGAACCTTGTGCTTACAGGTCCTTTACTCTTTCCTTACTGGTTTTCAGCATTCATGTGCACACCTGTAAGATTCTTTGTTTGGCTGGCCCGTTTGTCTCTTCCTACACTGGGTTAGCATTGACTAACCTGCCAAGCCTGGCTTTCCCGCATGCCTCACTCTTCCTCTATGGGAGAAGATGCATCTTGGGAAAGGGAACCCCACTCCTGAGCCCTCTACCACACCCTCAGTACCTACTGTGTCTGTGAACACAGTCCTGGCCCCTTGCCCCATAGCGGGCATATTTATCTTAGTATTTGCTGGCCATCAGGTAGCCTCAGGGATATACCAGAAGAAGAAACCTGGAGAGCAGTTTCCCTCTTCCTTTGTGACTAGGGATGTCCTTGTCCCAGGCCAGCACAGCCAGCTACCCTGCAGTTCCCTGGGGCAGGACCCAAGCTTAACTGTTTCATCTGAGTCAGGAAGGGCCCTGTATGGGTTTGTAGAATTGGCACAGCACAGTTCGGTTCTGCTTGCCAGGGGGAAGTGCTCTGCCAAAGGGTCTTCAGCCTCCCTCCCCCGCCCCTCCCCTCTCTCTGTGCATCTTCCATCTTGTTTGCAACAGGGTCTCTAACTGGCTGTGAGCTTCCAGTGATCTTTTTCCCTCTGCTTCCGAGTAACAGTTCTGGGGTTGCAGATTAGGCTTTATATAGGTTCCAGGCATCTGGACCCAGGTCCTAACACGTGTGTGACAGGCACTTTACCCACTGAGCATCTCCCTGGAAAGGATTGCTTTCTATTATTAGTACTCATTATCTGCCTTGAAGTGCTTCAGCGCCTTTGGTAGACATGAAGGCTCACCCCAGCTGCTTCTGTCTCCCAGAACCTGGGCTTCTCCACCTCATTGACCTTGTAATTTCCAGTAAGGACTAGGCAGCAGGGATAACACCCGTTCCTGCCTGTGGGAGTCACAGTCCATGGGGGTTGGGAGTTGGAGGGAGGAGATAACAAAAAAATGATTCGGTATCCACTCAAGAGCTCAAAGCTTGCTGGAAGTCTGGGACAGGGAAAACAAATTTCCTCCAACTCCTACTTAGGACAACAAGGTCTAAGTAGGGCAGAGTACTTCAAATGAGGTTTGTCTCAGAGTCCTTGGGCTCAGTCACCATGATGATGGGCTTTCTGGGGAGTGACATAGGGAGGGCAAGGAGGGGGGTTGGAGCTGTTTGAGAGAGTGGCAGGGACACTGGGCTTTATGGTATAGTCAGGAAGAGAAAAACAGGCTCAGAGTGAATGCAGAAGCTAAGATAGGACACAGGTGCTTAGAAAGTGGATGGGGAGGGGCTCAGGAGTGGGCTCCATTTAAAGACAAAATCATGCAAAATATAAATGAAGGTATGGGCCAGAGACCCTGGTATTTGGGCCCAAAGTATATAGCGATCCATGCAGTGCTGAGGAGGAGACAGGAACCAACTCCCTCACAAAGCGGGGTGATCTCTGCAGGGCACCTGGACCTGCAGAGCAGTGTACAGCAACAGGTCCCGTTTAAGGGCTGTCTGGATGCAGTGTGTCTAGGTGAAACCCCCTGATCCTATATCTCAGAGCATCCTGTGAAGCCCATACTTAACAGCGGGGCCACAGAGGGCATGGCAAAGCTAATGAGGGTCCCGGACCAGAGCCAGGGCAGAGGTGCCATGTAACCATGGCCCTGGTGTTACCAGAAGTAGGAGCCAAGCAAAGTTGATGAATGTCAACATAAATAGCGGTCGGAGAGATTCACCAAAGAACAATGATGTTGAATTGGGATGAGCCGGGCATCTCGTGGAAGATGAGAGCCATGTAAAGCATGGGTGACATAGGATCTTTTCAGGCCATCATCCTGGCCAACGATTCGTAGCAATGAGTAACGGTGGCTCGACATATGTCTCCGCAGCATTTGGGGCTGGGTAAGGTTGTGGTGGCCTTCGTGTGAGGTGATACTTCTGGCAAGGCCTGTTGTGCACAGTTCCTGTGGTCAGCCACACACACTTGCACGAGGCGCCCTCCTTTACAAACGCCCCATGTTCTCTCTTTTATGTTTGCTAGGACTTGGCAAAGGTGACCTCACTTAGATTCTGACAACTGATACAGACATGTCACACCGTTCCTCCCCCAGGACAGAAACATCACCGTTGGTCATTCTGATCAGAATTTAGGAATAGGGACGTAGAAGGAAAAATGAATGTGTTCAGATTTTTTTTTTCATTTCAAGAGCTTTTTTTTTAATCTGTTCATAGATATATATGACTTTTTTTTGTTGTTATTAGAGAAATTTCAAGTTGGCTGTTGAAAGAGTTTGGCTTTGTCTGTGACCAAGGTCAGGCTGAACGGAGGTTTTCCTTCAGTACAGGTCCCTATACCCCAGCCCAGCAAGTAATGATACACTCATCCCCACCTCTCCCCATCCCACCCCAAACACTCAGGGCTCTCTCCAGCTGTGCATGCTTAGAGATTGCAAAGGCCGGGAGAGCTGAGATCACAGCCAGTACGACATGGCTGCAGTCCCCAGAGCCCACACTAGAGCCCTTCATTCTTGCTCACAGCTGCCAGAGGCTCAGTAGCTATCCAGCATCCGACTCCAGCAGGACTGGGTATGCAGCAGAGCCAGAGGTGGACGCGTACCCAAGAGCCTGGCCAGCAGCAGAGAAGGCCTGTGGACAGAGGGTGCAGGGTTGGGTCTGTGGATAGATAGATCCCTTGCTCCTCTGAGGATGCAACTGAAGGTCAGTGGAGGAAAAATGGCCTTGGTGGTAAAGCTGTCTTTGTCCTCTGAGCAGCCTTGCCTTTGATGCATGCCACCTAGAATCAGCTTGTCCCTGGGGCCTACCCTGCATATCTCCTGGGTGTCTGCCTCTTCTCTGTTTAGAGGCTTGGCAACCACAACTCTGGTCCCCAAGGCCCATCTTCCCCCCACCTACTGTGAAGTGATTGCTCGTCCTTCTTTCAGCTGACCCTCCACAGTGAGCAGGCCTCTCCCCAAGACTGCCTCCCTTGAGAGAGACAGCAGGCTCGGGCTTCTGCTGGGGCAGTGATGGGAAGATCATTGGCCCAGGTGTTGGGCTGGAGCTCTTGTGCATTGTCAAAATGTGTGGTCCCTTTGTGTGGAGCGTGTGGCTTCTCTGAACCTTCGTTCGCCCCTTGTGGACAGTGCTGTCAGGTTCTCTGCTTCATCTCTCCACCTCCCTGCCACGCTTGCTTTATGTCTTCCTGGAGTCTGTCCAGCGGTCTAGACTGCCACTGCCTTTCTTAGTCTCCCATCTCTGATGTGGTGTACTTCATACTCACACAGGCAAAGTGTGCACATCTTTTCTGTCATTTCGGCTGGGAGGGGCACCAGCATGGAACCCAGGCTGCCTCCTAGAGGAACCCAGGCTGCCTCCTAGAGCCTACTGCTGTCTACCCAGCATCCCCACACTTGAATAATTCTACTGGATGGCGCAGGAAAGATGGCTCAGCTATTAAGAGCACTAGCTACTCTTCCCGAGGACCTGGTACCCACATGGTCTCTGTGAACAGATGTAGCTGATTTTGGCACCCCACTGGTGAGGCCCGGTAACATGGCTGCTTCCATGCCACTGTGACAGTAATGTGGAGGAGGTAGGCTGCAGTGACCCGGAAAGTGGCCACAGAAGGACAGTTAGAACCTGGGGCTGTGGCACAGTCTGCCAGAAATCTAGAAGAGAAATGGCTTAACCTTCATTTTTCCCCTGGAGCCCACCTTTTTAATCGTTGTTTTGGGGAGGGACAGTATGGCATTGTAAATGCAAGCTTTGCAACTCTAGACAAGCCTCTTCTCCTCGAGCCTCGGTCTCCTTTTCCCTCAGCCAGGAATGAGTAGCCACATTGACCTCAGACAGCCACTTTAAGAGCTCGGTGAGATAACACTCATCCTAGCCATAGAGAGGGCAGATGCACAGTAAATGTGGGTGAGATAGAAGGCAAGTTCCCGCTTCTGGCTCCGTGAGTTTGATTCCTCGTTTTTGCCGCTTACCAGCTGCGCATCCTTAGGTAAATGGCCTGTGCCCTGTGTTTCAGCGTCTTCCTCCTTAAAACAGAGATGATAACAATTGTATTTATTGCCCCCAGGGGTTGTTATAATGTGATAGATGCAGTCACATGAATTGATTCCCCCACCCCCAAAATGGGCTTAGTGTGTATATGGTCACATAAAAAGCCTACAGGAAAAAGCAGCCACAATCATCCCTCACACCTCACAATCCCTGCTAAGTGACCAGTCAGGTGTTGAAGGCAGAGAGATTAGAGTCGGGGGCTTGATTGACAGGGCAGGGCCACATGTGAACTGGTGCTGTGAGGGACAAGAGGCAGGGAAGGACAGAAGTGCTGCTGTAGTGGAGATGGGAACCCTGTGAGGGACAGGTTATGTTGGGATAGATCGACACGTGCCTGGCAACCTCTGGCTTGCCTCATTTTGTATGAGAATCAAAGAATAAGGCGGAGAATGTGAAGCTACTAGGGCTGGGGTCTGGCCTTACCAAGGACAGCAAGATGTGGCCTTGGACATGGCTTCTGACATTCCTGCTAAGTCCCACTTGGATTCTGATGGTGGCCAATTACCCCCCTGCCCCGTCCCTCCGGATACCATTCCCACACACCTGACACATTTGTGTTTATTCCTTATGACTTGACCATGCCTTAGAACGCTTTCAAGAACCCTACCTACCCCATTACCAAAAGAACACTAAGCTGTAGTGCAGACATCTAGGCACTGTGTCAGCCACATGAGGTGACATGGAACCATTGTAGTCATTCAGCAGCCTGTTTGAGGTACCAGCCCTGTCCCTCTCCTCAGCTTCTCTGCCTTCTTGATACATGCCTGTTTTCCCTGCTCACACCGATGCCCAGCCTCATGTGCCTAAAGCACTCCCTACCCATCCTTCAGAATCCTATTTAGATTCCTATCCTCAAAGATTTCTGGAAGCTGCCTAGATTCTGTTCCTGTGCACTCATGAGGAAATCCCAGAGTATAAGCTTTACCTCTGGGCCTGCCTCTGGCCCTGGCTTGGTCTTCTCTGTATCCTAGGACTGCCACAGGCCCTGAAAGAGGTGTTAGTGTGAGCTTACATAAGCCAGCAAACTGTCCTGTATCCAGAGGTGCCGTTGCTATGGTTTGGTTTGGTTTTCACTCTTGGGGCTTGGGTAAGTCCATACAGAGGTCAGAGGGCCACTTTGGGGGGGGTGGGTTTCCCTCCTTCCACCATGCCGAGTGAGGATCTCTCATCTATTTTCTGTCTTGACATAGGGGTACTAGCATGATAGATACTTGCCACTGAAACTGGCTTGTTTTTGTTTTTGTTTTTTCGTGTTTGGTTTTTTATTTTTGTTTTTTTGAGACAGGGTTTCTCTATGTAGCCTTGGCTGTCCTGTAGACCAGGCTGGCCTCGAACTCACAGAGATCCACCTGCCTCTGCCTCCCCAATGCTGGGATTACAGGTGTGCGCCCCCACAACCCAGCAACTGGCCTTTTCAGTGGCATCTGGGGAGTCAATGTCAGGTCATCAGGCTTGTGTAGCAAGCACCTTCACTCCCTGAGCTACCTTCTGGGGCCCCTGGTGGATTTGAGCTTATGTTTTCATCCAGAAGTGGAGTGCTGTAAGAATATAGGCCCTTCCAGTACCCTCCATAAACACTGGGAGGAAAATGTGAGGGTAGGACAGAATTTCAAAAGCCTGGTGGAACGTAACCTGTTCACTTGTTTGTTTTGAGATGGAGTCTGGCTGTGTTGCCTAAGCTGGCCTTGAACTTCTGGGCTCACATGATCCTCCTGCCTCAGCCTCCTGAGTAGCTGGGACAAATCATCCTTTTCTGAAAGGATAGCTCTTTCTAACACTCTGCCTCAGAACTTATCCTTGCTGTGGATGAGGTTAATACTGCTATTAATCTTTAACTGGTAACACCAATGGTTACCAGTTATTTTTCTAAACCTTCCAGTCTGACCAACTGTGCCCCACCCTTCCAAGTCATTGCTGAGGGCCTCTGACTGCAAGTAGGGCTGGCTCTTCAAGAGTAGGGAACCCTGAGCCAGCTCGGGAGGGGGCGGGCGGCAGGCAGCCTGGGCGGAGTGAGGAGGTGTGGGTACTCATGCTTCACTGTCTTTGCAGCCGAGCCCCTGCCGCTGATGGACCTGTGCCGGAGATCTATCCGCTCAGCCCTGGGCAGACAGCGCCTGCGGGACATCGGCTCCCTGCCTCTGCCTCAGTCTCTCAAAAATTACCTTCAGTACCAGTGAGCGACGCTTAAGACCTGCCGTCATCCGTGGTCACACAGCACCTAGCTCCAGAGCGTCAGGACAGGTCAAGGACGCAGAAAAGGACTGCCTGTTGGTTGCCCTTGCTACCATCAGCCAGGACCAGGAGGCCACCTAGTCAACCAGAGTGTAGAGACCATTTCTTCCTCAAGAGAATGAATAAAACATTTGGCAGGAGACGACGTCCTGTTCGCCACTGCAGACAGGCCCAGGAAAATTGGCCAGTGGAGAGAAAATAGCTTCTGAATAATGAATGATGGAAGCGAGTCCTTGATGGTCCCATCCTTGTCTGCCCCTGGCCAGGGCAGAGAGATTACCCTTCCATTTTAAGACTTAGTACCACTTTGAGGGACAAGTCCCCAGGGACCACAGCAGTGCAGAAGCGCCTGGGCTTACCTCTCCGAGCTGTCTTCCTCACCCCTTCCACCATGGACAGAGTCCCTGAGCTGTCCCCACCCCTCTATTCAGGGACATGAATCTGATGACTTGCCCCCAGGGACAGAGATTATTTTAGGGTATGATCGTTTTTTTTTTTTTTTTAAGTAGCATTTGCATTTTGAAGAGGAGCGTGGGGAAGATGGCTTTCTCCCAAAGGTGCTAAGGAGGATGGGGACCTTGTGACGCCAAGTCTGAGACACCCTGAGTGCCCCGGGCTCTGGCAGCCCTCACTCAGGGTGAAGCCTGGCTGTCACAAAGCTTTCTTTGAGCAAATTATTTTTTCACTCTAGGAGACTTCCAGGGTTTGTTTCTCGTTTCCAATATGTGCGTAACATGCTGTTTATTTATCAGCCAGAGGCCTGGCGGTGCGGCCTTGGGACTGGCAGCGTGGCTGTGACACAGTCTCTGCGGGCCCGAGACCTATCCCCTCACAGAATGTTGCTGCTGCTGTTGCTGCCGCCTCCAGTGCCACCACTTGGCATCGTCGGTGTGTTCCAGATACTCTCCACCCAGACCCGGTTTTAACTGGAAATCGTCACACTATGGGCCAGAGCCGGACAGTGCAGCTTCCACTTTAATGTGAATGTGACCTATACGCAAGGAACGTTTCTAATAAAGTTTGTCACTCTGTCCTTGAGCTATATGAGTAAAGTGCTCTTTCAGGGGTGTGGGGAGACAGCGCCATCAGCCTGTCTGGTCTGTCCCCAGATCCACAGACATCACACCTGGGAGTACCTCTCCACAAAACGTTTTCCTCTCTGCTGTCCACAGTCCCCATTGGAACCCCAACCCTAGAGATGTTGCAGAGGCCTCACCTGGAAGATACTCTGTTGTTGGGGTCTGCAAAGACTGCCGTAACCAGGGTAAACTACCAGCCAGGGTAAACCCAAGTCAAGTGTAGCTGGGGCTGAATGCATGTGGCCCCCCAGGGGACAGTGCAGATTGCTGCAGGGCGAATGAGGTAGAGCTGGGCTGGGCTGGGGCTGGGAGCGGGTTAGCAGTTAGAGACAGGACCAGTACAGGATTCACTCCTCAGCGTCAGGTACCCATATACCACGCCCTGGAGTCTGATGACACTGGACTCCAGCGTCAGACTGATATCTCTGTCCTGGGTGGGGACGTTTAGAGTTTGTTGACCTTGAGAAGCTTAGCAGGGAGTGGAGGAGGAGGGGGAAGTAGAGGAGGAAGGGACAGTTTCCTGTGCCTGGAAGAGTGGATGTGACACACACATTGTCTGCGCACCCCAAGACTGGAGACGGCATGGGGGTAGGGGACAGAGGAGTCCCCTGACTGCAGGCTCTAGGACCCTGTGGCTGCTGGCGGTCGCAGCCTCCAGAGTTCTCAGTCATCACAGGTGCTAAATGCAACTTCCTGGAGAGGCATAACCTCAAGCATTGGTCAGGAAGCCTGGGTTGGAGTCCAGGCTTCCGCATTTATACACCGTGACCTTGGGTAAGTCACCTCCCCCCGACACTGGAGGCTAGAGCCCATAGCCAGTGACTGAGTAAAGACCTTCCTTATCCCAGTCTTCAGGGTCTCAGCATGGGCTTTCCAGTTTAGAAGGAGCTCTCTTGTCTCAGCTCCTAAGCCTCATTTGCATGGCTTCTGTCATTCCAACAATGTTTACTCCACCCTCTCGGCGTGATCTAATGGGATCAGCCTTTTCTCTGGACCCCCCTGTGACTGTCCACCAGTGTCCTCCTGCCCTGACCTATTGGTTTTTCACATCCCTACCTGAGCATGCATCTCCTGGCACCAGGGACCCTATCCTGAGCACTTGGATCGGGTCCTCTCTATCCTGTAGCCTAATGGAAGGCGGGGCCTGTGCCTACCACATCATCCTAGATCAGACATATCAGCTCTGCAAAGGCCCGCAGAGGGGCAGGGTGGGCGCGATGCCCTCTGCAAACTGGGACACTCACAGGAAAGTGCTAGGGAAGTGATAAAGTGGGAATGAGGTCGTCCCAGAGCTGAGAACTTACCCCCAAGGCTTCCTGGGCCCCTTGCTCTCTCATGCCCACGCCTGCAGCACTAACTAGAAACAAGTGAGATCTAGCCCAGCCCCGCCAAGCCTCACTGTCTAAAAGGGGAAGGGGGAATACAATGACCGCCAAGCAAAAAAGCACTATGTTGTTCAAAGGGGGAGATGAGGTAGGGTGGGACCTAGGAATTAGGCTCTAGAAAGCCACTTGGAGAGTACTGAGTCCTGACAAGGAGCTAGACATGTGAGGCAGAACATTCACACATACACATTTTTAAAAATTTTTTAATAGTGTTGGATACAGCAGCAATGGGTAGGAAACACATGTCAAGCCAACGCTGCACCGTCCACAGTCACTCTCTGTGAACTACCCTGTCTTCTTATCCTGGGGTGCTGCTCCTACTGTGGGGCTCCTGCTCACCTCCCTGTCCACGATGGACCTAATGGGGGAGGCTTGTGTTGTTCCCGAACACAGCCCCAAAGGAGAGCAGGGCTACACTCTAGCCTGCTGTGCCGCTCCCAGCCCCTGCAGGCTAGATGGACAGAATCTACCCTCGGCGCTTTTCCTTTCGGGAAGGAAGAAAGATGTAGCACGCACTCCAAGAGTACATCCATCCACCCAAAGACAACCAGACCCTTCTTTACCTGCACTGTTCATCCTCCCCGTCTCCTGTGAACTGTTGAGCGGGCTCTGAACTTACAAGCAATGTCCTAACAAAAGTCATGCTCCAGAAGCACACAGTTGTGGTCTTTATAGTAAGAATACGGAGTTTAAGTAAGTTTTCACTTTTGCGTTGGGCCACAGTCATAGCTGTCCTTGGCCGCGTGCAGCCTGCGTGGGAGCCTAGAGCTTCGTTAAGACAGCATTTGCTTTCTGTTAACTTTTGCCCTCAGGACACTGATGACACACGACTCTGACCGCATTTGCCTTCAAGTGATTCTGGACCGACCCCCTCTTCCCACTTTGCTCTTCTCTCTTTAGTGATTTACAAGCACAACCCACATGCCAAGCTAAAATACTCGACTCTGTAATGTCCACTCCTGCCTTGTAAAGATTATGTGCTATCATAGAGCTCAGCAAAGTCATTAAAACTCACAGGCTCATATATTTGAATACGTGGTTCCCAGTTGGTGGAACTGTTTAGGAAGGACTAGGAGTTATGGCCGTATCCGAGGTGTGTCAGTCGGGGGAGGGCTTTGAGGTTTCAGAAGCCTAAGCCATTCCCTGTTCTCTCTGCCTAGCACTCGTGGAGCAGTTGTAAGCTCTCAATTGCTACTGTCCCAGCACCATGCCTGTCTGTCCCTGCCGCCATGCTGCCTGCCATGATAGTAATGGATCCAGCCTCTGAAACTGTAAGCTCCCATTTAAATGCTCTCTTCTCTAATTTGTCTTCATCATAGTGTTTTGCCATGGCAACAGAAAAATAACTAAGACAAACCCTGTACGAGTCCTGCCAAATCCACCTGTCTCTTAACTCTCCTGTGAACGTACACCGAGCTACCCTAGTAAACTGGGCATCAAATGCGTCATTCTTCATGCTAAACCACCTCACAAATGCCCATGAATAAGGGAATAAATTCCTTTATTCCCTTCCAGTCCATGACATGCCCAGTGACTGGCAATAACCAAGCATTCTTAATGGCTTACATGAGCTGGTCCAACAGGGACTGATTTCCCTCGTATCGTTGCAGATTATGCTGCCTGGGGGTGGGGTGGGTAGCTTTATTGGCTTCTCCGCTTCCACAGCACTCAGACTGATATCATCTGCCCTCACATCCCACAGCTGCACAAGCCAGGCTGTGAGATGCTCTTTTATTCCTTGTTTAAAAGCTTTCCCTGATTCAAGTAATTCAGATGTGGAGCATTCCATGATTACCATCATTTCCGGTGTTTGGCCAAGATTAGGGACCCCACCCCCAACCCCACCCACCCCACTCTGCATTGCCTTGTCAAGGTTTTTCTCTTCCTCTGTATTAAAGGCTGGACCTGAGAGATCTTTTCTATCACTTCTACCTTGTGCTCCCCCCTTCTTTCTCTCTCTCTCTCTCTCTCTCTCTCTCTCTCTCTCTCTCTCTCTCTCTCTCTCTCTCTCTCTCTCTCTCTCTC
>CM053749.1:23283463-23495879 GCA_028658305.1 Pachyuromys duprasi
GGCTAATGCAGAAGAAGATAGCATCTGCCTGTTGTTTTCCCTGTGGTGTAGGTGAGCTCTTTATGGGCAGACAGCCGAGCCACAGTTGCATATCCTTTGACACATAGCAATATGCCACCCAACCATTGCCATAGTCTGTGCACGAATCTGTCCCATGTGCACTTTTTTAGAGACTGCATAACAGTATCTAGACCATCAACCTTTGAAAGTGCCTCTTTATTTGTGAGGCAGGCCTCACTCATCAGTGAGGCATGCTTGCCCATTCTTCAGACAGGAAGGTGCTCACTCCAAACACTGCCCCCCGGGATACTCTACTTATGTATGGCTTAGCTTTTGTAAGATGCTTTATCAACCACTACAATAGCAAGAAGCTCACCACCCCATATCACACAGGGATGCTCCTGTTGTAGTTTGTTTCACTGTTGATCTGATGAAACACAGGCCAAAAGCAGCTTCGGAGAGGAAAGGGCTTATGTGCCTTGCATTTCTAGGTCTCACTCCATTATTAAGGGAAGTCAAGGCAGGAACTCAAGCAGAGACAACAGTGGCACAATGCTTACTGGCTCACTCACTGACTGCTGCTCAGCTAGTTTTCTTATGCCATCCTGGCCTACCTCATAGGGAATGGCACTGCGTGCACTGGGCTAGGCCCTCCCACATCACTTAGCAATCAAGACAGTGCCCTAGAGACATGACCACAGGCCGATATGATGAAGGAAATTCTTCAGTTGAAGTTCCCTCTTCCAAATGACTTGCATCAAGTTGTTGATAAAAACTAACCAAGACACCCTCATGAATGTTCCAATTTAAACAAATCAACCTTTGTTGCGTGTCTCATCCCCCATTATAGGATTATACAGCTGCTCTTCCTCAAGTTATCTTTGGTTCTGCTGGTTCTGTTGGTTCAGGCACCAGTTGTATTGTGCGACTTTCCTGGGGAGATGTGAGCAAATATCTACTCACCCCAGAGGAAGTACTAACAATAGACCAAAGAAATCATTCCACCCCAGTCTAGTTTAGTGACCCAATGAGTTTATTGAAATTATTTAGAAGGTCAAGGTCAGGGATTACTTACAAGAGCACAAGGGACTTAAAGACAATTTTATCATTGAAAATCCCACTCTGTGTGGGCAACAACTCAGGAAAGTTTCACCCACAGAAAGCTGAATCCCTTGAAAGACCTGGGTTAGCTTCACCAATTTGAGAGCTCCCTCTGCCCCAGCAATTATTTACTGCTTGTTTATGACCTTACAGAGGGCCTTGGGACTCTTGGGACTTCCTTTGTAAGTTCAATTAGCTTCCTGAGGCTTGTAAGTTTTATTAACTTCCTGAATCTTGCTGAGCTGCCCTCTTCTTTCCAGAAGGAAGCATTTCAATTCAGAGAAGATGGATACACTACCAGCCCAAATGCAATATTAGTGAGTGACTTTGTGTTGGTTAGTTTTTGTCAGTTTGATACAAACTAGAGGCATTTGGAAAGAAGAAACATGAGTTAAGAAGATACCACCATCAGACTGTCAAGTGTTTGGGGTCATTTTCTTGATTAATGCCCAGTTTTATGTGGGTAATCTCACTCCAGGGCAGGTGATCCTGGGTTGTATTGAGCCAGGCTGTGCAAGGCATGGAAAGTAAGTCATTAAGCATCATTCCTCCATGTCTTCTGCTTCAATTCCTGCCTTGCATTCCTGCCCTGACTTCCCTCAGGGATGAATTATTACCTGCAAGTGTCAGATGATATATATACCCTTTTCATCCCAAGTTGCTTTTGGCTGTTGTATTTATCATAATAATGGAAATCAAACTTGGACTTCAATACCTCAACACCATCCAAGCACAACATCAGTTAACAAACATCAGTGTTGGGCTGGAGAGATGATGGTTTGGTGATGAAGAGCACTTGCTCCAAAATCATGAGGACTGGAGTTAAGAACCCGGCACCTATGTGACTCTAACCCTAGCCCTGGGTGTGTGGGGACAGGGTCTAAGAAGAAACAGGAGGATCATTGGGGCTTGCCAAGAAAACATGAGTGCTAGGTTTAAGAAGAGACCTTGCCTCAAAGGAAAGAGGTAGAGCATGATAGAGGAAGAAAGGATGTTCTGTTAGATATACAAACTCACATGCATATATATTCAGCAGACACATACACACAAATAAATAAGTAAAATAAATCTTAAGAAAAAACCGATGTTATACTGAACTATATGCCAAACAGACTTAACAAACTTACAGACTATCCTATCCAACAGAACATATATACTTTTCAGCAGCTCTTGGAACACTCTTCAAAATACATCATACTTTAGGGCATGAAGCAAGTCTTGGCAAATATAGAAAACTGAAATAATTTCTTACATCTTATCTGATCATAATGAGATGGAATGAGAAATCAACAGCAGGAGAAAGCAGAAAATAACTAAACATGTAGAGATTGAAGAATTTACCACAAATAATCAGAGTACTGTTACAGAAATCCTATGATTAAATGAGAATGTGATCAGAATCAATGAGCTACAAAAAACTGAGAGGAAGGCCAATAGCTATGAGAGCCAGCATTGTGAACATCAAAGAGATCTCAGAAAAATAACATAATGGTGCATCTCAAAGTCTTATAAAGCAAGATCAAGACAAGCCCCAAAACCAGAAAGAAAAAAGTTACAAAGATCAGAATGGAAAGCAATGAAATGAAGGCCTAATGATCAAAGGACTTAATGAAGCAGAAAAATGGTTCTTTGAAAAGATTAAGATTGGCAAACCATTAGCTAATATAACCAAGAGACAGAAGACTTGATTTAATAAAATCAGAGTGGAAAGGGGATGTTTGAGAGACCCCACTGAAGTCCAGATTATGGTTTGGTTAGGTTTTTTTGAGTCAAGGTTTCTCTGTGTAGTCTTGGCTGTCCTAGACTCACCTTGTAGACCAGGCTGGCCTCAAACTCACAGAGATCCACCTGCCTCTGCCTCTTGGAGTGCTGGGATTACAGGCATGCACCACTGCATCCATCAGACTAAACTGGGGAAAGACTGAAACTATTTCTTCAAAAATCAGAAATGGGACAAAGATGTCCATACGTTATCTTTCATGTAAGGCAAGAGATATGATCGATGCTAGACTCTTCTCAAACTGTGCAAAAAAGAGAAATCAGCTCTGAGAGGATCAAAGACCTCAACTGAATAGACAGGAAGACATAGGGGAAATGCTTCAGGGCAAAGACAGAAATAATTACTTCCTGAATGCAATCCCAATAGCTCAAGGAACAATAGCAAGAGCTGGCAAATGGGATGTCATCAACCACAGCCTTGTTTATTGTAGCAGTGCTCACAAGGTCATCTAATGCAATTACCCTTTGCATTCATCCGTGAGTGAGTGTATGCATGCGTGTGTCTCTGTGTGTGTATGAAAATGAATATTATTCAGCCATAAAGATGAAAAAAAAAGTGTTGATGCAAGAGAATGTTTTGCTGTGGAAATTGATTATCAATCCATTTGGAAATGAAGAAAGACCTAAAACAGCTCTGGCCATCTTCAAAAATAAGAACAAAACACAGGTCTGAATTGCCAGGCACCATGAGCTAATAAAGACATGATTGTTGCGATTGTTTAGTATTAGCTTAAGCAAAAATGAACAGACCAGAGACTAGAACAGAGGCCAAAAGCAGGCCTGTGCTTAGATGCTCAATTAATTGTCCCACTGCAGTTCAGTGAGGAAAGATGTTTTCAGTAAATGTGGCTAGATTCGTGGAATATCCACACAGGGAAGAAAGTGAATCTTTACTCTTACCTCACAAACAAAAGCTAAGTTGAAGTTTTCTATAAACCTAAACACAAAATGTAAGCAGAAGCAACAAAGGTCTCAGAATGTGAAGGAAAGAAAAAAAAAAAAAAAGGAACCTTCTGTTTGAGATGAGCAAGACCTTAATCAGAGTGCTAGAGTGGTCATCATCTCTCAGGGTTCCTAGTTCTCCCCTTCCTTTTTCTGCCTGCCCCCTCTCCTTCCCCTATCCCTTCTACTCTTACCCCGCCCCCCACTTCTTCTATGATTGTGAGAGCGTCTCTTCATTCTCTGCATGTCTCACCGTGATGGATTGAAACCTCTGAAATCAAGAGCCAAAATAAGCCCTTTGTAATGGACAACCCTTTCGTTGCCTATTCTGTTGTGCAGGTGATGTGGGGGTGGGGTATGGAACGCGGTACAGTGCCCATGCTGTGGTGTGTATGTGGAAGTCAGAGGACATTTCTGTGAAGTCCGTTCTTTATATCAGCAGGGAGCCCTAATCAACACAGTGACTGACAGGGACTTTATGTTTCAGGCCCTGGGGAGTTGTATATTAAAACTACAGTGTGGAAGGATAAAATTCGAAATGCTCACAAGAGCCAGTCAGTGTTAGAAGGATGCAGAACATTTGAAATTCTTAAGTTCTGCTAGTGAAATGTAGAAAGGTATAATAAGTCATTCAGCTCTGTGACTGTTACTCTTAATTGTCAACTTGAGTAAAGGTGAAGATGGGAGTAAGAGACACGTCTCTGAGCAGACCTGTGGAGGCATTTCCAGGAAGTAGAGACAAGGCCTTCCTCCTCAGAGTGGGTGCTGGGGTCGAGCTGCGGAGGAGCTATAAAGAGAGCTGACGAGGAAGCAGCGTTGCTTTTGCCAGCCTGCCTTAACTGCTTGCCGGTAAGTGCATCTGTCCTGTTGTTGCTGCAGCTGCCACTGACATCCTTCATTGACATCAGAACCCATCTTCTTCAGCTTCCAACATGGACTGAAGACCACCGGAGCACTCCAGGTCACCAGTGCCAGACTGGAACTGCTGAGGCATGCAGCCTCATGAGTGGATTCCTGGCCTCTCTGGTGTGAAGAGAGCCATTGCTGGACCTCTCTGCCCCCATTACACAGCCATTCTAATACTCTTTCATATTGCATATTCATTTGGTCAACCCTGTTCCTAGAGGATACCAATACAAACTTCTAGGTATTTTCCCAAGAGAAATGAAAAATGCTCATAGAAAGATGGTACAAATATAGAAGCTTTAATTAAAATCTATCTCAAATGGAAACAGCCAAAAAAGCTAATCAATTAATAAACACATAAAACATATCATACAATGGATTTCTACTCAGCAATAGAAATGATTGAACTGCTCATAACTCATGGCAACGCTGACGAACCTCAAAATTATTATGTGGAGTGAAGAGAATTATCCTTCACAACGTCATTCTGGAGATGGCTCTGTGAGTAAAGCGTTTGCTGTCCCAGTGTGAGGATCTGCGTTTGAATCCCCAGAACCCACAGAAAGCTGGGCGTGCCAACGAGTGTGTCCCTAATCCGAACACCCGGCTTGAGATGGGATGTAGACAGGATCGTGCCTGGAAGCCTTTGAACCCCTTAGCTTGACATACACAGCTATGAATAACAGAGAGCCTGTCTCAGGGCAGAAGCCAAGGAACAACATCCAAGCTGTCCCCTGAACTCCACACGTGTGCTGTGGCATGTGTGTAGCCACACTCACACATATGAATGCACACATAAACACGCCATCCAAATTCACACACACACACACACACACATGAGTGTACTCTCGGATCATGCACATAAACACACATAAAGGAAAGTCATTTTTTTTTATTGTTCCAGCAACATGAGGTTGACAAGAAATATAAAGTAACCCACAATGACAAAAGCGGTTCAGTCATTGCCTCAGACTGGTGGGCGCGTTGCCAGGAAGCAGGGGGCTGGGGGCTGGGGGGAGGGAAGCCTTCATGCTCTGAGTCTTGATTGAGGTGCTGCCTCCTTCAAATGGATCTACCTGATTGTGTATAAAACAGACCCAAACAGAGCCGATTAAGACAACTGCAATCGTCCCGGGATCTCTATTTTCATCTGTGACACAGAAAAGTACAAGACCCAAATCCTCTAATTAAAAAGGTAAAATCTAGGTCCCTGAGAAAACCTGAGATATGCTTTCCAGAACAAATCAGATAAAGAGTGGAACCAAAGCAGGATATAAAGTTTTATATATAAATAATAAAAGCCGGCCCAGATTAAAAGGGTCTGCCAGGAGGAAGCATGTAGGAACAAAGGGAACAAGCACACAATAACATAAATGGACTTTCAAAGTGAAAAGACGTAGAAAGGGGGTTTAGAGTGATCTAGTTATTTTCCAGAACCGAATCCACACTTTAAAAGAAAGAGACTGAAAGTAAAAAAGAGGACATACACCACATATGCGGTAAACAAAAGATTCGAAAGTGGCAAGACAGCTCGGTGGGTAAATGTACTTGCCGTGATGTCTGAAAACCTGAATTTGATCCCTGGTGGAGGAAGAGAACTGGGCTCTGAGAGTTGTCTTCAGGCCCACACACTTGAGTGTTCCCCAATAAATAAATAAATAAATAAATAAGAATGATTTAGAAACAAAAAGAGAAACAAGTATGTAAATATCATGCAAAGTAAACCTCTGATCAAAGTAAGCTGTTACCAGAGATAAACTTGGACATTTCACAGAGTGAAATAACCAACGTTTAAGAAAGATAAAGGGTTCCCTAAATGTGTATGTGCCTCACAGGAGGCACGCTGGTGAAAGCGAGGCGGGCAAATCCACCGTTACTCTGAGAGACGCCAGCCGTCTCTGAGTTACAGGCAGAGAAGCCAGTTGGTAAGGGTGTGGAAGGTGCCTGTTTTTATACCAGTGCCACACTACTTTAATTACTGTAGCTCTGTAGTACAATTTGAGACTGGCGATACCTCCAACAGCTCTTTCATCGTTCACCGGTGTTTCAGGTAATCCTTCCGAAGAGGAGGCTCAAAGAGTGTAAGAGCCGGAAGGGATGGAGAACACCAAGAAAACAAAGCCTTCTAAACACAGCAGGACCAGTATAGGTATGAACTCACAGTGCCTGCATAGTCCGGGCCTGATGTCTCAGTGCTGAGAGCGGAAGTGGGCATAAGCCCACATCCTAACCTGGAAGCTATCTCCAACTGATAACCTCTCACAGATAAAAAGGTTAGTTTTCTCCAACAGAGGCTGATCGGATGGACAGACACTCTTAAGGGCAGGTTCCATGCTCAGCCGGAGATGGCCAGCACAAAATGAACTCAGTGGTATTTGGGGAGGTTTTTGTTTTGTTTGGTTGTTGTTGTTGTTGTTTTATTTAATATATCCTACCCTACTAGGAAGGCTTGTGGGGTGGAGAGAAAGCTCAGTCGTTAAGGGTCATTGCTGCTCTTGCAGGGGCTCCAAGTTCCCAGCATTCCCTTTTGACGACTCACAACTGCCTGTAACTCTAGCTTCAGGAGATCCTACGCCCTCTTCTGGCCTCTGAGGGCATCTACACACACATGCTCATACACAGGAGCTGATACTGAATAAATACCAACGTCATGTCTGTTTCAGGTGTACAAAGTTGACTGCATGCTAAGCCGCCAAAGGGCTAAGATCTCAATACTTTATAAGTAAACTGGGAAGTGGATGAAATCGGCTATTTCTCAGGCCTCCTTCAACGTTGATGGTTTGAATAGGAACCTCCTTCCCTCAATGGGCTCCTTTCTCTGTTTCTGTTACCTCCCATTCCCTCATACCCCAGCACAAGCCCATCAGTGTGGCTTGTAGATATATAATCACATGTCTTGATCTGCCCTCACAGTGTGATCTCTCCTCACTGTCTGCTTGTTCTCAGTGTGTCTTGGTTGGCTCCAGGGGAGAGCCAACAGTCTTAACGCCGAAGCAGGATCTGCAGAAAGGACAAAGTGCACGGCAGCGGTATCTAAAACTCCTACTCCATGAAAGAGCCTGTTTCAAGGCTCAGGGGACCAGCACAGAGTGAGAGGGACGCATGGAGGATTCATGTTTGGAAAAACGTAAAAAAGCTCTAAAAATTCAATAGCAACAAAATTCAGTCAGGAAATGAAAACACAGCAGGACAATTTTACTGAAGTGAGGAGGATACACGGGAAAAGATGTTCACACCACCAGCCAGGAGAGACATGTAAATTAACATCACAGTGAGCTGTCGCCACACAGCCGTCAAAATGGCTGGAACTTTAAAAATGGGAAAGAGTGCCAAATGCTGGCAAGAAGGAAGATGAGTCGGGACTGGAGGGATGCTCAGGAAAAACAGTGGTTGCTCTTGCAGAGGGCCCAGGTCTAGTTCTCAGCCCATACAGTGGCTCACGTCCACCCATAGCTCCAGTTCCAGGGGATCTGATGTCCTCTTTTGGCCTCTATGACACCAAACACACCCGTAGTACACATACATCCATGCAGGCAAGAACTCATACACATAAAAATAAATAAATATTTTTAAAAAGAATGCAGACTTGGGACTGGAGAGATGGCTCAGCACTGGCTGCTCTTCCAGTGGACCTGGGTTCAATTCCCAGCACCCACACAGCAGCCCACAACTGTCTGCAACTCCGGTTCCAGAGAATCTGACACCCTCACGCAGGCATACATGCAGACAAAATATCAATGCACATAAAATAAAAATAATCATTTAAAAAATGCAGAGGAGCCGGAATACAAAGTGATAGAGTTCTTCGAAATTTGGCAATTTCTCAAAAGACCATACATAAAGCTCCCATAATGCATTGCGATCGCACTCAGGAAGACCTTGTATGTTAACATTTAGACTAGCTGTAGTTGGGAAAGTAAGCCATGGTCTTATGGCGGCGAAAGGTTTAACAAACTGTGGCACTTCCATAGAATGAGCCCTGCCACATACAGCAACCTGAATAGCTCTCCTGAGAATTGCTCTGTGGGAACGGCGGTCCTGAATGCCGTGTAACACACTGTTCCATTTATATGACACTGTTAAATGACAAAAATCATAAAAACAGAGAGTGGCTTGGCGTGGTGGCGTACATCTGTGACCCCAGCAGGCAGGAGGAAGAAGTAAGAGGCCCATAAGCTCTAGACATGCCTGAGCCACATCACAAAGCCTTGTCTCAAAACAGCAACAACCTGGAGCTAGCTCCGCATGTTCTTACGGTGTGGGAGGTCCAGCGCTTCAAGTAAGAAGAGAAACGAAAGTTTTAGGTCTGTGGTTGGGGGATGGGGAGGTAAAGGTAAGTGACGGGATGGGGATGTGAAGGTAGGAGGTGGTGGGAGATGTGGGTGTGGCCGCAGAAGGTGCCATCCAGGATACTGTGTGCTGGAAGGCTCTGTCTCCTCTCTGTTTTGTGCTATGTTGATGGTGACCGAAGGCTACAGCCTCAGTGGATTGCAGGGAGCACAGGCTCTGTCTATCATTTCTTACAACTGCGCATGAATCTACACTTAGCTCGAAATGAACAGTTTAACTTGCAAGCGATAAATTATGCACAGACTGCTTTTAAGGCCCACCGTGACTTGACTCTGTACGTGTGCCAGCACCCGAGTCTTGGAACTTGTGCCTCAGGGTAACCAGAAGTGCTTGTGCCCACACTTCCTGGCCAGTCCTGCGGTGCTTCTCTGCTCTCCACCCTGTGGGCTTCCCTGGCATCATTTGTACAGCGCTGTCAACACCAGACACAATGTTGAAACTGACGCTCCCTGCCCGCACAGCTCTCTCCTTAGGGCAAAGAACTCCATCCCCAACTGGCTCTCCAGTCGCCACAGGGAAGACCTACATTGAGGCTGAGCTCAGCTAACGCTAACAGGGTCAACACTAATATCAATGTCACCAGCTCTTGGGGGCCTAACTCATCCCTGTATTTTGTCCTTACTTCCTGAAGAATCAACATTCTTTGTAGGAATATCCAAGTCACTGAGTTTCATTCCGGGTCCCTGCCCCAGCATGCAGGGGGTAGACAATGGGATCCAATCCCTGCAGGTTCTAAAGCTGAAGGAAGCTCTTCTCAGCAAGCGTAACTGGTAGAGGATTTTCTATAGACAAGAAGAGGGTTCTGGTGACGAACATCCAAAACGACAAATGTCTGACCAATGCCTCAAACTAATTGCAGGATAAAAATGTAGAAAACTCTATAATTTATCTCTCCCTAAAAAAATGTTTCATTTCTTTCTCTCCCGTTAGGAAGTTCTTGGAATACATCAGCTCAAACAGAGCCCGTGTCTACAAAGATGCTGAAGAACAAATGGGCTAATTGTGGAAAGGTGGAAATGCCCCACCCCTGTCGTTCAGGGCCAAGGGGCATTGATGGTGTAGTCATTACCCATGCATCAGAACCCGTGGGCAATCATGCATCCTCAGCCTTCTGGGGAGCTATTCTGGGCTCACTTTCAGTCACTCACTGAGTCAACTGTGGTGTCAGGATGAGAGATTCAGGGGAGGGTAACGGTGATGGTGATAGTGAGGGCAGCGGTGATGATGGCGGTGCTGGTAGTGGCGGTAGTGATGATGGTGGCGGCAGGGGTCACGGGGGTGGCGGCGGGGGTCACGGGGGTGGCGGCGCAAGCAGCGTTGATGGTGATGGTGGCTGTGGCGGTGACAGGTCGTCTTTGATGAGCACTTGCTATATTCCAAGTGGATTCTAAATGCCTCTCATTTCTATTTGGCTCTCGCAATATAACTCCACAAAGCGAATACCATTTCCGTCCTCATTTTGAAGATGGGGAAGTAGAAGCCTTGGGAGGCTAGAGGGCTTGCCCACGGTAAGTGAGCGGGGAGCTGAGGTTTATTCTTAACCACCATGCCGCTTTGCCCCTTGAGAGCAGCTGGGATATGAAGCAAGGGATGGAGCACGCAGGAACTGGGCCAGGGCCGCGGTGTCTGTAGGATATCCGAGTGCATGTCAAGTTCGCGTTTTAGACACACTCTGCTCTCACGAAGGTGGATCCAGCCTCCTCAGCATGGGAGGAGGTGAACTCTCAGCATCTGTGTACACAGCTGCCCCTGCTGTTTCAGGCAGCCAGTGGGACCTGCAGTCTCAAGAACTTGGGTGGGCATCACTGGTCTTCAATTCATTGCTGAGATTTTTTTATGGCCCATATTATCCATTTGAAAGTCCTTTGTCCTGATTTCACTTCTCTACCCTACCACACCCTTCTGGGTGACATCTCAGAGCACGCAAGTGCTCAGCTTAGAACCGGCTCTGAGGACTGTGGAGCCAAAGAATTCCGCTGCTGAGACCCCTAAAATAGCAGTATCGCCAGAAGCCAAGGAGTCCTGACCCAGAAAAAAACATATAACTTTTTCCTCCTTCTGGAGCCTCCTCAGAAGGAAAAGAGAAATAAGCAGCATGAGACTTCCCTCCATCTGTACTTTCCTGAGTCCAGCCTGACCCCAACCTTTGAAGGGATGAAGCAGGGGTTGGGGAGAGAGGGGGACTGATGATGGCCCAGGTCTCAGGAGAAGAAGTCAGAATTCAGAGGGTGGGAATGAGCCCTTGGGGAGCCTAGTTGGCATCACACATCTCATTGACAGCCTCAGGGAAGTGGTGGGGAAACAGGCAGGTAGCAACTCGTTACAGATGAAGGTCACAGTGCAACTATTATGTTACCAATCAGCAGCCAGCAAGGTCTGCTGCCCCTCTGTGGGAGCCCTGGCCATCCGGGAGGCAACTTGATTACAGCAGGCTCGTAGCCGGGGGGGAGGACTGAAGCCAGGTGTCCCTAACTCAGGTGAGATGACCACTCTGCCCCTCCAGGGAAAGGGTGGTCTGAAGAAGAAAGATAAACATTCAAGAAATGGATTGAGAGGCTGGAGCGATGGCTCTGCAGTGAAGAGCACTGGTTGCTCTTTCAGAAGCCCTGGGTTCAATTCCCAGTATCCACATGGCAGCTCACAACCATTTGTAATTGCAATTCCAGGAGACCCGATGCCCTTCTCTGGCCTACACATCCACAGCACACACGGGGTGCAGACAGATGTGCAGGCAAAACACCCATATAAATAAATAAATAGATAGATAGATAGATAAATAAATAAATAAATGGATAAATAACAAATATTTTTAAAGACGTCAGATTAACTGCTCTCCTGAGGAACGCTCATGGGTTGAACTCCCCTCCCCAAGGTCATGTTTGAGCCTTTCACCAAAGTTGTTGGTGCTAGCAAGGCTGTGGAGCCCTTTGCAGGGTGGTAGGTCATTCAGGTTGGGCCTTGGAAGACCATATCCTTCTTGATTGTAGCTGGAGCTCTCTGACCCCCTAGCCCACCATGATGGAGGAGGCTCCTCAGAATGTTCTCACTGCCTTCTGATTCTCCCAGTGCTTTGCACACTCTTAGTCTCTAATGGTGGAAGAGGTCCCCTCTAGGACAGAGCATAGCCTGTGCAACCGTAAGCCGAAACGGTTTTTTTCTCCATTGCATTGTTCCTGTTGCAGTTTTTGTCACCTCGATGAGAACAGTAACTCATACAGTAATCCACGTGGGGTCCTAGAGAGCAGAGGCAATTGTCCCACACCACCCCCATGTTCAGGAGTCCAGTTACTGGGCTGAGCGACCCACAAGCCTTCTTACTCGTAACAAATAGAATTGGCGAAGTCACCTCTGAGGCCCAGAGAAAGGGTATCTAGCATCTTCCCACACACATCTTGCTTGTCCAAGACACTGTCTGTTTAGAGCTGTGCTGCCTTGGCTTTCCCTTCCAAAGGCCAAGAGCTTGCAAACACTGCAATGTGAACTTCGTATTAAACTTTTATATACCAATATATATTTTACTGAACTTTTTAATAAGCCTGGGAGAGATGGCTTTAAATAATTCAATATGGTGTTGGCCCCGCGCTGAACTATGCTACAAGTAAGCATGTATAAAATATGACACTAATATTGCATACCTTAATATCATAAATGTTTATCTTGATAATCAGCCATTTGAATTCTAGCAATGTGTGAGTTACGGTGCCGTGGCCTGGCCTTGTTAAGGTTTTAAAATGAGACATCAACAGCAGCCCCCACATAAAGGCTGGCGTTCAGCTACGTGCTGTTTATAAGGGAACCGACTGGACGCTGAATAGCTTATTCATCAATAAAAGCTTGAAACACCGCTTCTGGGGCCATCGAATGAGGAGAGGAAGTTGCAGGAATGTGTGTTTTCCCTCAGAGCT
Source organism: Pachyuromys duprasi (assembly GCA_028658305.1). NCBI lineage: Eukaryota > Metazoa > Chordata > Mammalia > Rodentia > Muridae > Pachyuromys > Pachyuromys duprasi. Next base: position 23,296,447 of record CM053749.1, read on the forward strand.
GGCAGTTGGGATTTGACAGGAAGTCTGGCATGGGCTGGAGGTCACTCTCTCTCCCCTACAAGGGGGTCTTTGTCAAAGGAAGGTGCCACTGACTTGTAGTAGGTGATCAGCAAATTCCTGTCGTGACTCCGTGAGTGGCCAACACTGGAAGGACAACTGAATATACGTACCTAAACCGTCAAGGTCATCAAGCTGCGGAGTCCCGTATCTGCCCTGCAGGGACTCTTCAGACTGGCAGCTCAGAATCTTGCTCCACACTGACAGGAAACTTAGCCTTCCTCACATCTCTATAAAAACTTACAGGCGGAGAGTCTTAAAGCTGAAAGAGACCCTGAAGATCACCCAGCCCAATCCCTGAAGCCACACAGTGCGATGTGGAGCCTCCAGGAGAGCAACCTATCACCTCAATCCAGCCTGCCCACTCCCGCTAAGTGTGTGCTCCAAGCTGGCCGTGTCCACTAGTGAATTATTAGGATGCTGTCAGTCCCAATGAGAACAAGCCACATACGGCCCAGTGTCTGGTTTTGGTTTTAGTGCTATGGCCTCAGGTGTAACAAAATCCAGGGAAAGCTGGCGGCATGAGGTTTTGCCTCTTTTCCGTCTTCCAGCTCAGCTTCTCCTAGGTCAGTTCACTCTCAGGCAGCTTTTCTCTACCAGAAGAGCTTGGAGTTTCCCCACATCTGAACTGAGTAGGTCTTCTCTGTTCCAGAAGCAACAGAAGTCCCATGATGCTCATGGTCTCTGCTTGGGCTATGTGCTCGTTCCTAAAGCTGTCACTGTGCTCAGAGGAAAGAAACCTAAATTCTAAGTGTCAGCAAGGACAGAGTGGAGAAAGCTGGTTCCTCCGAAGAGAAACTGAGGTCAGGAGTGAGAAAAGGGATGGTGGTATGGCAGGGAAAAACAATAGAGCAGCATTCTCTTCCCCTCACCCCTGCAGGCAGGATGCAGAAGCCAGGCAAACCCAGGCAAACCCAGGCGTCTAAGCAGAAAGTAATTTAACACATCAATGTTACATTGAAATGAGTCCAGAAGTACAGTGCAGAGTTCTCATGAATTTTTAAGTTGAAGCAGGTAATTTGAAAGAGCCCTCAAGCTTGTAGCAGGCATATGGGGCTCCCCGAGACTCCCAGGGGCCTCAGTAGAAGCTTGGTGGACATGCTCACAGTGGATTTGGGAAGCCCAACTGTGCAACCTGGCCCTGAAGTGATCTACATGTTTGAATTATTCATTATTTGTTCCTTTGGTAAGTCTAATCCCAACTGAAATTCCCCACCTCACACACAGAGATATAACTCGATCTTCCTTTGACTAGAAGGATCTGACAGCCCTACTCCCTCTACAACCTCAGAGACTTGACTGTGCTGGGTCTCACCTGAGGGCAGAGATACAGTGGTCAGTGTGGTCCGAGCCAGGGATGGGGAATACTCGGGTCTAGGGCAGCCTGATTCCCTGGCACTGTAGGGCAAGCCAAGTTTGCAGCTCCTGAGTGACTTCTCTCTTTGTCAGTGGGAGCAGATGCCGTGAGTGTGAGGGATTTTATCCATACCACTGAGTGCCTGATTCTGTTATGGGTAAGTATGGTGGCCTCCCTGTTCTTAAAGACCCTTCATTCTGAGCAGATCGTCAGGTCCACCATAAGCTGTTGTGCAGGTTGAGCACTGCACAAAGGCTACAGTGGAGGAGGCCAGCCAACACAGATTTATCTGAATTCCAGCGTATGCTGTCTCTCTGGAGAGAAAGCACGGGACCAGCTCATGGGCTCAGGACCATCCCTATTCCTAAGCTCAGAGTCATATATGGAAAGGATGCTAGGAAATAGAACCATGGGGATCTCAGCATCAGCATCCAAACTGGGTCTTGAACCCAGCAGGCGGGGGTAGGGGGAATGCAGTGTATAAGAAGAGCAGAACTCAGTATGCCAGAAAGCCCCAAGAGACAAGAGATCTGAGGGCACAGCCAAGAGGAGGCTGCCCAGTGGGAACAAGAAAACTGCCCCTTTGCCCTCTGGTCAATGCTCTGCCCTTCCCTGGCCACCTTTGTGAGCAGAGAACAGCTTCTCCTTGCTCCTACATGTAGCCTGTGTTTTCTCGATATTGTGGTGTGCAAACCCCCTTCCTTCTGTCCCTGCCTCTGTTACGTGTTGTTCGCTTTGTGTAGAACAGTCTTCCTTCCTGGCCTGACCCCTTCAGAACTCAGGTCAGGGAGCACCTCTCTAGAGAAGTGTTTCTCCCACACAGACTATTCCATCCCACTCTGCCCTGGTCCTCTGGCCTGTGCATCCCTGTCTTGCTGAAGCACAATGTGTAGTTCCTCTGCCTAAGTTTCTGTCTCTGTGCTCTGTTGGGGGTTGGTCTGGTACTATCTATTCTCATGGTAATTACTGGCCACCAAGATCTGTTTGCTGCCCGGATGAGCACATTCTCACGTATACCAGACTTTGTTGTGTCAACCTTGCCTAAGAAATTATTCCTGTTTTGACCAATAAAAAACCTAAACCTGGGCAGGGCAGAATGGGTAGGTGTGGCCAAAGTTTGTGGGCTTTAAGGACAGAAGGATCATGGGGGAAGGAAGCAGACAGGTACAGGAAGCAGCAGGAGGTGGAAGGAAGAGAGAGCTGCCCTGGGTTCTTGAAGAGAGAAACGCGTGGCTGGCATGGATGGAGAAAGCGGTCCAGATGAGGGAATAAGACCTGCTGAAGGAAGAAGGCCTGGCTACCCCCTTCCCCACAGACCCCGTAGGACCACTCCGGATCAATCCCCTCTGTTCCTCTGGTCATGGCTCCAAACAACAGGAGTTTAACACATCTCAGACTTAATGATTTTTTTTACCTGATAGTTTCCTCCTTAACCTGAATTCAAGATAATCATATGTATTATGACAATGTGAGTACCCTCAGGAATGTGGATGTGACCCTTTCACCTCTACACCCAGGCCCACCATTCTTCCATGATGTCTCTTGAATCCCTTAGTCAAAATATACTATATCTCTCCCTTCTTCCCAATGCCAGTTAGCTTTACTTTTCTGTTTTCAAAATAACGACTGACCCACAGGGTCAGTTTCTGTTTCTTGTTTCTAGGCTGGGTATAAAAATTAAGAAGCAGTGTGATGTGTTGGAAGACCCTACTGTTAAGGACACAGTCCACCAGGTCTGGATAGCTCTCCAAGCTTGGCACAAAATGGAGGACTCCCTTTCTCTGGGTCTTCCTCTTGTCAGCCTGACCTTATCTGGAGAGCATGTCTAGGCACAGATGCCTGACTTGTTTGGGGTATGACCCTGTGCAGAGTTATTTAACACAAGAGTCCCTCTCCTTTGTCTGCTGTATGGTAATTAGGTACTGTGTTATGACCAATCAGTCCTTCCTGCCTGTAACCCTAAGAATCTTTATATGCCTTACCCCTAAAACAATAAAGTGAGCTGCCTCTCTGAAGCTGATCCCAGAAGTCTTGTCCATGTACTCACGGCAGTCTGAACCACCTCATTGCTTCTGCTCCCTTTGTTCTCCTGGGCCGGTAGCCAACAAGCCCCTGGGGAAGGAAGGTCCACAGTGCTATAGTTCTGGCAGGGCAGATATTAACGGCAGCTTAACCAACTACTTTACTGTGCTGTGGGCACATGCCTCCTTGCAAGCTTTTTGTTTCTTCTGCAGTTTGGATCTGCCACCCCACTTTGTCCTGTTTGCTTACCTCACTCACTTCGTCTTTTTGTTTCCTAACTCTACAAATACCAGATAGTCGAACCAAACACAGGTACTGCCTGCTTTTCCTGCAGAGATGTGAACAGATATCTGTCTTTTCACACCAGATAGGGAACTGATGACAGAAGATCAAAGTAATTATTCTACCCCAAGTCTAGCTTGGTGACCCATGAGCTTATTGGGGTTACTCACAGGGGTGTGGATGACTTAGGCAGCATTAGTGAAAAGCCTACCTTAGTAGAGGTGACCATTCATGAATGTTGCAACATTGGAGCTGTCTGCACAGCTTGCAGGCAGTTTCACTGAAAAGACTATTCTAACAGCTGTCTGCTGCTCATTTAACCTCAGGGAGGGCCCCACAAGTCTTGCAAACGTTGTGAACTTTCTGAATCTCCTGAGCAACTCACCTTCCTCCAGGAGGGAATGTTTCAATTTGGAAAAAATAGCTACACAACAGCCAACAATAAGACTGAAAACACTGACCAACCAATCCAAGCTGAGTCAGATACTGTCGGGATCAAGCAAAAGAAACTTATTCTAAGTACTACCATTTCGTTTTCAGACTCCGTTTAATCATAGGGAGAAACTGAGTTCAAAGTTCCAGGCCAGGGACTTCCCAATAGCTGAACAGCTTCTGTTGTAAGGAGACAGTTGTCTGAGTCCAAACATCTCAAGGACAACTTCTTGCTGTCAGGGTCAAACTAAGTTCACATTCCCAGGTCCAGGAACCTACTCCAATCCTGACTGATGGAAACTACCTTGCTCAACGTCTTATGACAAAATATGGTTGGACAATGCTGCAGCCCACCTCGTTCTCTCTGGGTTTAGGGTTTCATCCTTTAAATATATTGAACAACATCCCTTTAGCATCACAATTCAGCCCCCAAGGACGTCCTGTGGCCCTAATCAATCAGTAGCAGCTTGAATACAATAAATTTTTGTCATCTGCATTGACCTGGTGTTTGAGTTATGTTGGATTTAAATGGACCCCACAACAATATGAAGCTGATTAGTAGCAGATGACAGTCTGCTTCAGCAAAGAGCTGTCATGCTCAGAGTCCCCTATTGTACCAACCATTGACTTGTCAAAATCCAGATCAAAACAAGTTCCAAGTGAAGGATAGCTCATGTTAATTGTTATTTGGCCACTGTCTCAATCACTTTTCTACAGCTGTCCCTGAGACACCATGACCAAGACAAGCTATAGGAGAAAGAGTTACTGGGGGCTCACCATTTCAGAGGATGAGTCCATGACCATCATGTCGAGGAGGAACATGACAGCAGGCAGACAGGCACCGTGCTGGAGCAGAAGCTGAGAGCTCACAGCCTGACCCAAAAGTGCAATGCAGAGAAAGAGAGTTAACTGGGAGTGGCATTTGAAACCTCAAAGCCCTCCCCAGGAGACACACCCCCTCCAACAAGTGTCACACCTCCCAATCCTTTCCAAACACTTCCACTAATCAGGGACTAAGTATTTCAACATGAGCCTTTGGGTACATTTGAATCATCATACCAACCAATTCTGAAGTACTTTAACTGATACATTCTGACTAAATGTCAGGCCTGCTAACAAGTCACACACACACACACATCCCTACCTCCCAGCTTTTCCTTCATCAAGTCCATCTGAACTAGCTGCCTCTGGGCCTGATGCCCAGCAGCCTCCTGGCCTACAGGGTGCTCAGGCACCCTGTGTTTGAAGTTCCTTGCCTTCACCTGTGCTTTGTTCCTCTAGTTTTGCTAATAGAACACTCAGTTGTGCCGTTTGATATTCAGTTCAGGGGATGATATTAAACATTTGTCTCCATTGATTACGTAACAGTTTTCATCACTGGATACCCAATAACAAAGCTACACATGGATTCTGCTATTTGTAAATCTTTTTATTTTTATTTTATTTTTTTATGAAATTGACATCAGTGACATTCTGCAGTTGAAGCTGGAAATCTGCAGACGAGAAAGTGGGCCGAGTTGGTCCATCCACACACAGCCTAGAGCTCCACCTTTTACTCAAGAGCCTTTAGGGGCAGGATTCACAACAAGCTCTGTTATTATCACTTTGGATATTAAATAGCAGGAGAGGATAATTATGTGCTTGATACAATTAAAAATTAAGTGCAAGGGAAGTTCTGAAACTGTCCTCCTGGCATCCTGGTGACTTGTTTTACAGAATGCCCAGCATTTGCTTTGGCCACTGCTGTGTCACCTAGCAAACATTTACAGAGCGTATCCTGTGCACCAGTCACCTTCTCACGGGGAGCTATTGTATAACAGTTTCCTCGAAGATTTAAACATTTCCTCCTTCAGGGAAGCTCCTTAAGCAGGAAGGTAACTCACAATAGCCTCAGGAAGTCCTTGAAACTGACCAGATTCACTATGTCCCTCCCTTCCACAGTAAGCACTAAACGCTAAGAGACACCCATCAGACTGAAGGATGTTGAGCTAAAAAGAAGACTCACAGAGGAGGAAAGTTGAAAAAAAAAAAAAAGACTCTGAGACCTGAGCAGCAACCTGCCGTGAGGAAGTGAAAACCAGCAGAGCTGCCTGGGAAAGTTTCAACCAGCTGAGTCCCTTGAAAAGGGCTCTCAACCAACCTGTGACCTTGTCACCCATGCTGGGGTGGACCTTAGAGATAAAGCTGGCTTTGAGTTATTTCGGTAAGCAACCCTTCACCTATATTCCTATAAGTAACCCCAATAAAACTTATGGATTCGCCAAGTTGGACTTGGATGGAATCCATATTTTGGTCTGCCGTGCGTTCTGTGTCTGGGCTGAATCAGCGTGTGTGCTGCATCTCCCCCGGGGAGGCTCTGTCACATGACAGGAGCTCTCTGTTGAGAAGGGCATTAGAGAAGATGGGTAGATGGATGAACAGATAGGTAAGCGGGTGGGTGGATGGATGAATAGATGGGCTCATAGGTGAGCTGATGGGTGGATGCCTGGTGCTGGTAAGTGTTGGCACTGGCCATTCCCTAGCTGGCAATCACCTAAAGGTAGCCATAATACTTGAGTCACACGTGTTATAGTGCCTAGCACGGGACTAGTCCACGATCACAGGCCAGTTGAATTAGGCAGATTAGAGAGTTCGACCCAATTCTTTCTCCCTTTATGGATCTTAGTGTGTTTCCCTGAGGAAAACAGACAGGCAAACACAGGCCATCAGAACGGAGGATGCCGGGGGTGCTACAGAAGCTGGGTGACCTGCATTGCATGCACTTCCGCTGTGACAGACCTCAGGGAGCTAGCATCCCTCCCTCTGCCATGAGCACTCCAATCTCCAAGCCCTGCACATGGTCAGTCCTGGGACAGGTTGCCTTGACCACGCCCACTTGATCCGTCAAGGTTACTGAGGTGCAGACAGCCTGAGCAGCTTCGAACTCAGGCAGATTGGACCAGACTCCTAGCGCTGCCTGTAAAAGTGTGCGGGTTGCTTCACAGTCTGAATCTTTTGGGAACCTAAGGGTGAAATGAGTCAGTGCAGGTAAAGCACCTGGCCAATGGGAAGTAATTGATAATGGCGCTCCTCCGTTGCCTAAGCAAGGAAGTCACATGTTTTCTACCAACCATGCTGATATCTTTAAAGTCACAGGAAAGACCCAAAGTTACGGTTGGAGTTCAGTGTTTTAATATATGGAATGAAGAGGTCAGCAACCCACTCTGTAATCTGTAGTGTTTAGAATCAGAGAGTGTCTGCATTCTTCCCCGGCTCGAGGTGAGCTGGGCGCTTTTCCAGTCTTTGATGGCACTGAGCCATTTGTTTCCCCCGCCTGCCCCCTAGTGATGAATGTGGGGACTGCAGCCTCAGCATCCCTCACGCCTAAGGAAGCAGCCCTCTCAGTCATGATTACTTCACGATGCCATCTAGTGACTTCTGCTAGCATTTTGCAGAGCAGAAAAGGAGGATTGAAACTGTCATGGCTGGGCCTCACTCCTCAGTCCAGTATTCACTAGCGGTGTGACCTTGGACATACTACTTAACTTCCTCAAATGCTAGTGTTCTCATGGCTCAAAGAAGTTCCGTGATGAATACTGAAACACCTCGAGCAGGCCAAAAATGGGTATGCAGATAATTGGGTGGGTAAGGAGGTGGGTGGGCTGCTGGTGCGGGGGTGGTATGAATGAACAGGAGAGTGGATGAGTACATGGATGATCAAGTGGGCCTGTGAGTGGGTGAATGAACAGTGAGTGGGTGGGTGAATGAACAGTGAGTGGGTGGATGGTTGGATAGACAGAGGAGCAGGTGGGTGAGCAGATGGGTAGATGGATAATGGCAAATGTTATTGTAGTACCAGAAAGGACTGTGGGTTGGATATTCTAATCAGAACTCCATAGAAGAAGGAATAGTTAAAGCGGGCTTGTATCCGAAGAATAAAGGAGGACTTTGTTAGAAGACCAGTTAGAGCAGTGGTCCTCAACCTTCCTAGTGCTGTGACCATTTAATACAGTTCCTCCTGCTGTGCTGGCCCCCAGCCGTAAAATTATCTTCGTTGCTACTTCATAGCTGTAACTTTGCTACTGTTATGAATCATAATGTAAATATCTGATATGAAGGATATCTTATATGTGACTCCTGTGAAGGGCTTGTTTGACTCCCAAATTGGTCACAACCCACAGGTTGAGAACCACTGGGCTACAGCAAAGGCGGGATCAGGGTCTTTGCCTAAAAAGGAAGGAGCTCTCCATTAGACACATTTGAGCAGGGCCTGATGTGGAGTGGATACTGTGTGCAGCAGATAATACGGCTTCTGTGTACAGTCAGATAGGCCAGGAACCAACTCAATTTGGTTGGGTGCACAAAGGAGTCCAGGCCACGGTCCGAGAAATCAGTACTGAGCCGGACCATCAAAGAGCACAACATCTCGCAGCATCCATTCCTCTCAGCAGGCTCTACTGGGTAATAATGGTCTTTCATATTCAGCCCATCTGTGTGAGAGTGTATGAAAAATTAAACACACTTGATCTCCTGGATTAGAGTAATTTCCTGGTCAGGGCTAAATGCATTTTAAATTTGTTCCTATTTTCATTTCCTTTTCAATGCTGAAAAAAGTGTAACTTGCAGTAAACTGCTGAAAAATAAAAGTGTACTAATATTAAGTGAACCTTTGCACTGAGGCCACAGCCCCTGGACAGATACTTTTCATAGTGTACAAGGCCCTGGGTTCAGTCCCCAGCACTGGATAAACAAGCCACCAGTCACATGGCCATCTTTATGCAGTTGCTGTCCAGATTGTGCCACAGGCTTCTCCAGCCTCAGGATGTTTCTTGAATGTCCCTTCCCGGCTCACAGTCACTGTCAAGTCACTTGTACTCTGATCTTTGCCCCTGTTATTTTCACCTGTCCTTCATATGGGTGAGATCATGATGATGATGATGATATGTGTTTATTTGTTTAGGACTGACTTTCACTGATTATATATCTATGCGATTGGTCAATGCTGCTGCACATCTTACTACTTCATCCTTTCTTCTTTAAAGAAATATCTACTTTCTACTGATGGACATTGCATTGCCATCAGTTTGGGGCTACAGCGGAAAAGGTTTTGATGAAATCATAAACCAGTCTTTTACCAGATGTATACACTTGTTTCTCTTGATTGCATACCTAGAAGCAGAATCTCGGAATTAGTTTGTCTTTCATAAATACTGACAGATTTCCAATTTTACTCAATCTATAAGTAACAATGACAAAAGAACCTTAGCTATAGAAATGACATTTCTTAAAAATGAACTTTCCTATATTGCTGAATGTGCAAGGGAAATGTCAGAACCCACACCTAGAAATTGCAGTGAGAAGGTCATCTGGTCAATCTAGTATGAATATGATCAAGTGGATGTCATTAAAGTTACCTAAAATGGACAGTATCAAGGGGCCAGAGAGGTGGCTCAGAGCTTAAGAGCACTTGCTGGTCTTGTGGAGGACTTGAATTCAGTTCCCAGCACCAATGTTGGGGATTTTACAACAGCCTGTAACTCTAACACCAGGGAATTCAACTCCCTCTTCTGGTCTTCTTGAGCAACTGCACTCATGTGGTACATGCTCCCACAGACACACATATACACAAGTAGATATAAATCTTCTTTTGAAAAAGAAGACAATGCCTTTCAGAGTCACTGGTGTCTGAGCACGGGCAGGGGGCTTATATCCCTTAGGACGATGCATTTCAGTAGTTGGCTCATGCTACCCACAGTCACAGGAGATCCGTTCACAGCAGTGGTGTCCTGACTCACAACCAGAAAGTCTCTTGTCCTTCTCAACTAGCTCCTTCTTTCGTGACAATATTTGAGGAAGGTGAAGCCTTGATCATTCAGTCCCTTAGGAAGCCTGGCCTAGAACCAGATAGGCTGAAAATGTTGCCACACCCGTAGCAAAAATGCCTCTGTAGTGGCAAGACCTCAGAGCCGGGCCATGTTTCCTTAAACTATTATCTGTCTCAAGTCCAAGTGTTCTCCACAGCCCACTTTTCCTCCTCTTCACATTTCTAGACCATGTCCCCAAAATGTCTCCACATAGCCCCCAACACATCAGGAGCATCCTTTGTGAGTCTCATCCATCAGAGCATAGAGTTCCAGAGACCTTGTTCCTGCTGTTGCCATAGAGTTTGACTTCAGATAAATTGAGTTGTTTTACATAATCTTAGTCCCCTGAGCTGCTGGGACACATTATCGTATGCTGTCTGGCTTATAAGCAACAAGGACTAAGTCTGTTTCTCACAGCTCTGGAACTGGGACGTACAGAATCAAGACTTGAGGTCTAGTGAATGCCTGTTTCCTGGTTGCACAGTCATCCTTCTCTGTGTCTTTGCTTGATGGCTTTGGCTCCAGTCAGGGCTCTAACCCATTCACGTGGGCTCTCTTCTCATTGGCTGATCAGTTCCTAAGGGCAGGTTTCCACATATGTATTCTGGGGGAGACGAATGTTCAGTCCATGCAAACCCCCTTTGGGACATTGGAGTGCAGCAGGAAAACAAAAGCAAAGATGAGGCTTCACTGAGATCTCTTTGGATCAGGATTCCAATTTGGAAGCAGAATAGATGCACTCACTGTGGGTATGGAGTCATTCTTGGGAAACATCACAATTTGAGGGCGGAAGTAGAGAAACAAGACCTAGAAAAAAGTGTATGTGTGTGTGTATACAGGTGCATGTATGTGAATATTCATGTAGAGTCCAGCAGAAAACCTTAGGTGTTGGTCCTCAGGTAACATTTACATTTTTTTTCTTCTATTTAAAATTTGAACCATGGTTTCTCATTGGCCTGGAACTTATCAAGTAAGGTAGACCAGCTGGTCGATGAATTCCAGGGATTTGCCTGCCTCTTCCTCCCTGTGCTCAGATTTCAAGCACATGCCATCATACCCACTTTTATTTGCATAGGCTCAAAGGATCAAACACAGCTCCTCATGTTAAACACTTTCCCAACAGAACCATCTCCCCAGATGCAACCACATAGTTCTGAAAATAACACATGCATGAATCCTTACAACAGGCAGTAACTATTCAGCACATTTGAAATTTGATCCAGAGGCCTTTGGGCTAAGCGCAGTGGTACTCCAAAGGGTTCCCTGTGAAGTCTGTGGTTGAAAGACTATGGCTCAGCTCTGGGGAGACTTTGGATCAGATATGGAGCTTTTGGCTAATCAGCCGTAATGCTATCCATCTCAGAGACACAAAGATGGGCCCTGTAACAGGGGCGTGCTCTGAGAAAATCTTTGGGATTCTGCTCAAGAATGCAGAGCAAGCCCTACTTGGACAGCCTGCCTCTGTGTGGGGCTGTCTTAACAAGGTTCATGAGGAGATGGATTTTTAAGAATGGTGACTATTCTTGGTTGTCAATTTGACCACATCTGGAATTAAATAAAACCCAAGCAGCTGGGTACACCTGTGAGGGGTTTTATTCTTAATTAAATCATTTGAAGTAGGAAGACCCATTTTTCATCTGCACCTTTTGAGGTGAGAAGATACACCTTTAATCTGGACTACACCTCCAGTTAGCAGACAATATAAAGGACACGGAAAAGGGAATCGTGTTCTCTTTGCCTGCTTGCTCTTGCTCTCACTGGCAAGTTTATTCCCTCACTGGCATTACAGCCTACTTCTTTTGGATTTTGATGTAATTAAAGACCAACTGAGACATAAGACTTGTAAATTGAACAACTACTGGCTTCTTGGGCCTTCCATTAGTAGACAGCCATAGTTTGACTAGCTGGACCATAGCCTGTAAGCCATTCTAATAAATCCCCTTTTATATACACATACATTCTAAAGTTCTATTTCTCTAGAAAACCCCAATACAGGAATCACACTTTGTGTGAAGAACAAAGGCTAGCCTATATGAGAACAGAAGCTGCATCTGAATTGTTTCCTACTGTTTCCTACTGCATATCTGGCTGTGTTTGATACCCAGTAAACATGGATTGTTTCATGAATTGGGTAAATGAATAGATGAATGAGTAGATGGATAGAAACAGGGTACATTTTCTTTTTTATGTTGTTTTGTTGGTTGATAATTTTATACACATATAATGAATTTTAGTTACATTCACATCAATTACCCTCTCATCTTCCCTTCATTTTTTTATGAGAATTCTTTCTTTCCCCAACAAATCTTCTTCTATTTTCTTGCCTTTGTGTGTGTGTGTGTGTGCGTGTGATGCATTGAATTTAGGTCTGCTTGCGCGAGCATGCTGGAAAGTTATTGAGTGGAGCATAGGCAGCTTATTAGTGGCCACACTACCAAAGAAAATTATAACCCTTCCCCCAAGGAACCATTAGCTGCTGATAGGCCCTCTGTAACATGGCCTCAGACCTTAGCACAGCTGACTTCATGATGGAAGTACCATTCAGGCTGTAAAATCCAGCACACAGGTGCTACATGGGTAGCACCAGCTTCGAAAACTAAAACAAAGACCTAAGTCATCAAAGCCCATGGTTTGGGGAAGGTCTCAAAATACTAACCTTGTTTTTTGGCTTCTGTAGTTACACCTCTGGCTAACTGTTATTGTTAACTGAAGTATGTCAGCCCAGAACATGGTTTTTGTGCTTAGAAGTTCATCTTGAGAGAGGCCCAGGGCTACCTTAGGACCCTCAGTACCCAGTGCAGTCACCTGCTGGCCAATGAAGACTTTCTATTGGATTAAACCCATGGCTGAGCAGTCTTCTCTGATGAATACCCCACAACACCTCAGAGAGAGGTGAGGCCTCTCTGAAACTTCAAAACATGTTCCTAAGAGGGAGGAGGAGGAAGAGGAGGAGGAGAAGAAGAAAGGATCCATGCACATCTACTGTCCGTGGTTTCTCTATGCACTAGGACGAATTGGTGGGTGCCATGTGTCTTTACTATCTCACTGGAAGTGGTATTCTTACTGGATGGACATTTTGCATTTATGAGATCTCTTTGCTAGCCAAGTTAATAATGCATCTAAAGAAAAAAGAGGCATTGTGCATTTGGGTAGAGCTTATTAATATGATTCAATTTTAAAAGGGCTGTTACTTCAGAGCCCTGATGTCTGAGCTGCTGTAAAAGAACCGTCTTTCCCTCCCTCTGCAAGAGTCACCATGACAACAAAGAGGTACCCCATGCCCTGAATCAATCACAGATTTGTCTACATAAGGGTTCAAATGCATCCAGCTTATTGGGAATTCTTCTCTGCCTTCCTCGGCAAGAGTCCTGGCTTCATGTCCAGACTGAGCTGGAGTCTCAATCCATCAATATTCATGATGGCACTGTCGCCATTCATTAACAGGAACTCGATTCACAGACATGTGCTGATCCTCAGCATGTGTAAGGCACTCTGGGAACTCGGGCATCACTGTGTGGAAAGCTAACAAGCGTCTACCATGGCAAGTCATAGTCACTCTGAGCAGCAAGAGTCACATAAAGCCAGCCTGCACAGGCAACCCCCGACCTGTACAAAGGTCCCTGCTGAAGAATCATGATGAACAGTATGTAAGCTTCAGGATTCTGATTTATGATGGCTGGATTGACAAGCCATCCCAGACAGGATCAAGAAACCACAGCTGGTTTCAATTTTTACATAAATTCAATCAGCAAATTGCTGGGTCAACTTGGACACGTCACTTAGCTTCTTTGACCTTTATTATTATCCCTACATGAAATGAGATGACAGTCTCCCCTTGTTGTGTGGCAAGACTTTTCCTGGGCAGATGCAACACACAGGTCCACTCACCACCTCAGAGAGAAAGCCCACAACAGATAAAAGTACAGATACCAACAAGTCCAACTTTGGTGAATCAAAGAGTTTTACTGGGGTTACTAGCAGGAATATGGGTGAAGGGTTATTTATAGGAACAGAAGTGACTCAAAGAAGGCTGCATCACCAAAGTCCACTCCAACATGGGTGACAGCTCACAAAAGCTGGGGGACCTGAACAGCCTGCAGGCAGCTCAACAGGTTGGATAGTGTCCTTTCCAGTTGCCTCCATTGGTCTAAATCTCCACTGGTCTCTGCTTCTTCCAAGCAGCTGGTCTCATCTCAGTCTCTACACCATGACCTCTCAGCAAGAGGCTCTCAGCAATCTTTATTGTTTTCTCCTGGAAGGGAGGAGCCTAGTGAATGTGTCAGTTTCAGGAACTGCCTGAAGTTGTTTTTAAGGTTTTTTTTTAACTTCCTTAAAGTGATTTCCTGCAGAATGGGATGTTTCAATGTGGAGGAAACTGCTACAGAACATCCCTGCTGAACCCTAAAGAGTAAACACCAAACCAGAAAAGGATGCAGTGAGTTGGGGAAGAGCAGGGTTCTTTCTCAATGCCAAGGAAGGTGGACATGAAAGTGTGCCGCCCGGACTTGGCCATAGGGAGAAGCTGAAGGGCCTTTCCAGCCTGGAGGAACACAGGGGCCAGAATGCAAAGGCATTTAGGAGAGACCCCTAGCTGAGTAGGGGACAGTTTCCCATACTGCTTCAGACCCGCCCCCACCATAGAACACAAATTTGCTACAGTTGTGCCATGAGCCATCAATCATGTGGGAACCCATTGCCATGAGCCTCTTGGCCACACCTTAGAGCAAAGGACTGATTGATAACTTGATGTGTGTGTGTGTGGTGGTGGTGGGGGGATTGAGAGATACTGACAGGGACAGGCCTGTGGCTTCCTCTTCTTCACTCCCTTCTGTAACAATCTTCATCTCTCCTCCTTGCCTGTTTCCACCTTCATTTCTACCCCAGCTTCCTACCCACTCAAATGGCCCAGCACCTCCTTCTGTTCTGCTGAGAACAAAAGCACCTCTACTGGCATCCATTGTCCTTTCATAGTATTGAGCATTCGCTGTGTTGGGGAGCAATGGTTTCCAAGTCTACATCAACATTAGAACCATCCTTACACCCCCCCTGAACAGGACCAATGACTCACCGGACAGAAAGAAGCAAGGTACCTGTACCCCCAAACAAGGAGTCACCCAGTCTCAAGCTCTGTGTGTGAGGAAGGAAGGTTTCTTAATTTGTGCCCAAAAGACTCCTCTCTTGCCTACCTGGGTCCTATCCCAGCTCCCCAAAGCGAGTATCTAGATGGATGTGAAAGTGTATTTCAGCCACTGCTCTGGGGTGGGAACTAGCCTGGTCAGTGCATGAATCTAGTTTGTAACTCACTGTCCTGCACTGATGGAGTCTGTCTAAGTAGGAAAAAGGAGAGGCAGAGGCTCCGCATTGAGGGACCTCATGCTATCATTCTTTTAACCAATCAATACAAGAAACGTTCAATAGAGTCCTTTAGGCAGAAGAAAATGATACAAGATAGAAATGCAGATTGCTATAAGGGCATAAAGACGCTAAGAATAGCAAAAATATGTCTTGGTTGGCTTATAGCCAGTTCATTCCACAGTTCTGTAGGCTTGGAAGTCCAAGATAGGTGGCTAGCAGATTCGCCATGGTGGCTGGACTAATTTACATTCCCACAGTGTATAACGGTTCTCCTGCCCCCATGTCTTCACTAGCCTCTATTGCTTTTTGATAATCGTCATTCTAACTGGGGTGAGATCAGGACTCTCAATACAGTTTTTGTTCTTAAATTTTTATTCTTTGAAAATTTCATACTATGAGTCATACGTGTTCTCTCTCACTGTGTTCTTTCATGACAGAGGGACAAGGAAACTCTCTGAGGTCATTTTTATATTTGTTTGATTTTTCTCTTTTATTAGCATATATGTAGCACTCGTTTTTTTTTAAACTCTACTTTATTTGGGGTTCCTTAAAGCCTCTCCCTTCTGACCCCCCCCAACCCTAGGTAGGAGAGAGAAGGTTAGTGGGGAGAGGGGGTGCAGACCCCTTTGCTTCTCCTGGCTGTTTAGGGTCAATGGGTTCTTTGGGGGATATACCAATCTCTGTCAACAGCAAAGGCAGCGTGCAGTCTCCTCCAAGCCGCTAAGCTGAAACACTTCTCTCGGGTCTGTCCGCCAAAGTCACACTGTCCGAATCTGGTCTCTACCAACTGCCACACCGTCACCACACTTTCTCTTTCCGGGTTCTCCTATTTATCTTCCTCAGAGTACTAGACCACTCTGCTTGAGGCAGGCCATTACCAGCAGGCAAAGACCACGCCCCGTAGGAGGCAGTTGTCAGCTATGGACAAACCAAAGCCCAAATTAAAATCCCACACTTGGGATTAAAACAAAAACATACTTACATAACATAACTGAGTTTTTTGAAGAAACCAAAACTTGCATTACACATATACTTGAGTTATCGTGTTTCATCCATATTCAATTTCCCGCTACCTCATCTTGCTGCCCACCGCTGCCTGGCTGGACCTCTTTCTACATTCATGCTTTGTTTTGTTTTAAATCTAGACTCTGCATGTCCAAGAGCACGAGGGATATTTGTTTTTCTGAGTGTGGCTAACTTCCTTTCATCTGGTGCTCTTCAGTTCCATCGTTGTCCTGAAAATGACACAATTTCATTATTTTTATGGCTAAATTAAACTCTGGATTTATATATCCCATTTCCTTTGTCCTTCATCTGTTGATGGACATCTGGGCTGATTTCATAACTATTGTGAATATTACCTGTGCTGGTTTGGTTTTTTTCCTGTGGGTTTGCTTTGGTCAACTTGACACAAGCTAGAATCGTCTGGGAAGAGGGAACCTCAGTTGAGAAAATGCCTCCATCAGAGTGGCCTGTGAGTGTGAGCATGCTCTTGACTGATGATTGATACAAGAGGGTTCACCCCACTGTGGGGGATGACACCCATGAGCCAACCATGAAGCCAGTAAGCTGATTACTTCGATGGTTTTTGCCTCTGGTCCTGCCTTGAGTTCCTGCCCTGACTTCTCTTCATCACAGACCATAACTGAAATAAACCCTTTACTGCCCAAATTGCTTTTAGTCAGTTTTTTAAAATCACAGCCACATAAAGCAAATGAGGATATTGCCATAACAAACGAGATATGTAAGGGTCTCTGTGATATGGTGGTCTAGAATCCTTTAGCACATACAGCATAGCTGGATCATACGGTAGTTCTGTTTTTAAGAGTTTTGGGAAACCTCCATATGGATTTCCGTAGTGGCTAGATGATTTACTTTCCCACGGGGTATGAAGGTTCTCCTATCTTCACGTCCTTGCTGGCATCTGTTGTTTGCTTTCTTGAGTAGCCATTCCAAAAGCGGTAAAATCGGAAATCTCAATGTAATTATTTTTTAAATTATCTTTATTCTTTGAAATTTTGATACATGTATACAATGTATCTTGATCAAACTCACCACTCATCACATCTGCTTCCCAACTTCATAGCCTCCTTTTACAAATTATATATTTATTTAAACTGAATGAGCCAATTAATGATGCCGTCTTGAAAAAAAACAAACAGTAAATAAATTAAAAAAAAAATCATGCCCTGAGAGTATTTCTCATAGTGATGAAAGGGCTAGCACAGAAGCAAAGTACATAAGGATATTTACACCCTGAAGACTGCCTGCCCCCCCCCCCCAAAGAGATGGAGATTAGCTAAACCTGTATCCTGGTCCAGCTGAATGCCATAAGCCCTGTTTATCTGTATACAATAGCTCCCCTCCCTGGTCAGCTGTCTGCAATAATCCCACCTCTCCGTTCAACTAACTCCATATGAGAAACACCCTAAACTTCTGGGGTGCTGTGCTTTCTCTATCCAAAAGCCCAGACCACCTCATTCCAGTATTTCAGTGTCTGTTCGTCTGTCTGTTTATCTTTCCTTCATTCCGTTGATGCCCTAGTAAGGTCCATTCCTGGAGCCGTGAAAGGATGTCACAAAGCACATATGTTGAAGACTGGTCCCTAGGTGATGACATTATTGACATCGCCTAGGTGATTTCAGATTGAGTCAAGTTGACAGGACATAGTAACAATCACCATAAGCATATGCTTATCTTTAAAAAAAAAAAACTGGCTTTTTTTCTAGACTGCTTATCCCATTTTATGATTCCATTATCAATGGGTGGGAATTCCTTTTGCTTATATCCTCACTGGCACTGTTTATGATCGGTATTTTAAATTCTGGTAAGGTAGATAGAAAAATCTCATTATTGTTCTAATTTGCATTTCATCAATGCTTAATAAGGGGGGAGGGGCCTTTTCATGTGCTTCTTTGCCATCTGTTTGTCTTCCCTGATGAAGTATCTGTTCAAATGTGCTTTCCATTTCA
The DNA here is from genome assembly GCA_028658305.1 of Pachyuromys duprasi. Taxonomy (NCBI): domain Eukaryota; kingdom Metazoa; phylum Chordata; class Mammalia; order Rodentia; family Muridae; genus Pachyuromys; species Pachyuromys duprasi. The sequence goes on from CM053749.1 coordinate 23,314,767, forward strand.
TTGGGTTATTTGCTATGCTAATGAGGTGTTAGTCTGTACATGTTTATCAGCCATGTCTGTCAGATACAAAATATATTCTTCAAGCTTGGGGCTTCTATTTTAATTCCACACTAATGCGTTTTAAAGAAAAAATTTTAAATTTTGAAAGTGTTCTATTCAGTACTCTTATTTACAGTCCTTGATTTCTGTGTTCATTGTAAGGAATATTTATTAAGCCAGATGCTACCAAAATCTTGTCCTAACTTTTCCCAGATGTTTTATAATATCGGCTACTCATTAAGCATGGATCACCTAGGTCTGTGATCCACTTCAAGTTAATTTGTTTCTAAGGTGTGAATTAAGGGTGGAGATTCATTTTTGTACTTTATTTTCAGCTGTTGTACAATCGGTCCTATGCAAATATTGTTTTGTTACACATTAGTTTGCCTCTGAACCATTGTAGAAAAATTAATTTTTATTACTTACATTTCCTTATTGTAAGGGAGGAAGGGCATGCTCTGGGGCCCGTGCGGAGGTCAGAGGACAGCTGGCTAGAGTCCCTCCTGCCACATGGACTCCAGGACTCGGAGGAAGCTTGTTAGCTTTAAGTGTCACAAGTGTCTGCACCTGCTGCTGAGCCAATGAGATGGCTCTCCTTTGTTTGCTGGTGTGTGTGTGTTAGGTAATTGTCTTCTCCCACACACAGCCCTTTTCCAAGAGAAGCAACCTCTCACGTTGCCAGGGCCAGATTTAAAACCAGTAATCCTCCTGCCTCAGCCTTCTGCTGGGATTATAAGTATGCCCTAACATGACCATGGCCAGCTATCTTGATCCTGGGCAATCGCAAATATTCCAGGTTCATCTTTATTTAGAGTAGTTTCAATTGCTCTAGGTTTTTTTTTTATTTCATATGAATTTTAGAGTTAGCTTCTAAATTCCTGAAATTATCTTCCTAAGAATAGAATTTGTGGGCATTTTTTTGAGCCTAAACACTGTAACACTATTGATCCTCTGGCCGGTTTATACTTCACTCCTGTTTTTTCAGCTCTTCCCGCATTGGTGTTGTGTGATTTTTCACTGAATAGGTCCTACACAGGTTTCTGTGATAAATTTACTACTAAGGTGGACCAAGGAAGCCATTATAAATGCTTTCTTGTTGCTATTTGAGTCAGGGTCCAGTGTAGCTCAAACTGTCCTCAAAGTCACTAAGCATATAAGGATAATCACTTAAAATAGTCTATTTGCCCGCTAAATGGCCGGATCAAACATATTCTTTGTTCTTGTTTGTTTTCGAGGCAGATTTTTCTATGTGACCCCACCTCTCTTCCTGGAACCTGCTCTGTAGATCCATCCTCCTGCCTCTGCCTCCCGAGCACTGGGATTAAAGGCGTGAGCCACCTGCGCCTGGTGCATCTCAATTGCTTAAGCAACTAGTATCTTACTGTAAAGAAAGGTGACGTGGAGCAAGTTAGCACCGCCACGGAGTGCCGCGTGTTTTCAATGAAAATGGCAAATTCTTCCCCAGGCCCTCCTCACAGTGGCTCCTAGGGAGCAGAGTTAGGAGCTGCCAGCGCTCTGCCCTCCTGGAAGCCCCACAAACAGCCCAGAGTTGGAATATGGGAGAAATGGTCACATTATACATACCCTCTTTTCACGGCTTCTTTTGCGTAAAAGATGGAAAGAGGAGGCAAGGCTCTCAAAAACACACAACAAAGTGGAGGGATCTGGGAGTACCTTGCCCTCTTGACGGTTCATTCTGGCTGGGATGAGACGAAGTCTCAGCGTGGTTTGTTGGATTTGCATCCCCCTAATGACTAACGCCGCTAAGCAGTTTTCACTTATCCGTTGGCTGTTTTCATTTCCGCTTTTGTGACTCGTCTGTACGATTCATCTGCCCAGCCGCCAACCGTATTATCTGTCCTTTGGATGCTCAGTTTTTGAGATATTACGCTTCTGTCAGATGAAAGGCTGGCAGATGGTCTCCTGTTCTGCGCGCTGTCTCTCTGGTTGTTCCCGGAACCCTTCGCGGTGTGGGAGCATCTTAGTTTGGAGCAGCCATTTGTCAATACTTACTATTTCCTGAGCTTCTCAGTAATCGCCTATAGCTCTACCTTCTCTACCTTGAAATGTTTACCCTACATTTTCCTGTAGTAGTTTCAGTTTCAGATTGACTTTTTCTCAACTTTTTAAAAATATCTGTCAAGAATAGAGGATTGTAGATAGATTTTTAAAAAAGATTTTCTTTTTTAATGTATGAGGGCTCTATCTGAATGTACACCTGCATGCCAGAAGAGGGCATCAGATCCCAGGGTAGATGGATGTGAGCCACCCATGCTAAGCCTGAACTCAGGACCTGTGGAAAAGCAGTCCCTTAACTGCTGAGCCATCTCCAGCCTGACGTTTGAATTTATTTCCAGGTCCACTACTTTATGGTCTATAGTTTAAGTATTTGTTGCTGATTTTCGCACATAAGCTCTTCAAAGATACTGGTCTATAGATTTATTTTTATTGTGTCTTCACCATTTTTTTTTAAATTAAGATAATACAGGCCTACTAGAGTAACCGGGAAGGATTTTGTGTGTATGTCTCTTTTATGAATAAGCTGAAGACCACTGCAGTTGACCCTTCTGTGGAAGCCTAAATATTCTTCAGTCCTGGCTTTTCTTTGGTGATGGGTTTTTTTTGTTTGTTTGTTTGCTTGTTTGGGGTTTTGTTCTGTTTTGGTTTTTTATTACTCCCTAGTTAGGGTTTTACATTTCTTGGTTTAATTTTGGTAGGTCATATGTGTCTATAAGAATACACCTTTAGTCCAGATTTTTAGATGTATTGGCATCTAAGTGCTTTTACGTCTGTCTATTTAGTGTGTATATGTACACAGACAAGCAGGCATGTTAGCACATTTGTGGAGCCTGGGGGATAACTTGCGTGAGTTGACTCTCTCTTTCCACATTCACATGGGCCCATGGGATCAAACTCGGGCCACCAGGATCGGTGTTGAACACTTTTAGCCACGCGGCCCTCCCTCTTGCCCTTTGTTTTCTTTCGTTTTCAACACAAAACCCTCCTCGTTCTAAGCTTCCCTCCTAGTACCTGCCTTGCTGTTTCCCCCAGGTTTTTGGTATGTTAATTTTAATTTCTCTCTTATTCTAGGATTTTTTTTTTAAATCCCCAGTGATTTCTTCAATAACCCATTGAATATTTAAAACAATATTGAGCAACCACGATAGCTCGGTGAGTAAAACGCTTGCTGAGCAATTCTAATGACTCAAGTTCAAATCCTCAAAACACACAAAAAGGTAGAAAGAAAGAACCAACTCCGCACAGTTGTTCTCTGACACCCATATACAAAACACCCACACACAATAATCCTAATATGCAACAATAATAATAAATACAACTTTAAATGCATTGCTAGTCTCCTTGTGTCTGTATATTTATATAGTTCATACGCTCTCTGTTACTGTTGATTTCTAGTCTTATTCCATTATTATCTAATAATATAAGAGAAATTGTCAAGTCCACTAAAATCTCTTGTTGGGCTCACAAGCATCCTCTTATTCCTCATGTTGACTCCCCTTTCTCCTCCAGGGCTGCTCTCCAGAGTGATGAACCCAGGATCTGCTTTCAAGCCCTTTGGTAGCTGTTGGAGTGGCATGCATCAACAAGAGTTCCCTCCCAGATGTCTTCTAGACAGAGAAGAGAATCTTAGCTCTCATCTATGTCTTGGGCTAAACAATAGTGGACCCGTCTCTCCTGGCTGTGGGCAGCTGCCCCAGTGAGCTGAGGTCTGAACTCACGTCAGGGCAGCATTTTTCTTATCAAGAAGAAAACCATTAGTGAGAAGTAGTTGTTTAGACAGTATCCCATGTGGATTTAAGCCTCATGTGTGAGGAATGTGATCCCTTGGAGTACGGAGGAGACACACCAACCATTTTAGTCTTTGGTTATACTTTCCTGCTGAATGTTTAGGACCATGCAGGTGGCTGAAATTACCTTCTTTTTACTGCCAAGGCCAGCTGAGGGTCTGGTCCGCAGGACTCATTTGACCTTGAGAGGAACCTCAGACTCCTCCAGCCTTCCTTTGACCTTGGAAGACAAGGGGAAAACATTCTCCCCTTTCAAACCTTCCAACCACAATAGTATAGGCCTCCACATATAGATACTGAACACCCAGAAAGTCGACTACATCTACTTGTAACTACTGTGTAATACTCAGATAAAGCACAGGCAAAATCTAAGCACTTTAAAAGAAGCATTGCTTAGACATACATTTAAGCAGGGTTTTGACAGCAACGTGTTGAACTTTGACCTTAGATGTTTTAATATCATACATAAAGTCTCACCTTTTCCATACCTTCATGTCACTTGCTCAGACCTTTATGGCTTGCTTCAAACTTTCCAGCTTTTTTCTATTCTGGAAAAAAATTGCAGGTACCATAATCCTTATCAGTAATCAACAAGGTTAGCTATGATGATGGTTCATAAACAGGCACAGCTGCTCTCAGGAAGACAGTAATTATTTGGCTTAGAGCAGAGGTTCTCAAACTGTGGGTCACAACCTTTAGCAAACCTCTATCTCCAAAAGCATTTGCATTATGATTAGTAACAGTAGCAAAATTACAGTTGTGAAGTAGTAACAAAATAACTTTATGGTTGGGGATCATTACAGCAACATGAGGAACTGTATTAAAGAGTTACAGCATTAGAATGGTTGAGAACCACTGGGCTTAGAGACTTTGAAGGTGCAATACCACCATTAAAATATAGGACAGTCAAGAATCCCCATGCTTTGCACAATCCAGGAAATGAAGTGCTTTTGGTTTTGCATGGGTGTACGTAGCAGCTAGAGAAAAGCAGAAACACAGAGTAAAACATCATCAACTTGATGCTGGCAACCTCCCGCTGACTCAGCTAAGGAGGCTCTGTTAAAACTGTGACACTGGGGCTCTTGGAAAAGGGATGGCATCACTTTGTCCTTCTGTGGCCCATCAATGTCACTGTAAGTGGAAAGTTAAAACAAAAGCAAGGTTCCCCGGGGCTTGGTGCGGAGAAACAGAAGCAGACAATAAACAAGGGGCAAAGGAGTCTTGAGAAAATAAAGAATGTTCTGTCTCAGTCAGAGAAAAATAGGCCTGGAGATACCAGGCAGGAAGAGCAGGCATCAGTACCCATCACAGACCATCCTCACCTCCAGCCTCCCATCCAACAGGCCGGATTCTCTTCGCCTCCAGCTGTGGTAGCTGCCCTCTGACAGCAGCTTGTCTACCGCCTGGCACTCTACCCTTGGATGCCAGTTGGGAGCTGTGCTTTTCCATGGTTCTACTGGGGTGATGCAAATTCATAGGAGCTTTCCAAGTTTTGCCATTTCAGGCTCAGCTCCCTTTGGTAGTGGCTAGTGTTGGGGGCACATGGCTGGGGAAACTCTTAAGTCCCCATTAGGAACCAGTAAATGCGCCGTGCTAAACTGTAAGGATAGAAAATTTTAACTTGGCCCTAACCATGGGAACTTAAACTTGTGAGCTTTACGTTTCTAAGAAACACTCTTCTTTGTTCCTGGATCGAGAAGTGCAAACAGTCCCTAACCATCCCCTAGTCACCACACCTGGGCACAGCCAATCACTGACCGCCCCCGTTAGAAAAGTCCCTTACCCCTAGACCCCCTCCTGTTTTGTGGTTTTTGCCTTTATAAACTCTGTGATTCTGCTGTTCAGGCTCTCCACCACCTCCTGTGTGGAAGCTGTGTGCAGAACCCCGGCATGCCCGCTACTGAGTAAAACCTCTTGCTGTTGCATCAAGATCTTGTCTTTGTTGGTTATTGGGGTTTGGCATCTATCCTGAGGAACAGAGGGTCTCCTCACCTCGGGGGTCCAACAAAACAATGTGTTAAAACCGAAACCAAACCAAGTCACAATGGAGGTCTAGTATTGCCTCCCTAGTCTGACATAAAAATGCATTGAACTCACCATTTGGCAAGAGAGTCCATGCTGGCGTCTTCTCTGGGTCTCCTACTCCCGTGATTCCATTAGGCATACAGGAGGGTTAAAAATAAAAAGAAAAAAAAAAGGAGAAGGGGACTGGGACATGGCACAAAAAAATTCTAGAGATGGAGGTGATTGCCTGAGAACTACTTGTAGCAAGTTTTATGGGTGGTGAAGTCATTTGGTCGTCTTCATCCTGATGATGTTACTAACCAAGACAGAGGTAAAATGTCATGGCTATTACCAGCCTGATGACATCACTCAGCAAGATACCAGCCAAGTCACATAGTTGTCTCCACCTCAATGAGATGAGTCAAGATGGTGACAAAGCAACGCTTTTAGATTGTGGTGAGCTCAGATCCAAGATAAAATGGGCCCGTGCCTCATCAGGAGACAAGTCCCTGTTGGATCCACCCATCTCACACTCTGTTTTCTTTAAAACAAACACCCAAGCTAGGTTAGCGTGGCTGGCGGGGGTGGGGTATTTTGTCCTTAACAAGAACAACAACAACAAAACAACAACAACAACAAAAAATAGAGGAAGGAATTCCACGGTTTTAGCTTCAAAAAAGGGAGTCCATATGTCTTACCACCAATTGTAAATAGTGAATGCCAAGTAGGGCCATCTGGATCCTGTTGTGCTTTTTTTTTTTTAATTTACTTAATTTTATGTGCACTGGTTTGAGGGTGTCAGACCACCTTGAACTGGAGTCACAGACAGTTATGCACTGCCATGTGGGTGCTGGGAGTTGAACATAGGTCCTTTAGAAGAGCAGACAGCGCTCTTAACCACTGAGCCATCTCCCCAGCCCACCCTTGGTCCTGTTTTGTTCTCTCCTCTGCTCATAGAGACAGGCAGTTGCTAGGACAGGGAACCCATGAAAGAAGTGAAAGGAATGAAGGTGTGCCCAACGCCCATAGGTGGCGCTGTTGCTCTGGGAACACATTGAGACGCTGGGGAAATGAGCTTGATGTCATTTTGCCCCACCCAAACAAGATATGGGGCTGAGATCAGACAACTCTGTGACCTTCTGTGCTGGCTGCAACTTTAAGACCCTTAGAAACCAACTTGCTAAAAGTGGTTAATCCTGATTTAAAACATTGGTGGCCTTGTTTGGTGCCTTTACGTAATTAGAAAGGTTACTAACTGCCCGGGGAACTGTAAGGTCTACCACAGCGTGGGACCTAACCATACCAAGGGTGTGTTTGTCCTCTCTTCCTCTAAATCTGACTCAGAGCGCCCAGGTTCTCTAAGAGAATAGTGTGGAGAAGGCACGGAGAGCGAATCCGTGTCCAAAGACTGAGACAGGGTGCTGAGCTTGGGTCTTGGGGGTCTCTTCCACATTGTTCAAACTCTGCCTAATAACGGGAGAGGTGAACAGGGTGGATGACCCTGGCTGGCCAGAGGAATTGATCCTCCTCGGTCCGGAAAAAAAAAAAATCTGCTTCTCGTTTTTGTTTTGCTAAGTTGTTTCCCATCCTGGTTTCAGAGCACCCCAGTCCCCATACTTCAGGTTTCTCTCTCTCTGACTTCCAATGCTTAGTCAATCTCTTTCTGATTCCTTTGCAGGGCGGTGTCCTGTGGCAGGTGCATCTTAGCAGCAGGCTCCTCATCAGAAGTCACCAAAGGCACTGGCCGAGCTATGGATCAGGATTCTGCCTTTGCTTTATGCGTCATATCTCGTGACCTCTCTCCCAACCTCCCGGAGGACCAGACAACCAAGATAGGCCTTCGCTCTTCTTGGCCTTGCGCACAAGAGTTACCTGGTCTCCTTGGTATTTTCTTGGTCCCTTTTTGGTGGTGTTGTGGAGAAACTTTCAATCCTAGAATTGTTGCTGACGTACACAGAAGAGCATAGTTCACCTGGGAACCACCGCAGCGTGGCATGGGGCATGTCACCAAGGGAAAGGATCCAGACACTCTCCCGGAAGGATCTGAATCCAGGACAAGGCCTCATATTGTTGGAAAAGAATAATTTCACCGAGGCTCAAAAGAACACACAGAGTAAAAGTACATCAGGCAAGGTGATTTCTCTTTGCAAAAAGGGTATGCGAGAACCTGGACTGAGTGAGCAAACACTCATGGCCAAGATGGCCTCTATCCTTTAATCCTAGCACTGTGGTAACTCCTCCCATTTGTGGGAGTCATACAATTTGGCCAGTAGAGCTCAGGAATCTCTAGGGGTTGGGTGAAGAGTCAAATCACAAAATACGGGAGGCTTAGAAAATATGAACCTTTGTTGGGTTAATTGCCTTTGTGTGGGGGGGGGGGGAGGTTTCTCACGTTTCCTCTAATGACATTGATGCTACCAGAATCATCCATTAAATTCTTTTTGCACGACACTGTTCCTGGGAAAATATGATTTGAAAAAAAAAATGTAAGGGAGAAGTCATTTATGGTCATGGTTCAGATGTTTCAGCCCATGGTTGGCTGGTCATTGTTCCTGGGCCGTGAAGAAACAGAAGCCAAAGGAGAGGGCAGGGGATATAGCAGAACCAAGTTGCTGACCTCATGGTGGCGAGGAAGCAAAGAGAGCAAGAACCTGGGGAAAAGATATATCTGTCAAAGTCACACCTCAGTGACATACTTCACTCAACGAGGCCCCACCTCCTAGGAGCCCGTTCAGTAATGAACTCTTCAGCAAGAAGATACGATTAGACCCTCTTGATCTAATCACCCATCAGTAGCACACACCAAACCTCAAGCACATGATCCCTTTGGGGCAATACTTCATATTCAAACCATGACAGGTGTTTCTAGCGTACAGACCAAGGAAGGTAACAGAGATGCTATTCCCTCAGACAGGTAACGCCAGCGCAGCCCCGGACATGAGCATCTCTGGTGCTTTTTGAATCAAGTGGAATAATTGAATAAACTATTGCTCAACAGAAAAGGCTGGACCAGAGTCAAAAGATGTCAGAACTCTACTTAGCCAGTGCTCATGCATGTGATGACCTGGGCACACAGAGCTTTTGTATGCAGTTTTAAATTTTTTTTTTAAATCAAATTTCTTTGGCTCCTCTATAGAGCTGCTTTGATGTTTTTGGTTTTGTTTTGTTTTGGCTTGGCTTTTGGCTTTTGGTTTTCCATTAGAAAAGCCCGGGTTCGGTGGAAGGGCCCTGAAATATCCAGAGGACCTGGGTTCCAGCCCCCACTATCTTAGTATCTCACTTTGTGGGTGACTTTGGGGCAAGATGATTCTTCTTGGCCTCAGCTCTCGTTTGGCCGTAGACTTCTGCATGGATTGACAGTGACTCTCAGTGTTTTACCTGTTTTAGCTCCCAGCTTGCTACTTTGGGCCCTCAGGGAAAGTCTGTGGCCTTACCCAGGACCCTTCTTCTTCATGGACCCTCCACTCCAGTTGCTGTAGCTCATGCCTGTATGAACTTGAGAAATCTCCGCTGGGTCCTTCATCTCCTCTCATCTCCTTTCTGATTTGCTTCTTATTGTAAAATGAGAAGGCCCATTCATAATGCTCATTCATGTGGCTTTTATAAAGTGCTTACTATGTTCTAGGTACCATTTTAGAGTGAAAACAAAAAAACAAAAACAAAACAAAACACAAACCTTGCCACAGCCCTTGCCGTTTTTTTTTTTTAATGTATTTTATTACTCTATTTTATATACTTTGGTATTCTGCCTCCGTGTGTGTCTGTGTGGTCCTGTCAGATCCACTAGGACTGGAGTTACAGACAGTTGTAAACGGACATGTGGGTACTGGGATTTGAACCTGGGTCCTTTGGAAGAGCCGCCCGTGTTCTCAACCGCCGAACCATCCCTCCAGCCCAGCCCTTGTCTTTTTATGATTTCTGAATGTGACTTGTGTGCATTCATCTAATGCTTGTTTCTTTTGTCCTTGGAAACATCTTTCAGTTGGGCTGAGAGTTTGGAGGACAAAAGAAAATGAATATTTAGATCTATGATTCAATGAATTACTCTATTTTTTTTTTTCTTTTGGCTCAAGGTCAGGTTCAGAGCCCTCTTTTATTTTTATTTAATGTGGTTATTTTGTGTTCTGTTTATCCAGATTTGGCTTTATAATTAAATTTCACCCAGATAGATGGGAAAAGGATTCCCCCCACCCCCACCCCGTCGCCCTCAGGAGTGAGAATGGGCTTTCATAATAAGCCTGGTGGGGGCTGGGGAAGGGGCCACAGCTGGCAGTGAGGAAAAGGAATCATGCATGCATAAATAAGGACAGACCACCCTGGAGCCGGGAGGGGACCGCCTTTCCCAAACATGAGCTTGTGTTAGGAAGGGCAGCTGCACAGCCACCTAAGAACAGACTTTTAACCTTTTGCGAGATATTTTCTCTTTCTCTCCAAGGTTCTGGGTTTGCAGATGTAGGGTAGACAGGACAATTTTCGTTTTAATATAAGTATTTCAGTCAGTCTGATGTTCTCTGCTGTATGAATCGACAGAAATCTATCCTGAATAATTTTTATCTTAACCTTTAATTTTGAGCACTTAGCATTTCTCCACGTTCTTGTAGTAAATGAACATTCTTGTTATAACCAGAGAAACAAAACCCACCGTGAAGAGAATTTTGAAATAATATCGCTCATTTGAACATTTTGTTGGGCAGCACAGAAATACTGTTGGCTGTAAGGCAGAATTGTGGACAGTCCAGGCCTTTGCAATGTAGAGACTGGTTCAAATAACGTGGCCTCTCCCTCTCCCTAGGCAGACCCCTTGGCAAGGTCATAGACTAGGCGCCCATGGCAGTGCCTCGGTAGGAAAGGTGTGGGCGGGGAGCAGTTTTTATGAGTCCACAGACAAAGGAGGCTTTGCAAATATTTGCAGGCTTTTTTGCTCCGGAGTCCAGAGTGACGGGAAGGTGATCGTCTGCTGATGGCAGGGATGGCTGGGGCAAAGTGGCAAGGACTGCTGCCTAGCAGAATATTCACGACTTGGAGCCGCCAGTCAGGCGGGCTCAGCTTTCAGTGAACGTTGAGTGTTTTTCTGGAGGCCAAGATGTTGAGTGTGGCAAGGACAAAGGGGTAGGCTGGAAGCAGCCAGGGAGGGAGGGTGGGAGTCAATGGTACCTTGCTTATTCTCTGTTTTATGGTTATCCAGGGGGCACAGTTTGCTGCTCTAACGGATACGTAGTGACGATGACAACTAATGTTTTGCAGGACCACGTGTGGCACTGTGCTGGGGACTTGTCCTACTCAGGACTCTCTCGGTTGCCGGGTCCAGAGAAACAGAATTTCGACTTCACTAGGAGGAAGGTAGGGGATATGTGGGACATGTACTTGGTTAAGCAGTGATAAGTTGGTGTCCACCATGAGAGAAATCTGCTCCTCCATTCTGCGTGAGGATATCTGGGATCCAGCACACCCTCCTCAGCTGTTAGCCCAGTGGCTCCCGCTGCCTTGGGGAGTGGGGCACCCTATTTCAACAGCAAAGAGAGGAAGGAGATTTAATGTGATCAGTGGGTTTGGTATGATTCCCTGCGTAGAGTTCCCTGCAGAAACCTTTCCTTTTCCCTAATAACCCTCCATCCTTCAAAGTCCTCAGGAAAGGTGGGATGTTTTCTCCAGAATGCGAACGAGTCTTTATGGAATAGAGGATGAGGGAAAAGAAGCCAGAGAGCCCAAGGGTGACAATAAGGCAATCCTGGTCTCAAAGTAAGATGCAGGGTGGCGCAGACAAAAACCCTAAAGCGCTTTGTGGAAGAAGATACACGCAGAGGAGGCCTGTGTCCCCCTTCCAGCCTGGGCACTACCAGAAGAAAGCCACAGTCAGGTGGGATAGTGGCAAGTTGTGGGCGCGGGTCTCCTGGAACCTCCTGTGGTCCTTAGACGGTAGTCAGTAGACTTGTGAGAAGGCAAAGCTGAGAGGCCGGGTCAGGTTCAGGCCCGAAGCTTTATTTATTTTTATTTTGGTTTGAGCTTGTGTGGATGGGATCTTTGGCATTTGCAGCCTGTGTGACTTTTGAAGGAGTGGAACCTGGAATTAGTGTGGAACTGTCAGAGTCTCTGGAGAGAAGGAAGAGAACATGTTGGGTAGGATGCCTGGACTGGACTGTTGGGGTCTCTGAGGGCCGGGGCTGGTAGTTTAAGGGGGAGAGAGGCAAGTGAGAGTTCATGCTTATGTATTGCAGAACACTGTCAATAGTACTCAAAGCATAAACAGGCTGAAGGTGGTGTTGGGTCTGGGTAAGGTTGAGAGGGATAGCACTAGCTAGTAGCTGGTGTCCTCTGGCAAGTGCCTGCTGGCCATCAAGGCTTCAGATGAAGAGGGCATTCCAAATGGCTGGACCACAGTGGTAAATGGGACCGAAACCAGGGAAGTAGAATCTTGTGACAAGACGTGCCGATTTGATAGGGGAAATCGGAGGTAGACAGAAATATGGGTAAGACATAAAGTGTCTGGATTTAGTCATTATTCAACAAGTTAGAGAAAGTCAAATGCTGAACCCCCTTGGAACCGAAACCTCACAGGAAATAGTGGCTTACTGCACCTGTTTTGCCCGGAGTGAGTTGAGAGAAAGGCACACAGGGGTGTCACAATAGACTTGAAACTGACAACAAAGGCCTGATGATTGCCGTCTACAAAAAGACAACCGCGAGCCTTTCAGATTCTAACAGCATTACAGAACTATTGCAGCGCGGACGTTCAGCGGCAGGCCCCGGGGGCCTTGCAGGAACACTTCAACCCTGCGACCTCTCTGTAGGGTGCCTGCAGGCCTTTAGGGACAAAACCACAGCGAGGTCTAGAGTAGATAAGAGGCCGGATGTGGCCCGCGCCGGAAGAGAAGAGGGGGACAGGGCGCGTGGGTGGAGGTGGCGCGGTGGCTAGGATCTTGACAGTTTGAGTTCACGCGGCACCCGGGAAGCCACGTTCGCGGCTAGATCCGCGGCGTGGGGTCAGGCACGCAGTCCCGGAGCACCCGCTGCTGGGGCCGAGGCGAGTCTAGGGTCGTGTTCCGGGGCCCTGGCATCCTCCCCGGTCCGGCGTAGGACAAGCACAGGCCCTGTGCGCTCCGAGTGCGCGTGCTTTCCACGCCCCGAGCTGCGTGGCCCGAGCCCGTCCGGAGGGCTGTCTGGACACCACCCCGAGGACGTGTCCGCTTCGCAGGCTCCGGGGCGCGGGTCGCCGCCCCCAGCTAGTCCCGCACGGCTGGCAGCCTGCGGGGCGGAGCTCCGGGGCGCACCGAGCGCGTCGGGCCGGGTTGGGGCTCCGGCGGGCCCGGCAGGGGGCGCTGCGGAACCCCCGAACCCGGCGTCCTGCGCGCGCCTCCGTCGCTGCACTCCCGCCAGGAGGAGCTGGCTGCGGGTGGAGAGCCCTACGCACGGCCACGGAGGGAGGCCGGGACCTTAGGCGGTGAGTGCGGCGCGCGCCGGGGCCCGAGCGATCCGGAGGCTTCCGGCAGGCTGGGCTTGTGTTTAGGGTCTCGGGTGGCGACTCCGGAGGGGGTGTCCGCGGTGCCGGGGTCGGGAGGCAGGGGCGTGCTTTCCAGCAGCTGCTGTGAACCCCGCCACTAAGCTTTTCGTCTTATCTACGCGCTCCCCAGTTTCCACCTCTCCCCTACACCTCCTCTCCGCGCCGGGGGTCCCCGCCCTCCGAGCCGCCTCCCTTTTCGACCCCCTTGCGCTCTAGAAGCCTGCCTGCCCACCCCCCCCTTTCTCCCGCGAGCCCTCCCACGCCTACCTCCTCCCCGGTGCGTGCCGCCCCCCTTTCCCCGGTCGCCACCCCAGGGGGGGCTTCCATTCTGCCCCCGCGCGATTGCGGCGGGAATCTGAGTTCCGGGGGTCCCCTTCCCTCGGCTGTTTCGAACCTGCGGTGTCCAGGTAAAAGGTGACTGTAACTTCACGGCCTGCCCCCCGGGGGGGGGGGTAGGGCTACTTCTTTTCCACCTACCTGCGGCGCCGGAACCCTGGGCCCAGCCTACCGGCCACTGCTCCCGTACAGGTTAAGCTTGCTCGGTGCTCTGCGTTAGGACAGTGTAGATACTTCCTTGCTTGCCTTTGCTTGGTGAACTTGGATAGGCTGCGATTTCTAAAAAGAACCCGGCTTTATCACACGCAAACATGGAACAGGTTTTCTTTGCGCCGGCGACGGGCTTTCAGTAATACCTGTAGGTGGGGGTTGATGAGCGATGGGTTCATATCCCTAACTCCCACCCACTTCGGCTAAAGGAAGCACAGGGGAACGTGACTGTCCCCTCTTGGGTGGGCCAGTGTCTTTGTGGAAAGGCATGGTTGCTTTCTAAACATTCAACAGGTAAAAATCAGTTAATTTGATCAGATCTGGTGTGGATAGGCAACTTGTGGGGGTGAATGATCAAAGAGGGGCCCTGGGAGAATTCCACCATTTGTTGCTCTTTGTGGCATACCCTAAGGTGGACCCCGACTGTGGAATTAGACAGTGCTGAGCTCAGCCTACCCTCTGGAACTGTCGGTCGGGCTTGGCAGCAGCCCCCTCCCCGGAGGTGATGGTGCCCTGTCGGGACATCTGCGGGAAGAGGATTTAAAGCAGATGGCTTGGAAAGCCTCCTGGTCCCTGGAGAGAGGCGGAGATGGCATGGTGACAGCCCAAAAGCCAGTGTGTGCATTCACCCCTTCCCTTCTGGTTTTTTTTTTTTTAACTAAATCTTAGATTAATTGCCTATTCAGAGAAAGAACGTGTGAAGGGTATTGGTATTTAGGATTGGCACCTGGCCAGTCCACCCTCGCAGACTGACACCTTGGGGAGTCTGCAAATGGTACCAGCGGCAGGGTGGACTGCCTGGGGTACTTGGAGCTGTGCAGCTGCCCTGTCTGGATCTCTGGGTTTTCTTTGATGGTCCCAGTAGTAATTAGTTCAGTATTCCTTTACCATTGAATAGATGAGTAACTAACCAAAGACAGTGGGGGCTCAGTGTGGCCCTTCTGAGTGTTCACAACTTCCTGTGTCCTCACAGTGATAGGCTGATGTCTGGAGTCCCTCTGGCAGGACCAGGGTGGACCGATTTCTGTGACCTTAAGACCTGGCCAGGAGCTAAACACTGGCCTGTTTACTCGGTATTTGTTAAAAGAAGAAAGAAAAACAAACAAACAAACAAACAAACAAAAATATATATATGTGTATATACCCTTCTGACATCAGTCTTGAGTCTACAACCCATGTCCTCCACTGTGCTTCAGTGTTTTCAAAATACCTCTCATTTCAACAGATTTGAATATGTATGTATATAAATGTTAAAATCTCTCTCGCTGGAGACTGACTCACTATGAGTTAGTGGGACAGGGGCTGTGAAGGGGAAGATAAGGGGTAGAAAGAAGTTCAGTTTCTAGGTTAGGTTCTGACAGCTAGACCTATCCCCTCAGTGGAGGCTCCAGACTTTTGAGGAAGGAAATAGTTCTCTTCATCCCAGAAATGGGAGTAGGAGGGTGATCAGAGTTCTGGGGAGGCTCTAAGGATGCCTCCTGAGAGGTGAGGTAAGTCCACCAAGACTAATCCTTCATACTACTCTTACTTATTTATTCTGTCTGGCCTGGAATTCTGTGTAGACCAGGCTGGACTCAAAGGCACAGAGATCCACCTGCCTAAGCATCCCAAGTGCTGGGGTTAAAGACCTGTACCACCACGCCCGGTGGCCCTGGCTTCTTGGACATCCACAGCTCCTGCCTGCTGATGGAGGAAGCTGCTGGGAGATGGGGTCCCTTGCAGAGCCCCACCCGCCATTTCTTGCTCTGCCGTTGTCACTCTAGTGGGTGCTGCCCGCTCCAGAACTGGATCCTGTGGCAACCTAGGAGAGCCCCTTCCGGCACATTTCTGGTGACGTGTTCTGCTTGGGGGTGGGGGAGGGAGGACTCCAGTGTTGAGGGATGTGCTTTGGTCTGTAAGAGTAGCTTCCTTGTAGGCTGAGAAAGCAGAGTCCAGCTCTTCTGTTGATGTGAAAGGCCAATTTGAGGACGAGCACACCTAGAGTCTGGGCTGCAGGGCCTCTGTCCACTCCGCCTGGGAGTCTGAGGACATCTAGAATTCAGAGCACTGCTTGCCCTGGTTGTCACTAGCTTATCCTTCCCATGCAGACTGTTTCTGTCCTCAGGTTTGGCTTTTACCCCGAGTTCCTGCAGCTGGTAAAAATCTGTTTTCTTGAAGAGGTTTAATTAATGCCTGCAGTTTATGAGTGAGAAAGGGAGGGGGAGAGAGAAAGAGATGCTACTAAATGAAGGAGACAGGAGAGAAGATAGGAGAATAGTGCAGTCCTGACAATTCAGAAGACGGGTTTCAGCTCCAAGACCTGTCCAGGCCTGAACTCTGGTTGGTAGGTAAGAAATGTGCGTGCATTCTGGTGTAGGGGCTAGTGGCAGAGTCACTGAGCTAGGAAAAAATGGGCTCACGGTGTTCTGAAGAAAAGTTTGCTGGGCTCACTATTCTGGCTGTTAAAAGGCCTGGGAAGCCATCTACGAGATGGACATGGCCAGATGGGAGGACACCAGGCTGTTGTAAACTTGTGTCAGGAGTGTGCCCTGAGGATCTGGTCCACTGAGCCAGGTTGGTCTGGAGGCTGGCGTGGGGGCGCCACCTCATTATTTAGGTCGTGGAAACTGTCTAGAAAAGCACAGTGGACCTGCATTCAGTGAGTGAAGGAGAGAATAGCCTTCTAGTAGGAGAGAGGCAGTCTCTCAGGCACCTGTTTTGGACCTGTCAGGCAGTCTTGCAGATAGAACAGGGCCCAGTGGTGCCTGTCAGTCGGGAAGTACCGCATGTCAGCCTCTTAAGAGCACCTGTGAAGGAACCCAGGGTGTACTTCAGGGTTTGCTCTGGGCCCAGAAGTCAAGAGAGCTGCCCCACCCCCACCAAATCAGATTGTGTCCTTGAATGAATCCTTGTTTCCCTTCATCCTAAGAGCCTGCAGGCTTCCCTAACCCATCTTAGTTGGGGAAGCCACTGACTCTGGCAAAAGACCAATCTCTTATGAAGAGAGGGACAAACCCAAGAGTATAGAAGAATTTAATGATTAAAAGTCAACAGAACAAAAGCTTGAATGAGCCTAGTGTGGTCGTTCTGCAGCAAAGAGCCACCCTTCAGTCTTCCTCTTGGCTAGGACATCTTCCACACAAACGTTTCACCCATGGGTGCATCCCTCCATCTCTTTACTCATCGTATGTCGGAGGAGAGTTTGGGAAACTCAGATATCTAATAATAGATGGTAACTATAGTAGTATATTTAGATGTATATAATATGTTATAGATGGTAACTAATATATGTTATATAAATTATAATATGTAATATATACATGTGTTATATAAATATATTGCATATATTTATAATATATAATAGGTGGTAATGTAGAACACAGACAGTTCCTGGGGTGAATTCCCCACTTCTGGATTTTTGGGACTTGGATATTCTGCCATTCTTCTCTCAGTTCCCCCCCAGCCAGTAGGGAACTATAGGAACTTACAAATTGATTTAATACTTGCAGTCACACACCAGCCTGCACACTCACATCTCTTGTTTGAAAGTTTTGTTGGTTTTTTTTTTTTTTCATCTCTTTCCCGCCCTCTGTATCACTGTGTAACCAACTTCCTTAGGGAGAGCTGTAGCCAAGAGCATGGAAATCAGACCTTTAAAAAACAGACTAAGATCAGAGTTGTCATGCTTGGTTTTGAACCCCCTCTCTCCTCCCCTTCCTTTTCACACAATGTAAACCCAGCATTTACACCGAATTAACAAATACTTTGAACGCTGTTTATCCTAGCCCCTTTGCTTTTTAGAGACCTTTCTTTTCAACCAACACAGGACAGTTTGCTCCCCTCAGCTGGCATCGTTCTTGGGTCCAATACTGACCTTTAGAGATAGAAAATATTATTTTGAGCATTTCCTCTATAAAATAAAATGGATATCATGCTAATTTTATTGACTGCAAATACAGAAGAATCTGAAGATAGAAGAAAAATATTGCTAAGTCTTCACTTCTACAATCAGAAAGTTGGGTTGCACTAAAGTTGTTGAAGTTGTAGCAGAATTGTTTAAAAGCTTAGAAGTAAACCTGTATGCCTTGAAAGCTACTAGTAAAATGTTAAATATAGACACAGCAGCTGGAGCAGTGGCTCAGTGGTTAAGAGCAGTGGCTGCTCTTCCTGAGGACCTGGGTTCAATTCCCAGCACCCACATGTCTGCTCACGACCATCTGTGACTCTAAAGAATTTGTCGCTCCCTTTCTGGCCCCTGTGGCCACTGCACACATGTGGTGCACAGATAAACCTCCAGACAAAACATCCATACAAATAAAAAAATAAATGTTCAAAAAGTAGACAAAAAACTCAGACATTTGGGCAAGTACAGAAGTTTTACTATCATACAAAAAGATCCCGTATTTGTATGCCCTTGGTCTCATCAGAACCCTCCAGAAAGTCAGTGACCTGTGTTGCATTGGGGTGTGATAGTTTTGATTGTTAAGGTGACAGGGTCTGGAAGGCGCTGAGAGACACGCCTCTGGGCGTGCCAGTGTGGGATCATCTGGATGATCTTAACTGAGATGGGGAGGCCCATTTTAACTATGGGCAGTACAGTTTGTTGTGTGGGCTGTGGTCCAGGACCTTGAATGAAAAGCAGAAAGCAAGCTGAGCACCCACGTTCAGAGCTCTCTGCTTCCAACTGTGGCTGTAACTCGACCAGCCACCTCCTGCCGCATCACTCCTGCCGGGACGGACTGCAGCCGCTGGAGCAGTAAGCCCCAATGAATCCTTCTTCCCTTAAGCCGCTTCTTGTCAGGTGTTTTGTCATAGCAAGGGGAGTAATAAATATCGGAGGAATGGGCCTTTGGGGTGCCTCAGAGCTCAGTGTGGTGGCAAACACCTGTGAACCCAGCACCTGGGAGGCTGACTCCGGAGGATTGCAGGTGTGGGGAGTCCAGCCTAAGATACAAAGAGGGACCATGTCTTTAAAAATAATAATAATAAATGAGGTCTTCCCTTAGAATTCAGCTCTCTTGAGCAGAGAATTCATTCGGATAATCCTGCCACAGTTGCTGGCTAATCAGATGTGATTATAGAGCCATTTGGAGATTGTAGGTGGTCTCTTAGCTGTGTAAGTGGGTATTGGCTTTCCTTAGGGGATCCTGAAAGTCAAACAAACCAGCCTGTGTTCTGTTAACTTCCTGGAAAGATCGCCGGGGTGTGCAGCTGTGGGAGTCTCTGTTGATGGCTTTCTTCTCCTTGAGGACCTGGCTTTGGTCGTGCAGTTCAGCCCAGTGCGGTGGGTAGCAGTGGAGACTGACCCAGAGTGCAATTCTAGGTGTGGCCTCACTAGCCTTGTCTCCTTGGGCAATCTTCTTAACTCTTGTGCCTCAGTTTCCTTACTCATAACATTGAGTACTTTGTGGTGTCATGGAGCTTTAATAATATTATATGCCAAGGGTTTAGAACCTATGCTTAACAAATATTAACTATTATTGCTGCTCATATTGTTTTAGGTGCGAGCTGACTATGTTGAGTTGATAGATTTAGAAATAGCCTTTAAAGAATTTAGGTGGGTGCTGGGGTCTGAACTCCAGGCCTCATGCATGCTAGGCAAGCACTCTTCCACTATCCTTTGTCCAAGAGAATAGATACAGGAAATGGACAAAATACGTATGGCCCAATGGAACAAAGGGTTTTAAGCCTCTGTTCACAGCAAAGAACTAGTATGACAATGAAGAACCATCTCAAGCTCTCACCTGGCTCATGGCTACCTTGTCATGGCTGTGAGCTGCTGAATGATGAGGATGGAAGAGGGAGAGGCTGGTGATCTTCAGCTGGTAAATGGTGCTGTCATGTGGTGACCTTGGCAGCTGTTTAAGTAAACTGGAAACTCATTTCATTACTCTGTGGTTAGTACTTTAACTCATTCTCGGATACGGATCATTAGTGGGATCAGAGACCGGAAGCCCAGTATTTGCTCACCTGCTAATATCCCCAACGTTATTCTTGCTCCCAGTTGACAGAATGCTATCCCTGCTCCTGTTCCAGATTGGCTCTTCAGCTGCCCCAGTAGCCTCCAAACCATTGGAGTCCTAGTTCTCACTCAGAGTGAGTAGCTGGAGACAGAGGCAAGGAGTCAGGCTACCTGGGCTTTTATATCTGCTATACCAAGCCTTCTTAACCTGAGAGGCTGTTGGTAGGTTTGGATTTGCTAACTGGCCTGTGTACCCTACGCCTTGGCAGAACTGACATGGGACCTGAAGTCATGGGCTGTGCCCTGGGACACCTCTGCGATGGACTCTTTAGGAACCTCAGTGCCTCCTGTTCTGAGTGTGGGTAGCACACCTTCTATGCCAGGAAGCTGGTATCCATGTCTCTTACTGAGCAGCCTATTCATTTCTATTCATTATAAAACTGCTTAAATTTGAAATGAATGAGGTTTTGTCTCAGAAAAAAAAATCTTGCCTCATACTCAGAAATGGCAAATGATTTTTCATTCATGTCCAAAGAATTGAGTTAAAAGGGGGCAGCTTCTCTGGCTTGGAGCTTTGACTTCTCTGGTTTTCCTGTTGCTCTTCCAGCCCAGTCCTCCTTTGCCGCCAATCTGTCTGCCTCTGTCCTGGTTCTTAATGGAAACTCAGACCTGAAAAAAATCAAAGCTTGAACATTAATGATTGAAGGTCATGGCCTAGATGGTTCATTTTTTTGGCTCTGTCTCCAAGGTGAAAAATTACTGACTTCTAGAGAAAGTCTATTTTGGAAGCTGACTAAGAACCAGCAGGCAGAAGGAGCCCAGCTCTCCCTCTCATCTCCAGCGTTTCTGAGCTGATGGCATCTGAGTTTTGATTTTTCTCCTCTGCGCATTCTTGATCTAATGACCGGTGATTATCCTGGAGCAGCTTCATTAATGGATGGTATTTACCGACTCTGCTTGCAGTGGGTTATTGCAGTTGGCTCAGCTACTGAAGGTGCATCTTTTTTACTTGCTCTCAGCTTGAGAAGCGTTAACTTTGGGTGCACAGTGCCAGAAAGGAGTTGAGAGAGTCTCGCCTTGGTCCCAGACCTCAAGCCAGTGCCGGCAGCCCCAGCAGACACTGGGTGTCCTCTCTGCGTATCCTTCCCACTGACTGCTCAGGGGCCTGTCTCCCAGTGGTGTCCGGGGAGTGGAGGGCAATGCACCCAGCACATCTCAGAAATGTTCACTCTTAACAGACTGCAGTGAAATAGGGCTCAGTACAGACTGAGTGAACAGGTGATGAGTGTGTGAAGCAGGCGTTGGTCAGTGTCCTCACCTGCAAGTAGTATGGAATCCTGACTTAGTGGCCTTAGCTTGGGGCCTCGTGTAGCAAAATGTCTGAAGGTGGGAGGCTGTTGTTTTCAGCAGCTGCTGTGACACTTCCGATGTTCCTCCCTTCTTCTTCAGTTTGTTGTAGGTTACAGGGACAGGTGCGTCTTCACCAGCAGTGTCCTTTCTCCTTCTGTCCTTTGGTCTTGCACATCTGCTGAGCACTGCTGCTTTCTCAGATCCAAGCCCCTCAAGCTGTGGGAGGGGCATCAGGCAAGGAGACTGATATAGGCCTGTAGTGTTGGTGGGTACTGTTTGAAGGGTAAGTATATTTTAGAAATACACCCTGGGTACTGAGGTTGCTCAGTACTGGAAGAAATCTCCCATCCTTGGTCAGGCTGTCTGCTTCAGAAAAGTTACGAGCCACATTTGGTAGCTTCTATCAGGAAAGTAGCCGTTTTCCTGAAAACCCCAGCAGAATGTCCTTATACTTAATGGCCAGAAATTTATCACATGGTTTCTGCCAGTTAAAGGGGTCATGTAGACATTTTCAGGGTACACCAAAGAAGGTTCGTGCTAACATAAATGAGATAACTTTCATGGCTACAGTGATAGGAATATACTTTCTGCACACACGAGTCCAACACTGGCTGTTCCTGATGGTGGGGGTGGTACGTATAGGTAACCATACTTTGTTTGTACCAATCAGTGGTAGAAGTAGGAACATGGGAGCACTGTTGGAATAGTTTATGGGCCACGCTTGAGAACTACTGCCTCTAGCATCCATTGGTGAGGGTTCAGCCCAGAGCTTGCACACTTTCTGCAGGGAAGGCTGGTAAATGTCTGTTATATATGTAGGAGGAAGAGGAGATGGATTGATGATTAGCCACAGTCTTTGCTATACAGTCTCCTCCAAAGTCAATGCTCTGTTAGCAAGGAAGAAGGGATGAATGTTGAGGGGCAGCTAGGGGTGCTTGTTCATAGAAGGAAAGATGCCAGGAAGGCTCCAAAACCATTTTAATAATTTATTTTTTATTTTATATATATTGGTGTTGTCTGTATGTGTGAGGAAGTCAGATCCCCTGGAGCAGGACAGTTGTGAGCCACCATGTAGGTACTGGGAATTGAACCCTGGTCCTCTGGAAGAGCAGCCAGCGCTCATAGCCTCTGAGCCATCTCTCCAGCTCTGAGATATTGGTTTTAAATTACTGTGTGTTTGCCTCCATTCAGAATTATTAGATGACTCAGTAGGAGAACGAAAGGTCTTGGCCCATGCCATGTTCTCCTCAGCCTGGCAGAATAACTCCGTGTTTATTCATCTCAGTAGCTGGAGGTTATCCCAGGGAAAGTGACCTTCAGTTCCCCAAGACCAGAGGAGCCTGGGAATGCTCCTTGCTCTTGAGCCCAGCCAGCATTCCAAAGTTTCCCTTCTTCTAAAGCCCACTCTTCACCCAAAGCTCCACACAGCAAAGAGTGACCTTCGATGCCCAGTCGTATTTGTTGAGAAGTGTTTTCCCGCTGTTTCTCGCTCATGTTTGTCAGTAAGGAAAACATTAGTGAGAAGTCACTGACTTGTTGGGTTTTAGTGCTCTCTTCAGTTTGTTGCAGATTACTGTGACCGGTGCTTTTTAGCCACGGTGCTCTTTTTAATGTCCTCCCCCTCCCGGTTTCCCTTCCTTCCGCTTCACCTGCAACTTGGAAGAAACCAGGGAGGGAACTGACGCGGGCGCCATAGGAGTGTCGGCCCTGGACACTGAGATTGTCCAGTATTGAAGACTATCACACAGCCTTGGACTCAGGGCAGCCATCTGGGAAGGTGACCTCTATGCCGAGTTTAAGGATTCTCAGGAATAAAACAGGTCAAGAAGATGTCATGGCCAAGCCAGTGCCATGGACCCAGACACTAATTTATGAAAATGGCTTCGTGAGGTTCTTGTAATCCAGTGTGCCAAAGCTGGGGGCGGGGGGCGCAGCGGGGCCATTCACTGGCTGGGCGCTGTTGGGCTTCAGCACCAGAGGTGGCAGGAGGCTGTGCCTAAGACAGCCGAGGGCCCAGCTTGGGGCATTCAGGGCCTGGCTGTGAAGCGCTAGGGCTGCGGCGTGTTGGGGTCAGAGCTGGAGCAGGGTTTGGCTAGCGTTCTAAACTCCCGCTCTGAAGAGTTTGTTGCTGGAAGCTGAGGAGGCTGTGGGCTTCATCGCTTGTGCTTGTCACCTCCCATGCCCTATCCCTCTGTCGCCAGTCCCGGCTGGTCCTTTGCCCAGGCATTGCTCAGGTTGTAAAACTAGAGTCTGGCAGCAGAGCAGTGAGAAGTTGGTGCTGTCATCACCTGTCGAGACACTTAACCCGTGGGAGTTTCGATGCAGAGCTTTCCTGGAGCTCTGGGGATGCGGCTCTGAAGCTGGCGCACGCTTTCACGTCTCCATTGGATTCCTACCAGCACCCTTACCCAGATGTGATCTGCTTGTGGTTAGTACCTACACCGACTTAAGCCTCATACCCACACCCCAACTCCCAAACCCACTGGTTGGGCTTCACCTTGCCAGACGCTGCCCCTGGTGTGAGAAATCAGGTTTCCTCTGTGAGACCATTAGCCGCTAACCCAGCATTCTCCCAGGGGCTTCCATCACCCACTCTTGTTGTGAGAACCTGGTCAGCCGGCAGGTGTGTGGTCAGCTCAGCCATCGGAGGTTCAGCCGTCACACACAAGTACTGCCAGCATAGCTTTGCTGCTATTTCTCCTTAGGGAACTGAGGGCCGAACTGAGAGCTGTCAGCGGCCCTCATTGTGATGGATGGCCCCAAGGGCAATTTCCTTCATTCTCCCTACAAGTTTATTGCGGTGGATTTGATGGGGGTGGGGCAGCGAGAGCAAACGTCACACAGCTGAATGAACGGCTGTCTTTCCCTTTGCCTCAAAGGAGGTTGATGTGAATCCATGAGAGTCTCTCACTAGTGGTCCATGTGCTTCAGAGGCTGAGACTAACAAGGAAGAGGTAGTCACCATTCACGGGCTCAGCAGGGTGCATGGAGGTGACCCCCCCCCACACACACACACAAACAGTCCCAAGAGGCGAGTAATGCTCATTTCAGAGAACAAGTTACTTTTAAATTTTTCCCAGGTAGGAAAAGAAGAATGGTAATGTGGCACAAAGGCACAAAGCAAAAGTAACAGAAAGGGTGCAGCATCCCTAATACCGGTGGCGGCTGTGTCCCAGCACACTGGTGGGAGGTCACCAGACGGCTTCTAGATAGGGAGAGAAAAGAATCTTAGCTCTCGTTTACTTCTTACGTTCAACAATAGTGGACCCGTCTCTCCTGGCTGTGGGCAGCTGCTCCAGTGAGCTGAGGTCTGAACTCAGCTCACATCAGGGCCTCATTTTTCTTATCGAGAAGAAAATTGTTAGTGAGAAGTAGTTGTTTAGACAACATCCCATATGGATTTAAACCCAATTGTTGTTTTAAAGAATGAAAATTCCAACTGTTCTATTTTACCAGTAAGACTCGGGAGCCAGATGCTGGGCTGAAAACTTGCTAGTTCAGAGAGGCAGAGAAAGCACCCAGCTGATCTTCCTTCTCAGCTCACATCGAAGGAGGAAAAAGCCTGCTAGCTCACTTGACAGCCTAGGAGGAAAAAAGCCAAAAGACTAAAAGCCAGAGAGCTAAAGAGCCAAAAGCTAAAGACCAAGGAGGTGAAGAGCCCCTTCTCCACGCTGTCATAAATGTTCCTCTCTCAAAGTCCTTCCTTACTGCTTACTCCCTGTCATCTGGTTTCTTGTTCCACCTCTTAACCTAGGGTTAACTTTATTAAATTCTGTGCACAGAAAGCTCTTGGAATAAAGGTGTGTGCTAGGGCTGAGCCACACCATAATCACCTGTTTGCAATAAACAAAGTTTTTGGATTAAAGGTGTGTGTTAGGGCTAAGCCAAGCCAAACAAGAAACACATTTTTACAGTTCACAGTTTCGGGGTTCACAATGGGACCAAATATCCTGCAGCACCTAATGTGTGAGGAATGTGATCCCTTGGAGTGCAGAGGAGACACACCAACCATCGTAGTCTTTGCTTATACTTTCCTGCTGAGTGTTTATTACCACACAGGTGGCCAAAATTCATCACTTTCCCTCCCTTTTAAAAACCGTCCAGGCCAGCCAAGGGTCTGGTTCTCCGCTGGGGACTCTTTCAGCCTTCTTTTGACCAGTTGTTCCATCTACATGAGGATGAATAAAGTCCTTACTTGACCATAGCTTCGCTTGAAGGCATGGAGGAAATTTTCCTCTGTTGACTCTCTTTGTAGATTGGACATGATGGTAAGAGTTTACCAGGTGGGCTCCTCCTGGCCACCTTAAACAAGAGAACAGGTGGTTGCCCACAGTGTGCAGGACATTTTAGAGATGTCTCACAGTCCCCTGTGACATAGTTGGCATTGGAGGACAAGGGGAAAATGCCCTTCCCTTCCAATTCCTCCGACCACAACAGTGTAGCTAAATACTGTGTGTTAGTCAGTGTTCTATTGCTGTGAAGAGATAACATGACCAAGGCAACTCATAAAGCATTGCATTGGGGCTTGCTTACAGTTTCAGAGATTTAGTCCATTATCACAGTGGGGAGCATGTGGCATGCAGGCAGACATGGTGCTGGAGAAGTAGCTGACAGTTTTGTATCCATATGTGCAGGCAGCGGGAAGAGCAAGACACTGGGCCTGGCTTGGGCTTTTAAAACCTCAAAGCCTGCCCTTGGTGACACACTTCCTTCAACAAGACCACACCTAATCCTTCTCAGTCGTTGTCACTCTCTGATGTCGAAGCACGAAATATGGCAGCCTATGGGAGCCATTCTAACTCAAATCACCACATATGGCTGCTGATCACGGTGGACTACACCAGCTTGGTACTTTTTAACTATTGTGTAATACTTAGATAAAGCTAGGGTAAAAACAAGCACTTTCAAATAAACATTGATTAGACATGGAGTTAAGCAGTGTTTTGACAGCAATGGGTTGAACTTTGACCTCAGACATTTTAATACAAAGTCTCATCTTTTACATACCTTCATGTCATTTGATCAGACCCTTATAGCTTGCTTCAAACTTTCCAGTTGTTTCCATTATGAAAAAAAAAATCAGGCATCATAATTTTTATCAGTAATCAAACAAGTCCAGCTGTGGTGATGTGGCCTAAGCAGGCACAGCTGGTCTCATGGGGACCTCCCTGGCCAAGAAGGCAACAAAGCAATATGGTTACTTTGTGTTTGTGGAGAGTTTAGATCCCTGTTAAAATAAGCCTATCCGCCATCATGGCACAAGTCCCTGAGGGGGTGTTTGAGCATCACAAATTAGATGTGGATAGTCACCTTCTTTTCTTTAGGGGGGGGATAAAAAAAGAGTACCTGATTTAGGGTAGGATGGATCCAAGGACAAAACAGCACAGTGGCCAGTACATATAGACTCCCCCAAAAGACAAAGAAACAAGAAAAAATCCCATGGTCTTCATTTGGATTAGTTACTTTTCTGGTAAGAGAAAGAAGAGAGAAAGAAAGGGAAAGAAAGAAAAAGAAAAGAAGACAGACAGACAGACGATCAAAAGCAGTCCATAGATGGGAGAGTTTATTTGGGTTTGTGGTTCCAGAGGGGTGAGAATCCATCATGGCAGCAGGGAGCTGAGAGAGATCACGTCTTCAGCCACAGCATGAAGCGCATACAGTGAACTCAGAGTAGGGCCACACTGTCTGCTCTCAAAGCCTCCCCCAGGGCCACACTGCCTCCAGCAAACCTGCCATTCTAAACCTATCTAAGCAACACCAACAACTGGGATCAGGTGTTCAAATACCAGAGCCTTGGGGGACATTCCTTACTCAAACCACCATGCTGCCCAAGCAAAGGGCGTCTATAAGTCTCACCACAAATTGTAACCGTGGATGCCAGACAATGCCATCTGGATTTTGTCTGACTTCCCCTTAGTTCCTGGAAACAAGCTGTTGCTCAGAAGGGAACTCAGGGGAAGAAGAGAACAGAATGGCAGTTGCACCAGGTGCCCATAGGTGGCGCTGTTGCTCTGGGAAGAAGAAAATGGCCTAGGTGCTGTTTTCTTTGCCCCACCCAAGCATGGTTTGGGCTGAGGTTGGATGGATCTGTGATCCTCTGTGTTGGCTGGAATTTAAGATCCAGCTTGTCAAAAATAGCTAGTCCTGATCTGATACACAAGCAGCCTTATCGTGGTCTCCTTTGTAGTGCCCGGTGCTCTCCTTAGCAGGGTTGGGGAGAAATGTATTAAACCGCGTAGGGGCAGCTCTTCTCCCACTAGAGGAGTCCATTCACTTTTGTCTGTTTTCCTAGCGCTCTTTTTACCCCAAGTACTTCCCATCCTGGTTTCATGAGAGTCTCACCCAAATGGAAGCTTCTTGCACCCCAGTTTTCAGTGTTTTCTTAGTCTCTGACTGCCTCCCTCAGAGGGTGATGTTCTGTGTTAGGTACTTCTGAGCAAGAGGGTTACCTGAGATCACCAAGAACACACATGATGCTGTGGATCAGGGTATTTCATGTCAGGGACACATCTCGTTCACTGTCTCATCTGAACTCCAGGATGATCCAACCACCAAGGAGTGTTTTGCTATTCTTGGTGTGTCTTAGCTCCGTCTTGTGCACGGGGGTTACCTGGCCACTGAGGTATTTCCCTGGGCCCTCCCTGCATTGCTGAGCAACTTTCCATTCCGGGATCAGTACTGATCCAAAGCTCACCTAAGACCTTGGGAGCCATTGAAACACGGTGTGGGTCATGTTTCTCCCAAGGGAGAGGGCATCCCAGCACTCTGCCAGATGAATTTGAGATCCAAAGTGAGACCAGGATGTGTTTCACGAGTTTCACCTCTCTGCTTCTCAGGCATCTCCAGAGAGCCATAGTTTTTCCACTCCACATTTTTCCCTGGAGGTAGGGAGGCTGTTCCTTCAGGTTTGGCATCCTAGATGCCTCCTTGCTGTCCTAATGCGTATATGTGGACAGAATCTCCAAATCCCTGGGGAGCAAGACCTTTCTGTAAATCAAAAGATGTGGAGAGAGTTGGGTGTAGTGGCCTATGCCTTTAATCCTATCACTTGGGAGGCAGAGGTAGGTGGGTCTCTGTGAATTTGAGAGCAGCCTGATCAGCAAAGCAAGTCCAGGACAGCCAGGGCTATGAGGCCACAGAGAGAAACCCTGTCTTGAAAATTAAAAAAAAAAAAAAAAAAAAAAGGAAAAGAAAAAGGTATGGAGAATAGGAGGGACTTGGTATAGGGCTGGGTCAGAGGGTGGGGCCTTTTGGTTCATGGACCATGCTTCGTTCGTCTTAGAGCAGCATCATAGGAATTAGGTAGCGGTCCAAGGGAGAGAGCTCTTGGAAGAATTAGATGTATTTTTATTTTTTATTCATTTACTTGATTTTTTGAGACAGGATTACTTAGGGAACAGTCGGGCTGTCCTGGAACTCACTTTGTAGACCATGCTGGCCTCAAACTTGTTGAGATCCACTTGCTTCTGCCTCCTGAGTGCTGAGTACTCCTGAGTACCACCTAGCAGGAAGAAGACGGCTTTGCGTTGGGTTTTAAATCAGTGTGTTTAAATGATTTGTCTTACAAAAGGAGGGATTCTTTTAGTATATTCTGAGGTCAGAGAGAAGCAGCAGAGAGCTTTATTCTGATTGACTCATTCACACCAAGGTCGGGGATAGGGCAGCCTGTGGTTGGTTTTCACTGAGCTGGGGAGCAAACCCAGCCTTGTGAGACGAGACTCACTGTAACTTACTGACCGCACCCTATAGCAAACATACCTCCTGCTAGTTTACAACGCACCATGGGTGCCCAGTCTGTAACTCGGCAGAGCTTGGAGGCATGGTTTCTAAAACAGGCCTCTACCTTCCGCACGCAGGAGCCTTCTATGCCCATATAAGGTGCCCAACTAGACACTCAGCTTTCGGTGACAATATAGACTACCTACTTTTTTTATTTTGGTAAGCTTGTAGAAGATGAATAAGAAGGGGTGCTTTATATTCTCCAGACCGCTCGTGCTGACCGCCTTTCTCTCCCCATCCCCACCCCCACCCGAGGTTTCATTCGGTGTCATCGACCTTAAGCCTTGTGTGTGCATGCATTGCAGCGCTAAGCTGAGCGAGGCTGACTGTGGAGGTATGAGTAAAAATGTCCCCCGTAGACTGCTGCGTTTGAACAGTTGGTGGCGCTGCTTTTAGAGGTTATGAAGCTTAAGGAAATGCAGTCTTGCTGGAGGACATATATTATTTGGGATGGGCATTGAGGACTTCTGGCCTTGCCCCCCTTCCTGTCTCATCTCCCCTCCCCCCCTCCGACTCCTTCCCCCCACCCCTCTCTCCTCGTGTGTGAAACAGAATGGGATCAGCCAGCTTTCTGCTCCCTTTTCTGCCATGATGGACTCCATCCCTCTGGAATGGTAAACTCTTCTCTCTTTAAGATGTTTTCGGTTCTTAAAGAGACAGTAACAGCCAAGAAACGAAGACTAAGATGGAAGTATTTAGAATGCACAACAGTGCTAGTACCTACTTTCTTCGATAGAGACCAAATAACAGTGTGTGTTCCTTCTCAAGCTTGACACCTGTGAGTCTGTGTCATGATGCTTTAGCACAATTTGAAATGCAAAGGACACTAATTTTTTTGAGAACCTTGATCCAGAACTCTAAAATAGGTTCCCTGCAGAGGGTACCTGGGAGTGGCTGTCCATCGTTGGCCGGATCCATGGACTTGAAGGTTCATTCTGTACTGTTACAGTCACTGCGACCATCCCATGGAGTGAGGCTGCAGGCTTCTGAAGCAGAGTCTCAGGCCATTGAGTAACTGTCCATAGCACTAGCAGAGGCCCATGGAGAGCCTGGTGTCCTGTCCTTGTCTTGATCAGGGTACCGGTGGTCTGGCAGTGAGTCAAGAGTGTGCTTTCATCCTGAAAAGGACCTCGTGAGACAAGACATCTTCCTGCAGCCAACTTGCATGTTCTGGTCCAAGCATCCAAGCAATAAACACAGTGTATACTTAGTAGCTCTCTTTCCCGTGTGTGCCTGAGTCACTTTGCTTACCTGTGATTCTTAAGATTTGGGAAAGCTTTTTTGTTTTTGTATTTATATATTTATTACTTGGAAAATGTGACATATCATTCAGACTGTCATTGTACAGCCTGTTATGCCCTCTTCGCCTTTCCTTGACACCCCATCCCCACTCCCACCCAAGCCCCGAGACAGGGTCTTTACTGTGTAGCTCTGGCTGTCCTAGAACTCACTCTGTATACCATGCTGTCCTTAAACTGCCTGCCTCTGCCTCCCAAGTGCTGGGATCAAAGGCATGCACTACCAGTGCCTGGCTTTCCTTGACATTTTAAGACCCTTTTAATTGACACAGTTTGCTTGCAAAATAGTATTTAAAAAAAAAAAAGCAGCTATGCTTTTGAAGCAGCTTTGCTGAGCTAGCTATGCCAAATGAGTGTTGTCCTTTCTCTCGAGGTATGGTTGACATTCTAAAATAAGAACACTGTTTTCAGATGTAGCTGCTCCCAAAACTTCAGGAAGAGCAGAGTGATAGTTGGATGAATCAGACTTCTCCTCGGATGTCAGAAAGAGGTAGCTGAAGCGTACATAAAAAGTGAACCCCTTGGCTTGCTGAACCCCTTGTTTCAGCCTTGAGAAATAACTGGCCACCTTGACAGTTTAACTGGCGGAGTAGGTGTGTGGGTTTCCAAGAGAAAGTCATTGGACCTTGCAGTTGACAAATTTAGAAAAAAAAAAAAATATTGCTGTTCTAGAGATTCAGTTATGGTTCCTAGTACCACATCAGATAGCTCTTTTAACTCCAGCTCCAGGAGATCTGATTCGTGCGCACACACACACACACGTACACACAAATAAAAATAAAATATTTTTAAAAATTAAAAATAGTTCATGCTTTTAAAAATATCAACTCCATGAATCACCAGCTTCTGAACTTTCTTGGAAAGAATCACTGATTCATGCTGTATATTTTAGAAATATACACATTTTGGAATAAAAGGTCTCGTTGGTTGGACGTGCAGGCTGCAGGAAACGCTGCGTGAGGTTTGTGGCTGCTGGATTACACCTCAGCAAGCCAGCGCTGAGGGTTTGAAAGCCTGTAATTATGACGGGATGTGCTTTGATGGCTAGATCTGAAAAGTGCTGGTGCTGTCATCAGCTGACTGCACTTAGGAATCACTTCTTGGGATAATTGTGTGTGTTGTCAAACCTTCTCCAGGTGTGGGTTGTAAGAGACCCTCCTGGCTCCCTCCTTATGTTCAGGTGGATTCTCTTGTCCTTCCTGCTTGGGCCTTTGTCACAAAGTGAATCCTTTGTCACAGCCCATTCTTAAGTCGTTGGTTTGGGCTTGGGCATGTGACTTGCTTCTAGGGAGGGGAGGGAAAGTGTTGGAGGGCTTCTGGGAGAGGCTTCACTGCTCTGGTAAAGTATTAGCACAGGGGATTTTCTCGCTGCCTCTGCTCGCTCCCAGGCATGGCTGTGGTGCTTGGGAGTGTGGCGTCAGTTTCTGACACTAAGAGGAGCTGGCCTTGGGAGAGGACAAACAGGGAAGTTGCCAAGAGCATAAAGTATAGAAAGATCTTGGCTCCCCAAATGGCGGGTGCTTTTGAGCTGTTGTTTCAGTGCTGTATTTGTTGACAAGGGTGCCGCATCTTATTGGGTTAGCTGGGGATTTGTTGCTGTTGCTGTTATTGTCTGTAGCCAAAGCATTTTCATGGCTACACAAGGACAGAGTATTGGGTACCGCCCTAATTGTGGAGCAGAGTGGGAGCCTCTTAAGTCAGGGTTTCCAAACGCTCTGGGGCAGTGTGACCTTGAACTAAATGGCATTTAAAACCTCTTCAGATTCTGACTTTCTCTGCTCTTCCCAGTGGACAGTCTCTTGCTAGGGATGGGGAGAGAGTGAGTAGAGGTGAGGAGGAAGCAGAATAAGTTCCTCGGGTGAGCTGCTGGGCACCAAACCGCCTAAGCGTCACAGGCAACTCTCCACAGTAATGTCTGTTACATTCTTCACAACCAGGGCTCCGTTTCCTCATGGGGAAAACCATGATTACTAAGGGTTGAACGGCTCTAGACCTAGGCGCCTGACCTCAGCCCCTCCTTTGTGGAAGGAACTAAGCAAGGGGGGGTTTAGGGATATTGCCGGATCATCAAAGGTCCAAAAGTGGGCTGAAGAACCCTGGGCCCAGTGTGACCTTTTAATTAGGGCACGATTGGGGACCGACCTATACAGTTCTGGTCTGTATCCTGCACCACTGCGGGCTGCCCTGTAACCATCACCACGTCAGGGCATGGCATTGTCACGATGAGAGAAGTGTGGAAAAGTGACGTATAGGGCACACATTCAGGGGCAGTTGTACCTTGGGGCTCCCGTGTGTCATGCAGAGGGCAGGGGCCTCTCTGAGCTTGCTTCTGGAGAACACATGCTGGCAAGAGATGGACCCTGAGCCTAGGAAACAAGAGCCAGCGCAGGAAGTGAGCCTGTCACACAAGCTGGCACTGCTTGGTGGCATGTTTTTGCAAATTACCATCACAGTAACACACCAACTCCAGTCCACTCTTAGGGCTGTCTCAAATCGCCTCTTCCATGGAGCCCACCTACTGTCTCCTAGTCTGGGTCTGATCCTTTGCTCTCTCCTCCTGAGGCTCTGGTTTCCTGTGGCCTAATGTTTGGCTTACTCCTTACTTCACTGATTGGACTATAAGTTTACTTTTAAGACTGTTATTAACTAAACTTGCTCTCTTATGAGGAACTCACAAATACAAACATAGCACTGCTCGATTAAAGTAGCCACTGCAACAAGCTCTTACCCAGTGTCAGACTCAATACATCAGTGAACCCTTGTATAGTTAGAACGGCCCTTCTGAAGTCCTGGAAGTTCGCTTAGTGTTTTATACTTCGATTATCGTAGTTATATTTTTATGCACTTTTCAGCACAAAGAAAAACTATGGCAAAATTGAAACTGGGAAACTTTATATCCTCTTTAATGACTCGTGTCCTTTTGCCTGCATTCCATCTATTTAAAAAAAAACTTTTTAAAAAGCTAGTTTTGTTTGTGTTTCCACTTTGAATGTTGGACATCATGGAAGTAGAGAATCATATGATGACCCCGAAGGCTCCACCTCCCAGCTTCGGCAGTCACCAGCATTTCGCCTGCCTTCTTTTCCTGCCTTCAACTCCAGAGATTGTTTGTTTGTTTGTTTGTTTGTTTTTGAGGTTTACTTTCTTCTATTTCATGTGTATTATGGGTGTTTTGGTATGTGTACTACATGCAGGCAGTGCCTTCAGAGACCAGAAGAGGGCATCAGATTGCTTGGAACTGAAGTTACAGATAGTTGTGAGCTGCCGTGTGGGTGCTGGGAACTGAACTCGGGTCTTTTGGGGGCGCAGCCAGTGCTCTTAACTGCTGCGCCACCTCTCCAGCCCTACCCCACGAGTACTTTTCCAGCAAATCCTGGTCTCATATCTCTTCTTCTGTAAATCTGTAGTGCATTTCAGCTTTGAGTTTCAAGATACCCCCTTTTACCTCCCAAAAGTATTCTCTGTCCTCCACATGAGGTCTTTCTCATTTAGAATAGCAGCTGTTGATATCAGCAGATACTCTGTTCTGGAATGAATTGTACACGCATGCATGAGTGAGTGAATGAATGGAGGATGGATGGATGGATGGGTTGGTGTCCACTTCAGAAGCAAGCTTACAAGGTAGTGGGAGAGCTCTGGAAATAGGCTAACTGCTGTGAGCTCAGAGCACCCCATTTCAATCTGTTCTGGGCTTGCCAGCTGGCTCTGTAATTAATCCATCTTCATCAGTCTCCCAGGTTGGTTTATTCTTAGCCAAGCAGCTTTGATTTTGCAATTAAACCCCACTCTGTGGAGACCTTGGAAAGAGAGGATCCTTCAGATGCAGCCTTAGCCTTGCCTGGTTCATGTTTACTTTACAATTACACGATTCCTTTTAAAATTATAATGTTCTTTACTTAGGCCAAAATGACTATGACCAAGATGAATCAGAGTATAGAATCTACCCAAAGTAATTTCTTTATTTAATTCTATCTTTCTATTCCCGGTAATAGTACTTTAGCTGCACATATGGAAGATAATTGAATGCATATTTTCTTTCGAGTAGCCACGGTCACTTTTAAAATCCTAAATTCTGTATGCTTTGAAGGGGAAACCAGAGCCTGTTGCCTGATGTGGCATTCTTGGTTCTTACAAGGTAACAAATAGTCCAGGGCTTGGCTCTGGAACAGTAGCCTAGGGGGATGCCTTTGACGTGTTTCTTTCCCCCTTTAATTCAGAAGTGGTATTTACTGTAATGTAAAGGGATCTGCTTATTATCTTGTGTGCTTCAACTCTGCACTTTCTTTCTGCTGCTCAGATTTATGGTAAAGCCAAGGGGAGTTAGCTGGATTTTTGTTTGTTTAAGCAGAAATTCAGTGTAATAATTCTGGGTTTGAGATATTTTTAACCAGGGACTAGAGCTATGCCCAGTGGACGCCTCATAACAGGTTGTGCCATGAGCCGGAACATGGACCAGTTGTTTCCATAGGACTGTTTGGGGAGGGGAGTTGGGTTTGGTTATGATGCGTGTTGGACCAGGAGCATCTTTTCCATGGAAGGTGGTGGGACCTGAGAAATAGGAAGCGAAGGAGCCACAGTCCCTCAGAAGAGCTTCACCCAGCCAGCACAGCAGTGAGTCATCCTGTGGATTTGATTATCTAGGCTGTCAAGTAGTAGGCTATGGGGCTTTCCTCTAGGCTGGGAAACTTGTGACCTGTGTGAGTGTGGTGGGGTGTCTGAGGAGCCACAGTAGCCCCCAGCAGTGTTGTGGGTGAAGATGGCAGAAAGGAAACCGAGCATGACTTACCAAGTGCCTCACTGGCTGGCATAGCAAAAGGGAAAGAGAGCATTGGATGACCCAGGCTACATCTTGGATGCATAGCCGAACAGTGGCCCTCCTTGATAATCTTTGAATTTTTGCTGTGGGAACTAACAAGCAGAGGCATTCATTCCAGGATGAAAACCCTGGGCAAGGCTGGACACAGCAGTTGAGCTGAAGGCTCGCTGTGGAAGAGGAGCCATGACTGTGGGTACCGATTTGGCTGCCTGCCCCGATGGCCGGGGATGCGGGCCAGTGAGCAGGGGAGTGCCCAGTGGCCAGGATCGTGAGAGGAACGCACTGCGGGAAGCAGGAGCCACAGTTCTGGAGAGTGAATTTTGAGCTTAGGTAGGCATGGTGTCTATGTAGTTCCACCAGGGAATTCCAGAGAGTCAGGTGTGGCACATCTCTGTGTGCCATCTGCTTTGCCCTCTGCAGTGTTTACTCCTCACCACCTTTGCTCGTTCATGTTCTTATTCCCAGGAAATGTCATGCTCTCACAGCTTAGTGAAACAAAGTGAGTCTCTCCTGAGACGTATGGAAAATTAGCAGCAGAGCTGGGAATGGAGAATAGACCCAGGGGCCTCTGGAGCGTCATCCTTTCCACTCCATTAGGGTTCCCATCAACTGAAGGAGTGTCCCTGGCCGGGAATACCTGCAGCACCCCTCCCCCTCTCCCCAGGAAGCACACACTCAACCTTTGGCATCCTAGCTACAGTTGTACACCACCATCTTCAAATCCCTGCATATCTTGGGCCCTGTCAACATCAGGGCTATTTTAAAGACCAAGAACAAAGCGTAGTCTCCACCCACCACGTCTTCTACCGAAGTGGATCCAGAGAATAAAACGGACCCCAGAAGATGTGTCTGCTTCCGGGTTTAGTCAGCTTCAAGCTGGCCTGTGGGCGGAGCTTGAGGCTACGATGCAGCACAACTGGACCGAGCAAGACACTCACCCTGCTGAAGAGTCAGATAGGACACAGAAACCGGGGTGGGGTGTGCGTGTGCAAGAGAAAACACGGGGCCTGTTCCCACTAAGAAGCCAGGGTAGGCAAAAATGATGGCTGTCCGGAGCTTAAGAGCTGCAAAGCGGTCTGCAGCATACCCTCTGTGTTTTACGTCAGTCTAAACCTAAACGCAGTCCCTTTCTCCGAAAGTACTCAGCAAGTTGAGGAATATGGACAAGATAGAGGATGGCATCGTGGGGTACAGATTCTCGTTTGTGTTTTTGGGTAAAGATGCAAGACTTTTATTTTTCCTCTCTCTCTTTTCCATCAGTTAGCTTTTGCTTTGTATCAAGTTCCCAAAACTCACTTAAAACAGCAGTCGTTGTATTTGTGTGTGAGTTTGTGGGTTGGCCTTGAGTTTCCTCTGTACAGATTCCGCCGATTGATACCTGTAGTCTTGGCTGAGCTGGGTGGTCTAGGGTACCCTCATTCATAATGATTGGCAGGCCGGTTGTTTGGAGAAAGCCTCAGTAGGGGCTGTTTTTGTTGGTTCCACACAGTCTGTCATCCTTGAGCAGATAAGCCTGTAAATCCTCTCAGAGCCCAGCCCCGGTGCATTACAGGCCCCTGCAGGCAACCCATCTGCTATATTCCCGTTATCTAAAACAAATCTCTTGGCTAAACTGGAAGTCATTTTGGGGGCCCGTTTACCATCAGTCCATGGATACAGAAGAAGCAGGAGTTAGAAGCCTTTGTGCTAAGAAATGTGTCGTGCTGCAAACCTGGATTTAGCGCAGCAAGTAGCTACGCTAATGTTGTTGCTACCTGATGCCCACCTGAAAACAGCTCTTAGCCACACTGTGGTGAATTTCTTAGGGAAAGTCAGTGTCGAGAAAAACTGTAGGACGCATGCGGCAGTTCCCGCAGCCTGTTCTGCCAGTCACTGAGGTGGGAAATCCCAGAAGGGGCTGGGGGCAGAAAGTTAATGAAGGGCCAGGTGGAGCCCAGAAGCCAAAGAAAGCCATTGTCTCCTACATGCAAGCATGGGGCAACCAAGAGGCAGGTCTAGCCTGGGAGGTACTGGTACAAGAGATGCCATCTGGACCCAAGGATCAAGGACAGTTTTCTTGGGCCAGCACAGTGAATGAGAGACCTGATTTGAGCAGATTTGAGGCAGAGCATCAGAGGGAGAGCTGCAGGTCAGAACACAAGAATGTCAAGTATTCACCTATCCAACAGGAACCAAAAAATAACTCAAGAAACTCCACCCTAAAAACTGTTTTCCTAGAGGAAGGAATCAATTGCAAAGTGAATAATAAGCCATTTTCTCTAGAATGCCAGTCCCCTGCATGGCAGGGAGTGTGCTTAGCCTTGAATTTGGTCCACACAACAGCCTAAGGCAATTAGTCCGAATTTCCAGATGAGAAACAGCCTCAGGGAGGTTAAGTAATCCGCATCAGTCACCAAGCTTGTAATGTGTCTGACTGCATGGCACTGAGCCCGTTCTCTGCAGCAGGCTGCTGCTGATGTCGCACGAGACATAGGCAGCATCATTAGGCAGCCAGGCCCATAAGACCCTCTAACAGTAGAGCTTGGAAAGACCCCCAGTGCCGCCCCCTCCCCCAGGTAGAAGCTCTAGAAGATGGCCACATAGAGGAGGAGAGTGTTCAAAGATGGCATCAGCCACAAGAGAAGATGACAGAGGAAACCATGAAGAATAGCCCAAGTTCATGAGATGGTACAAAGATGCTAAGCCTTTCTTCACATTCCACAATCTTTATCTGCCCCTTCCCACCCTGAATTAAAAGGATTGCCAAGGCTGTTAGCCAGGAGAATGAAGCAAGTGGATTGTAAGTTTGAGGCCAGCCTGGGCTACATGGTAATATCCTGTTTCTGTTTTTGTCTTAAACTAAACAAACAAAAACAGCAACACCAAAAAACCCTCAGAATCATTGTCTTAGATCATTGATACAATAAGTCTAATTGGGAAAGACTAGATGCCGAGGGGCTCTGAGACCCAAAGCCATAGAAGGAAAGCCCAGAGGTTCAGACACCCAACGGGCTGTGCCCAGAATCAGTGTGTAGCTGTTGAACCCACAGGAAAGAACTGTAGAGCCCCAGAGGCCTCACCGGGTACCACCTCTTAGTAACTTTTCCCTCTCAGCTCCAGTTTCCTGTCTGTGCACTAGAAAGGCACATACCAATTTAGCAGACGGAACAAGGGGGACGGTTGGGACACGCGTGGCACCAGCTTGCACCGTGCTCGGTGAATAGAAGTGGATGGTTGTGAGCAGTTAGAAGGTCCTGGTTCCTGGAAGGATGACATGAAGGTTGGCCACTGCCCATCAAGGGGCCACGAAGGTGGTTCCCACAGACGAGGGGGGGGTTGCTGCTGGCCAACTCTGCTGTGCGTTCTGATTTGTGTCAGTGTATTTTAATGTGTCTTTTAGCAGAAGTTCCCCCCCCCCTTGGTAAATGTAATTCTAACAGGTCCCCTCCTAAAGGAGAGGTGCAGGGCTGTGGGGCGGGGGGAGCAAGGGGTGCAGGTCTCTGGCTCCTGCCTCACTCCCAGAAGATACTTTTTCATAAAGTAGTTTATTGAGCCAGCCCACATGCCACACACCTCACCCCATGAGCAGTTTGGTGGCCCCTGGTACGTTCAGTCACGTCATCTCCACATTAGCAGGTGAGCTTCTGTCTGATTTTGCCTCTCTGGGATCTGTGGGAGATTGTATTTGAAGTGGGGAAAGGCTCAGGTTGGTAATAGATATTATAGTCTTATTGTTAGAATCTTAAGAATATAATCTAAGGAAGATACAGTTTCCAGCTTCTACAGTTCTATGATTCTGCTTAAAATCTCAGTGAGAGCCAGAAAATAAGCCTGATAACGCTGGTGGGATGGCTCAGTAGGTAGAGGCAAGCCTGGTGGCCTGAGTTCAATTCTCTGGACCCGTGTAAAAAAGGAAGGAAAGAACCGACTCCACAAAGCCATCCTCTGACCAGTACAGGTGCATATCCCCCCCCCCAAAACAAATAATAAATGAAACCTCAAATGTAAGGCTGACAGAATAAAATCACCGTACACGTTCCCCTTCCCCCATGGATGGAAAACAAAGGATCTTACTCGGTATTTTAAAAAGCAAAAGTTGAGTTATACGGTGCTAATGTGGTTAGGAAAAATTAGAACTGGGGCGGGAGGGGGCGGGGGGGAGAGGCTGCAAGAAGACCCCAGACCGTATCCAAGAGGCTCAATGGTCCAAAATGGGCCACACCTCCAATGGGGCTGGCATAGGAACACAGCCCCAGGATCCCTGAAAGCAGGGTTATGGGACAAGTTGCAATGACTGATACCCAGATTAGGATGCAGGGTCAAGGTCATCTTGGCAAACCAAGAGTTCTACCCAGAGTTGAAGACTTAAATGTTTGAGGTTATAATGGGGTGAGCTGGTCCATGTGCAGGGTTTGTTGTCTATGGCCTTGTACATGCTCAACGAATGTTCGTTGTGCTTCTCTCTAAACAGCCTCCTCGGCTGTTGATGGCAGATAAGGGAGGTACTAGTGGGCCCGTTTCACTCGGAAGAGTGTTCTTACTTGGGCAAAGACTTACAGAGCAAGTGTTGCTCTCCGCCAGGGCGTGGGCTGACAGGATCACTTCCGGGTGACAGACTTGACATTCTCCTTGAACGTTCCTTGCCTTTTTTTTCTCCTCAGGAAGGGTTCCTGAGCGGAGGTGAAACCATGAAGAGGACGTAGACCAGATAATGATGCTTTACCGCAACCGCTTCTTGGTGCTGCTGGCCCTGGCTGGGCTGCTGGCTTTCCTGAGCCTCAGCCTGCAGTTCTGTAAGTACGGAGGGGAGTTTAGGCGTGAAGGAGGGTAGACAGCTTCACCAGGAAACTAAGGGCCTGGGCTTGTGGCAGCAAGCGAGCCCTGGAGCTTTTCCATTACTGGCACTCATGGCGTATGGTTGCTAGTGGAAGTATTACACTGGCACCTTTTCCTTCTTTGAGGTTAGGTCTCACTCGGTGGTCCTAGATGTGTGCCGCCAGCCTCGTGATACATTCTTTGGACTTGTGCGTACATTCCTAAACTATTTGCTTATTCCTGAAGTCTTCATTGACGTCCAGCCCCAAAGCAGAGAGGAGCCATCTTGATCTCTCATGCTGAGCAGAGGCATTTGGCTGAGGACCGAGTGGCTGTCTTATGTTCAGTCACTGATGGGGCTGGAATAGTCAAGGACAGGCTGGGGAAGTTGGGTCACTGGTGGGAAACCTGGCCCCTGGGTGGCAGAGACTGCGCGTGAGAGGCCCCAGGGAGCAAAGTAAGGACTCTCTGGTGAAGCTTGTCAGTGGACCTCTCTGCCCCTCATTTCCCACTGGATCCTTATGCTCACCCTGTACCCCAAATCTGTGCTCCCCACTCTTGCCATGAGAGGGGCTGTCCTGGAGCTCAGATCCTGCCCCAGTGTCTCATTGGTTGTGGCTCTTCAGTGGTGGCCTGTTGTTCCCTGCCTCCCGCCTCTGCTTGGCCTCCTCCAAAGAACCAGTCTCTCCCTGTGCTCACCCCCACCGCCCTGATGGGCCAGCTCTCCCCTTCTTTCCATCCCTTCAGCCCTCGCCTCCTCTTCTCTCAGTACCTTCCATTGCTCCCAGGGGTTTGGTCATTCTGTGATACACATCACGATTCCCTGAGCCAGCTCCCTTTCATTAGTCACGAAGCCCCACTGTGCCATTTCCCTGTGTATCTCAGGAGCCCACATGGCCCAGCACAGAGTGGGCATCTCCCAAATGCATGAGTGAATCTATGTCTATCCTGAAAGCATTTTCCTTTGCTTTGGATTCTGTGTACTGGAAACTGAGGAGGCGCTGACGCAACGCTGAGAACTCTTGTGTTTGCTGTCACCTGGCTTCTCTGTTTTACCACCCCACCCTGATGGGTGGGAGACAAGTGTTTGTCACCCCCAGGAGCTCAGTGGGGAGGTGAGATTTCTCTTTCACTTCGAGTGTCAGAAAGAGGAGCAGGTGGCTCAGTAAGCGGGTTGTGGTGAGTGTGGAGGAATGTGGGAAGACTTGGCATCAGGAGTGGGTGGTTTGAAGAAAGGAAGCTTTGAACAGGGTTGCCTGATTTACCTCCAGAGTGGTGCATGGGTAGGCTCACCTCTGTGCACGTGACAGGCTATTCTAACCATGAAGAGGCTTAAAAATACTTATTTCATCCTTCCAGTATATGAAGTGGTCAAGAGAAGGTGACCGTAGATGTGCAAAAATACTCCAGATGGCCAATGACCTGCGAAAATAGAAACCCTTTCCAAAAAGTCAGATTTGGCTGTCAGTGGTTTCATTGTTCGTCACTGGAAATTTTCCACGCTTTGGTGAAGGAGGAGGGAGCTGCAGTCAGCCTGGAGTTTTCTCCCGAGCCCCGGGCGGGTTGCGAGAGGTGACTGCGGCTGACTTGTGCTCCCCAGGTACCTCTCGCATGAGCTGGCCTGCTTGGCACTGAATGGCCCTGTGTGTCTCGCCTGTATGCCTCTGAATGTTCGTCTGTGTTAGGAGGGCCGCTTCTCAGCCACACTTTTTTAAGGAAAATTTTGCAGAGTAAATTGGCCTGGCCGGCCCCTAGCTCTTTATTCTGGAGTACCTTGCAGTTCAGAAAGCTTAAGGAATGGACGTCCGTGCCGCCCTTCTCCTTCTAGGTAAACTGCAACTTTGGGACCTGCCTGTTTCTATAGAAATGGCACTTTTACTTGCTTTATTTATTTCTTTATTTGGTTGCTTTGTTGATTGCTTATCATTATAGTGTAAGAGGCTTTATTGATTCACAAAACAAAGACTGGCTCATGCTTTTATGCTCACCCTAAAATATACAGGCATCTGTTTTTATTGCTCCTTGTGGCAAATTCTTGAATGCCACGTTGGTGATATTATTACTTGAAACAATATGAAGTTACCGACTGTAATTTGTTGTGTGCTTTACCTGAAAGGTGTGGTTTCATTTTCTGAAGCTATTGCGTGTCTTACTGCATCTTGTTTGTAGATTAATTTCCTTGTTGCTGCAGGTTGGGATTGAGAAATGGGATTGTTTAAATAAGCATGTTTTCCTGCGGGCAGAGAGCGCGAGTAGTCAGACTGCATGCACTCTTAATACATGTGCTCAGCGCTGTAGAGTTGGGAAGGGGCCCGCACAGTGTAAAGTACTGTGTCTAGCTTCTCAACACACTTATATCTCTAATACCAATGGCTTACATATGTTGATGCCCTTACTGAAGTTACCTGGGTTTTTTTTTTTTCAAATTTTTGTTTTATTTTCAGTTTCTTAATGTTGAAATATGTACAGTGAGAAAATAACTGCCCAAATTCAAGGATCCTTTGTTACGATATGACATGGAAGGTTTAGGTCATTATGGTATGAAGACATCTGAATCATCCATGTCTGCTTTTTCTGCCAATTTATAATCATCCCCTTTTCCTCCTTGCAGCTTTTCTTCGCTGTGTATTTTGGTGCTCGTTTCTGCGTGCTCTCACTGTCACTCCCCAAATGGTGGTGTGACGGGCCGAGACGGGCTCTGAAATTGTGGCCTTGATTTGAATGTTAGCTTCCTCATTAGGCAGCTGGCACTCTGCATCTTCTTCTGTGAGACAGCTAACCATCATAATTTTGCAAGTTTGGCGTAAGAAGAGACATTTTTGGAAAATCCTTGGCTTGTGGCAGCCTCATAGTCACCTAGTGCTCCTTTGAAAGTTGGTATGAGAATGTAGACTTTTGGGAAAGCCCCTGGCTCATGGTCGTAACTGTTTTTTTCATAAAATGGAGCTGAGTATTGTTGCTCTGCAAGTTGGTTGGAGAGCTGAGAGCTTTTGGGGAAACCCTTGGCCCACAGCCGCACACTGACTGTAAGTCTGTAAGCAAACCAGAACCCTGCCAGAGTGCACGATCATGGTACTGTGGCATCCCAGAAAGTGGTCAGCACATATGTTACCTCAGCTACTTGGTGAAAGAAAACTTGAAATTTTCCACCCATTTGCGTTTAATCAGAGCACATTGGCTGACAGTTAATCTGTACGGTGCATGTGGCATTCCTATCTGAAAGGCATCATCTCTTGGGCAGGGCCCCAGTTGACCAAAGTCGGGCTCATTGAAGTAGTAAAAGCCAGGATTGTCTTCAGTGTCTGAAACATCCTTTCTGCAAGAGACATTGGCCTGTTCTGTATGACCGGGATGGACACAGAGACTCATTTGCATACAGTAGAGCTTCCGAGGACTGAGTGCTCCATTAGGGTGGCTTGGGTGTATTCTCCCCACAGGAGTCGGCACACCGGAAGGTCACTCTCTAAGGAGTACAGTATCAGGCAGGTCAGCGGGCTCCATCAACATTTTGTGTCTACGCCCTAAGCTCTTTCCTTATTAACCCAGGTTAGGTATGAGTGAGCTTGTTCTTTAGCTAATATTCATGAGTTGTCGCTGAGCTGGGAGTTCAGTCCTTCTGGAGCCACAGGGAGCTCCAGAGGTACTTGAGGAGTAGTGTGGTTCTGGGCAGGCAAGGGAAAGGCCATGGTCAAGTGGACAGAGCGTGGACCCTGGAGCCCAAACCAAATCCCTGTCCTGCCACTAACCAGATCTCTGAGATTAGAGAAGCTCTTTGCATCCTCCATGCCTCAGTTTCCTCTCAGTAAAGCGGGGGTCTTGATTGATGGAGTTGGTAAAGGGTTAGATGACACGTGGCAGGGTGGTATGGCAGGATAGAGGACAGGAACCCTATCCAGGCTAGGGCGTCAGCGAACATTTGAGGTCAGGCTTGAGGGAGCATAGGACGGGGTCACCTGAGGTCATGCTTGAGGGAGCGTAGGACTGAGGACATCTGAGGTTGTGCTTGAGGGAGAGTAGGAGTTGTGTGGGGAAGACACTAGAGAAGGATGTCCTGGCAGATGGAGGCTATGCAGAGGCAGAGCAAG
Source organism: Pachyuromys duprasi (assembly GCA_028658305.1). Lineage (NCBI taxonomy): Eukaryota > Metazoa > Chordata > Mammalia > Rodentia > Muridae > Pachyuromys > Pachyuromys duprasi. The sequence goes on from CM053749.1 coordinate 23,358,723, forward strand.
AGGGAGCCCCAACAGCAGAGACACCACCGTGTAGTCGGCATTCTGGAGGATGCACAGCCCAGTTCTGGGTTTGCACAATGTGAATATCTGAGGGGTTGGATCAGCACTGCCTTGGGATCCTGTTTAAAATGCACATTCCTAAGCAAGCAAACAAAAAATTGCCGTGGTCCTCCCTACAGAACCTGACTCTTGGTGGGAGCAGAGCCCAGAAATCCGTGTTAAGAGGCAGCATTGGGTGTGGCTCACACAGTGTGAACTGGTTAGGAGGGTGACACTGGGTGATGCAACTCAGGCTGTTTGACTCATTCAGTTAAAGTCTGGGGTGGTTCAGATGCATGCATTGGTCCCAAAAGGAAGAAGCAAAGCCTGGAGTGTCATGGTGTACATAGGGCTTTGTATGGAGGGAACAGTGGGACAGAGTGGCTCTGCCTTGAAACCCAGGAGTCTGGCTTGAATAGTCACTAAGTGCTTTGTTCATCCATGTATTCATTCAGATGTCTCCTGTAGTGCTCCACTAGGAAGAAAGATACGACAAGCTGCGGGGAATGAAATGTCCAGAACACAGGCAAGGAGAGGAAGAGGGCTCAGGGCCAGGAAGTGGGGCAGAGCGCAGGAAAGAGAAGTGGGGTGGGGAATTGCGGTGCACTGGGTAGCTAGAAGCGTCTGAGGGCTGGATGGATGCAGTGCCGTGTCCAAAGAGGATCTTGGTCTCGGGTCTCGGAAAGACTAAGTCAGCAGCCACTGTTTGTGGCTTTGTGTTCATCATCATGCAGTCTCGGCTGGGAAGGACCTGATCTTTTAGAGAGGCTGTGACCTTGTTTGGTTTGGCTCGGCCAGTGTTTTCGGATTTTAAAAATTATTTACCAGTCTCACATAAATAAACTTTCCACTCCTGTTTGAAAAGCCATCTTTCCCTGGCACCTGAGATGGCCAAGTCCCATCCTGCTAAGTCTCTGCTGCAGCTGTATTTTTCCCTGGGAAAAGAAAGGAGGGAGGGCCAAAGATGCGGGAGACGGGAGAGGATGGAGACAAGACAGGTTTAACTGGGTAGGGCCGCTTAGACAGGAGCTGTGCATAAGCTGGGGCCTCCTGAATGTCTCAGGACAGACTTAGAGTTCCAAGCTTAGCCAGCTCTGTGAAGAGGGTGGTGTGTGTGTGTGTGTGTGTGTGGTTCTGTTTGGTACCTTTTTATCAGCAGAGTCAGCATTCTTCCCAAATTCCCCAGACTCTGTACTCTGTCCCTGCCCTGTGGTGCTTTGGATCCCCTGTCTACTGGGAAAGACAATAACAGCATTTGGTAGAGCCCCATGAATTTAAGCTGCTTCTGCATAGAAGAGCCAGGAAAGGAGCAGTAACGTTGCCCGCGGTTGTTTATAGACTTCCTCGGCTCGTGTGCTCTCTCTCTATAGACAGCGCTGTCTGTAGAGGTGTGCAGCATCAATTCCATGGCAGCCCCTCAAGGCCTGTTGTGCATGAGGTACATGGTCTTGCTTAGCACAAGTTTGGATAAAGGTAGCCGAGAGTACCCACGCAGGGGACCGGCCCATCCTCTGCTCTTTGTCATGTGTACATTTTATGAAAGAAGGCATGAACTCCAGCAGTGTGCGTGAACTAGGGCATTTGAAGATGTTTGTGTGTTTCCAAGGCCAAGGTTTAGAGACGGAAACCTTCGGAGAGCAAGGCTCTAGGCTGGCAGGGTGGCTCAGTAGATAAAGTTGCCACCAAGACAACCCGAGTTTGATTCTTAGAACCCCCACACTAGGAGACAGCCAACTCCCACAGATTATCCTCTAACTTCTACATCCACACCTCGGCACGTGTGCACGTGTACACACACACATACACACAAACGTGCACACAGGCGTAAAACTTAAAAGCAAGCCAAAGGTCTAACATCCTGTACACAGTTCTCATCATTCTTAACTGAAATGCTTAAGAGCTGAGTGTTCCTCATTTTAGACTGGGGAATATTTGCATATACATAACAGAATGAATGTCTTGAGGATCTGACCCAGAGCTAAACATGAAATTCATTGGCATTTCATAAATACCTCATGCATGCAACCTGCAGGCATTTTTGCAGTGGTTTTCATAAGTGAACTTGTAAAACACTTTCGTGTTGAGGATTTTCTTCATATGCCATATGTCAGTACTCCACTTTACAGAGTCTGGAACACTCTGGGTTCTATATTTTCAGATTATATACTTATATTTGACTCTGAAAGCCATGGTGGAATCCCCCCCCCCCCGCCTTTCCCCTGCCTTCCCTCCTTCCCTCTCCCCTTCCCTTCCTGTGAGCTGGCTCCACAAATTATGAAGAATTGAAAGCGAGACTGTGGGTTTATCAGATCCCCATCCTGCCGCTGGCTGAGGTTTTAACCAGTTTGTTAATTAATTTGGAACTTTTCTAAACTCCTTAAAGAAGTTGCAATTTTGCTTTTCTGTCTTTCTTCTCCCTCCCTACTCTGTTCCTCCTCGTTTCTGATGTAAGAGAAGTTCTCATAATTTGGTGAAGGGACAGAAGGTTTGTGTTTAAAACTGCTTATTGCAGTATCTTTTATAACAGAAAATGTAGTGTACAGCAAGCCGTCCAGCCTTTTCACAGACAGCACATAGGATTTCATAGATCTCATTCTTTGGAGAGCTGTCTGTAGCCTATTAAGTGACGTGTGTGTGTGTGTGTGTGTGTGTGTGTGTGTGTATGTATGTATGTATATATATATATATGGTCCAATTTTATGCTAAGTATATGGGTATGAGGGGGTGTGATTCCCAACTTTAGGAACAGCTATCAAAACTTGTTAGTAAAAATTCTATTAACTAGTCACTGAATTCTAGAGGGGGTGCCTGCAGATCACAAGACTAAGTGGAAAGAGAGTCAGAGTAAAAAGATGACTCCACTTGATGTGTAAGCTGCCATAGTCCATGGGTATGAGCCAACACGGCTGGAGTTGATGGTGCATGTGCCCCAGCTGCACCACATGCCACCTCACTCCTTACTGTCCTGAGGTTGGGACTCCGACCCTGGAGCAGTGCCCTCCAGCCCACCTGAGTCTGAAGAAGCTGATGGAGAAGAGGCTCAGGGGGTGAAATCCAGGGACCCCAACAGTGGTCCACCTCACTGTCGTCTTCACACTGGTGGCTAAGGAATGGTACCCCAGCCTCATCAGGACCAGCCAGGGCTGACCAGGCAGGAGAAAAGAGGGAGCGAGCCCTAACAGATAGCTCTCTGTGACTGACGGTTTAGATGGAGCCTGTTGCCTCTTGGCCCTCCCTGCTTGTCTCCTTCCTGTAATGAAGGCTGGGAACACATCCACAGTTCTGCTTCCCCCCAGCCCCAGGCAGCTATCCGGGTAGGGTGGCCTGTGTTGGTTGTGCCCTCATCCACACAGTTCCCCCTTGAGCCAGCCTCCCCACCCGAGACCTCTACCCACTTGGTGGGCTGTCCCTGTTGACACAGAGAGCAGCCCGCCCTCTCCCTGCCTGGACAATTGAGGAATCCCCAACAAGACATGGGGAATGTATCTGCTGTTGGAGGGACAAGGAACAATTTCCAGGGACAAGTTTAACCCCTGGAGACACTCATTGCTCACATTCATTAGAGCAACCTGTTCAGATTTCTCTGGGTGGTGAGTTTATGGGCTTTTTCTTTTCCTTTTCTGCTTTAGTGTTAAATGGCTCTCTTGGGATGAGCTCATGCTTATATGAAGTGTGAAAATCCCCTTTTGTTTTGTTTTGTTTTTCAAGACAGGGTTTCTCTGTGTAACACTGGCTGTCCTGGTAGACCAGACTGGCCTGGAACTCACATAGATCTGCCTACCTCTGCCTCCCAGGTACTGGGACTAAAGGTATACGCCATTACCACCTGGCCCTTTTTATTTGAGAAAGGGAAAATTTGCTAACTTTTTTCGAAGGTGATATTGGAAATCTGTTTGTGACTGTGTTGTGTTTTTAGCCCAAATCTAGTGGTTTCTGTATTGTCTCCCATGGTTGGTTTCAGAAGTCCTTCAGCTCCCCAGAGAGATTTGTATCTGCCACTTCCTCTGTCAACGCCTGTAGCCCTCACTGGGCTCTCAAAGTTGGAGTGGAGGTGACCCAGGACACAAGAAGTGAGAGAGCCAGGTTCTTTCCACGGTTCTTTTCCATGTCCATTCTGACCATCTCCGTCATTAGCAGTTTTCTTTGTGATTTGGAGCCTTTGTCTTCACATCACAGTGGGCCTGTTGGGAAACAGCCAACCTGCCCCATCCCATCTCCTCCCCAATTCCCAGTGCCCTCCTAGGAATGTGAGTTTCTGGTCAAGCTCTGTCCACTGAGGGGTCCATCCCACTCTAGTAGTTGATAAATTTAAGCTCCTGTGGCAAATGCTGGAGCTGGGTTGTGAAAGGCGCCAGCCTAATAGGACTTGCTGGGTCCCCAGCCCCTGGAGCCATACTCTGTGAGCTCCACTGCCTCGTACAGGCAGCCAGCACAGTAGAGAGCCTTTCTGACTCACCACCTCAGGTGGCTCGTGATGAGGCCACGTTAAAATGGGGGCAACACGAAAGGCCGATATTATGGCACAGGAAGTTCACAAAGGAACTTGAGGCTCGCCTGTTTGATCAAGCACCTGATCCTCAGGTGTGGTTCTGCCCTCCCCCACTGCCTATAAAACGAGACCCAGCCCAGCCATTAACGCAAGTGACCAAAGGTACATGACAGAACCGCAGGCTCTTTCTCGTGGTTCTGGTTTTCACGGGCAATTACTGCAGACATCTTTTTGATCCAGTACAGCGTGGAGACAGGAGGATAGGCATTTGAGATAGTTTTGTAGACTGAGGAGTGTTGAGGGAATTGTGGGAACTGGCTGTGAGAGCAGATCTTTATGATCCCTTGGCAGATGGATGAAAGAGAGAGAACCCAGAGTCCTTGAGATGACAGAGAGAAACTGGAGCCATGTGGAAGCGGGACGGGGGTGGTGTCGCTCAGAGAAGATGCTGACTCGGGTGAACTGCATGTCTGCAAGAGTTAGAAAGGCTGCTGCTGTTGAGGCGGCTGAGGGGGAGGGAGACTGGCTCGTTGTGCTTCTGGGGCCATGGGTAACAGCACTCAGTGTTTCCTCCTGATCCCACACTGAAGAGAACACCTTTAACGACATTATATGGCAGGGGTTAGGTTGTTAGGAGAGATGGCTCCCTTGCAGAGGATCCAAGTTCAGCCACATTGAGTGAGTTCACAACTGCCTGGAACTCCCAACTCCAGGGAATCCAACACCTTCTGGCCTCCATAGGCACCTGTGTGCCTGTGGTACACATTTACTCATGTGGACACATACAGTTATACATAAGTGAAAATAATAGATATTTTAAAAAATAACTTATAAGGAACAGGAATAAACATTTGGAGGACAGATGTGGAAACCGTGTATCTTGATCCTTTAGCCATCTTCTGTGCACAGGTTCATCCATCGCTACCCTAATGGAAGTTCAACTCCATTTTACACCTAGAGAGGTAGAGGCACCTGCCCAGAGCAGCCAGGACTGGATCCCATGCCTCGATTTTTGAACCCTTGTCCTCCCCAGCCCAGGCCGTCTCTCAGCGGTCAGAACCAGGTAGACTTAAGTGGAATCCCAGTCTGAACATAGTCCCTGAGGAATGACCAGCCCAGGTTGAGGTCCCAGCAAGGGCAAAGCAGGCCCTGGAGTTAGGAAGGTAAAACGCAAATGGCAGGCCAAACCTTGGCCTCGACTGATTCTTTTCAGGTAGTGTTTGTCACTAGAACAACCTGTGGGTTGTGGCCTCTTGCGGGGAGGAGTCAAACAACCCTTTCACAGGGGTCACCTAAGCCCATCAGAAAACACAGAATTCACAACAGTAGCAAAATTACAATTATGAAGTAGCAATGAAAACAAGTTTATGGTTCGTGGTTACCACAAGATGAGGAATTCTGTTAAAGTTTCCTGTGTTAAACTGTATAGGAAGTCACTACCCTAGAGTGACTTGGGGAGCAGCTGAGCCCAGAGACAAAGTTGAAGTGACACTGTATCCTGATCATGTTTACAGTCTCTGGGATGGACACCTGTGGGTCCCAACATGGAGCTTTAGTCGGCCAGATGTCAGTACAGTGGAAGAGGAGCAGACAGACACATGCTGAGGGGATGGTGGGTGGGCGGGCTCTGTTTGGAGCAGTCTGTCTTCTCTGGAAAGGGACCTTGTTAGCCTGAGTCAGGTTCCTTCCTTGGGTTAGTTAGCATGGCAAAAACAGGGCATGGAGGAATAGCTTGTCGACCCAGCTGTAGCACAGTGTTGGTAGAGAGTAGAAGAGCTGCTTGTCTTAGGGTTTACGTGACAAAACACCCGTGGCCAAAAGCAACCTGGGCAGGAAGAGGGTTTATTTCAGCTTACAGTTATAGCTCAGCAGGCAGGGAAGTCAAGGCAGAAACCTGGAGGCAGGGACTCAGGCCGAAGCCACAGAGGAATGCTGGCTTGCTCCCGAGGGCTTTCTCAGACTGCCTTCTCACATACCCCAGGCCCATTAGCCCAGGGTTGGTGCCGTCCACAATTGGCAGGGCCCTCTCATATCATTAACCAAGACAGTGACCCCAATCTAATGAAGGCATTTTCCTCAGTTGAGGTTCCCTCTTCTCATGTGACTCTCACTCGTGCCAAGTGGGTAAGAAAAAAACAGCCCGCACATCGCTCTCACCGGGTGCGGGCCTCCCCCACGGGAGGAAAGGAGTTGTTGCCATGGATGCAATACCGTATGCCTGCGCAGTGAGCCCATCAAAATGGGTGTGAGGCAGCTGTGCGGAGTTTGCACAGGTGGCTAAAGCTGGAACAGGTAGAAAAGGGCTGGGATGTCAGTTACTTTTGTGTCTCCGTGCTCAAGATACCCAGTGGAAACAGCCTATGGGGCCAGTTTCATTTTGGCTCTTGGTTTCAGAGAGATTTGGGTTCACCATAAAGGGAGAAGCGTGGCAGCTGGAGATCGTGCCTCAGATGGCAGTGGTATGGGACTGTGTCCACATCCTGGCAGGTCAAGGAGCAGAGAGCTAGGTAGGAACCGCGGCTGACTGTGGTCTCAGAGGACTGCCCTTGGAGCTCTAGGTCCTTCATTGAGGCCCCGCCCTTTCAAGGTTCCCCACCCTCCCACCTTAGCCTCATCAGCCTGGAGACAAGTACTCAAATGTGAGCCTGTGGGGTTATTCCAAATGCAAACGGTAGCAGCTGAGGATCAGTAGATCTCTGCCTTCTGCTCTGGGTCAGGGCCTTGATATGGGAAAGTGAGCTGACATCATAGACACTGGCTTGACACTTTGGAGGAAGGACACTGGCTTGGGTCGCTGCAAGTCAGAGAGATTCCCATATAGTGAGCAGGCCTCACACACTTCACTGCAACATCCCCGCCGACCCACTCACTACCAACGTTACAGGAATAACTCGAGGGTCAGCCAGGAGCTGGTGGCTAATAGACTGTTTGGGAAGCTATAACAGTTCTGACTCTGGGCCATTTCTTTCATCCTGTGAGACCGGAAATGGAATCAACAAAAGCCAGAACATAGTCATCAGATGTAGGTTTCGCTCCAAAGAAGTCTGTAGCTCTGGCCGCTGGGCCAGGTTCTCATTAGCTAGGATTTGCCTGAAGATGGCATTCATAGCACATTTTAGCGTTTCTTCCGTAGCACAGTGCCCACTATGCCTCTCTTGTACTCCCAAACCAGTGACCAGGAGCTGTCATATTTGAGAACTCCCCCCCTTTCCTTTAAGCCTTAAGGGCTTGCCATTCCCTTTTCTTATTTATTAGCCACTAGTGGACAGATGCATAGGCATCAGCCTGAGGAGTTAGGGCCTGGGTTTGTAGCCCTCAGGAAGCCCTTTGTCTCCCTCTCGCTACCACCTCCAGTACACTTCCTGGCTGATACTCTGCCTAGGTTTAGGGTGAGTTGAGCAGTGCCCTCTGGTAAAGCCTGGAGGCCAGGGTGGGGAGAAGGAGTGGGGGGGGGTATGTCATCCTGCTTCTGAGAGCAGCGGGATGTCTTAGTCAACGTTGTATCTCTGTGAAGAGACACCATGACCATGGCAACTCTTATAAAGGAAAACGTTTAATTGGGGCTGGCTTAACAGTCACAGAGGTTTAGTGTTGGGATCCTTAAGCAGGCATCTCTACAGCCAGCCCTAAGGGACCCGGTGAACTGGTTATCAGGCATCTGTGAGGCCACCTGCAAGATCACCCGCTGACCACCGGAAACTGCCTGTGCATGCTTTAGGTCGCCTTATAAAAGAACTCGAAGCTCCTCCTTTCTGTCTCTCTCTCCTACCTTGTCCAGAGACGGTCTCTCTGACCCATTCCCCTTCCCTTAATAAACCTCCCACGTGGAACCAGTCACGTGGCGTGAGTTGTGAAACCCGCTGTGTAACTTTTCGCATGATTTCTTTCATTTAGTCCATTATCACTGTGGTGGGAGGCATCATGACATGCAGGCAGACATGGTACTAGAGAGGTAGCTGAGAGTTCTGCATCCAAATCAGCAGGCAGCAGGAAGAGAGACATTGGGCCTGGCTTGAACATTTGAAACCCCAAAGCCCACCCAGAGAGACACACTTCCTCCAACAGGTTCTCACTTCCTACTCCCTGTCAGATAGGACCACTCCCTGATGACCAAGCATTCAAAATATATGAGCCTGTTGGGGCCATTCTTACTCAGACCACCACAGGGACCAAAGAAGAAACTTCTAAAATGGAACGTTCTCTGTCATTTCTTTGAGACCCTGTCAGTATCTTTATTCAGGCATTATAGGGATGCGGACAGAATGAAATATAGATGGAGGCTGATGGAAAGCTTCTCTTCTGCTTAGTGATTACACCAGAGAAAGTGCATGCCGGAGGGCAGCAGTTACCAGTGAGTGGCACTTACTCTGTCCCACGTGTTATTCACAGTGGCACCGTAGCCCCAGGGCGCACACTGAAAGTCAAGGATTTTTCCACCTACACAGCAGAACTCATGATCCTGCCATCCGCCTGCCCACTCTCACTCCAGAAGCCACCTCCCTTTCTTTTTCATCTAAGCTGTTGCCATCTGCTTTGGGACAGCAGTGATTCTCGTTGCCCTGGAGAGGGGATGGCAAGGCAGGCGAATTGTAGGGGACGTGAGCAAGGGTTGATGGGGTAAGTGCTCTCTCAGATCCCAGGCTCCAGATATTTTGTGCGTTCCCAGCCTCTGGTCAGTGGCACAATGCCAGGATGGAAGTATCCCCCAGCCTCAGGACCCGTCCTCTGTCAGGGCTCAGAAGGCTTCCCATGTGTTACCCATTATGGGTCAGTTGGACCGACCCGGTCACTCAGAGATCTGAGGCAAGTCTTGAGCCAGGTTGCTGACCACAGTGTATATCAGCCTCTCAGAACCGGGAAAGACTGTCTGCAGCCGTCTCCTCTATAGGCTGCCTGGGTTAACCATCGAGATTGTCCAGGGAACTCCGTGAAACACCAATCAGAGCACAGACTGCAGTGTGTGACGCTCAAGGGGCAGAACTTGAGCTCCGCAAGCATTTTTGGCAGGGCTCCTTGGGTGATCTGGGCCTTTCAGGCATGTGAAGTGGTGGAATGACAAGCTGGGCCTCTGCTTACATGTGCTCTGGTATACGCCTAATAGCAAGAACTAGATAGATTTATGGGAGAGGGATGTGGAACCCACTTGTAAACTCAGAGTGGACTTCCTGGAGGAGGCAGCTCCTGGCAGATTCAAGCAAAAGGAACTGGGTGAGCAGAATTACAAACAAATAGGACCACGAGTGGGACATGCTAGAGGGCTAGGGTTCTGAGCGATGCCGACAGGGGGAAGATGGCGCTGAGGGGACCGCACACACCCCTGCCTGCGAGCCTGTGCGAGTGCCTGGCATCCGGAGGACCCCTCAGAGAGCCCTGCAGATGGAAATCTCGTGTGGATGCCTCACAGACAGCACAGGGTCACCTCAGCAAACTGAATAATGGACAAGACGGAGGAGCCTGGGTAACAGGAAGTATCGACGTACGGTCTCCTGGTGGTGACTTGTTGGTCACTTGTCAAAGCACCGCTTTTTTGAGCCGTGCGATGGGGCACTTGTACCCAACCACCAGTTTCCCAGTTGACTTCCCCGGGCCTCACATCTTGTGCATTTGGATAATCCAGGGTACCACACACTCTGTCCTCGTATTACTCAAGTGTCTACTCAACTGGACCCCGCCTTGGCCCAGTCTCTGAGGAAGGGAACCGCAAGCCAGCCAAGGAAGCGGAATTTGATGGATTGCATATAAAGCAAAGAACTGAAGGTACTCCCCGGCCAGAAGGGCCAGCCATCAGGGTGCCCTCGTGGGACAACTGCTATGCCACCGGTCTCCGCACAGTAATTAGCTCCTGGCCCCTAACGTCTCCGCCTGTGGGAAGGAAGAGGCTCCGGCTGCCACCAAGCTGAGACCTGGGGAACGGTCAACTCCAAAAGTTTTTTATTGTTGTTTTAGTAAAGCGCTTAAATACATGCATGTATATAAGATCTAGTAATAAATGCTTCTTTTTATGCCTATAGAACACATATAGTATGTGACTGCTAGAGATAGATTTATGTTACACCGATACAGATTTTTATAGGAAAACAAATACATTACTCGTTCTTAAGTGTTCCTGCTGTTCCCCAGATGAGAGCACTGTGGCACATCTCCTGGCTGTGGTTCTGGGCTCTCTCAGGGAGCAAAGCCTGAATACCCTGTGTGGTGGCTAATCTTGTTAATGACCAGATCACCATAGGATCAAATCTCAGGGCAAATCTGTGAGGGACTGCTATCTAGATCAGGTTAACCGAGGAGTAAAGACCCGCTCTGAATGTACATGGTAATTAATTCCATGGCCTGGGACCCAGGCTTAGTAAAAAGGAAGAGGGGATAATGGGTTCAAGTATTTATTGTTTTCTGCTTCCTGACAGTGACTACAATGTGACCGGCTGGCCTCCTGTTCTTGCCACCATGGCTTCTCTGCTGTGATTGGAACGTATCTCCTTTGACAGTAGGCCAAAATAAATTTGCCTTCCATTGAACATTATGCCATAGCCATGAGACATGTAACCATTATAGAAAATTGATTGTGAGAAGTGGGGCCAGGCAATTGCTGGGGTAAATGTGAACCTGTACCCTTGGGAACTGCTTTCTGGAAGAGTTTGGGTTAGAAATGTCCTTGAATACAATAAGAGTGCTTAGTAAGCCATTCTGGTGAGAGCTGGGAAGACAGAATGCTGAGAGATTTTCAGAGTAGCAGCCTGTCTCAAGGAGTCTATGAGGAACTGGGTTAGGGCTATAGTCATGTGGTATTATGGCAAAGAATCTGGCTACATTCTGCCCACATCCAGAGAACTCCAGGAGAGTTGCTTTTAAAAGTAATAGACTAACTTGTTTGGCAGAGGAGATTTCAAGATGGGGCAGCACTCGAGCTGTTATGATTTCATGATCACTTGCACATTGCTTTTATCCAGGTCTGCAGTGAGGAAGGCAACAGGTAGAGAGGAGAAAAGATGAAAAACAAGGCACTTGGCAGTGGAGGGAGAGAGTTTAAAGTTGTAGGCCAGACAGGTGGTGAGAAGCAGCTATAACTGTTAAGGGTATCGTCATCTGCTGTGCACCGGGACAGCAGGGACCTCAGGACACCTTATGCGCTGTGGGCTGCATCTTGTGCAAATGCAAATTCATTTGAAAGGAGAAAGCCTACACTGATAAGATGCTGGCTGGGGTTCCCTGCTTCTCAAAGCAGCTGCCTAGGGAAATGTGTCCCCAGGGTCAACACACAGAAAGGTGATGCAGCCATGATTCAAGGGGACCAGGCTCCATCCTGAACTGGCAGTGGAACTTGGCAGTATCACCCATACAGAGCTGATTTTGTGGGCACAAAACATGAAGGCCATGGAGTCTTGCAGTCTGTAGTGCTTGGAATCCCTTCGAGGAACCCCCAGAGGCCATTGCATGAAGCTGTGAAGTCCCCCAGGATGTTGGAGGTGTGAGAGCCATAGGGCCGCAGCTGAGGAATGTGTAGGGAAAGGAGCCGGAAGGGTGGGGTACAGAACTTTGGAGCTCAGATGGTTCCATCCTGAACTCCAGATGCTGGATATGGAGCTAGAGTATTTATATTTGTCTTGCTTGGTCAGTCCTCCCTAGGCCTCCATTCTTCCCTTTTGGAATGGAACTTTTATTCTGTGCCATTGTATATTGTAATACGTAACTTATTTCTTATTTTATAGGCACTGACAATTAAGAGATTGCCTTGAGCCCCAGGTGATACTTGGACTTCAGACTTTCAAACAATGTTGGACCTATTAAAAGTTATGGGGCCTTCTAAAGTTGGACTGGATGTATTTTGCATTGTGAGATGGCTGTGGGTCTGTGGGGATAAGGAGTGAGGGGTTTGGGCTTACAGTTGTTGTGTTTGGGTGCCAAGCTGACAACCAGTAGACTTGTAAGGGTTGATCTTGGTTGTCAGTTTGATGAAACTTAGGATCACTATGGAAATAAATCTTTGGGAGTGTTTGTGAGTGGTTATCTAGATGATATTAATTGAGGTGGGAAAATCCCACTCTAAATATGAGTAGTACTGTCCTGTGGGCTAAGGTCCTGGATCAAATAAGAGGAACAAGCTAGGTAAGCCCGTATGCAACTCTCTGCTTCCTGACACTGGGTGGAATGTGACCAGCAGCTGCCTCCTGCTGCCATGTGCTACATAATGGACTAAGCCCCTCAAACTGAGCCAGAATAAACCTGTCTTAGGATTTCTTTTGCTGTGAAGAGACACCATGACCACAGCAACTCTTATAATAGAAAACATTTAATTGGGGCTGGCTTACAGTTCAGAGGTTTAGTCCATTATCATCATGGCCAGAAGCATGATGACATGTGTGCAGACACAGTACTGGAGAGGTAGCTGAGAGTTCTACATCTGGAAAGCAGCAGGAAGAGAGAACGGCACTGGGCTTGGCTTGAGCGTTTGAAACCCCAAAGCCCATCCCCAATGACGCACTTGCTCTGGTAAGACCATCTACGTCAACAAGGGCCTTCTAATTATGCCTCTCCCTACGGGCCTGTGGGGGCCATTTTCATTCAAACCATCACAAAACCCTTCTTGAAGTCACTCTGTCGGGTACGCTTTCACAGCAAGCAGAGATGTAACTAATACAGTCCTTCATTTTGTTTTTGTTGCCTGGTGACTTGGTTTTTTTCTGTTTTGTTTTAATTCAGATAGACTGTTCTACAGTCTGGATGTGGCATTGTCTTTATCCAGTGATGAATTTTTAGATCGTTTTCCGGTTCTGTTACCAGCAGCAGTGCAGCTAATCTCTTTGGCTGTCTTTGAGTGTGGGGCCTGATGTTTTTAGAACAAATTCCAAGGCATAGCATGAGATCAAGGACAGCACATGTGCGACAATCTTCTTCTGGAAGATTCCATTTTCCACCCTCACCTCCAGTGCGTGCAAGGGTCACCCCTTGCCAATATGGTGTTACTTTTCAAGTGTGCTTTTTCTACCTGGGGAAATACATCTCATTGGTAGTGCTCTTTTATATTTCTGTAGTGATAACTTGAGCATCATGTTTTGTTGGTTGCTGGTATTTGTGCTTAGCCTGTTTGGATCCCTTACTGGATCTTCAGTCATAGTGCTCTTCTGTACCTCCGGTATCAGTCACTTGTCTGTTCTGTGTATTGTGAATGTTCTTCTCTTACTGTGTTTATTGTCTTTCATCTTTGTTTATAGCATTGGTTTGGCAAGAGGAAGTGTCAAGACTCGCAGAAGAAATTAGTGGATTTAAGCTGATGTAGACTAGTGATCAGTCTCTGTTGTTTTGGGATATGTGTGTGTATATATAAATATGAATAGATATGTTTTTGTTTTGTTTTATAATTTATTTATTTTTATATTAATTACAGGTTATGTACTTTGTATCCCAGCCGTAGCCCCCAATAAATATGTTTTTATTACTGTGGTGGCTGGCAAGCCTTTCAGAAGTTAACTAGATTTGCGGGCTCACTTGTTTGCAAGCATGTCCTCCCTACTAGATGCTAAAAATAGACTGCTGCTGAGCAGGGGTCTCTAGAAACCCTGTGAAGCTATACAAATATTTCCACACAAGGACTGGGAACTATTGAGATGCGCTGCCCATGGAAAGACAGGGAGATGGCTGGGCACCCCCAACCTGCCATTCAGAGAACAGGGAGAGCCCCGTCTAGCCTACAGGGAAAGGATTGTCACCCTGTCACTGCTGGCACAGATTCTGGTCACGTGTCTGCTCTGCCAAGCGGAGGGAACGCTGTCATTGATAACTTAGCCAGTCTCCCATGGGAGCTGGGACTCGCTGATAGAAAGATGGATGCCAAATAGACAAAACCATTACATAGTCCATGACCCACGCTTGACACACATAGGCAGTGGTTCGGAGAGCTAGCCCAGGCAATGAATAAGCATTAGGGGTCCATTCACTGCGCATGTGTGCTTTAGGCTCAGGCTTTCTTCTGTGAAGAAGCCTCATGAGGACCAGTGAGCAGATCGCTGATAGGTGTGACACATACCCCATTTAGCACTTAACGGAGCCAGTGGGCAGTGATTTTTTTCCCCCTTGATATAAACTGAAAGCTTACTGGGAAGAGGGATTGTATCCTCAGGCACTTGCAGCTCCAGTAACTTGAGAGTGAGGAGTTAGTTCCTCATCTCGCCTGGGCTGAGGGAGGTCTGCTACTCAGGAACTCCCAGGTCCACCCTAACTGAAGGACAAAATGCCCCCAGTGACATTCAGCCCTCCTTGGGCCATGGCAGCAGACCTGGCTTCTTCTTCATCCACTCTGCTTTCCTTGCAGTCCACCTGATCCCAGTGTCCTCGACCAAGAATGGAGGAAGCAGCAAGAGCCGGAAGAGGATCATGCCCGACCCAGTGACAGAGCCCCCCACGGTAGACCCGGTTTACGAAGCTCTCCTGTACTGCAACATTCCGAGTGTAGCCGAGCGCAGCATGGAAGGTAGAGCCAGCGTATGACCTGTCACAGTCTTGGTAGCCTGGGACTCTGTACTCAGGTAGAGGTCCTGAGGACTGAGTTCTCTAAGCAGCATCACAGTGATAAGAAGCTGGCTGGCTTGGGCTCAGATCCTGCAGCAGCCACGGCCTGAGGATGGGCTCCTGGGTCTCAGCACACTGCACTGAGTGATGGAGGTGCTGGTCTTTGGTGAGATGTGGGAAAAACAGATGAGGATGAAGCTGGCCCATGCCCTTGGCTACTCAGCTTCTCAGGGTGAATCCACAATATACACAGTATGCCCAGGAGCTTTGCCGGCTCTGAGTCATGTCAAGCCTTTCCGTGAACCTTCGTCCCACCTTGAGGGGTTCTTTGGCTTTGTCCACCCAGCGCAGTGGTCCTTCTCACAGTTCAGGCCTCTCAATAGCAGCGCTGCCATTTCTGGGTTGCCCTGGGTTCTACCTCCTCAGGCCCCCAGCCTGGGCATGTACCACCCTTAGTAAACACTGTGGCTTGTCGTGTGGTGACTGGAAGATGTGTCTCTCTCACAGGTCATGCCCCGCATCATTATAAGCTGGTCTCCGTCCATGTGTTCATTCGCCATGGGGACAGGTACCCCCTGTATGCCATTCCCAAAACAAAGCGACCAGAGATTGACTGCACTCTAGTGGCCAGCAGGTAAATTGCACTTTTTATGAGGATTTTCATGCACTCCTCTGTGTTCTGTGCAGCAGAGCATTATGGGAGGGAGGAGGGAGCTACACTTTGGTGGCTACAACTGTTCAAAGCATTCACCATCTTGCGTTGCACGCTGTTCTGTGACTCCCTTAGGAACGCAAACAAACATCTGTTCAACCCAGATAGGGTACTGATGGCAGATCAGAAAATGGTTCCAGCAAATTGAGCTTGCTGAGCCAGTGATTTTATTGGGGTTACCTAGAGGAGCATGGGCGTCTCAAAGGCCAGTACCTCACCGAGAAGCCCCCCTTAGTTGGGTGACGACGCAGACAGCTTCGTCGCAGTGGCCTCCTGCACAGCTTGCAGGCAGCTCCATCACACTAGCACCCCTTAATGGTTACTTCCTGCTGCCAAAACCTGGGGATGGGGCCTGTGACTTTTGTAACTTTCTGAGCTTCCGGGTCTTAAGTTTCGTTATGTCATTTAAATTTCATTGGGCTTCCTGACTCTTAGGAGTCTCCCATCTCCCTCCCAGAGGGAATGTCTGAATTAAGAGAACAGAGCAAAGACAGGACCAGGGCAGACAGGGCATGTATCAGGCAACTCAAAAAAAAAAAAAAGAAAAGAAAAAGAAAGAAAGAAAAGACCACTGAGGTCTGAGCCCAGATCAGTGTGAAACCAACTCTCTCTTCCTGTTGTTCAGTTGAAGAAAGAGGCATGCCGGGTGGTGGTGGTGCACCCTAACCCTTTAATCCCAGCACTCGGGAGGCAGAGGCAGGTGGATCTCTGTGAGTTCGAGCCCAGCCTGGTCTACAAAGTGAGTTCTAGGAGAGCTGGGACTACACAGAGAAGCCCTGTCTCGAAAACCCCAAAAGAAATAAAGAAAGGAAGCAAGTGAGCATTGAGCTAGCAATCATCCACCATAGAGCCGTTGTATGGAGGCAGCATGGACAGGTCTCCTGGTCTCGCTGAGCTCAGTCTCCCCCCCTCTGAAATGGAAATGAGGACGCTCTCGACAAGCAGGGCAGGGGTGAAGAGTGGGATGATTCACAAGGAGTGCTAACAGCTGCTAAGGCCCGTGAGTGTAAAATGGTTTTACAGCCATTTAATTTTCCACAGCATTAGAGACAGCACTGTCTTAGTTGAAAGCCCTCAGGATGAAAAATAATTGAACAGAGAATAGAAATTGCATGTAGGGAAATTAGAAGCACAGTTAGCAATAAATGATGGCTTGGCTGTAGCCAGTGTGTCTAAGGGCACATAGCATCCATCCTGCACAGAGCTTACTGAATGAGACCCGGAGACAGGGGAATGCCCAGTGGGGAAGAGGTTATTTTAATGAGTGCTCCTGGGGTGCCAGCCTGCCTAGGCAGGACCAGCCTGGTGGCACCATGAATTGCTTTCCTACAGCCAGGGCTGTTCTTTGAGTACAGGAACCCAGGGGTTCCAGATACCTCTTCATGTCCTAAGCCTCCCATGGGCTGGAGTTTGGGGAGTTGTTGTACTAACCAAAAATGATGTTGGGCTATATAATGTTTATCATTACTTGCCTTATGATTATTGCAGCAGTATTATTCAACACACTATTACAATTAATAAGACACCAACACCTGTGAGATTTTATAGTTGCCTATTTACCTTAGGCTGGGCAGATATTTCATCTGAGCTGTCTCAATAACCTTTTCATCCACCTCCCAGCCCCCATCCAGTGCCATCCACCTTACTCATTCCTATCTGGTCTGCCTTCCCTCCAAAACCTTATAAATACTTGCTTGTATTTTTTATCTTGGTGTTTTCCCCATCCCACGCCATCCTCAAGAGTCCTTCCACCCAGCCCACGTGGTTCCTTCTGCACACTAAACCATTGTGACGTCCTCCTTCCTCCTCTCTTCCTGTCTGTCTTGTCTGTTTCCCATGATTCTCCAGTTTATAAAACCCAGGAACCTTAGCCTCGCCTACCCCATTCTGCCCTGCCCAGGTTTTAGGCCTTTAATCAACCAATCAGGAATAATGTCTTTGGCAGGTTTACACAATGAGGATAGGTTGTCCAGGCAGGAACCTGTGAGCTAATTACTGAAGGCCAGTAATTAGCATCAAAGTACAAGCATCAGACCAACCCCCAGCAGGCAGTAGTGTTTTCTGTGATCTTCTCTCTCGTGCTGGAGACCACAGTGCCGCAGGCCTGGGTCTTTGTGTCTTCTTTGCTCACTGAGTAAACAAGGTGTGTACCCTAGGGTCTCATGTGAGGGTACCATGGGGACACTAGCCCTATCATCAGAACTGAGCCCCCACTCTCCAGCCTGGTGTTCAGACCTTCCACTGAGATTCTCTGTTCCACAGTACCCCACTCTTTGTAGCACCTGCCCCTTCGAGGCTTGGTGCCTCCCTGCTGCCCTACATCCCCGCTCATCCTGCTTCCACTGTCTTCAAGGCCTTGGTAGAGGCCCCCTCTTCCAGGCAGCAGCCCCGTCCCCCATCCTAGATGTGCAACATTGGGTTGGCTCTGTGACTGGATGGGGAACTGACAGTGTTGAGCTCTCACTGCAGAGGGGCTGGGACATGCAGGAAGGGTGTCAGGACCAGCAAGGGAAGTCTGGTTTAAAAGCTATCCCAGCTGGCTGAGGGCCGGGGCCAGGACGGAGACTGCTGGTCGCACTACACTTTAACCCTGTGGATCACAGAGCAGGGAAGAGCAGCGCCCAGGAGGCACTTTCTTCCGTTGGGTACCGACAGATGTTGTGTTTACAGCTGGTACAGCTCTGCTCCTGCTGGGTGTCAGCCTTTCCAGCAATCTGGGGATAGGTGAGCCACTGGGCCGCTATTCTAGGTGGGTGTAGCATGGCCTCAAAGCTTTGTAGTCGGACTGTCATGTGCATCAGTTCCTTAGCTGTACTCACCTTTGCATTTTCACCAGGGGAATCCAGTTGGTTCAGAACAGACCACCATACAGTCACTATGAGGGTCACCATGGCTGTTCCCAAAGAAGGAGCCTAGGAGTCAGGGCCACCTGGACACCCTATAGCCACTTGGACACCCTATAGCCACCTGGACACCCTATAGCCACCTGGACACCCAAGGGGCCTTGGCTCTGCCATCCCCAGCCCAGCTGTTACCAAATCACTGAGCCCAGCCCAGGACCTGTCAAATGACAGCTTTTGGACTTGATAGCTGCAGAATGAATGTATAACCTCGGCGGGTGTCCTGTGTCACCACAATGTGTCACAGGACACATTGCCGGTTGTATGTTTCAGCCACCATGTTCCTCATGATAGATTTGAGCCTTGGCTATTGTATCCCCGAAGCCTTTGCAGCTCTTTGACCCTGGACAGACCCCTTCTCCCCTCAGAGCCACCGTGCTCCATCCTGGAACAAGGGACAGGCCTGTCTTCTGTCAACAGAAGTTCCACCCACAGTGATACAATATCACCCACAGCCCAGAGACCACCTTGCCCTAGGCTCTTGCCCTCCGGTGTCATTGCTGGAGCTTTTTCAGGGAAGCTGGAAGCCGCTGCCCAACAGCCTCAGTCTTTGCTTCCTCTGTGTGTCCATTTTGTGTTCTCAGGAGCTGGCCTGAGTCCTTTATGGATGAGGACACAGTGTACGTGTTTAACTACAGCAGTCCTCTGAGCTGAGCTTTCCTCCATTTCAGTTGCCTGACTTAGAAATTAAACCTTATCATGTGTATTTGTTTGCCCAGGGAAGAGCGTGGCAGATGGAGGGGTTCAGGCTATCTCTGGATTCCAGCACCCCCTCCCTTCCATCAAAGGAGTCACCATTCCACTTAACACCGTTTAATTAATTCCATCTTTAAACACAGTAAGGGCTGGCTTATCACTGCAAACATGTACTTAAAGAAGGAATGAGCAGGCATGCAGTATGTAGACCAGCTCAGGGGCCCTCACCCCGACGGTGCCTGCTGCCTTCCCTGCTGCTGTTTTGGCTAATAAATCACTAATTTTGTGTTTCCCTGCTAGGCAGTAAGGCTCGGAAAGGTCCGTGACTTTGGTCCATCATTAGGGATGTCTGGTCCAGTGATAGGAGCTAGGTGTGTCCATTTAAGTCCATTGCCTTAGAGTGCCTGTGTACAGTGCTGTGCCCCATAGTCTTTATGGTGGAAGCTGTCGCTGTTTGAGACTTCTGTTTGAGCTCTCCTGGTATTAACATTAGTCAGCATTAAAAGTATTAACCATGTGTGTGCCAAGTTTTTAAATGCCCTTTTTGCATTCATAAAGATTAGAGTGCTTTTCTGCATCTAAGAAGAAAAGTGGTCCTTTCAAACATCCACATGATGACTTTTAGATTTATGCTCCTTTCCTGGGCCAAGTTGCATGCAACACACTAGCAGTCACATAAATGTACTGGAAGAGCCAGTCTTGTAAAGACCTAGGGAGAGAACGTTCCATGTGGAAGGACCAGATTGTACAATAGGCCTGCAGCTTGTATGTAGCTAAGCATGTATGTGTAACACCAGGACCAGCGTGACTGGCCTGGAGAAGTAACAGGGTGAGTGGGCATCCAAGGCATCACAGCACATGGGCTGTCCTGGTTTCATGCTGGTGCGGGGGTCCGCCCTCAGCAAGTGGAGGCCAGCACAGGTGACTGCTGTAGAAGAGAAGGAAGAAAAGAAAACAGAAGAAAATCTAGAATGCCAGAGGCTTTGGTAGCCTTTGGTAGACACTTGGGGCCTGAACCAGCACCCCAGCTCAGTTTAGGGTAGTCTTAGTTAAGATTTTATTGCTGTAAAGAGACACCACA
This sequence comes from Pachyuromys duprasi, assembly GCA_028658305.1. Classification (NCBI taxonomy): domain Eukaryota; kingdom Metazoa; phylum Chordata; class Mammalia; order Rodentia; family Muridae; genus Pachyuromys; species Pachyuromys duprasi. Next base: position 23,379,143 of record CM053749.1, read on the forward strand.
GCAACTCTTAATAAGGAAATCATTTAGTTGGGGCTGGCTTATAGTTCATATGTTTAGTCCATTGTCGTGGTGAGAGGACCTGGTACTTGGAGTAGGAACAAAGAATTCTACATCTGGTGTCCCCAGGCAACAGGAAGAAAGAGTGGACTCCTGGGCCTGGTTTGACCTTATGAAATCTCAAAATCCACTCCCCTGTGACACACTTCCTGCAACAAGCAACACCTACTCCAACAAGGCCACACCTCCCAATTGTGCCACTCCCAATGGACCTTTGGGGGCCAGTTTCATTCAAACGACCACAGGTAGTGAAGGGATGAGAAGAGAAGCCATTCTGAGATAGAGACCAAAGGTTATGCAGTTTAACAGCCAGCAAGAAAACAGCCCATTAGCGCTAAGACCCACCCAGGCAGTCTGGGGTGCTCAGCACCTTGGGGGCTTTGAACCTCGTCCAGGTGGCTCAAGTGTAACGTGAAATGGGTGCCGCAGCCCTACCGTGGAACCATGGTCTCCAGGCATCACGGAGGAGGGGTGAGATGGTAGAGGCTTCTGGCAGCCTCAGAGTGTATGAGAATGAGCTGGCGGCATATCCGAGCTGTTATGCAGAAGCGGCCCAAAGCAAAGCCCCTTTCAGCGGTGGAGCCCATATCCTGAAAGCTGCCTTTGGTGTACTGCCTGCTTCCAGCTGACTTTCCATGCTTGCCCCCCCCCCTCCGCCCCCGCTGCGATGGCACGCCTCCTCTCTCCAGGGGGTACTTACACAGACAGCATTATGGCTTCCCACCGCCCCTCCTCCCTCCATGGCTCAGTCATCACCTCTGTGAGATCTACCTAGAACGTTTCACTTAAAATGACAGGGTGGGTGCTCCTCCCCAATTCCAGTCTCCTTTCCTACCTTCTTTTATAGCATCTGTTGTTCCTCATTTTCTGTCTCTCTCCAACTGTGTGTGTGTCTGTCCGTCTGTGTGTCTCTCTCTGACATTACACAAACAATTAGTGTTTCTTGTGTGGTGTGTTGCCCCTGGCAGGAATGTAAGCTCCCTCCCTGTGTCAGAGATTTCTCTTACTCTTGCCCATTGCTGTTCACCCAAGTACCCAGGACAGTATTTCAGTAGTGGGTGCTAACCAAGTGGCCAAGAAGAAATAATAGAATTTGGTATACAGCTATAGCCTCACCTACCACAGCCTTTGTTTTTAATATCCTATCAAAATCTACATATTGTTGTTAAATGACAAATTGATGGAAGCTGAACCCGGAGAATGGCATCAGAGATGGAGGTCAGCTGGGATGCGCAGGCTGCATGACAGGTTAGGTGGGATGAAAAAGAGGAGGCAGGGCCACATTGCTGATGTGCTGTCCCTCCAGGAGCCAAAAGCTGGAGAGCTTAGGCTCTGCCCCCAGCGTTGCCTGCGCAGAGGGCTGTCTGGTTAGGGTTTAGGAACACTGGTTTATGTGAGCACCTTTAGCATGTGGCCAGCCAAAAAGGCTAGAATGGCCATATGAAGTTACACAAAAAGGTCCAGAAGAGTAGGCTGGGATTGTCTTTTTATAAACTTGTTTTGTTGAAATTAGAAACAATGTATTCTTTGGTTGATTTAGGTTTCTTAGATGTGGTCTGAATTCCTTCTGGTTTCCAGCCAGGAGAGCTTTTAAAATTATGCTTTCTGGTAAGAGCTCCGCTATCCTGGATCCAGGATAACCAACTCTACAGAACCCAGATCACAGCTGAAACATAGTCTGTTTTCTCTGAAGTGTGATTGGCCAGGGGATTCTGCCTTGAGCATTGTAGATAAGTGCATTGGAACAGTGCATGTAAAAATATGTATGAGAACTCCCGAGTAAACAATTGAAGTAATACTTTTATTGTTTCATTTGTCAGCAGGAAAGCAGATTCCCAAGGAAGCCACAGTCATATGACTTGGGCCATCCTTGGGTAGTCAGTGTGAGTCCAGGCATTGTAACAGAGAGACTCAAAGATCCGTGCCCTAAACAAGGAAGTTCACCTCTTCCTTGCGTGAAGGTAGATTCATGCCCCTCATCCCCGTCTAGCTGTTCAGCGGGAGGTTCCTTCCAGGTTGTTGCTTCCACCAGTCTCCAGGGATGTTTCCTCAGCTGCCTCAGGATGCTGCTGTGCCTAAACAGCTGCCAGAGAAAAGCACAGAGCAGCAAGGTGCCAAAGCCCGGGAGTAGCGTGCATTCTTCAGTAGTGGGTGCTAACCAAGTGGCCAAGAGGAAATAATAGAATTTGGTATACAGCTATAGCCTCACCCACCACAGCCTTGGTTTTTAATATCCTATCAAAATCTACATATTGTAGTAACTGCTGTGGTAACATAATTTTCATTATTCTGGGTTAGGGAAGATACAGACATGCTGTTTTTACAACGCAGCTAAGGATGGGACATGTCACAGTTGAAATCGTTCCCAGATGTTTTTGAAACATCTACAGATAACGCTGTGGGCTCCAGGGATGGAGCTAGGGATGAGGCAAGCAGGCCCAAGCAGTGGGATCCAGGTCTGGTCCCCAGACTCAGCAACCTGGTCCTCCTACCATAGAAAAGATTCAGCCTCTAGGTCTCTGTCCTGTAAATGTTTCTCTTCCACAAATCTTCACATTTCTGTCCCTTAGGAAAAACGCTGTAATGAAGGGACTGGGGTGTAATTTGGGGGCATCGCATGTGTGACATGCTTAGCACAGCCAAGGCTCAGGCCTCAGTCTCCAGTGCTGCAAAATAGAAAAAGAAGGGAAAAGGTTGTCGTGAACACCATTAGACAGTGCAGCACCGCTGAACAATCGATGGCCTGAGAACCTGGAGCATCTCCACAAACACGTTCAGTAGGGAAATTCCATTTCTAAGATTGGCAGCCAAGTGTTTTCAGAGCCTCAGAAATCATCAACCTGGAATAATGACCCAGAACCGGAGATCCGAGTTGTGTTGATGGATAGCCAGTGTTGATGTGAATTCACACTGACAGCCATGTTGTGGGTCTAGACATTTTATTTCCTAGTTTATAAACATTTATGTGCTCAGCCTTAGGCAGAATAAAATATGCTCTGTTTTTATGAGAGACACAATTCCCAGCAGCTTTCCTGGGGCCTTTATTACACTACTGCATGTCTAGATTAGCAAACTCTAATTTTAAAACATTTTTTTAAAGATGGATTTTTTTTCAGCTTTCTGCTTTTGAAAGATGTAAATCCATTTTGGCATTGGGGTTTTTTTTTTTTTAAGTATTTCCAAAGTTAATTGGGCTTTCAGACAGCAGGGGTTTGCCGTTAGAACAATTTATCTGCTGTTTTCATGCCAATTTGCATGCAGCTTTTTCTGCCAATGGCTCTATCTGTCCACTTCTGTTCAGCTGGAAAATGTAGACGCACTCATGAGCCATTTTATTATTCAGAGAAAAGGTGTATGTGTTCACAGGTCATTTAGTTATATAGAGGAAAAGTGTTTTTCATAGGTAATCACTACCTAGGGAGATTATACAGTAGTGGTAGGATCAATAAAGTGTGTTTGTCTCTGCCATATGTGCTCTGTGACAGGCTCAGATTATCCCACATCTCACCGTTTTTCTGAGCATTTATTACTACTCAAAATTAAATGTGGTAGCTTATTTGCAGAATGCAAAGCAAACTGTAAAGGACTATAGAGATAGGAATTGGTTGTCTTAGTCAATTAATGGTTGTCCAAAGAGAGATTCCTCCCCTGCCTCCAGAGGTCAAAAAAGATTAGACAGTGCCTCCACGAGGATACATAAAAAGGATAGAGATGGGAAAGGACAGAATATGTTGTTTGCTGGGGGAAAGGAAGATGGCCTCTGTTTGGCCAGCACACCATGTCAAAAGGATGGGGGTCTCTGTGAGGGCACCTAAAGCAAAGTCCCCAGCTGTTCAGACCCCATTCCAGAAGGTGGCAATGTGAAAAAGCAGTGATGTGTGAGAGTGAATACCTTTGATGTTGATCCCCGGAGCTGTGGAACAAGCCAGGTGAGGGCAGAGTTAAGCTGAGGAAGACCGATAAGGATCCACAGCTCTCCAGGCAAGGCTGTCTAAAGCCAGAACCCAGGTGGGAGAATCTGTAAGACTGCCAGGTGACAAGTGTCAGGGAAGGAAAGGAAGAAATCAGAGCAGCCTCCCGCTGCAGAGGCAGCAGGATGTGGGCATGCTGACAGTGGCTGACGGAGGGCAAAGCCAAATCCCAGTGTATTGTATTTAGCAGAGGTCGGGGACTCAAGCTCACCTCCATAGTGTGTACAGGTATAGGTCAAGTCAGAACAAAATCGTAACCTTAAAAAATGCTTTTTCCTTTATGTTTGTGTTTATGGGTATTCTGCCCGCATGCATGTCTGTGCACCACAGAGACCAGAAGAGGGCGCTGGATCCTGAGACTGTAGTCACAGATGGTTTCGAGCTACTCTGTGGGTGCCGGGAATCAAACCCAGATCCCCTGGAAGAACAGCCAGTGCTACTCTCAAAATAATTCCGGAGCCACAGAATTCCTGAGCCCCGGGACCTGGTTTTGGGTGCAGCCAAGGCCATGACATGCACAAATCTTGCATGCTGAAGAGTGACTGCTTTGGAGATTTCTAACCGCTGCTTCTCTCCTCCCTTTAGGAAACCGTATCACCCTAAGCTGGAAGCTTTCGTTAGTCACATGTTGAAAGGATCCGGAGCGTCTTTTGAAAGCCCCTTAAATTCCCTGCCTCTCTACCCTAACCATCCTCTGTGTGAGATGGGAGAACTCACACAGACAGGTATGTACAAGGCTGCCCCCCCACGCACACACCTTCCATTTATATATCTTAGGAGATGACAGGTAAAGGCTGTGGATGCAGTTAGCTGTGTGGGGGTCGGACTATACCGAGATGGAAATCATCAGGAGGTAGAAGCTCTTTAAGAGCTGGTAGTCCTGGGCCTTGAGTGCCCAGAGCCCAGGGACCAGTGTGGCAAACACAGGTGGTATTGTTGGTGGTGGTGGTGTTGTTTTGTTTTGTTTTTCACTCTTTTTAAAAATTTATTATTATTATTATTATTATTATTTATTACAATTTATTCACCTGTAGCTCCCTCCCTCTTCCCCTCCCAGCCCTACCCTCCCTCCCTGTTCTCTATCCATGCCCCTCCCCCAGTCCACTGATAGGGGAGGTCCTCCTCTCCTTCCTTCTGATCCTAGTCTATTAGGTCTCATCAGGAGTGGCTGCATTGTCTTCCTTTGTGGCCTGGTAAGGAGGGGGTGAGGGGAGGTGATCAAAGAGCCAGACAGTTCATGTCAGAGGCAGTCCCTGTTCCCATAACTGTGGAACCCACTTGGACACTGAACTGCTATGAGCTACATCTGTGCAGGGGTTCTAGGTTATCTCCATGAATGGTCCTTGGTTGGAGTATCAGTCTCAGGAAAGACCCCTGGGCCCAGATTTTTCGGTTCTGTTGCTCTCCTTGTGGAGCTCCTGTCCTCTGCAGGTCTTAGTATTTCCCCCTTCTTTCATAAGATTCCCTGCACTCTGCCCAAAGTTTGGCTATGAGTCTCAGCCTCTGCTTTGATAACCTGCTGGGTAGTCTTTCAAAAGGCCCTCTGTGGTAGGCTCCTGTCCTGTTCCCTGGCAAACAAAGGTTTTTAATCTCTCGAAGCCTTAACTAAGAACTGATTGCTGTGGGTTTAATCACTAGCAATCCCAGCACTTGGCAGGCACTGGAGTCCTCAGCTGCTAGCAGCAGTGAGTGGCCAAAGCAGACAGTGCAGAGCAGCTGCAGATGATGCCTTCTGGTGTTAAAACTCACACACAGCTTAAGGTGCTAGTTGCCCTACTGGGCCCTAAAGCTTTGGTAGCTTCCTGGAGCCTTGAGTACCTGGGCCCACAGTTGCTAGCCGTGCCTCTCACAGGCCCCGTGGCTCTCACAGGCCCCGTGGCTCTCACAGGCCTTCGGCTCCCACAGGCTCTCTGCCCTCTCCTATCTGCTGTTTCCTCAGCTGTTCCACTACAGGGGCCACAGCCTGGGTGGCTGCTGTTGCTTCTCCCCTGCAACTGCTCTGTCTGCAATGAAAAAAGAGTCCCCGTAGACTCTTCAGAGGCCTTTTCTTAGGCCTGGCAACACAAGGGGGCAGTGCAGGAGGAAGTATCCCAGCTGACTAGCAAAGCAAGCTGAATAGCCAGGAATGGGGGCATGGCAAGCGTGTTTGCACTAATTACAGCTGTCTCCCCACAAATGAAGGACTGTTTGCACCAGCCATGGGCCTTCTGGGCCAACAGGGAATGCCCTCCAGCCTGAGAAAAATGGCTTCAGAGTTGGTTAGAGTTCAGCAAGGCTTGTCTTGCCTAGAATACTGCTTTTCAAGTCTGGAGCAGACTGTCTGTCTTCCACTAGGTTTGTAGCGGTCCTCTGAGGTTGCTGGTGTGTCTTCAGGGCAACTGTAAAGTGTCCAAAGCAGCCAGGCTGCCATGAGGTGTATCTGGCCAGCCACCAGGAAAGGGGCTCTGAGCTGACAGTTCCCTGCTCAAGGCTGCCAGGCATAGAGGAGGAATCCTGCTCCTGGTTTTCAAAGTCACAGACAGAGAGCATTAAAAGAGTGCTGAGAATTTATACTTAACAAAGACTTAACACAAACTCAACACAGAACTGACGATTTTAGCAGCATTTAATGGTATTTAGTGATACATAACAGTGCCTAAACTCCTGCCTCGACTCTAGGGAGAACTCTGCTCTATCTCGTGGACTGGCCCCGGGCCCCAAGTACAACAATGAGTGAACTTTTTACAGAGATGAAAAGGATTTATCTCCTAGCAAGAGAGGGCAACTCAGAAGTTCCCTGGCTTTTTAAAATTAAAAGTAACCTTACCGGCAAGGTGGCTGTCATGAGTAAACCGGGTCTGCCGCCAAGCGTGGTGACTTGAGTTCAGTCCCTGGGTCCTACATGGCAGACGGAAAGGACCAGCTCCTGCAGGCTGCCTTCTGACCTCCGGTGCATGCCGTGGTGCACCTCCGCACACATGTGCAAACAAAGTAAAAAAGAAGAACAAGTAATCATTCTTATTACGTAGGCATTGGTGTTTGTGATTATAAATGACAAAAGACCGTAAATCAGAAGGAAGAACCATAGTCCCACCTGACAAATAGATCAGGGGCTGAAGAGATGGCTCGGTGATTAAGAGCCCTCGCTTGCTCTTGCAGAGGACCTGGGTTCAGTTTGGTACCCAGCGTCCACATACAGGGTCACAACCATTCATAACTCTAGTTCCAAGGGATCTAACACCCTCTTCTGACTTCCTTGGATATCAGATGCACAACTGGTGCATATACGTACATACAAGCCAAAAATACACATAAAATAAACATTAAAAAAGAAGCAGGTCCTTACTGCTAACCTTCTTCCTGTGCCCCTGCCATGGTGTCTTAGTGAACCCACACTTCCTCGTTCCATATCACTACATAAGAATGTATCAGGAGGTAGCCAAGAGAGCTCAGCAGGTAAAGCTGCCCGCCTCATTTGGGCACGGGAATCTCCAAGCCATTTGGACACCTGAATATAACTGACATTACAGCCTGCCACCCTGGCTGTGTGCAGTTCACATCCTCAGGACACCCACCCACTGCTAAAATGGCCGTTTCTCACACTCTCTAGGCTGGAGGGCAGGCCTGCTTTTTCCTTTTGAGTTGCTCTCTCCCCGTTAGAGATAAAGCTTTCTCATTTCCGTAATAAGTTCACTCATTGTTGTACTCTGGTGGTGCAAAGCCAAGACAGTATTCAATGGGAAGGTACAAGTCTTGCTTCTACCCACTTCCCACCTGTCTTACTCCTGTGCCCTCCATTCTCTGGAAGCCATTTCCACTGGCTTCTTGTACATCCATCTGAAGCTTCTTTATGCAAAATGCAAGTAACTGTGAACCTCCACTCTTGCTCTTCCTTCTTTTTCATTCAAAAGGAGCATAATATACTGTCTCCCCACGCGTCTTAAGATACTCCGTCTGGGTATCTGACAGTGCAGAGCACGAGCTAGCTGGCTGAGCCTGGAAAGCCCCTGCAGGGCCAGACAGAATGCCCCGGAGGCTAACAGAAGCTTTATGATGGAGACAGGGTCAAGGAGGCAGTATCCCAACAGTAAGTAGACTAAACAGAAAGCAGCCAGTGGCAGGCAGGGCAGATTTCAGGTAGCCATCCCTGCCCGAGGACAGCTGTGTCCCTGGGCAATACGCTGACAACTGTTCTTGGGTACATTCCTAGCTCTCTGCTGCTCCTAAGGAAATGAGGAGACCCGTGGTTAGGGAGGCCTGTGACAAAGCCTGTCCTTCACACCCCATCCCTATGTAGTTGACACAAACCTGTTCTCAGAACTTCTGCTTCCCTGCGGGGAGGACTCCCTCTGTTAACTTTGACTGTTCTCAAACACACCAGAGACGCGCTCTGGCTCTTCGTGGCCCCTTTGCTGAACTTGTAGTAAGCGAGCCTCTGTGTGCCCTGGTGTTGCAGGAGTGGTCCAGCACCTGCAGAATGGCCAGCTGCTGAGGGACATCTATTTGAGGAAACACAAACTTCTGCCAAACAACTGGTCCTCAGACCAACTTTACCTAGAGACCACCGGGAAGAGCCGCACCCTGCAGAGCGGGCTGGCCCTGCTCTACGGCTTCCTCCCGGATTTTGACTGGAAGAAGGTTTATTTCAGGCACCAGCCAAGTGCCTTGTTCTGTTCCGGAAGCTGCTACTGCCCGCTGAGAAACCAGTACCTGGAGAAGGAGCAGAGACGGCAGTACCTCCTCCGGCTGAAGAACAGCGATCTGGAGAGGACCTATGGGGAGATGGCCAAGATTGTGGACATCCCCACGAAGCAGCTCCGGGCGGCCAACCCCATCGACTCCATGCTCTGCCACTTCTGCCATAACGTCAGCTTCCCATGCAGCAGAAGTGGCTGCCTCGGCATGGAGCACTTCAAGGTGATCAAGACGCACCAGATAGAGGACGAGCGTGAGAGACACGAGAAGCCCCTGTACTTCGGGTACTCACTCCTGGGGGCCCACCCTATCCTGAATCAGACAGTCAACCGGATGCAGCGTGCCGCCGCAGGCTGGAGGGATGAGCTGTTCACCCTCTACTCTGCTCACGATGTCACTCTGTCGCCAGTCCTGAGTGCCTTGGGTCTTTTGGAAGCCAGGTTCCCAAGGTTCGCCGCCAGACTGATCTTTGAGCTCTGGCAGGACCTGCAGAAGCCCAGTGAGCATTCCGTCCGGATTCTTTACAATGGGGCTGACGTCACCTTCCACACCTCCTTCTGCCATGACTTCCACAAGCGTTCTCCCAAGCCCATGTGTCCTCTTGAGAACTTGGTCCGCTTTGTCAAAAGGGATATGTTTGTAGCCCTGGATGGTAGCAGTACTAATTATTACAATGCGTGTCATGGGGAAGGGGCCTAAAGGGTATTCAGCACAATACTGTTTTCTTGCTGGTTCTGTCTGTTGCTAAGATGTCAAGGTATGTAGTTATAATGGATGCAGATTAAGTTCCCCTGGTTCGGGACAAACAGGAAGCTCGTAACAATATGTTACTTGGTACAAAATAGCTGGTTCAAAGAGGAAGGAAGGTACGTTCTCACAGCCATGTGCAGCGTAGAACGCCAGCCTCAGATTCAGTACTCCCAGTGGCCAGTCCAAGCTTATGTATATTTTTGGCCTACCATGGAACCAGCAAACCTCTGCCGAATTCTTCTACTTAACCTTAACCTTGTTGAGTGGAAATTTTCCCAAAGTGATGAGTGCAAAGTAGGCGTGGCAGCCTATTCCTGAAGGGACCATGATGGTCAGTGTCTTAGACTTTGTGGACCTAAAGGGCACAGAGTCTTACCTTCTCGGTTGTGCTCTGGTGACAGGGCAATGCACAGCTCTGGCCCACCGGCTGTGTCTGTGGCTCCTGCTCTTTCAGACAGCCTGGTACCATTGCACTTCCAGCACCTTGATAGGCAGCTGAAGGCCGAGTTGTTTGGCGGGTCCTTCAGTAACTTCTGCTAGAAACACAGAATTGGATCTGTATCTGACACAGTGACAAACCCGAGAGGAAACCAACATTGGGTCAGAAAGCGCAGAGGAAATTGATTACAATACTTGATGCTCATAATGATTGTGGCACGAAATAGCTTTAAGTGTGTTTTAGAGATTTGTCTGCTGTAGTCTCTTGGCTGCATCTGGTGGAATTTTGTATCCCATTTAGTATTTTTATAGTCTAGGAAAATATTTTCTGAGACCAGTTTTAGACATGTTCTGATTCCTATAGAAATATTCAATTTAGTGTACCTGCTTGATGTTTGGAAGGAGGCCAAAAGCTGAATTCAGGCACTTTTTCCCCCTCCAAAAATAAATAACTGATGACTCATTCCCTTTGACAAGCTGTAGAATTGGGACTATTTTTAAATCATTTTCATCAATTTCAAATGCCAAATTCCAATTGATTTTTAAAGGGGTTTCTAGAAAAAAAACTTTGGTACTCAACAGTTAAGTAATCTTTCTAAAGTATTTTCTACATTAGGCATAATTACAACTAACTGCGTGGTTTCTGGGTTAATGGTGCTAGTTTGTTCTGAAGACATGGCCCACATACGTCGGATTCTCCAGCATTGAGCATTCCAGCCTTTTATCTTCCTTTTTGTCTGGTGTTGCATTTGAACACATTTTGTTTCTAGAAATAAAATTTTTGGAGAATTCTTAGTCTGTACAACTCACTGTGTGTATCTGTCAGTGCCTCAGGTTCTTTTCAGGGGAGAAATGGTGTTTTAAACTTTTATTTTAAGTGCTTTATTTAATGCTGAAAATTGTGCACTCTTTTTTTTCCCTCTTTCTCTCTTATTTAAAGCCTATTTGGATTCCTTTCTCCCACTCGCAGGCAGTCAGATTTAGAACTGCTAAACACAGCTTGAAGATTTAAAAATAAAAGCAAAAAGAGGGAATTTTTTAAACACCAATTCATGGTATCTGTTGGTAAGAGTCAGTATTTTGGGTAAAAGCCAGCATCAAATTTATGGATGAAAGTTTTCTCTCTTAAGACACCGGCAGCACCAAGGGCAGAGTTTTGAACACCTTCATTCCACAGTGGAGTGACTTTAATACAAAATAGGAAGCTAAATACATACACGAACATTTCCAGACCTTGGATTCTTGGAAGTGATCTCCTGGCATCATTCATGACAGGCCTGGGAGTGTGCGCGTATATATTTAGCTTCATATTTTTATATTAAAATTAACACGCTCTGGAAAATAATCTTGAACAGCTTCCAGAAGCGAAGTTCAGCCTTACAGCGAATAAGCAATGTCAGTTTCCATCTCAGCCTCAGTTGCTCCCACTGTGCTCTCCCTATACATTCAGGTCAGCGGGTGTGTACAGGTTTTTCACCGCCCAAACGGAGCAATCGATTCTGCAGCTGGCTGCCTTCCAGTTGTGTCCTGAGTTAGCCGTTGTACCTACAGTGTCAGACCCATGAGGTTGAGTACCCAGAACTCACACATGGCTATACTTCACTGGCTGGGTTTTATTACCTGTGCCTCTGACCAACTGGCCATAAGTTTGGGTGTACCCATGCTGGAGTCATCACAGAGCTTCGGGGAGACCAGTTCATTACAAGGGATATTGCAGAGGAAGAGGTGCGCGTGGTGTGGGGGAGGGGTGCAGAGCTTCCAATACCATCTTGCCGAGCCACACGGTCCGTTAATTCCCTGTACCCAGCTGCCCAGCTCTGGAAACCCTGTCCATTGGCTTTTTATGAAGATTTCACTTCATAGGCATAATCAACAGTTATAAGAGGCCCCCTGCATCAGGCAACCTATTGTAACATGCAAAAATAGATTTTAGAAATCCTAAGGGGAGGGGGGAGGGGAGAAGCCACAGACATGAAGGGAAATTTGGTTGAGTAAGGAGGGTGGGAATAGATCTGGACAGAGGATGGGGCCGCATATGGTAAAAATGTTATATGAACTGCAAGTGGCTGTTACCATGCTGGGCTGAGCATTCTTTGTCAAGCTTCACTTTGAACAGAACTAAAGAACTTAGTTATAGGCCATTAGAATTAGAGTTTGTTTAATGCCAGGAATTGAACTCAGGCCCTCATATATGCTAGGCAAGTACTATACCACTGAGCTACATCTGCAACCCTTTTTCTCTTTTAAGAAAGGGTCTCAGTATGTTGCCCGGGCTGGCCTCGAACTTTTTAGACCCTATCAGGCCTTGATTACATGGTCCTCCTGCTTACCCTCCTGAATGTAAGCCTATGCTACTGGCCTGGTAATGATAATTAGCAATAATAAATGGCCTACCAAGCAAACGGCTAGACTACGACAGTGTTTGAAGGTCTTCGTAGGCACAGCAGGATTAGACTTGGAGAAAACTTAGCTAAGTCCTTTTTCCAGAACTCAAGAACTAGTACAGGAAAGGTGGGGGATACATGCTTCTCTAAGTCTTCAGGAAATCATGGAATAGGTTCAGCACCTTAGGTAGGGTGGGTTGCCCTAGTGTGTCAGATGGAATACAACCTCAAATATATCGTAAAACATCTGGACTTCAGTAATGACTAGTGGGATGCCAGCCGGACCCCCATTGCTTAGGACTTCCAAGCTGAGTCTTAGGACCATAGCCCTGTGTTTGTTTCTGCCCAGGAGATAGCTGAGTCATGAGAGTCTGTTCAGCAGGAATCAGCTGAGCGCACAGGTATGATCAGGCTCGGCTGGCCCCCGAGGTCCGGCTGCCAGGTGAGTTGGTGAGGAAGGAGTTGACGAGAGGAGAGCCCCTCAGAACTGCGGCATCCTCAGCAGAGGTTGCCCTTGGGAGTGCCTTCAGATGTGTCAAGCAAGCCAGCGTGAGTGGCCTGCCTCCCTACGTGGGGTCCTTTTCTGAACACTGTCATGACTCTAGCCCGGGTTGACACAACAGGTGTCCAAGGCATTGGCCACAGGGTGCCCAGGAAAAGGCTGATATCCAAGATAAGGCGCTTTTTCTGTAGAACTCGTCCCCCATGTCATGTTTGCTGAAGGATGTCAGTTAATTAAACAATGGAGTCGCAGCAGTTACAAATTTAAATCTAAATGGATAGGAACTATTCCAGCCTAGGAATTGTTTCTCTCTTTCTTATTTCTTTTTTCTTTCTTTTTTTTCAAGATACAGTGTCTTTGTGTAGCCATGGCTGTCCTGTACTGGCTTTGTAGCCTTGAGTTCACAGAGATACAGCTGCTTCTGCTTCCCAGAGTGCTGGGATTGTTTTTCTTAAAACTATGCAACTTCTTTCAAGGTCTGTAAAGAATTGTGTTGGTAATTTGATGGGAATTGCCTTGAATCTGTAGATTGCTTTTGGTAAGATGGCCATTTTTTACTATGTTAATCCTGCCAAGCCATGAGCATGGGAGATCTTTCCATCTTCTGATATTTTCTTCTTTTTCTTTCTTCAGAGACTGAAAGCTTTTTTTTTTCATACAAGTCTTTGACTTGCTTGGTTAGAGTTACACCTAAGTACTTTATGTCCTTTGTGGCTATTATGAAGGGTGTTGATTCCCTAATTTCTTTCTCAGCCCTTTTGTCTTTTGTATATAGGAGGGCTACTGTTTTTTTTTGAGTTGATTTTGTATCCAGCCACTTGTCTGAAGGTGTTTATCAGCTGTAGTAGTGGATATTAGACATATAATATAGGATAAACATACCAAAATCTGTACACCTAAGCAAGAAGGAGGACCCTGGGAAAGAGGCTCAATCCTCATTCAGAAAGGCAAGTGAGATGGACATTGGAAGAAGGAGGAAACAGGGACTGGCACAGGAGTCTATCACAGAGGGCCTCTGAAAGACTCCACCCAGTCAAAGCAGATGCTGAGATTCATAGCCAAACTCTGGGCAGAATGCAGGAAGTCTTATGAAAGAAGGGGGAGATAGAAAGACCTGGAAGGGTCTGGAGCTCCACAAGGAAAGCAACAGAACCAAAAAATCTGGGTCCAGGGTTTTTTGTTGTTTTTTTTTTTCCGAGACTGATCCTCCAACCAAGGACTATGCATGGAGATAACCTAGAACCTCTGCACAGATGTAGCCCATGGCAGCTCAGTCTCCAAGTGTGTTTCCTAGTAAGAGGAACAGGGACTGTCTCTGATATGTACTCAGTGGCTGGCTTTTTAATCACCTCCCCCTGTGGGGGGAGCAGCCTTACCAATCCACAGAGGAAGACAAAGAAGCCAGTCCTGATGAGACCTGATAGACTATGATCAGATGGAAGGGGAGGAGGACCTCCCCTATCATTGGACTGGGGGAGGGGCATAGGAGAAGAAAAGGGTGGGATTGGGAAGGGGGCTACAGCTGGGATACAAATGAACAAACTAATAAAAAAATGAAAAAAAAAAAACTATGCAACTTCTTTGCGGTAATCAACAGTATGCTCAACCACTAGAGGGCAGCATCAAATAAACCTTTGGACTTTAGGTCTGGGTTTGGCCCACAGAAAAGTAGGTTAGCTTATGCTTTAAAAAGTTAACCAAAAAAAAAAAAAAAAAACCAGAAAAAAAAGTTGACCAGCTGTCCATGTTTGCTAACCATGGCATGGAAGAGTTTCCACAGGCAAGCTTTTCAGTGCTAACAACTGAGAGAGCCTAAGGCAAACTAAAACAAGCCAATGACTCTAGAGTTACACATTAGAACAAATGTATTGGATCGTTCCCATTTTATAGAAAGGCTTGACTGGGTGACTTGTTTGCTGTGTCACAGAGCTAGCTGTGAAGCAGAATTGGGTTGCCAGTCGTGTCCACTTAAAGAACCATGGTTTTGGTTTGTTTGTAGTTGTTTCAAGACAGGGTCTCTCTGTGTAGCCCTGGAACTCAGTCTGTAGATCATGCTGGCCTCAGAGATCCACCTTACCTCGGCCTCTCGAGTGCTGGGAGGTGTGTACCACCTCCACCTGGCTAGGACATTGTTCTTAAACCGGATACCTGATAACAATTTGAGTCAGTGTGAGGTTACGTGTAATCCAAACCTTATCACTGTGGCTTAAGCAAATAAAGTCATCCATCATCTGAAATGGGTCCAGGGAGCCTTCTGATGTCACATGGCCAGAACAAGGCTGCTTGACCCACCTCTCATGCAGAGGATTCTAGGAAAGCAGAGCCCCACCTCCCACCCCCGAGACAGGTAGCCTTGGCTATCCTGGACTGGATTTGTAGACCAGGCTGGCCTGGCTAGCTCACAGAGATCCGCCTGCCTCTGCCTCCCTGAGTGCTGGGATCACAGCCGTGTGCCACCACACCAGGATAGAAAACAGAGACTTTATTAGGCACAATGCTGTTCCAAACAGAGCCACTCTCTAAGTACATTAGTTACTTTTCTGTTGTTCTGATACAACACCATGATCAAGGCAACTTACACAAGGAAGGGCGTATTTGGGGCTTAGGGCTCTGAAAGGATAAGAGTCCATGACAGAGGAGTAGAGGTTGCAGGCAGCAGGCGGCCTGAACAGCTGAGAACTCACCATCTCGAACTACAAACAGGAGGCAGAGAGTGCAATGAGCACGTGTGGCTTTTGAAACCTCAAAGGCTGCCCCAAACACAACCCCTTCAACAAGACCACACCTCTTAATCCTTCCCAAACAGTCCCATCAAATGGGGACTACATATTTAAACATATGAGCCCACGGAGGACAATCCCACTCAAACCGCCACACTAAGGAAGAGTGGGTGCTGGGTTCAGAGCTGACGGTGAACGCCCTCTCCAAACCCTCCCCACCAAAGCTGAGGCTGTGCTTGGTGCTGTGCAGCACAGACCCCCACTTTAGGACTTCTTTCTCCATTTGCTGGCAACACTGCACCATCAGGCCTTTCACAGACTTGCCCCAGAAGAGAACACAGAACACGGTAGACCAAAGACAAGCCTCTTTCCCAGGGCAGCCACATACCCTGACTGGTCCATTTAATAGCCATGGCTTAACTCGGAGATCCATGCCCAAATCAAAGCTCTTGTCGGGGGAGCAGAGGCCTTGTGACTGTATCACCACCCAGCTTCTGCTTCATCATCTTCCTTTATATCAGTTCCGGCCCTGTAGACTTTCTATGTACACACCTCCCTCCAAGGCTGCTTCCTGGGACAAGAGGGTAGACACATTCTACATCCAAGGTCTCTATTTCTAGGAAAGGGAAATTTATCATAAATCCCTCTACCATGGAGGCATTTGTTGTTTTTTTGTAGGGGGCCAAGCACAGCCATTCTTCTATGTCAGGAGGGCCCACACACTCAAGTTGCACCAACAGTGGATACAAAATTTTTGGCAGGGGTGGTGCATTTCTCTTGAACATACATAGATTTTTTTCCCTTGTCATTATTTCCTAATACCACTGCTTATCATCTGTACTGTACAAGTCATCTAGAGATTTAAGTATAGAAAAGGATGTGTATATGTTGCAGGAAAATACAAAACCAACTTCTATGAGATATGAGGATCATCACATTGTGGAGTCTGGGCTATGGAAGGCCTTGTAACCAATCCATGGATATTGAATAATGACTATATATACAGATTAAGCACTAGGGAAATGTAATTGTGGACAGTTCAAGGCTAACAAAACAGCAGAAAGACTGTTATACCAAGACTTAACATTTATTGACTACCTACCATTGGCTAAAAGACTTCCACTAGCATAGACTGTATAATCTCACAAAATAAATAACCAGTAATTCACTAAAAGAAAGAGAAGATCCAAATTAATAAAATTGAAGATGAACAGAGACAAAAGAAATTCAGAAAATTATAAATGCATACTTTTAAAACATACATTCTATCAAGCTGAAAAACACAAAAGTAATGGATGAGCTTTTTCAATGTAATTTATTTATTACAATTTATTTACTTTGTATCCCAGCTGTAGCCCCACTCTCATCCCCTCCCAATCCGGCCCTCCCTCCCTCCTTCATCTCCTCCCATGCCCCTCCCTCAGTCCACTGATAGGGGAGGACCTCTTCCATCTGACCCTAGCCTTATCAGGACTGTCTTCCATAGTCTTCCTCTGTGGCCTGGTAACGCTGCCCACCTCTCAGGGGGATGTGATCAAAGAGCCAGTCACTGAGTTCATGTCAGAGACAGCCCCTGTTCCCCTTACTAGGGTACCCACTCAGACACTGAGCTGCCATGGGCTACATCTGTGCAGGGGTTCTAGGTTATCTCCATGCATGGTCCTTGGTTGGAGTATCAGTCTCAGAAAAGACCCCTGGGCCCAGATTTCTTTTTTGTTCTGTTGCTCTCCTTGTGGAGCTCCAGACCCTTCCAGGTCTTTCTATCTCCCCCCTTCTTTCATAAGATTCCCTGCACTCTGCCCAAAGTTTGGCTATGAGTCTCAGCCTCTGCTTTAATACCCTGCTGGGTAGAGTCTTTCAGGGGCCCTCTGTGGTAGGCTCCTCTCTTGTTCCTTGTTTTCACCTTCTTCCAATGTCTATCCCATTTGCCTTTCTGAATGAAGATTGAGCATCTTACTCAGGGTCCTCCTTCTTGCTTAGCTTCTTTAGGTGTACAGATTTTAGTATGATTATCCTATATTATGTCTAATATCCACTTATAAGTGAGTATATACCATGTGTGTCTTTATGCTTCTGGGATACCTCACTCAGGATGATCTTTTCTAGTTCCCACCATTTGCCTGCAAATTTCATGATAAAATGGATGAACTTTTAACAACATCTGACTGACCAAAGTTAAACCAAGATGAGATCAATAATTTAAACAAACCTGTATCCAGCAAGTAGATCAAAGCAATAGTAAAAGTTTTCAAAACAAAACAAAATAAAACAGAAAAACAAAACCCAAAACCAAACAAAACAAACAAATCCCCAAAACAAAAACCCCTCAGGTCCAGATGTAGTCCCAACATATGTCTACCAGATCTTAAAACCCACAGACAGTGCTTCTCATCTGTCCATAAAATAGAAATAAAAGTAAAACTTCAAAACATCCTTTTTAAAGCCAGCATTATGCTCACTAAAGATAAACACACAAAGAGAAATAAAGAAAACTATAGATAAATATCCCTGAAGAACATAGATGCAATCATTCTCAACAAAATACTTGCAAGCCAAATATTGTAACACATTAAAAAGTTCATCACCATAATCAAGTTGCCTTTATTCCATAGGTACTGGAACTCAACATCTGCAAGCTGATAAGTGTAATAACTCATATACATGGGCTTAGTGACAGAAACTGCATGGTTATCTTGATAGAGGCAGATGAAAGGGCCCTTGACAAAATTCAAACTCTTCATGATTTAAAAAAAATCAAACTCCAGATAGACAGGAATGGATAGAATGTACCTAACATAATGAAGACTATATATGACAAACCCATGACTAATATTATCCTAAATGAAGACAAACTTGAACTTGAAGACATTCTCTTAAAATCAGGAACAAGACAAGGCTGCCCACTTTGCATTCCTAAGCAATAAAGGAGAAAGAAGGAAAAGGGATGCAGATAAGAAAAGAAGTCAAGGTTACCCTGTCATCAGATTGTATGGTTCTGTACATAAGAACCCTGAAAATTCCACCTGGGAACTCCTAGAACTGATAACCACTTTCAGCAAACTAGCAAGATGCAATTGTTTTTTTCTATTTATTGGTGACAAACATGCTAAAAGAGAAATTAAGAAAACTATTCCATTGACAATAGCTTTAAAAAAATAAAATAGGAGTAAACCTATTGTTTAGAAGGAGGTGAAGGGCTTCTGCAAGGAAAACTTTAAAACACTGAAGGATGAAATTAAGGAGCCATTTGAAGAGAGACCTCACATGCTCATGGACTGAAAGAATCAATATTGTGAAAATGACCATCCTACCAAAAATAATTTAGAGATTCAGTGCAATCTCAATTGAAATTCTAGTGACATTCTTCACAGAAATAGAACGAGTAACCTTAAAATTCCTATGGAAGCACAAGAGGCTCCAAGCAGCCAAAGCAATCCTGAGCAAAAAGAAGGATGTTCAAGGCATTACACTACCTGGCCTCACAACATACTCGGAGCCAAAGTAATAAAAACAACAAGGCACTGACACAAAAACAGACACCTAGATCAAAGGGATATAACAAAAGACCCAGATACAAACACAGACAACTATAGGCACCTGAAAGAAGGCACCTAAAATAACTGGTGTTGGGAAAACTGAGTATCTACATGCAGAAGAATAAAACTAGATCCTTGGCTCTCACCCTGCACAAAAATCAACTCCAAATTGATCGGTGGCCTAAATGTAAAACCTGAAACTCGTAAGAGTGATAGAAGAAAAGGTATGGAAGTATGCCGAAGAGTTTAAGTATGATTCTGAATGGTAAGAACAGAAGCCCAGCAGTGACAAATGAGACCTTATGAACCTAAAAGCTTTTGTACAACAAAGGAAACAGTCAACTGAGTGAAGAGGCAGCCTGCAGAATGGGAGAAAACTTTTGCCATCAATACATCCAGTAGAGGATTAATATAGAGAATACAAGAAGAACTCAAGGAACATTATGAAAACAAACAACCCAGGTGGAGTGGTGGTGCTCTCCTTTAATCCCAGCACTCGGGAGGCATGGGCAGCCTGGTGTACATAGTGAGTTCCAGGATAGCCAGAGCTATGTAGAGAGACCCTGCCTCAAAACAAACAAACAAAATTTTTAAATTAAAAATTAAAAGTAAAAAAGACAATTAAATAAACTATAGAACTGAACAGAGTTCCCAAAAGAAGAAATACAATCGACTACTAAGCATTTTTAGAAGGGATCAACATCATCAGATATCAAGAGAATGCAAATTAAAACTGCTTTGGAGATTCTGTCTCACTGCAATCAGACTTGCTATCACAAAGAAATGACAACAAGTGCTGGTAAGAATACGAGAAAGGGGAGCCCATATGCTCAGTGAGAGTGTAAATTGACGCAGCCACTCTGAAAATCAGTTATGTGGCTTCTCAAAAAAGTACAAGTAGAATTACCATTTGATCCAGCTGTATTACTCCTAGGCATATCTCCAAAAAGACTCTTTAATACTATAAAAATACTTGTTTGTCCGTGTTTATTGCTGCTCCATTCACAATAGCTAGAAAACGTAATCAGCTTAGATATCCATTAACAAATGAATAGATCATCAAATGGTGCAGGTACATAGTGGAACTTTATTCAGCTGTAAAGATTGAGATTATGAAATTTGCAAGTAAACGGGTGGAACTGGAGAAAATGTACCAACTGTAGGTAGTAACCCAGACTCAGAACAAATGCCAAATGTTCTTTCTCATCCGTGGGTCCTAGCCTTGAGCCTTTAAATCTGTCTGTTTAACCTGGAGTACCTATAGAGTACTATAACGGTAGCACTTACAGTTCCCATAGAAAGCAGAAAGGGCTCAGGGAGAGGATTATCTTCAGAGGGGGGTTAGGAGAACATAGGTAATATGAAAGTAGAAGGGGAGAATGCTGAGCGTAAAGAGGTTTAAGCAAGGTGGGGAGTGGAGAAATGGGAAGGTAAAGGAGTAGAGAGGGAGGGTTAACCAAGACAAAGGCACACGAAAAAGCCATATAGAAACTTATAAGAGTTAGGGGGGAGAGATCTTGCTTAGCTGGATAACACTGCTCCTAGAAACCATGGGTTACTAAACAAGAATCTCGGTGCTGGGTGTGGGATCTTGAGAGACTAAAAGGTTAAACATTAGTGGTTATTAAAGTCTAAGGCCTGAACTAGATGGGGACAAGTCCAGAAATGCCCTGAGGGAAAGGACTGGCCTTTTGCATTCTTTCCCTACTCACTAGAGATACAGTTGCTAGGACACTGGTCCATCCCCCTAGGGAGGGACACCTGTTCATTGATAGGTTTGGGGACCTTCCTATAGCCAATCCAAAATGCAGTATTTGCTTGCCAGGCAGGAATCGCCCCTGCCTTGGGCATGCTGGGAAGGACCGGAATCCTTAAATTACCCAACTAACCTGAGCACAGGGCTCTTGGCTCTCCCCTCTTTGGCAGTGGGGGCTATGGGCCCAAGCTGCAGCTTGTAACTTGTAATAAATAAAAACCTCATGTATTTACAGCGGAGTCTATTTATTCCTGGTATTTTGGGGTTTGTGAACTGGGCACAACAATCTCTCTTTATATTTGTTGGGCAGGCAGACCCCAGAGGCAACCCCCAAACACGGACCTAGTGGGACATGGTGGAGGCAGAGGGAGGCAGATCTCTGTGAGTTTGAGTCCAGCCTGGTCTACATAGGGAGTTCCAAGACAGCCAGACTCCACAGAAAGCAAGCAAGCAAGCAAACAACCTGCTTCCCACAAAACCCCTCAGGCTTTGTCATTGCTCTTAGTTTTCCTGCAGAGCTAGGTAAGACCCTGTTGCTAAAGACAACACACACCCTGATTAGAAGACACAGAGAAACCAAAGTGGAACTAAGTGGGAAGCTGGCGAGCTGTCATGATGCTGGGAGATATCAGCTGTCTTTTTCAGCTGTGAACCCAATGTACCACTATATCGACCCACCAGGTAAGATGTACACAGTACAATAGTGGCATACCATGGGCACAACCAACTGTTCTCTGATTGTTTTCAAGTCTGACAGTGTAAACTCATTAAAAAAAAAACACACACACACATAGGGAGGTGATAGGTCCTAAATAAGACATTTTTACCACTCTCTAAGGACAAGAAAAGAGATGGAAAGAATAAAAGATCCAGAAGGTATGGAGGAAGACGGTAAAGTGTTGTCTTCTGTGGATGGCACAGCCTTGCAATCACCTGCTTGAGGCAGCTGTGGATGCCTGAACTACACCCATACAACACAGGACTTCAGTAGCTAATTATGGTTTTAGGAAAAGGGGTCGTTCCCTTCCCTTCAGAACTATTGCTACTGAAGGAATCTAGGGAAGGAGAATCATTCGCTTCAGATGTGCAACCATCAGTTACACATGGTGAGTTACACATAGTGAGTCCACTAGGTTCCACTGTGTTGTTACTCAAGGTCACACAGACGGCCCTGGTAAACTCAGTAGGCCATAAAGCAAAGCAAAAAGTCAAGACCATAGGAGAAGACGTGGAAAGAAGGAGTTAACAGGGGCAAGAGGGAGATTAAGAAAGAATTAGGGTGAAATTAATCACATATATATGTATGTGTATAAGATTGTCACAGAACAAATTTATAACTAACAACATACAGTAGCATTATCAAGTGCCTCTCATGATATACATTTACAGTGAAACAATAATTAAAATATTTATGACTTGTTTACTACACATTCAGGCAGAGCAGGGACATATCTGTATGCGATGGTTAATTATGCTTGCTTATTTGTGCGGGCAAAACACCACATCTCCCAACATTCAAAATCCTACACAAGTCTCCAAAGAAAATAACTGCAAATTGCATTAGGACTGCTTTAATTATGAATAATTGCTATAATAAAAGAAATAATATCATACGTATATTTTTTAATGAGCTTTGTTTTGAAAAACTAAACTATAAATAAATCTTTAGGTACAAATCACAGCAAAACTACCAATTCTTTGAGATCTTGGGGATACAGTAGCAAAACTGTTGCCACGAAAACCCCTCACCAGGAGCAAAGACCTCTTTTTTTTCTTTCCCTCTTTTTCTTTTTTCTTTCTTCTGTGTGGCATTGGCTGTCCTGGACTCTCTTTGTAGATCAGGCTGGCCTCAAACTCAGACAGATCCACCTGCTCTGCTTCCTTGGGTGCTGGGATTGATTACAGGTGTGTGCCACCATGCCCAGTGAACAAAGGCCTCTTATTTGCTGGGATTGTGAGCAAGGATAAGGGAAACATTCCCAAGGACTGCAGAGAACCAATAACAGTGGCAAGTAAGAAATAAACTTTTCAATGAGCTGACCAACTGAATACTTTCTAAATGACTTTGATTTAAAAATAAAAAAATAAAAACTGAAACACACCTGTGTTTTCTCAGAAATTAATCAAAAAATTAGTGTTCTACACATTTGGAAACCCAAAGTGGATGCTGAGTGACTAGAGGTTGCACACACACACATACACACACACACACACACGCACCATGTAGCATTTTAGAAAGTTAGCACATGGAACCATATCTCTGGCAGCTGACATGAACAATGATGCTCCAGGAAGGAGGTTGTCATCCTGTTGCTAGATGGCAGACAGACTCTGTCTTCATAGATGTTATGAAAGGTGGATAATCTTCCTTCAGTTCCCCCAACCACAGTGCTCCTAAAGGAATGGAGGCTGAGAATCGGGTAAAGAGTATGGTCTGGAAGGCCTTAGTACAAAGGATCCAGAATCAGCTAGGGAGAAGAAAAGCTCAGAACTTCTCTGGCTGAGGCTGACTACATCTAGTCACTGGCGTTAATGCAGAAATACTCTAGTGTTTGAAGGTGACCTATGAACCACTATAATACTAAAACACATACCCGTGAGTATAGACTTAAAATTCTGATGAGACACTGTGAGGGCTAAAGTTATGTTTTAAGTTTAAATCATTGTGATTATGAGATCTGTGGAACAAAAATGCCTCTAGCCTGTAAGCCCTGCTTGCCCAAGGACCAATAACTTCCTGGAATGCTGGGGTTGTGGTTCATGTAAGATGGCAAGCCATGTGTTTTCACTTCTGTAAACAAGGTTGGTTGTCTCAACTGCACAGGATGTGCTTGATCACACCTAGGTGGGAGGTACACAGGCAAGAAGTACCTCTGGATGTGTGCTTGCCCCCACTGGACGAAGGCAGCAAGTATGTAGACTTACGAGTTTTGCCTTTATAAGCACCTGAATAGTGGCATTCACTGCTGTTCTCTGGGGATACAGGTGTGGGCCTGGCCAGTGTCTGTCATTCTCAACAATAGTTAATGAAGCACGCTTCAAATTTGGCTCAAAGACGGTGGCGGTATTATTCTCTCCTGGCAGGATTAACGACATGCCACGTGTGAAGCCACAGGAAGAACCACACTTAGCAAAGTATTACAGCCATGAGCGGAATCCACCCCTATATGGGGACATGCCCCAGCCTCCGTTCTTAAGAGTTCATCCAAAGTCCTGACTCAGATGTCTTTATGACTTTCCTCCCCTTAAGGCCCAGCGGTCTATGTGGGAAAAGAGGCTGAAAGATTTTAAGAGCCAGAGGTAATGGACAACTCTAAGGAAACAGCGTTTTCCAGACACGACAGGACCGATACACTGAGGAAGAGGCACCATGTAAGACCTCTACAAACTCAAGCCAGACAAAATCCCAGCATGGAGAAAGGGAGGGCACAAAGTACCGCTTGTAACCACGAAGCTATTTGTAACTGGTAGCTGCTAGGAGAGGGAAAAGCAATCAGTTTTCTCCAAGGGAGCAACACTGGGTCTATCAACCACACTCCAGGAAGTGCCTCATGCTCAGGAGTTGGTCAACACAAAATGGACTCTGTCTCTCTCTCTCTCTCTCTCTTTCTGTGTGTGTGTGTTTTAAGACAGAAAGAACATGAAGTTGGGTTGGCAAGGAAAGGGAGAATCTGGGGGAGGAGAAAGAATATGATTGTATGGGGAAAAATTTTTAATTAAAAATTAAAAGTGAGAATCCAGCCAGGCCCATAGCTGCCCAGTCATTTTGATGCCTGTTGATGCCTGTGGCACATATTACTACTGAGGGCAATGCGGATGTCCGTGATCTGTGCTGCCACCTGAAGCCATGTTGGTGTCCTTGGACCGTGCTGTAGCCAGGGGCCATACCGACTTGGGTGGCCTGCACTGCCACCTAAGGCCATGTTGATGTCTATGGTCTGGTCAGCCTCCAAGGGTCTTATCTGGGTCCGAGGTCCTACTGCAGCAGGGGGCCATGGTCTGTGCTGTCACCAGGAACCTTGTGGAGGCCCACACTGACTGTGAAGAGCAAGGAGGTGTCTTCTGCCTTGATATCAATGACTAGGGACGTACAGCTGTAGGGGAGCATGGAAGACTTCTATGGACCCCAGACCCCCACCACAACCCCCTCCCCCCAAAGTAACAGCCTCAGCAAGGAACCACCAAAGAGAACGCTGAAAGTGTGGCAGAGATGCTGAAGAGTAGCTCTCCACAACTGGTGGCTTCTGGGAGGGGTGTGGAGGGGGAGGACTCAGTTCTATTTCAGGGGCAGGCCACTGAGAGCCTGACCACACTCCAGCGAGTATATAGTTAACACAAAGTGGACTTGTTTGCTTTTAGTTTTCTATTTTTTTTTTGTTTTGCTTATTTTCATTCCTGTTTTTACTTTATTATTTTGTGGCGGGGGAGGCACAAGGGTGTGGGGGGCAGACGTGGATGAACTGGGAAGTGAACAGGCATATGATGTGAAATTTCCCAGAGCATCAATTAAAAAAAAAAGTGATGTTGAAAAAAAAACTTTAAATAAAAGAGTTAACCTAGTAGGGCAGGTTAGGGACCTGGCTAAGAGACCATACCTAGGAAGATGGGTTCTCTTTCATACAGTACCTTTCCTTCCAGGATCCCTGCCTCCTCATGTAGTCCCTACCGTCTACCGTAAGGTTTTTCTGGGTCTGCCCGCCTATCTGAGTCCCAACTCAGAGGGCACACCTTCCTTTTTCTTCTCTCTTTTTCTTTTGGGTGCTGGCCAGAGCCTTTTAAACTCCCTGGTACTTCGGACTTCCCTATTCGTTCTCTAAAGCTCCCTTCCCTACCGTGTGACTGATCTCCATGCTGGCTTACCTCAAAGGCGTAACTTTCTTTTCCCTTCTGTCTTCTTTCTCCTCCTCTAGGCAGCTTCAAGACTTAAGCTTACCTGCGTTGGAGCTTTTCTTTCTAAACTCTGATAAATTGCCCTCGGGCATCCCTTTGAGTCCATTCTTCACCTCATTTAATAATGAGACTAAGACACTACCCTGCCGCCCTCCCAGAAGGCACCCCAAGTTCCTTGTTATTATATGGTGGCTTCACCAGGAGAATCCAGCAACGCTCCCCCATCCTCCTTCCCTGCCTTTTAATTCTTTAATCTGCAAAGAAAATCAGCCAGTTCCTTCACCCCTAGATGGCATCAAAGGCATGCACAGAAAAGCCTGCCCTGTGCAAGTGACCTCAAAAGCCCGTACTTTGTGCAGCAGTGAGGGAACTTCTCCTCTGACCAGACCTGCTTCCTCCCTTGGAAGTGTATCTTAAGAAACCTTGCTGCTACAATTGTGTGTCTCTGCTCAACAATATGAAAGCTATTTGGGGGTGCCTACTGAATCCCAACACCAACATTAGGAGAATACTTCTGAAGTCAAGTTATTAAGTTTGGATGAGGTGAACATGGATTTCTGGGAACTAATGTGAGGTCTAGTTTTATGTCAACTTGACATAAACTAGAGTCATCTAAAAAGAGGGAACCTCAAGTGAGCAAATGTCTCCATAAGATCCAGCTGTAGGGCAGTTTCATAGTGATTGATGGGGGAGGGCCTAGATCATTGTGGGGGGTGCCGTCCCTGGACTGTTGGTCCTGGGATTTAAAAGAAAACAGGCTGAGCAAGCCATGCTGAGCAAGCCAATGTGCAGCACCCATCCACGGCCTCTGCATCAGCTCCTGCCTCCAGGTTCTCGCCCTGCATGAATTCCTGTCCTGACTTCCTTCTGTGATGACGGTGATATGGAGGTGTAAGCCAAATAAACCCTTTTCTACCCTAGTTGCCTTAGTCATGACGCTTCCTCAAAGCAATAGCAGCCTAACTAAGACAACAAAGGAGTTTATTAGAAAAGATATTGATGGCATGATCAGACAGACAAAGGGCTCTGAGAAGTCAGGCCCTAGCTCTAGAGACAGATAACATGGTGGAGTCTCTGAATCAGTCCACTTGGCAAATAAAGGAATCTTTTCTTCCACCTTTTGAGGATGAGGGGAGGTTTACAGCAGGACTGTGGTCAGGCTCTTTGATTCCCAGGCAGGCAGGAGCCAGAGAAGAGGGAGGGGTGAATGTGGTCCCAATCCCTTCACATCAATACCCTTTGATGTTAACTCACTTCCCGGGTGATAAATCTTGGCTGCAATGTCCCAGCCCAATGCCTAGCAGTATTTGTAGGGTGGGGAGAGCCATTGCAGGGGAGAGTCACTACAAAACGGCAGCTAGACTCTCACACTACATTGTTACCTAAATCAAGCTAGAGCTGTGTAACCATGCATATGGTTCCTTTAAAAAAAAGATTATTTTATGTGTATGTGTGTGAGAGTCTGAGTGTATGTTGTGAGCCATAGGCATCCCCATCCCTGTGGAGGCCAGAAGAGTGAGTCAACTCATCTGGAACTGGAGTTACACGTGGTTGTGAGCCACTGTACGTGTATTAGGAACCAAACATAGGTCCTCTGCAAGGGCAGCAAGTGCTCTCAACTGGTGAGCCCTCTCTCCAGCCCCAAGATCTCTTTCCTTTTCTATAACCTTTCAATTAATAGCTGCTAGGGCCAGAGCCTGGGTCCTGGCAGCCCCAACAACTAGGCTCAATTAGACAATAGTGAAATGAGGCCCCACATGACATGTACTCCTTTCTGTCCCAGTCCCAGCGTCTCCAACAAGGGCTTCTGAAAAGTGGTGGGAACTGGTGAGATCTCATTCAGCTCCTCCCCTGGCTGGCACCAGGCTTCAGCCTTCTCCCAGCACACCAGCTCCTTGACAGTAACCCAGCAGCCAAGGGAGGAGAGTTTGAGTCTTGCTTTAGAATATCTTTACTCCTATTGCCTGTTGACCTTAGTTACTGTGGTGGTCTGAGTGAGCAATGTCCCCGATAGTCTCAAGCATTTGCACATGTAGTTCCCCAATTGATGGAATTGTTTGAGGAGATTTAGGGGGAGCAGCCTTCCTGGAGGAAGCATCTCACGGTGGGCAGGCTTTGAGAGCTGAAATTCCCCTACCACTTCCGGTTTGTTGCTCTCTGCTTCCTGCTGGTGGTTCCAGATGTGAGCCCCAGAGTCTCTGCTTCCGCCACCATGCTTGCTTCTTGCTGCCGTACCTCTTTCCACCACCATGGTCTCCAATCTCTCTGGAACCAGAACGCACAATAAAAACCTTTTCCTTCAGTTGCTTGGGCTGTGATGTTTTATAACCGCAAGAGAAAGGTAACTGATGCAGTAGCCGTGGGAAGGAGCGGCATAAATCATTCCATGTTGATGACAATTCCCCCCTTTATCTCCGAACCATGTTCTCTGAAGACAACTTGATAAATTTTCTTGGGGTTTGGCTTTTTTTTTTCCCACTTGAGGGGGAGGGGCACTTAGAGAAGCCATGTCAAAAGCTCATTTTGCTAGCCACATTTGAGCACCTGGGAGGTCTAGAGCCAAAGGTGATCGGGCTAAGTTTACCTAGGCACGATTCCCAGTTCTTTGTGCATCTGGCAGAATTCTCTGTTTCTAGGTCCATTATTGTGCTTTGTAGGCGAGGAGCTTTTTCTTATCTCTCTTTAAAGGTCAGCTTTAAGTTCAGCTTTTTGTGGTGTCAGTTAAATGCACTAATTTTACAACTGAAAGTGGTGAGGTTTCTTTTCCTTATTTTTCATAGACTATCAATAGATAACACCTATAAAAACAGCAAGGAAAATACAAAACATAACCAACAAAAGCAGATTTTAGAGTTAGAATTTTACAGAAAGCTTGGCAATTGACAAGACAAAATGGCTTCGTTCTTTCGACTGTCTACAGCATAACAGTAGACTTTCTATGTGATCAGTGTTTACTCCCTCTATATAAAGTGTGACTCTGCTTAGAATGCAAAGGTGTTTGTATCATGCTACTGCCCAGAAATGAGGCTCATAACGGGAGCACATGTGTATCAAAAATGGTTTTACGTGACCCCAGCTTGGTAAAAGCATTTGCATTGTTAACGCAGAACACAGCTCTCACTACGGAAGGAGTAAGCCGAAGTTTAACCTGGAGCCAAAAATGAGTGACCATGGCCAGGACAGGGAGGCTCCTAAGTCCAGTTCCAGGAATCTGGTGCCCTCTTCTGGTTCCCTGGTGCTTCTACATAGATGGTGACACAAAACTCACACATGAATATAGGGAGGAAATCATCCAAACAATACTTAACGTATAGCTAATTACATGTTAATCTTAAAAGATTTCATTAAATCCTTTTGTAATTATATAAAACTTTCACAATTCGCCTAGATTTTAAGAAACAATCCAGAGATTGTTATGAAATGTAATCTCCAAAGTCAAAAATTATATATACCTTTAAACTATCCAATTTTTCTTTTTAAAATTTTGGCCTAGGATAGGTAAGATTATAAAATTAGATGTTTTAATTTATGAATTTTGATATTATGCTTCAATATTGGCAATCATAAAATTCCTTAGAATGCTAGTTTATGTGTAACTTTAGTGTACAGACTCATTGCTGTTTTTTTAAAAGATTTATTTATTATTTATACAAAATTCTGCCTGCATACCAGATCTTACTATAAATGGTTATGAGCCACCATGTGGTTGACTGGGAATTGAACTCAGGACCTTTGGAAGAACAGCAAATGTTCTTAACCTATGAGCCATCTCTCCAGCCCCTCATTGCTGTTTTCTAATTAATATTTATATAAATGTATATCTATAGTACAATTATAGATGTCACTAGTATAGCCATTAAAAATGTTTAGCACGTGAAAAGTCTTGTTCTTTTTTCTCTCTAAATCTTTTTTTCCTAATGGGATTTGACAACACAGAGACTTTTGTCATACAAAGAATTACATATGTTTGCACTAAAAAAAATATGACAAAGAGAAAAAAGTTTCTGAAATGTCTTCATCACATTGTATGTCAGACTTCTTACAAGTCATAAATGCATTTTAAAAATGCTTATTGGGAACATGAGTTAGGCATGAAACATGATACAGCAAAGATGTGCATAGTAGTGCATTATATGTCCGTCAAAAGACACATGTTATTTTATGTACTTATGATACATGTAATATAACATGTATAAGTACACTTTCTGCTATGAATCCATCAGGTCGGATGCCACCAAGAACTAGAAACCAGGCCCTTTTCTAGGGTTCTGGAGCAATAGAAACCTCAACCCGGAAAAACAAACAAGCCTGCGAACAAGGACCTATAGAAACTACAACTCCCAGAAGTCTCTTGACAAGAGCTGAATTTCCCAGGAAGCTTCGCTCCCACCCCTCCAACTCCGCCTTTGGTTGAAAGCGGATTGGGGAGCGTTGCTGTCCCTATGGGGCCTTCGCGGGGTGTTGTCCTCCAGGGGTCGACTGTGAGTCACAGAAAGCCAGACTTTGTTAGGATGGCTTGATTTGTCATTGTGTGTGGCTCAGGCCGGTGCCATGTTCCCCGCTGGTCCCTAGGCATCTCTAGGAGACAGACCTTGGTCCCAGCTCCTCCTCATCCCCAGCTAGAGTCCCTTTGAAAAGATGTGACAGTCTGAACTTCCAGGCATCTGTAGGCAGTCACGTGTCATAGTTCTCCTGCAGCTTCTGCTGTGGCTGCAGGCTGTAAGAACAAGTGTGAATATTACCGACCGAGTCATTATCCGTGGTTCCTGACCGTGTTTTCCTGTGGAAGATAAGTTTTCTCGTGGCCTTGCCCAACCAGTTCATATCGGTAAATACCTGGGTTCTGGAGGTTGCTGGTCTCCTTGCTCAGATCCTTCATTCACTGTCATTCCGCAGACTCCAGTCTATTTGGGCCATTGCCTCCTCCAAAGCAAGTCAGCCCTTATGGATCATAACCCCCAACCCAATTCTCTGCCTTAATAATAATAAATAATAATAATAATAATTGAGAATCGAGATGGGGCATTCAGGAAATGGGAAGAGGAATGTAGGGCCTGAAAATGAATAGGGGGAGATGTTAAAGTATGGGGTGAGGGAGTGAGAGGGAATGAGGCTGCCAATACCAGTTTTTCTCATTAGAATCAACCCTCACCCCTTCACTGTGTCACCCTGACCAGGCTAACCTTGAACTCATAAAGATCCACCTGCCTCGGCTTCCCAAGCATTCCGATTAAAGGCATGTGCCACCATGCCCCTCACTTTTGATTTATACATCACTGTGTATGTCTGGTCTCCTGAATATTGGGATTATAGGTGTGGCCTACCACACATTACCATGAAATTTTTTGTCTACATCCTGGGGTCCTGAACTCAGTTCCTTGCACATGCTGAATAATTGATACACCAATAAGTGACAACCCCTGTTTAGAACAACCCATAGTAATTTAGGTGTTTTTTTTTTTTCTTCTAAACTCCTAAGTCAACTGCACCGTTCCCTAACTCCTAGGGAGCTACAACCACTGGTATTTGTGTGTTGTACGATACAGTCCTGAAGTCATTCATGAAGAATAACTACTCAGAGGTGCTGACATTTCCATTCCTTGAACCTTGTGGAGGTCTCTCAGACCCTTTTAGGGCATCTACCTAGTCAAAACTATTTCTATGAACTGGATGTAATCCCAGCATGTTGGGCTTTGAGGACAGGAGGATAAAGCATTTAAGGTCATCCCTACCTACATATTAAGTTCACCATACATGAAACCCTGTCTCAAATCCCCACTCACAAAAAGGAGGAGAAAAATTTCACAGACTCCATCTTGGGAAGTTTAGTTGAGCTCCGGAACAAAAGGATGATCCCAACGGGGCTGACTGGCTCTGTACATCCCTTCATGGAACTGATTATCCAGTCACTCCCTACCAACTTGTCATATGCAATTCTGCCTCAACTGCATGTGGCCTCTGGGAGAGGCTGGAGTAGGTAGGCCTGGCAAGACTAGGGAAGAGGGCAGCTTCAGGAAAGCCCTCATCCCTGATGGGTTAACTCTTTCCAGGTGTGGCCTTTGGGGGAGGAGAGCCTGCATCTCTGTAAGGAAGCCCTCACCCATGCTCTTTCTGTTAGAAAGCCTTTGAACTACTGGTTCCCCAGAGTGAACTGTGGCAGAATTGTACCTTGGTTTGTCAGTGGGACGTGAGGGGGAGGGGCAGGCCGTGTTTACATCTTCCCAAGGGAAGGGATTTTATTTACATGTATTATATTGACATTCCAAATGGTGGGTAAACTTGAGCGTTGGCACCTTGGCATGAATGAATCAGGCACCGAACTATGTCTGAAGTTGTACTTTTGAACTTGTAGAAGGAGGGTAAAGATGGCTGACAGCACATTAGAATGTCCTTGATGAGCTGTATTCATTTTACTAAGTTCTGAACCCTAAGGACACGTCCCTTTAATAGTCGGTTAAAGTAGGAAGTATTCATAGAGCAAAAACTGGAAAATGTATTTTTTAAAAATACCGCATAATGAAGTGGAGGCGTCATGTTGAAGATGTACACCCCAGGTCCTTTTCCTGTGTAACCAGTTACCCCAGACACAGGGACCTGAGACAGGAAATTATTTATATTTCACAGTTTCTCTGTGTCAAGACTCTGGGAATACCTAGGTGGTTCTAACTTTTGCTTCCACGATGGAGAATTTACATGGCTGCTGGCGCAAGGCATCAGGCGCTGACCCTGGGGGCCTCCTCTCAGGCCTTAAATAAATGCTGGTTTTAACCAGTTCGTGTGATACAGGAGAGAGGAAGCCAGATAGAACCCTTGATGTAATTATGATCTGCCCTTACACCTCACACTCTGTAACTTCTACCACCTCTTTGTGAGAAACAAATCACCCTGTTCTACATATATGTCTCAGTACACCTCCCTCTTAGAGGCGAGCAAGACATCAACATCTGTGATCTATGCCCTCAGCTGCCAGATTCTCCCATCTAACTGTCCAGAAAAAGAGTTGAGCAATCAGTTCAGTAGTTTTGCCATCGGTCACATTCTCAATCCTAACTTCCAGAGATGAGGACATACTGAGCCAAATCCTCAACCCCTTAAGTCCCAGCTTAAACTGTGGGTGATGACCCCATGTATATTGTAACCAAAGGTTCATGCAAAATCAAATGGGTAAAGAATGCTACCTGCTTGCCTGCGTGGCTTTGGGCGACCACTGCAGCCTTGGTTCTCAACATACAATATGTGCACTTTGCCATAAGCATACTTCTGCTATTTTGTACTGTGCATTTATGCAAAATTATATTCCCAGCATTGACAATGATGAAACCAGAATAATACCAACTAGCCCTGAAAAGAAGGGAATATGCTCCAATCCTACACTATCAAATGTGCAGCCAAGATTTGATGTTTTTCGTGAAAACAAATGGGCACATCTGTCTTACTGTCATGCAAACTTGCTTTTGTCTTTAATAAATGGTAAAATTACATGAAAAGCAAATAATTGTTGTAAACAAATGTATGGTGTCAGTAAATGTTTGATCATATAACTGCTTCATAAACCTAGATACTTGGTGTTGGCTAAAATTCAGTCATCAGGGGAAAGTTTAAGAAGCCCCATGTGATTACAAAAGAAATAAAGGAGGCTGGAGAATGTTAAGAGTACTTTCAGAGGACACAGGTTCGATTCCCAAAATCCATGTGACAGCTCAGAACTTTCTCTACCTCCAGTCCCAGAAGATCTAACACCTTCTGGCCTCTGTGCGCACCAGGCATGCATGTAGTGCACAGACAAACACGCAGGCAAGGAACTCGTATACATCAAATAACAACAACAACAAAAGAAATAACAATAATACAAAGGGAACATTGATTTTTGAAACTAGACAGGCATGGTGGTGCAGACCTTTAATCCTAGATGTGAGAGGGAGAGTAGGCAGATTTCAGTGAGTTTCAGGCTAGTCTGAGTTCCAGGCTGTACACTGAGTTCCAGGACAGCTATGGCTACATAGTGAGACCCTGTCTAACACAAAAAAGGAAGGAAGTCATTGCTCTGACGTGTGTGAGAGATAGGTGCAATTTAGTGAGACCTCTCAAAAGAAAAAGTAAAATTAGGGCTGGGGATACAGACCAGTTGTAGAGAGCTTGCCTAGCATGTATGAACCCCCAGGTTCTGTCCTCATATGATAGAGAAATATATAAATAATGAAAGACCAGCCCTGTTATCCTACTGTATTAGGGCCTTGAAGGCTCTATTCCAAATATAGGCACCTTCAGGAAGACAGAGAGCTCCAACACACAAATTTCTCTTACAGCAACACACTATTTATCTTATAGCAACCTTCTCTGGAGATTCTCGCTCTCTGGGTATCCTCCTACTCCATGGAAACGCCATGAACCATTGAGGAAACCAGTAACTATTAGGCCCTCAACTTCCTTTAAAAAGCATGCCAACGCAAAGCATGCCTGTAATCCTAGCTGCAGGGAATTCATTGGTTAACAATGGGAGTGTAATATTTCTCAACAAGGCAGACTAGTCTGAGGCTTTATTTTTCCACTAAGAGCCAAGTGCCCTCTCACCCGCTTACTCCCAACTTGGAAAAACTCTTGTTCTCCAGAACTCATTTTCATCAATACTCCCCCCCCCCCTTGGATCCTGGAAAACACTGGGTTTTATCCTGCTCTGATGTTCCAAGGGAATACTTTTTCAGAAACCTACCTTGTGTTTTGATGTGTTGTTTCTTAGCTTGTAATTGTGAGATCCAAAGGGGAACGGATTGTGCCTCATTTGTCAGTATCTCTTCAATACTATCTAGATGACAGTGTGTGATCAAAAACAAACAAAAATCGGGGAGCAAAGGAAAGCAAACCACGTGTCCGGCCCATGGGATATTCCTCCCAAAGAGGCCAGCACATCAGCCATTCATCTCTCATTTTGGACAGCCCTGGGGATTCTACGGCTTGAATTTTAAGCGTATCCGGAACCTCATGTGTTGAAGGTGGGTCCCCATAGCTATTGGAGTTTTTAGGGGGTGGGGGTCTAGGTGGAAACTTTTAATTGAGGTATGCCCTTAAGCATATGTTAGAATTCTGGCTGCTTCTCATTCTCCGTCTTCTTCCTGACTACCATCGGGTGGGGGACGCTACTCTACAGTGTATTCCCTACTACTATAGTCTGCTTTCAGACAGGCCCGGAAACCACAGAGACAGCTAACGAGGAACTGAAACCTCTGAGATCATGAGCCATGTCACTCCTTCTTTAAGTTGATTCCCTTGGGTACTTTGTCGCAGCAACAGAAAGCTAACTAATACATAGCAATGAATCTTCCTGTTAGCTCTTCTACTCTATTCCTATTTTTCAGAATTAAATTATCTTTTCTCTGTTTTTATTTACAAAGAGCTCCTTGCTCTCACCAGCAAACTATGTCTAACCCATAATCCAGCCTGAATTCTCAGAGAAATGTGAGTCTGTCTGTTTCTTTGTTTGTTTTCCTAGAGAGGGTTTCTCTGTGTAGTCCTGGCTGACCTGGACTTCACTCTATAGACCAAGCTGACCTCAAACTTAGAGATCCACCTGCCTCTGCCTCCTCAGTGCTGGGATTAAAGGCGTGTGCCCACCACCTGGCTCACTCTGAACATTTTAGATACAGCAGGTTTCCTGTTTATGCCTCCGGACTATCCTGTAGCCTGACACAGGCTCTGGGTGTTTAACCCATTTGAAATTTGGATTTGCTTACCTCTGCTCATTGACTACTCTCTAAGTACTCTAAACAGGCTGCCACAGCCAAGTGGGGGAGCCCAATTCCCCAGGGTTTCAGTGGAGTCATAAATTTATGGGTATCAGACAAAGCACATTGAGTAAATGTTGAGTTGGGAAATCTATGGATATGAACTGAATTTGTAGAGGGTCCAAACAGTGAGGAAATCAGCAATTCAAGAAGCCCAACCACAGGCAAGTGCAGACAGCCAAGGGTAACATGCTGTCATGCCTAAAATATGGAAGCTTACACAGTAGGAAAAGGAATAGATGACAATTTATTCTACTGGGTTTTGGTATTCCACAGAAGCAGCCAAGGCCATCAGATTCAGGTTTCAGCGCTGCCTTCTTAGCATAATCCCTACCTGTACAACACTGGACTTTTCAACAAGCTTTCAGCATGCTAACGAGTTTTAAGTGCCGTATAGGCTTGCAATCCCAATTGCGTCAGTGTCCCCAATACTATCTTCTGGGACATGGGTATTCAGTAGGTATTTGGTGAATGGATCTACAAATGTATGGGTTCAGATGTACGTAAGGGTAGATGGACACACAAACAAATCCTTCTCCATCCATCAGGCAGTGCACACTCCTGGTTCCCACAGGGGTTTATCTTTGTCATAGGTCTCTTTGTCTTGCCACCTGCCCCTTGATAGCCCTGAAAGCCCTTAGTCATTTGTGCCTTGGGCCCAGCTTTGGCAAGGTAGCTTCTTATTAACTAAACCGTTGTACCATTTGCTCCTATAACCTTAAATTAATTGGAGTTAATTCTTAACTGTTTCCCTTCTGTACATGTGTCATGTAATGGCTTGCCTTTATCTGATTTTCCCCAATTTCCTGTGCATTTGTGGTTTCTGCTGGGGCCCTGTAGCTGGAGTCTCAGGCAGCTGCAGCAGATGAGAGCGGGCACTTGAGTTTTGTAGAAAGTTTCTCCAGCTTCCCTGGGGTCGTGTCCAACCGATGTCCTTCCAAACACTCCTATCCGAGGTGATCGATGTTGAGGAGGAAGACTAACTTCCCCCAGATCCAGTTGTCGGAGAAAAGAAGAACGTTGGCATAGCCGGAGTCCCTGAAGAAGATGAGCTACAGCAGCTAAAGGTGGGTGACATGCCTCTAGCTCAGTTAGAGCTGTCCGTGTTGGCTTTCTTTTCCAGGGATTCCAATTGTGTCTTCTCTGTAAATGAGTTTTAGATCAACAGCCTAAGCTTTAGGGAGTCCTAGAGTTTATCTGTCACTCATCATCGGCATCCAGCGTGGTGCTTGTTTGACATGCTGGTGCTCAGTATGCCTTTGGAGAGAAAGAGGAAAGGATTAGAGGATGAACATAAATAGAAAGAGTGCTAATGCTGTTTAGAAAAATGTGCTGATAGCCATCTTGTTTTCAAAACCAGTCAGGGGTGTTATCACAAATACCCAGAATAATTCAATCTAATATCACTTTGCAAAAATGATAAAAGATAAAATAGTATTAGAGAATGATAAAAGATAAAATAAAAGCAGAGTTATAGCAAAAATACACTCTTTAGTGCATAAATATAAACAGTAGTGATCATATTTCAAGATAAGGTCAAAACTTCCTAACTTTAACAGCCATTCGTTCTGTGCCAATTCCGTGTCTTTCTCTTCTTTCTTTCTTTCTTTCATTCTTTTCTTTCTTTTTTTCTATGTCTATGTCAAAAGGAAATTGTCTAACCAAGATTTTGTTTTGAGTTGGCAAACGTGTTTTGGGGATAAATGGGAGCTGATGGTGGAGGCAATAGAATTGACAACAACTGTTCCATTTGGCATTTGGAAAAGGTCAGCTAATCAGAAATGGTGTGCTGAAGAAATTCACTGAGCTTCCTGCTGTTGAGAGAGACTAACCACAGAGTAATTTGGCAAGTGCTCCCTGTATTTAATCATGTGTCAAGGAAAAATAACTCAGTGCAGGAGTTGAAAAAAAAAAAAGATAAAGGGAATTCGCTGTATTTTTTTTTTCTTTTAGTATCAGCCTTTCGTATATTTGAGATCCTACAGCTACACAATTCAGGTCTAGCAAGTCAAAGTTGAATAGCGTGGACATTGGATGGAGAAGGGAGTGATGAAAACATCGTATTTACAGTCAAAACCTCAAGGCTAAGACTGCTTCCTTGGTAGCCCGGATAGCAATTTATAGAAAGGTGAAAATGCTCATGTTAGTAAAATTCACTATAATTTCAAACAATCTCTTTGTGGGAGGGGTCAATTAAAAGAATATATGGCAAAGTCTAAAAACATCTCTGTAGAAAATTCAGGAAAAAAAAAAACAAACCTCCTCTTTGATACCAGTTTCCCATAGATTACATGGAGGAAGCATGTGCTGGGGTAAACTGAAGAGTTCTCTAGGGAAATTTGGATTCATGATTGCCATAATTGTATTAAAAACAAACAGGTCAGCAATTGTTGCTGATACAGGTAGTCAGTGGTTCAGGACCAACAGAAGGGACACAAGCACCTTAGATGGCACGGGTTATTCTAGACGTTGAAGGAAGGCTAAGGTTTGAATCTTCAGTCTGTGTCATATATGAATCTCACAGCTCAGCCAGTGAGTTTTTCTTTTTCCTTTCCTTCTTTCCTTCCTTCCTCCTTTTCTTTCTTTCACCATTTTTACTGCTATTTAGCATGCCTTCTCTGTAAGTCAACAATCTTTGGACTTAACTGTATTTAAAAGGAAATGGTGGGAGGCACAACCATAAATCATCTCTAGTAACTATTCTTTGCAAAACACTTTGATAACAAATAAGTGAAGAGTGTTTCAAAATAAAATTCTGTGAACTTGAGACACACTGGGAGAGAAATCAGACTCCTTAGAGCTCATGGGAAATGTAAGTTATATGCTCGGATTACAGTTGCTCTTTGTGGTTTCATTTAAGAAGCAAGTTAATGTTTACATGACATTGGACTTCAAAGTCCAAGCAATAAGGAGAAGAACGTGAGGGAGAAAAATAGTTTATTTGTGAAGAGTCATGGACTTGTGGGTATGGGGGGGACACACAGCCACTCAGGGAAACTGAAGTAGGGGGCAGGTTCTTATCAAGGTGCAATGTTTTTCTTGAATCATAAAATTTTATTACGCAACAATGCAAGTACTGTGTCTTGTGACACCCGTGGCAGTTATTCATAGTCCAGTTTTTAAAAAGAGCAATCTTCTTTCCCAGTGTGGAGCTCTGCCTGGCTCCTCTCTGTAACCGTGCGATGTTCGCTCTCCCCGAGTCTTCTTTACAAGGCCGCTTTCGGTTGGTGGGAATGAATGCTATTTGGGAACCAAGGTAGGACATTGTGTTAGATAATGAAAAGCTCTCTCCAACATTACCTCTCAAGCACTTCCTCTGAGACCTTCCTCCTGGAGGAGGTGAAGACCACTTCCTCGTGACTGTGTGGTTAAGCCAGCCGCACGTGTGGTACTAGCATGGGACAGACAGACATGAGTTTCTACCAGGTGGAATCCTGGAAAGCGTCCATCTAGGCTTGCTTCAAGGGAATGTTGAGATCGGAAGTGGAGTCACCTGACCACCATCTTGCCATGTAGTGGTTTA
Source organism: Pachyuromys duprasi (assembly GCA_028658305.1). Taxonomy (NCBI): domain Eukaryota; kingdom Metazoa; phylum Chordata; class Mammalia; order Rodentia; family Muridae; genus Pachyuromys; species Pachyuromys duprasi. The sequence goes on from CM053749.1 coordinate 23,418,123, forward strand.
GAGGTATGCACGCTTAGATACATTTAAATATTCTTATGTGTCTGAGTGGCTTGCCTGCACGTATATCTGTGCACCACATGAATACTGGATGCCTACAGAGGGGGTTGGATCCCCTGGAACCGAGGTTACAGATCATTGTAAGTTGCCATGTGGGTCCTGGGAATTGAACCCAGGTCCTGTAGAAGAGTAGCCAGTACTTTCAGCCACGGAGGCATCATCTCTCCAGCCCCAATGTTAAGTGCCCTTAAAGTTCCCTCCAACAGATGCTTCCCTCCAGCAGAAACTGCGTGGTGAGATTTAAAATGCTTAGTGTCCCGTTTTGAGGAGGCGGAACAAACCTCTGCCGCTTCGGGATGGCCTGTGCCCAGAGGCTTCCTTCCGAAGAGCACAGTGATTACAAGGAAGGAAAGGGCAGCACGACAGAGGAGAAAACAGGCAAAACACCTGATAACCATGTGATCAATAGTGACATCCACAGGGATGACTGGTGTTGACAGGCCTACCCTGACAAGTCATGGTGTGGGATGAGGTCACTTCACCTCTGTGGTCGTTACCTCCCAAGGCCAGAAAGAACCCTGCCTGCTCTATGAGAAAAGTATCAAATCCGAATGGAAGGAAGTTCTATAAATAACTGACCATTAGTCCTCCAATCCGGCTGGGTCCGTGGTTCTCAACTTTCCGAATGCTGTGAGCCTCTAATACAGTTCCTCATGTTGTGGTGACCGCCCCCCCCCCAACCATAAAGTTGTCTTTGTTGCTGCTTCATAACTGTAATTTGGCGATTGTTATGAATCATAATGTGCATAGTTTGGGAGATGGAAGTTTGCCAAAGTGGCTGTGATCCACAGGTTGGGAACCTTGTTAAAAACAAGGGGAGTGGAGAAACCATACAAGGCCAGAGGAGCCTGAGGAAGGGTGACAGCTCAGTGCATGTCACCACCACGATGCTTTGGTAGAACAGAAAAAGGAAGTTGACTTACAATTAGGGAAACAGAATGAAGCTCAGGCTTAAGCCTAGAAATAATGAATTGACATTGGTTTTTAAAGCAAATTTCCCACCTAATAAAAGGAATTAAAGGAATTTATATGGTAGGAAAACTGCTACATGAGAGTTCTCCACACTATAGTCTCATTCATTCATTCATTCACTCATTCATATATACATATATTCATACACCCCTGCTCCTAGCCCAAACATGACACCTTCTCTCCCAGGTGACCTCCTGGTCTCCTTCACTGATTCTGCACATACCCATCATCAAAGGTGTTTTTTCCTCTGCACTTGCATATAATAACTGCCTTATTTACCTGCAGAGACTGCCTGATCTATAAATATACCCACCTGATGGAAGACGTCTCCACTGGGGTAGCCCACATGAAAATCAAGTCTGGCAGTGTGCTCATTGCAACCCCACTCCAGCTCTTCCTGAGCTCATCATTATTTTTCGGGGAGTATTGCTGATCCAACCCAGGGCTTCATGTACGCTCAGCATAGGCTCTCTATTCCAGCCACCCAATTGCATTTTGAAAGTATCTGTTCTACAAAAAAAAAAAGTCTCCATTGTAATAAATTGCGTCATCACCCTTATCTGCTTAATTGGGGACTCACCTTGGACTCTTTGCTTATCCCATAAAATCATTCAACTACCAAAGAATGCAGCGTGTGTCTGAGTGGCTCTTGGATCTGGGATTCCCCTCCAATCTCTGCACCCTAGTTGTTGGGTATCACATCCCTTTCACAGAGTTGGCCTTAGGTCCGTAACTGAACTGCTGTCCCAGCCCTGTGAGCCCCTGAGCCCTGAATTTACAGGGACGTCTCCAAAACCAAGGTTCGACCATGATACTCCTGTGTTGACAACCCCTTCAGACTCCTGCTACCCCTGACAGGAATCCAGTCGCTATTCCCGCCTCATCATCCTGCCCTGTCCCCAAGCTCACCTCCCCTTTCTGTGCTTCTTCCGTGGCCTACTCCTGCTCAGTCTTCCATATTCAACCCAAACCTCTCCAGGAGCCTTGCAGCCTGATGTAGGTGTCCTTAGTGTCCTCATAGGCACCCCTTCCCAAGCCTGTCATCATGCCGAACTCTGGCATTGCACTCAGTAGTTGACTAGTCTAAACACTGAAAAGGCAACAGTGCAAAAGGGTGGGGGTCACACTTTCTTGGGCTGTTGCTCTTCACACACTGTCTGATATTTCTGATCTTCTCACTTGGAAGGCTCAGCACATGGTACTCAATATAGCTAGACACACAAATGTCTTGATTTTTGTCCTCATCTTCAAGCCACTCAATGACAGAGATTTAAAACAAAAAACAAAAAAAACCTTCAACCTGTTAAGGAAAAAATAACCAATTAAAATTTCCATTCCCTCCTTAAACTGTCTACCAGTGTAGTTAGTTTTACTTGTATGTGTGTATATGTGTGTTGGAGATTAAAATCAAGGTCTAACTCCAGTTTGGTTCCCAGACCCAACTCCAGATAACTCCATATCTATGGGTATCTAATACCTCTGGCCTCCACAGACACCAAATTCATGTGCATACCCACACACACACACGTATACATGATATTTAAAAATGAAGGTCTAAAGCATGCTAAGCACCTACTCTCTCACTGAGCTACGTTCCCAGCCCTCTGAGCAGCGCACATTGTGATGCCCTGTTCATCTTCAGGGACTGAACTGAGGCAATGAGGGAATGAAGAAAGGACAGACACACAGGCACACCTGCAGAGAAGCTGGAATCAGGAAACCAATTGCAGACCAGACTCTCAGCACATTGATTTTATCCATCTGAATCGAAGAGCAGGTTTATCAGATGTCTGAACTGAGGAGGCAGGTTTATGGTACAGGGTGGAACCGGAAGGAGGCAGGCTTGACTAATCTCAGTAGGAGGTCTTCGTAGGGGAGCAATCTCAGACTGTAGTCATCCACTGTGTTGATAGTTTCTATTCACTCTGTCAATATTCACACTCAGACCAGGAGGCTTTGCCAGCACTCTGAGCTTGACCCTTGACCCAATGAGGGCTTTGCCAGTTCCCATGGGTCTGAGGCGTTGGAGTCCTTGACATGGCCATGCTTGCGCCAACTATATACATTTCTTCGGGACTTCCTCTGTTCCCCACGACACATGGCCACATATACTTCACTGAGATCTCTACTTGCCTGTTCAGGGAAGAATATGTCTATAGCCAGCATGTCACAAATGCTAGTTGCACTTATGTATAGAACCAAGCTACGTACAAAGCACAAACGATGAAGTATTCCTACGGCAGAATGCGAAAGCTCTCAGTGCTGCTGCCATGTAAAGTGACACTAAAGGGGACAGAGGCTGGAGTGGGTGTGGAGAATTATATAGACCTGCTGTCCTAGTTTCTTTTCTCTGACAAATACCACAATCAAATGCAACTTGTGGAAGAACGGCTTTAGTCCAGGTTACAGTTTATAGTCCACTGTAGTGAGAATTTTTGGTTTCTTCAAAACAAACAAACAAACAAAAGCCCACAGAAATGTCATGGGAATATGTTTTTGTTTTCATCCCAAGTATGGGATACGGAGCTACTCCAGGTTATCAACAGCAGCTGACTATGATTTGCCTCGTGCTCTTGCAGGGCATGGTTTTACCAACTGCAGATAGTTTCTGCAAGTGTATGACGTTTGGAATTCTGGGAGTTCTGGAGAGGGTAGATAAATGCTAAATCCCCGAGAGGGGCGATGGTGGCTATTGGTCCTCCTACTGGTTTCTGGTTTCTAGTAGCTGGTATTGTAGTTTGTCAGGTGGCCCTGTGCAAAGAGACAAGAAGAAATTTAATATCCTGATGGTGAAAATCAAGCTTACCCCAAGGAACTCAACACCCCTAATCAGCAGGAAGTAGTCTATGATAACTTTGTGTCCCTTCCCCTCTATCCTTCTTTCTCTCCTACCTAGTGCCTGGGGGGGAGGGGGAGTTGGAAGGGTAGAATAAGGGCGGAGAAGGGTGGAAGAGAGTATGAATCCCACAAAGTAGCAAACAAGGCTATAGTCCGTCATCAGTAGAATCCAAGGAAGGAATCTGGAGACAGGACCTGAAGCAGGGACCATGGAGGAATGCCGCTGCCTGGCTTGCTCTTGCTTGCATGGCTCCCTCGATGCCTGCTTTCTTATACAACCCAGGACCACCTACACAGAGGTGGCTAGGCACTCCCACATCAATCATTAATCAAGAAGAAAGCCCTTCAGGTTTGCCTACAGGCCAATGTGATGTAAGTAGGCACTTCCACAATTGGGTTCCTTCTTCCCAGATGACTCTAGTTGTATCAAGTTGATTAAAAACAAAACAAAACAAAAAACAAATCGACATCTATGTGAAGCAGATAATTGTCCTCTCTGTTTGAGCAAAATGGACAGCATCCATTCGGCAAAATAGGCTAGACTGAGGAAGACAAATTCATGCTTTCTCTCATATGCAGAAATACAGACTTTGTTAAGACATGGAAGTAGAAGAGAGGCTATTTAAGAAGAGGGAGGAGACTGGGAGGACAGACATGACAGAACAAGAAGGCAGCAAATACAGTCCAAGTACGATATATACACTCATGTAAAGAAGTCATCCTGAAATCCACACTTATCATTTGCTAATTGAATTATCATGTGCTAATTAAAAGTAGAATGATTCAGTATTTGCAAACATCTCCCATATATTTTAAATCACCTGCTGCTACCTTTATTAATAGTAAATAGTTGCTAAATGTGTTGCAAAGGAAATACTGTTCTCATTCAGAACAGAGGCCATGTTTTATTGTTTTTTGTTTTAATATCTTTCATACCGTGTTGACTGAATCCAAGAATGCAGACCTTATTAGGACAAAGAAGGCAGATTGTGCCTAGGCCCCTGTTGCTTTTATTATTATTATGGGTTTTTAGTTATTGTTGTTCTGGTTTAGTTAGAAAGACTAGCTGGACGAAAACATCAAAGACTGTGGTATGTTTATCATGAAAAGGAGGCTGCCAGCCCAGGAAGTCTTGAAAGAGTTCCTTCCTTTGGAGCCCAGGGCTCAGTGTACCAGTGACCCCAGGGAGGGGATCTGACCTTCCCATCAGAGCTGAGTCACTGGCTGCCACAGCAGTTCACAAGCGCTCCTCCTGATGACAGGCCTCAGAATGCCCGGACTCAACTGGAGCCTCCGGATCAGAGTTCTGGGAATTTGGAGATGGGGCTGGGAAGTTAATTCAGCCTTTGGGCTAGAGTAGACCCCTTCCTGGCGAGGATGCCTCATGTGGCAGTTCCTGCCCTCTCTCTGCTCTTTTTCTGACCTATGCTATAGAGTTCCTGCAAATAGCCCAGCCTTTGGAACCCGAGGACCTGAGAAGAGGCCGAGTTCTGCTTCGGTCAGGTTTCTAGTGCTTTTATCCACGCCCACGCAGCCCACCAACTAACATGCTTTCCCATGTCCCCAGATTCTTGTAAGGATCAAGGGATGAAGAAAGCTATAAACAGCTACAGTCTCTCTTGAGGGCAGTGTCTCTTTGAATTATTGCTCATAAAATTATCTTCACCTCAACTTGATTAATTGGCTGTGACATCAAACCTAAGGTCCACTTTGCTTTTATGTTGGTGTGTGCACCCAAGCAATGGTGACAGAGATAAACATGTGCTGGCATCTGAGTTCTGGGTAGTAGGCAAACGCCATCATTGGTTCCCATAAAGAGAATCTGTTTCACTCCATGCAGTCATTGAACAAAGTCAGGGAGAACAGGCTAACCCAAATGTGTTACCATCATCGTGTCTGAAAAGGAAACAAAAGCTAATACTATCTTCCGAGGATGTTGTCTGCTTCCTTTCACATAGCCCTGCCCCCACAGACCCCAGCTCAGCTACATGTGACTGTGCTCTGCCCTCTCTGCATGGGTGTGTGTGTGCGTGTGTTGATGGTTTGGGAGCAGATAGAGTACAAGACCAGTACTCTTTGGCTACAAAAGAGTCATAGGATGCTGGCACTGTGGCCATGGTTATGGTTCTTTCTCTTATGAGTGTGGGCACTCAGAGAAAGTTCCAAGAAGCCCCAGCCTGGTCAGAAGGCTGTTCATCTGCCTGGTCACGCGCCCTTGCCCAGAGAGGATTCTTGCGGGAAAGCCTATGAGTCAGGGCCCCTGGAGCCTTTGGATGAGTGACTCCAGATGAATCACCGTGCTTCTTGATGCCTGACAAATAAATGGATGATAATGCAGCTTACTGTCAGCAGACTGGTAGCTTGTGACCCTTTGGGAAGAGGCTGAGCTCCAGACAAGTCACCCATGTTCCCTTGCTGCCCTTAGGCTTCCCTGTACGTTCATGCCAGACCCAGCAGCTCAGCAGCTTGGCGTCTCATTGTTACTTCTTCTCCTTTCCCTTGGTTAAACTGTTGATTGTCTCTTGAAAAGCATTGGATCACTTGTCATTCACGTTCTTACTCCCTCCCATGTTGGCTCTGTCTCTGACACCACACTCCTCAGACTTCATTTTCCACTTCTATGGAAAGAAATCCTGCTCTTGGCCCCTCTCCCCTTGCACTTGCACCCAGCCACTCTAACTCCTGGTCACTTCTCTGTCTCTCAGACCCATGGCTCTGATATGCTTACAACATCTCCTTGCTGGGTATGGGCTCTGGCTGACATTGGTATTTGTCTTATCTGGTACCTTGCTCTATGTAGTTTGGATCCTGGAACCCTGGCTAGGGGCCCGGAGGGAATAAAAAAGGACAGACACATAGACACATGCACAGTAAAGTCAGGATCAGGTGAGATTCTCAAACAGCAGCAGCCCAGAACCTCAGTGGAGAGGAGGAAGCTGCAGTTGCTAGCCTTTGCTCACATTGATCAATCATTCATAAACTTACCTGGGTTCTTGAGGAGCACTTTGCCACCCCTCTTTGATCCTGGTCTGTATAAGGAAGTGCATTTGCCAAATGTCTCATAGGTCCAAGACCTTGGAGTCACAGGCATGGCTGTACCCGTATCAAAATACACATTCACTCAGGACTTCACTTAGGGCCTCCTCTGCTCCCTACATTCCATCCTGCCTATCTTTTACTTTGGGCTTATATTTGCAGGCCTTGGGAGGGGCTACAGTATATATCAAGTCTTCTGAGATGTTTGCCTTGGTAAGGATGAAGTACCTACTGCCCCCAGCAGTAGCCTGAATGCCTATTCCCAACAACTAGGCATCTGGAGGAGACCCAGGTAGCATGGAAGTGTGGAAAAGAAAGTCAGAGACATTGGCTCACTTATGTCTGTCCTGTATGGATGTTTCAAAACCATTAATTTAATAGTAATAAAAAAGATGCTTGCTGAAAATTTAGTAACCATTGCTATTATTCCCATGGTGAATGTGATGAACAGTAGAGGAAATTCATAGCTCATGCTGTAAATTGCACCTTTAGCTCAGAGGAATGGTTTGGACCAGAATGGATGTTTTATGCAACATCAGCAGAAAACAACCAGCCGATGGTAGGGAATGCTAAAATACCATCTAAATTCTCAAAGGCCACGTGTGACTGAAGGTCAGGGGGAGTTCTACACAGGAAGAGACATCGCTATTTTACATGCCTCTACAGGTCTCTGAGGACTCCAATGGACAGGGTACAGCCAGGTGTTCAGTCAAGTCTTATTTGGGTACATGACACAGAATTGCATGCTATCTAGCTCCATAAAAGGAGGGTTGAGGGTTGAGGATTGGAATAGTGGGACTTATGAAATCGAGTCAGGTGTGGCCAGGCCCAGAAACTCTGAGCGGGCCATTGCTCACAGAGATGGTTGTTCAGAACTACTTGTCCTGTTTCTCTTTGCCTGTCTCTGCTTGGCATCTACTGCTGTGAGCTTAACACACAGCACATCTCTTAGTAAGTACATCACAGCTATTTTTCTCAGCCCCAGAGCAGACCATAAGTTTTTTTTTTTTTTCTCGAAAACCAAGCAACATTTCTGGCTTGCATCCAAAGGCACAGCTTCTTAAAAATGTGGACTAACATATAACCGAGTGTAGAAAAGGTTTAGGAAGGGGCTGTTCCAGGCTCTGCTTCAAGAGAAACCCTTAGACAGAAAGTTCCTGGGGGACTGCAGTGCTGAAGAGGCTCCCAATAACTGAAGAAGTTCAGGCTTACGCCCAGGTATCCCCTCAATGAAAATACAGAGTTAAGCCCCAACTTTAAGTCTTTTCCTCCTTCCTCTTATCCATCCTCCCTTCCTTCCTGCCAAGGATCTGTGTTAAATGGCCTAAGAGTCAAAAAAGAGAACATTACCTCTGACTGTCCCCATCTTCTAGGTCCTTCAATATCTTTTCTTCACATGGGAATGAGCTACCCTTTCAGGCAGGGTCAATGTCTTGTGGTTTGCAGGACCCCAGTCATCGTGGGTGCCGGTCCTGTGCATGCACTTTATCCTTCTTGAATGACACTCAGTTTACTAAGTTACTGGCCATTTTAGTAGTTCAAAGGAGGAGAGGGGGCTTACTTGTAAGGTCAAAGACTAATATGTAAGTATAACTGTTTGAGTTTTGTGCAGTTTCACACTAGTGCGGTGTAGGCACCTAAGTAGGGCACTGTTGTGTGTTGTGAGACTCCCCTAAGTAGAATATTTAGCATCTCCCATTTCTAGGGGATTAAATACCAGTTGCCTCCAATGCTCAAGGAGTTTCCATAACAACCCAAACTGCTCCTGGCATTTCTAAATACCCTCCAAGGGTAGTGATATGCCAGTTGAGACTACTGACTTGTCAAAGGTAGACTATTTTATTTTATCTCAAATATAGTATGATTGGGCATCATCTCATTCAGGTAATATTTAAAAATAATTTAGGAGCTGGAGAAATGGTTCAGTAGTTAAGAACACTCACTGCTGTTCCAGAGGACCTAGGTTCAGTTCCCAACTCCCATATCAGGTGCCTTACAACCACCTGAAACCCTAATTCCAAAGACTCCGACACCCTCTCCTGGGCTTTGCAGGTACCAGACACTCATATGGTACACATATATACTTTCAGGCACTCACACATGTGCATAAAATGAAAACAAATACATTTTTAAATTAATAATTTTAATGAGTAAACAATACAGTGGCTTTGCAAAATATTTTCAAATTTAAAAAATGTTTACATATATAAGTGTTTTGCCAGCATAGATGTATGTGCATGTGTGTGCCTGCTGCCGGAGAGGAGCAGAAGAGGCCTGGAACTTGAGCTACACATACACTTGATCCGCTGTGTGGGTACTGGGAACTGAACCTGGATCCTTTGCAAGAGCAGCAAGTGTTCTTAACCACTGAGCCACCTCTCCAGCCCCAGCAATCCCCTTTGTAATTAAATATCATAGGTAAGACTGAAGTAGCTATGGCTCCACATCTTCAAGTTTAATCCTTTTACACTTTAAACCGCTGTATGGGCGTGGTAAGGTATTGTTGCTGTGTAGGCAGCTCTGTGTTTATTTGCACATTGGGTTTTTAATTCCAAAATACATCTTGGTTAATTTTCCATGTCTACACACAGAGAAATGCCTTGCTCTTTGTAACCGTTGCACAGTATTTTATCAGCGCCTCTCCAAGCAGAGAGCCGTAAAGGAAATTATTACCCCAAATAAGGCGCTGCCTGTGGTCTGGTCACAGGACCAGATTAGACAAAAGCTGAGGTCATCTTGACCCATCTCCTCTGTCGTGTGACTGCTCCCCAGAAGATGTGAACAAACATCTGTTCACATCAGTTAGGAGACTGACAACAGGCCAGAGAGACCGCTCCGTCCACATGTAGCCTGCTAAACCAGAGTCCATCGGGCCTTCCTTAAAGCAGCATGGGTGACTCTTAGGCATCCCCTCCTTTCTCCATTTTTTCCTAGCAAATCAGAGGCTAATGTGGAGGGCAACATCCACAAATGTTCTTCTTAGAATTCTTCCCCTGGATGGGTAAGTTCTACCTGGAAGATAGCTGAGCCTCAGTTGCACATCTTATCACCCACAGCAAAGGCCAAGCAACTGCCACCACAGCCTGCTTCCAATACCGTTCTACACGTGCTACTTTCAAATTCTGCAATATATTTTCATATGCATCAGTCATGTGGGGGCCCATTTCTGTACACGAGTGTCAGTTCTCATTCATCAAGGAAGCATGCTCCCCCAAACCGTGTAGGGGATTATGGCACCTAGGTTGCCCATGAAGTACGTGCCATCCTCAGACAACTCAGCCTTGGTTGTGTATCTCATATCTGGGGGCATTCAGCTTCCATTAAGCAAGGAGGTGTACCACTCCATGCCACATGGGGAAAGGTAGCCATACTGGGATTGTCCCCAGGAACATTCCATTTATAGACGGATCAGTCCCAGCTGTACAACTGATCACCTGTAGCAGGGACCATACAAGCACTTCTTGTAAACTCGCCATTGGTTCAGTCTCTCTGTTCAGGTACCAATTATATCGCGTGACTTTTTCTAGCAAGCTGTGAACAGATGTTTGTTTAAGCCCTATAAGATACAGTTAACAAACAATTCCACCTGAGTCTCCGTTGGTGAATCAGTGAGTATTCAGGTTATTTAAAGAAGCACAGGGGTCTCTCAGACTACACAGATCCAGTCAGTAAGTTTATGGTTCTAAGAAAGCAAGGCTGATCACTGTCTTAGTCTGTTTCCTGCTTCTGGAACAAACTAACTGAGACAGAGTAGGTCAGTCATCTTTCTGTTACTATAATAAAGCACCTGAGGTAATTTATAAAGAGGAAAGGTTTTGTTTTGGCTCACAGTTTTGGAGGTCTTGTTCTAATTGGCCTTTTTGCTTTGGGGTCTGTGTCAAGGTAGCCATTGTGACAAAGAATGCTTGCGAGAGCAAAACTGTTCACCTCAGAGCCAGAATGCAAAAGAGGATACTAGAGTCTTAACCCCCTTCAGGGAGGACCCTTAATGACCTAATATCAACCCATTAAATCTCACCTCTTGAAGTGAGAACCATATCACACCGCAGCCCTCTGGCGACCAAGCCTTTAATGCAGGGCCCTCGGGGGAAATCTAAGCTTCTAACTTAATGCTGGATAACTTATAAGCAATGTGAGGTCATTTTCACTCATGGCTAGAGGCCGCAAAGTCTGAGAGCCTGGTGCCAGAGTTTTTCAGGAGCCTTGACACTGTGTCAAAATGTAGCAGAAGAGGAGATCTGTGGGCAGAGGACACAGGGAGCTGGGTGTTACAGTAAAACCACCACGGGGACAGCGACACTGGTTCATCTCCTCATTTAATCATCTCCTAAGGCTCCCAGCAACAGCCCTGTCACAGTAGTAATTAATTTCAACATAGTTTTAAAATGAGCATTCAAACCATAGCAATGATTCTCTCTTTTTTTTTTTTCAGTTAAAGCATAAAGGCAATTCTTTTCTTTTGAGAATAATTCTAGATCTGTGAATTGAGCACCTAATATCAAGCCGCTTCATCCCTTGTTTTCATCCGTAGTATTGCTAGCTCGATTTGTAGGTGAGAAGACAGACCTGGAAGAGATGATATGGTTTGCCTGAGGCAAATCAGTTAGTAAGTGGCTCGAACACAGTGCTTGCTTTCTGGTGATAATTATGATGCTCTCTGTAATTCAACATTACGAGCTGAATTTCTATGAAGTACTGGGATGGTCCTGAGCATTAGAAATACAGTAGTAAACAAAGGAAAGACTTCTTCCGGCATAGACCATGCATGTTAATGAGGGATGGAAGCAAAGGCCGAAATAAACAAATAAATAAATAAACAAAATTTGAGAATATTAGGTTCTGTAAATGAACACAAAGCCAGGGTTAAGGGTTAATGGATGATAGATAGAACTTTGAATATCTCTGATACCGTGACATTGAGGCAGAGACCTGAAGGAAGCAACAGAGAGAGAGAGAGAGAGAGAGAGAGAGAGAGAGGAGAGAGAGAGAGAGAGAGATTTCCTATGCCAGCTGTATTAGTCAGGGTTCTTTAGAGGAATAGAACTGATAGAATGAATATATATTATTTATGAATAGATGTATATGGGAGTTATTAAAGTGGCTTACAGGCTGCCAGGCTGTGGTCCAGTTAGTCCAAAAATAACTGTCTACCAATGGAAGGTCCAAGAATCCAGTAGTTGTTTAGTCCATTAGGCTGGATGTCTCAGCTGGTCTTCAGTAGAAGCTGGAATCCTGAAGTAGCAGACTCTAATGCCAGTGGAGGGCTGGGCTTGCCAGTGAGAGCAAGAGCAAGCAGGCAAAGAGAAAGAGCTTCCTTCTTCCATGTCCTTTATATATGCTCCCAGCAGAAAGCTGTGGCCCAGATTAAACATGAATCTTCCCTAGGAGGGCAGTGGCGGCACATGCCACCAGCGCTTGGGAGGCAGAGGAAGAGGCAGGCCGATTTCTGTGAGTTCTAGGACAGCCAATGCTATACAAAAATAAAAAAAAATTAAAAAAAACAAACCCGGCTCAAAAATCAATCAATCAATCAAACAAACAAAAAAACAAACCAAAACAACAAAAAGGTGGATCTTACCACTTCAAAAGATCTGGATTAAAGGTGGGTGCAACCTCAGAAGCTATGGATTAAATGTGGGTCTTCCCAATTTCAAATGATTTAATTAAAAAAAAAATCCCTCACAGTTGTGCCCAGCAGCTTGGGTTTTAGTTAATTACAGATGTAGTCAAGTTGATAACCAAGGATAGCCATTCAACACAGGCAGAGGGCAACAAGTGAAGAGAATTAGAAGACCAGACTGGAGTCCTCATGTGAGAGAAAACTAAGGGAAGGTGGTCAGTCACTTGAGGTCTCAAGATTAGGGTTAGGACTGGGATTTTTGTTAGGTGTGATACGTAGTCTTAGGAGAATTTAAACCACAGAGTCTGCTCTGACTTTCAGTAGCATCAGCCTGGCTCTGATGTGGATAAAAGACTGTAGGCAGGTGTTTTAGTTGTTTTTTTTTTTTCTTGTTGCTATGGGAAAAAAATTTACCCCGATAAGAGCAACTTAAGATAGAAAGGATTTGTTTAGCTCTCGCTTCCTGATTATAGTCCCTCATGACCGGGCGTCACAGAGGTAGCCGGCTGAGGAGCTGAACTCACTGCATGTGTAATCAAGAGGCAGAGAGCAGTGTCTGCATGTTCTCACTTCCCTCTCCCCCTTTCATTCAGTCTAAGACCCGCCCCATGCTGTCACCCACAGTTAAGACCAGTCTTCCCACATCAACTGACATAATCAAGATGTTCCCTAACACAGGTGTGCCAGAGGCCCACCTCCCATGTGATTCTACATGCTGTTAAATTGACATGATCCAGGAGAGTCAGGAACATCAGAAAGATGCTTGCCAGAGAGACTCAGGGAAGAGAATAGAGTGATCCGGGAATGAGAGTGTTAAACTCTGGGGAGGAAAGTGAAGAAGGTAACAGGCTTGAGCGTGTTTAGTGGGTGGGGAGGAGGTTCTCTCTCTCTCTGTAGAGGGGGTACATGCAAGTAGGTATCATGAGCTTGCAGGTCATGTGCCCATGCATGAACACGGAGCCAAGAGGAAGATAGTGGGTGTTTTGCTCCGTCACTGTCCAACATATTCCTTTAAGAGAGGAAACAGAAGGATACCACTTCTCCTAGGCTGACTAGACACTGATCTGGGATTCACTTGTCTCTGCTCCACAGCATTGTGCTTACAGGCATGTGTGGTCAGCGCTGACTTTTTTCATGGGTGCTGAGGACCTGCAATCATCTTAGCCCAGGAAGCGCTCTTTCCCACTGATGTCTCCCGAGCTCCAGGACAAGGCTTTTGGAGGAGTTGGATAACCCTCAAGGAAGAAGAGCAGTTGTAATAGGTGGGACCACCTTTTATAATTAGAAAGCCTAGTATGGTTCAGAGAATGTAGGAATAAATTTAGGAACCAAGGGTTCTTTTTTTGGCACAATTGTGACACTCGTTAGACCCACAGATGGAAGTACTGGATCAGCTAATTGGATACGCTGGGGAAAGAATCTAGGGATATAAATCTGGATCACACCATTTTGATGATTGTGGTGGTTTGAATAGGAATGGACCCCATAGCTTCATATATTTGAATGCCTGTCACCGGGGAGTGTGGCTATTAGGAGGTGTGGCTTTGTTGGAGGAAGTGTGTCCCTGGGGATGGGCTTTGAGGTTTACGATGCTCATGCCGGCTTGCCTTCCGGCTCTTCCTGCTGCCTGCTGATCTGGATGCAGAAGTCTCAGCTACCTCTCCAGCACCCTGTCTGCCTCCACGCTGCCACGCTTCTGGCCATGATGATAATGCACTAAACCTCTGAACCTGTAAACTAGCCCCAATTAACTGTTTTTCTTTATAAGAGTTGCCAGTGGGGGCTGGAGAGATTGCTTAGTGGTCAAGGGCACTGTTCCTCCAAAGGACCCAGGTTCAATTCCCAGCACCCACATGGCAGCTCACAACTGTCTGTAGCTCTTGACACCTTCACACAGAAATACATGCTGGCAAAACACCTATGCACATTAAAAAAAAAAGCATGTACCAACACACACACACACACACACACACACACGATATGTCATGGTTGTGGTGTCTTTTCACATCACAATAGTAACAATAGTAGGGTTACAATAGTAACCCTAACTAAGACAATGATTTTATAGCTATGGGACCTAGTGGCTTTAGTAGGGATTTAGCTTATTAATTACTATGTGTAAGCCACAGAACTGGAAGGAATACAGCAACACCTAAGGCAGACAGTGGTTATTCTAAGTGTCTTTCACTGAGCCCTGCATGCCGCCAGGAATGGCTGTAAATTTTGTTATTAATCTTCTTGAAAGTTAGAGTTAGAGAAATAAGCTTAGAAATTGGTCAAACAGATTCCAAAACCTTTCTCCAATTCATAACGGAAAAAAAATGAGGCCAGAAAACATTTGGTAATTTTATCTAAAACTTTATTGCTTAAAAATCATTTAAGGGAGGTGGCTGGAGAGATGGCTTAGTGGATTAGAGCACTTGTTGCTCTTGCAGAGAACCCGGGTTCGATTCCCATCTCCTACATGGTGGCTCACAACCATCCCAACTCCCATCCCAGAAGACCCAATGCCCCTTTCTGACCACTGCAGGCTCCAGGAATGCTGTGGTACACATACATACAGGCAGGCAAAACATTCAGGCAGACAAAATAAAATAATCTCCTTTTAAAAAGTCATTTAGGGACTAAGAAGGTGGCTCAGTAGATAAAGCATCTGCTGCCCAAGGATGAGACGAGAGTTTAAATCTCCTAGAACCTACATGAGTGGGCACTCAAAAAGTAGAGATGTGGGATTCCCGGAGACAAGCTAGGTAGTTGGGCCAGTTATATTGGCCAATTCTGGATACGCTCTAGAGACCCTGTCTCAGTGAATAAGGTGGAGAGAAACTGAGGAACACTCTGTAATAGCCTCAGGCATTCATGCACAATGCACAACTATGCACACACTCACATCTGTCCACATACATGTGAACACGCATACATGCACACCACACACACACAGATACTTGAAAAAAAAACAGGTCATTTGTACTTTAGAGTCTTAAGCTGCTGTGATTTAAATGTTAAATGTCCCACAAAGGCTCATGTGCTGAGGGCTTACTGTGTACCATGGCACTATTGAGTGGAATTTAGTATGTGCAGCCTATTGGGGGGGGATGTCTTCTGGTCATTGCTCACCTACCCACCATGAAGTGAGCGATTTTCTTTTGCCATACACTTCCTGCCATAATGCACAGCTTCACCACAGGCCAGGAGCAGCAGGGCCGAAGGGGCATTGCCTAGAACCCCCAGAGCATCCTTTAGGCGAGTTGGTTACTCAGGCATTTGTCACGGTCATAGGAAGTCCTCTAACACGCGAACAGTGCACGCGTCCTATCCCAGTTGTCATGTAACAAGTAAAGTGAGGCTTTTATTTGCTCCAAGGAAGTAAGTTGGAGCTGATTGGAAAGTAAAAAAGATGATTAAAGACTGCCATAAAGGCCTATGAGGATTCGCCTCAATTCAGGAAACTATGGTTAAAAATAAGATTAAGAAACAGCCTCCAGCAGTGTCACAGGAGGCAAAGTCCTTGTTTCACAAGCATGAGGACCCGAATCTCAAAATAACAGGGGTGTGGTGACGTGCTGATGCCAGTGACAGCTAGGCTGGGACAGGTGCATTCCTGGGGCTCTCTGGCCAGCCAGCCTCACTGAGGTGGTGAACTCCAGGGTCATGAGAAACCCTGTCTCAGAAAAGCAAAACCAAACCAAACCAAAAGCCAAGGTGGGTGACCACAGAGGCGCGATACACACACTAAGGTGCACACATGCACCTGTACAAACATGAACACACACACGCACACACACAGAGGCATCCTAGGACAGGCCACAGAATGGGAAAAATTACTTGCAAATTATTATTTTTTTATTGATGGAAACTCAATATTTATTGAGGTTTTGTTAATGTTCTCACTATTGTACCTGGAACAATTTTCTATTAGCTTCTATAATTCTGATTGCAGGAAGGAGTAATACATA
This sequence comes from Pachyuromys duprasi, assembly GCA_028658305.1. NCBI lineage: Eukaryota > Metazoa > Chordata > Mammalia > Rodentia > Muridae > Pachyuromys > Pachyuromys duprasi. The sequence continues at coordinate 23,434,602 of CM053749.1, forward strand.
GTCTATTGAGCACAACAGAATTTTCTAGAATGCCAGTAGACTGTTTCTGCACATTAGGGGTGTTTGTAAGCAAATTATTTTTTAAGGGGACTTGTATCTAGACTATATGAAGACTCACGTTTTTAATAATAGAAAGGTTAATAACCCAAGCAGACACTTCTTTGAAGAAGACACACACGTGGTTTGAGTTGGTGAGATGGATAAGTGGGTAAAGGCAACTTACGACTCGGTTCCAATCCCAGGGCCCAACCCACATGGCAGAAGGAGAGAACTGGAACCCGTGAGTTCTCTGATTTGCACACACATGCACACACATATGCACACAAGCACTAATGCTCTTGCTTGAGAGTGAGTACATGCGTGCACGTGCCCGCGCGCACACATACACACACGAATGCACATACACAAACATAAAATAAATAAAAATTTTAATGTGGTTAACAAACATGAGAAAAATGCTCAAATTATTCATCACCAGGGAAACAGCAATCACAGTGACATATCCCATCCATCTAGGACGGCTGCAGTGAAAACAGACAGTAACAAACATCGATGGGGATGGAGAGGTATAAAGGTCCATACACCGCTGGTGGGATTTTAAAATGGCATAACTAGTTGGGCAAAGAATGTGGTAATTCTTTAAAATGTCGGACATCCCATACGACCCAGCAATTGCTCTCCTAGTTATACACACAAGAAAAAACAAAAATAGGCGCACATAAAAACTTGTGTGGACGAGCAAATGATCGAAGATGCGTGCTGTTTGTCTCAGCACTATTTAGAGTCCCGGCCACCACCGCCAAGTCCAGTCTCCCCCTGCTGGGTTCCGCTGCTCTGAACAGTACTGAGGTTTCTTAGCTGGGAAAGCTTCTGCCAGGAACTCCTGCTGTGTTCACACCCAGTGTGCTCAGGGCTCACTGGGGCTTCCCGACACTGCATTTGTACTGTCCTGGAAATTTCCCTCTACGCCTGTTCTTGAAACAAGGTGGGGCCTAACCACACTGGAGTAAGGGCTAACCATTTGCCTGGGAAATGTGTCCTTGTTACCCACTTCCTCTCTACCTTATTGCATATTCTTTTTTCCCTCCTACTCAGTTTTGTTACCATTATTTAGGATGGGTGTGTGGCTTCTTTTTGCTCTCGAAAGCTGTAACCTCCTCGCAGCAAAAGACAGGGATGCAATGGGCCAGAACAACCTACAGCTTCAGGGTTCTGAGTTTTATTTATTTATTTATTTTAATTTAAAGTCTGCCGGCAGGACCATGAGGATTTGTAGACAGCACAGGCTGCGGATCGCTGCCTCTCGGCCTTTTTCGTTTCCTTGATGCCCTCAGCTGAAGAAAGCCAGACTCCAGCATTCTCCACATGCCACATAGGTTTTCAGAGCGTGAGAAGATACTGTCTGTGACTAACGCTTTATTCTGCCTCCTGCCAGGTAGAGAGGATGAGGGAAACCAGCCAGTGCAGTCCTTCTCCATCAGCTTTGAGGCAGAGAGAGAAACCAGAGAGCAGTCCTTTGTCACCTGTGAAGCCCGGGTTTCGAAATGTTATTCCATTATCTTCTTGTGAAAATTACCCCAAAATGTTGTTAGGCTTAGATGGCCTTGGTTTAAAGGGCACATGGATGACGCTGTATGTGCATGGTTTGTGTGGCATTTATGCAGTCACGGGAATGGTAGCTGCGAGTTTGGAACCAGATAACTCCTAGTGTTATGACTGGAAATAAAACCTGAATTTGGAAGTAATGTTCTGTCCAAAGATGGATGGTCAGTAAACTTCCTAGCTGGTAAAGTCTTAAATAACACGTCCTTGACAGCCATATTAGCAACAGGTTATGGCTCATTTGGCTGGTTGCAGAGAGCTACAGAAGCGTATACATACATTGCATCATGCATAATGTCTTAGTATAAATTGAACCTAAGGGGAGTGCATCATGTGTACAATACAGTGCACAGGTCATGGCCCATTTGCTTTCAGATCCGTTCTTCATGCTTTTGCTGATGGCTCCGCATTACAGGCACTGACCCCTGAAGACAAGTTTCTCAGGTTTAATGCGGGTCAAGGAAGCTCTAGCTGGACTCAGTCTGTGAGAACCATGGGCGGGTGGGAGGGAGGGAAAGGCCAGGCATCTTGCTAAGCTTATAACTGTGGGGTGGCTCCAGCCAGAAAAATCTGCCCTGTCTCCAACTGCTGACAACGACTCCAGCCTGATTCTTCCTGTCACGCAGACTGGGAGGGACTGCCTGTGGCCACCAGACTGAGCTTCTCTGATTCTGTCATCTATGTAACCAATTTTCCACTTTAAATTCCATCTTGACGACATGCGCACTGATCACGGCTGCTCCGATTAAATGATGACTGATTCATACGTGACGGAGAAGACCCCCGGTCTGTGAAAGTGCAACCATGTTTAGGGCGGTGTCATGTGGACAGAGAGAGCACTGAGGAAGGGGATGGGGTGCTGGCTGGCGTGCTGGTTTGGCAGGAGACTGGTTTCTAAAGGCGATCCCTGCCCTCTCCCCAGGAACTCCAGAGAGTTACAGTACTTGCATTGTTTCAACACCCCCCTTTGAAGTCCCCCTCCTATTGGTCAGGGTGCACAACTTGATCTGATGGACACCCTGGGGCTGGATACTGACCCTCATTCCAATCATGGCCTCCACCATGTAGCAGACTGCTGGGAACTTTCTAACTCTTAGAGAGTCCTCAGAAAGTCACACGTCAGCTGCCAGCTAGGAGGAGGGGCCTAGTGCCTCTGCTTACCTGTAACGCTTTGATGGGCTCAAAGTATACCTAATGCTGAAAATTGTCCAGAATGATTTTTTTCTTGCAATATGACTTCTTCTTTTTTTTTTTTTAAAGCATGAACAACTATTACCAGTCTAGCTCAGGCATGTTCAGGGTGGTATGGCTGTAGACCTGAACAGCTATTATCATATCTTTTAATTAGGGATGTGATTAACAGTTTACTATTATTTCTGGCTAGCTGGTTGAAGAGTGGGCCTCTGTCTGTTGAAATTATAGTCAATTGCCAGTAAATGTTTTAAATGGCTCCGTAATTCCTCTATCATTCAGCATGTTCCCATTGTAAACGTAAGGGTGAGAGTGAATTAGAAGCCAGCGAATGACTCTTATTCAGAATGGAATTTTCAGTACTCCATTTTCAAGGAAGAATTTTGAGCTAAAGTGGGACCTGTTGTCATTAGTCTGATTCATACAGCAAGCGAGAGGTGACCATAAGTCAGCACACAGGAAAGCTGTCAAACAACAAGCCCGAAAATCTAGCCAAATTAGGACCACATTACCTCCTCCAACGCCAGCAATGAAAGCAACTGAAGGGGCTGGAGCAGACCTCACAATCTTTTCACACAGCTCATCTTGGAACATTGGAAAACAGATATTTACAGCATGAGTCGTAACAGTAGCAAATTTACAGTTATGAAGCAGCAACGAAATAATTTTATGTCTGGGGACCACCACAACATGAGGAGCTGTATTCAAGGGTCTCAGCATCAGGAAAGTTGAGAGCCGTTGGGCTGGTGTGGCAGCTCAGTGATTAAAGAACCCAAGTTCCATTCTCAGCACCCACATGGTGCCTCAAAGGTATCGGTAGCTCCAGGTCTAGGGGACTCTGAGGCCCTCTTCTAGCCTTTTCAGGCGCTGTGCACATGTAGTGCACTTACAAATACACAGGCCATTCAAACACATAAGCTAGAGAAATAACCATGCATTTGAGGAAGGGCTACAACATAAGAATGGGTAAAAAATATATAATCACAAATACAATGATGACCCAAAGAAAAAGAACAAACAGGAAACAGAAGAGACTTCCAATTAACATCCTCAGAGAAACTTAAGACATTGATGAAGACAGGATGGAATGAAAAAAAAAAAGAATTAGAAAACTCAAGACTCCTTATGGGTGACTAGCACATTTGTGGAGCTGGGAGACAGTTCAGTGGGTAAAAGAGCAGAACAACTATGAGGTCCTGAGTTTGGATACCCAGCAGCCTTGGAAAGCAGAGCATATTTGCATGTCACCCCAGCGCTGGTCCAGGGGTAAGGAGAGAAATGTAGACACAAGGTTTCAGGGACCTGCCTGGAACAGTTCTTGAGTGGGGAGTGAGGATTGAAAGAAGAGAAGCAGCAGCAGCAGCAGCAGCAGCAGCAGCAGCAGCAGCAGCAGCAGCAGCAGCAGCAGCAGCAGCAGCAGCAGCAGCAGCAAAGACACTACACACGGGATCTGTTCAAGAAGGCTTCTAACAGAAAATTAGGCACCCCGGGCCTTTTTATAGTCAGAGCAGAACACTTTGATACAATGAAGTTCACTGAGAAGTCAAACTTGTTTACCTGGACCACCTGTCTGTGTGATCCTCACACAAACAAAAGAAAGTAAACTTAGCAACACATCCTGTCTATCCCTGTCTCCAGGTGAAGGCCAGGGTGAAAACATGTTTTTCACTGAGAGCTCAGTAATAAAGCATCCTGACAAACAAGCAGCTCTCCACAGTGTGGTGTTAGTAATCATTCTGATTCACTTTCCTTGTATAGACTTTTTAGAATTTTTAATTCCTGGAGTCTGCACTTGCCATTCTAAGAACCTTTACTATGACTCTAGCCCTTGAGTTTATAATATCAAGCCATGTACGGAGTCCTCTGTATGTCTGAGACCTCCCCTGCTCAATTTGGGCAAACTGCTCTTGAGACCCAGGGTTTTCCCCAGGTCTTCCCCATGAGCCTACATTTTGTTCTTTCTAGTTTTACTTCTATTTTTTGCTGATATAGGTCTTCTATTCTTTGCTGATATAGGTCCCCTTCTTTTGAGATGGCGAAATCCACCTTTAATCTGGGCCACAGCTTCAGGTGACAGCGTATATAAAGGACATGGAAAAAGAAAGCTTTTGCTCTTTGCCTGTTTGCTGTTACTCTTGCTAGCAAGTCCATTCCTCCACTAGCTTTAGAGCCTGCTTCTTCAGGATTTTGGCATATACTGAAGATCTGCTAACACATCCTGCTCGACTATAAACCATATTCATTCTATCAGTTCTGCTCCTGTAGAGAACCCTGACCAATACAGAGGGCATGCCATTTCATTCAGAGACCTTAACAGAGTATGGGAGGGATCACTTGCTTATCCGGGGATATATATATATATGTATATGTATATGTATATGTATATGTATATGTATATGTATATGTATACGTATACACACACACACACACACACACACACACACACATATATATATATATATCCACCACTCTTTTTGGAGATACATGAACAAATATATCTCTGACTTAAGGTATAAAACAACCAGTTGATAATTGGAACCCTCAGAATCAAAACTACAAAGAACGAGAATTAGAACCATGTAGAACAGGAATCAGAACCATGTAGAATGAGAATCAGAGCTATGCAGAATGAGAATAAGAACTATGTAGAATGGTTAAGTAAGGTTCAGTGTATGTTTAGAGTGAACTTGTATAGATAAAAAGGTAAACGAGAGAATTTCAAGCTCAAAGGAAAATATACCAAAAAAATGAAAATGACAAGAACAGGCCATAAACGGAAGGTTAGCTAGACTGGCAGAGGAATAGTAATGAAAATGGGGGAGGGCGAGGTAGGTACACATGGGTACGAAAAGCCAGGGGAGGGGTTAAAGTATTCCCAGCATGAGATATAGGGGGAAGACCAGAAAATAAACAAAAGGCATTATGTTTACTACAACATGAGTGAAGCCTGCATCCTCCAGATGAGAGAACGGCCACACTGAACAAGGTCATTCATTAAAATCATAGCCTGGACTGTCCTAGCTTTCTTTCTGTTTCTTTGAGAAATATCATAACCAAAAGCAACTTTGGGAGAACATGGTTTATTTCAGTTACAGTCCATCATTGAGGGAAGTCAGATCAGGAGCTCAAGGCAGGAGCCTGGAGGCAGGAACTGAAGCAGAGACTGTGCAGGAGGGTTCCTCACTGGCTCGCTTTCTGCCTTGTTCAGCTATCTTTCTTTTACAATCCAGCCTTCAACCTCCAACCCAGTTCCCATCCTCTCTCTTTTCAGGGGATGCTAAACCCTTTGGTTTGAGGCAAAGTTTGAATCACTATCTCAGCCAAACCATGGAACCTTCTTCCAACCAACACACTCTAGAAGGTAGAGAAGGATAAGGAGTTCTAGAAATGTCTTACTAAAATGAACATCTCTTTGGTTACTAACCAAAATGCAAAAATTGACCCTGAAAGGAATCGGCAAACATATGACCTCCCAAACAACCAGTGTCTGTTTCCCCAAAAGAAGAGATGGTGGGGAGAGGAAATGGGAGAAGGAAGGAAAAAAAAAAACACGACTGAGCAACTGTTGTTTGGCATATTTGTCTCACATCTGTCTTTACCATTGGATTATAGAGACCGCTGCACATATTGTTGAAGCTGGAACCTTTCATAGTGCCTTAGCAAATATAAAAGCAGTAATGAATATGTGAACGCATGACCTTGGCTTTGAGGCTCCTGGAGGCGTCACGTGACAGTCCCGGCTCACTGTCGTTTCCAGCAGCTCTGGTGCTTTCTTGGAAACTATCCTGGACGCCACTAGTCTTAAGGACACCCTGTTGCTCCTCCTGCAAGTGTGACAGTGCATAACAACAAGCTCATCGCCCAGCAACTGCTGCAATCTGTAGCCTCCTTATGAAGTCAATACTGTCTGAGCTTATTCCAAATTCCTTTAACTCACACCCTCCTGGCTAGACTTGTTGGTTACATAAGTCAATATTTCCTTTATTCCCTCTTGCTAATATATTATCAAAGTATCAAAATTATCAAAGTGTAAACTATTTTAGAAGTTCTATTCATATAATGCACAATGCTTACAACTCAAAGTCAACTTTTAAGAACGTACCATAAGTACTATTGCAAAGAAATCATTACCAACCCACAAAACTGCTAATATTTGGTATCTTCCGTGGGAGCTCTCTGGTAGTCCTTCTAGCAACCCTCTCATAGAAATCCTAGCTCCTTCATAAGACCCTCTGCCCAACACTAAAACCCATTTTATTCCCCAGGTCCGGCTCTCCATTGCTTCTGCCATCCACAGACTGCCTTACAGTCAGGTAGTGGCTACTCTCATCTCTATCCCTCTATCCTTTCCTGGAGCATCCCCTCATATGGAGACTTCTGACGTCAGACTAAATGCATTTTGCATTACGATATGGCTCCTGGCCTATAGGGGCCACGGAGTGGAATGGGGTGGTCTGAATGAGACCGTCTCTCATAGGCTCATGTATTTGAATGCCTAGGTCCCAGTTACTGGCACTGTTTAGGAAGACTTAGGAGGTGTGGCCTTGCTGGAGAAAGTTTGTCACTGGGGATATGCTTTGAGACGGTAAAGACTTTTGCCGTTTCAAGTTAGTCATCGCTGCTCCCTGCTCTCTGTTTTAGATGAGAGCTCTCAGCCACTCAGCATCCTGCCTGCCTCCTGCTATGTTTCCCCACCATGATGGTGATGGCCTCTTAGCCCTCCAGAACCATAAGCCCAAATAAACCTTTCCTTCTATAAGATGCCTTAGTTGTGGTATTTATCACACCTACGAAAAAGTGACCAGAACAAAAACAAAACAAAACAAGCAAGCAAACAAACAAACAAAACCCACTGCAATACTGACACATAAACAAAATGGTATATAAAGTGCCTGTTTCAAGCATATAATTCAATATAACTCAGTGGCTTTTAGAGTCATCACAGACATAAATGATAAAAACCATAGTCAATTTTAGAATATTTTTACCACCTCAAAAAAAGGCCTCAAATCTTTTAGCTGTCACCTTCCCAAGTTCCCAACTCATTCTAGCCCTAAGCAGTCACCACTATATTTTCATCTCTAAGAATCTCCCTGTTCTGGTCATCTTGTGCATGGCATCGTGTACTGCTACAGGCTCAAGCTAGAATTCTCCAAGCCAGCTCCGCAGAGAGAATGGTGCAAGTAGGGGGATGGGCTGGGAGGCCAATGAGAACCATGAGGAGGACAGTCAGTACCTGTCATGAGATCACATGAGTGCTCGTCGAGGAATCTCTTGCCTGTGAGTAAGAACACTGAGCCGCAGTAGTTTAAACAAAGAGACAAGTTGTCTTGTTGACAGGAAATCTGGTGATAGGTTGGTCTGACATTGGAGCGTGTCTCATCCATGTGACCCAGGCCTTCTATATTTCTCTCCATCAACTCAGTGTACTGGCTTTTGTGCCTAGATTTCCCCTATCTTCATTGCAAGATGTTGCTCTTCAAGGCATCATCTCAATATAATTGATCGCAGAAGCATGCAACTGAAAAGATTTTTTTTTCTGCATAACCTACCTAAAACACCTCCTATTATGTGCTTCTGTCCTGGATCACAGCGCATCACTCTGCCTTGGCTGCAGGATGGAATAAGAAAGCACATCTCTGCCATTGTCAGCAGCGATGAAGTTGTGAGTACTGTCCCCAAGAAAGAAAAGAAGGCGGGGCATATGACGCTATTCATTGCAAGGGACAAAGAGAACCCACAGTGATCCATCTGCAGCCCAGCAAAGACAGTCTTTCCTGAAGATGGGCATTACTAATGGAATCAAATGACACTGTGAAGACAAGAAAAAATGAAGGCCAAAAAGACCTGCGATACTGTGTGTTTTATGAGGTCGTCAGTAACCCTCACCTGCCATAGTCTAGTCACAGAGAAGAGAGGGAACAGAAGATGGGAACTCTTAAAACCAAGCAGGAGAGCAGTTTCACACCACGATCAGAATGAGGCATGCTTTACAGGAAGTAACCTTACATACACAGTCACTACCATAAGTCATAGTCAGAGAGTGTAACAAGTGGGACAAAATAAATACAACTATAAAAATTCATTTCCAAATTATAAATACATTTGTTTAACATGAGAGGTCAACGAAACAAAATCTAGGATCCATTAAGGGAAGTGACTACATACAACTTAATATATGGCTCATTTAAATATTTATATTACACTTCAAGTCAAAAGACCAATGTCAGAAGAATGCAGAGTGTATTTGCAATACATATCTTACATGTGCCCAAATAGTCTTAATATTAAAAACATCCTGTAAACTAAGATACAAACAAGTCCACAGAAGAACAGTGAAAGGATAGAGAGCAAAAGCTCACAAAGAAGACATGTCATGGTCACTAAATGTGTATGTATGTATACACACACACACACACACATATATATATATATATATATTATATATTTTAAAAACCTGTTCAAAGTTAGAGCTTTCAATTCAAACTCTCCTGCAGCATTAACACGCAGTGAGGGCTTCCCCACCCAGGCGCTTTTCTTACCTGCATATGAATTCACTTAATTGCCACAGCAGCTCTAAGTGTGGGATGCCACTATCTCCTCTTGACAGGTATGAAGAGGACCCAAACCCTCAGCCAGAAAATCAGAGCCAATACCACAGGCTCACCTTCAGTGAGCTTGGCTTCAGAGCCTGTGGTCAAGTACTAGACCTAAACCCAGACTCCAAAATGCCACATTTACCCACCAGGTTCGTAAAACTAAAAGAATGATACTATCCAGCGGCACCTAAAATGACAGGGAAGGCTCTGACTCATACACCGTTGGGTGGAGAATGAATTATTTCAGCTTTGGGGAAAATTATTTAAAATTTAAAATATGTAAAATATAAAAACTATCAGTCTCACTTCGGACAGAAATTCAATAGAAATTAAAACATGAAAGAATGTTTAATGAAGAATGTTTTGGTAGGAAACCTCTTTTTTTTCTTTTTAAGCTCCTGGAAATAAAACTACTTGTTTATCAGTGGCAACCACTGAATGACATGTGATCAGCCCATACCAAGAGCTATTGCTCTCAATATCAGTCAGTCTTGTTCCAGCAGAGAGATGGCGTACAGGTTCAGAGCACTGGCTGCTATTCTACAGGGTCCAGGTTCAATCCCCAGCACCCACATGGTAGCTCACAAATATCTGTAACTCTAGTTACAGGGAGATCTGAAGGCCTCTTCTGCCTCAACAGGCAATGCACGTCGTACATAGATAAACATGCAAACAAAACACCCACACCATAAAATAAATAAATTCAAATTAAAATTTTTATTTCAGTTTTATATGAATTTGCTATAAATTTCATCTCTCCAATCAACAGAAAGATGTTACATTGTTTCTTATAACCAGAGTTTATTTTTTCCTGTTCTTTTCTTTTTTTTTAAGTTGTTTTTTGTTTGTTTTTTTAAACAAGATTTCACTCTGTAGCCCAAGCTGCTCTGGAACTCACTATGTGGAGACTAGCCTATGTACAGACTAGCGTTGTAATTGTGGTAGTCATCCTGCCTTCCAAGTATATGGGCCACCAGTCCCCCATAAAATAATAAACACGACAACAAAATAACGTTATTAAGTTTCTAGTTAGCCTCTCCACACATGAAATCCCAGGCGTGTACCATTCCATTCTGTGTCTTGAATGCCTGTCATGGATGGTCTTAACTCCATGGGGCTGAACATCCTATTGATCTGGAAACCTATGAGAAGAGCTCATCTTTGTCTGAAGGGACATTCCCTCAGTAAAATGTAGAAGTATTGTAAAGTGTTGTTGACTCCAACAGTTGAAGACTCCTTTTATGTGCATCGGCTCTTGTTTCAATACACGCACAGGGAAAGGGTAGACATCTTAGCCAAAGAAAGCTGCCATTTTGGTCAAAGTGGTCTCCAGTTGGCATTTTAATATAGTTCAGTGTAATGAACTCTTAAGGATACTAACATGAATTGTAGAAAGGGATGAGGAAAGATATATTGGGAGTATGTATTACTTTTGGATTTTTAACAATTCTAATACAAATTTGCAGCAAGTGTTTGGTTGGTTGGTTGGTTGATTTTGGTTTTTCAAGACAGGATTTCTCTGTGTACACTGTTCTGGAACTAGCTCTATAAACCAGGGTGGCCTTGGACTCTGAGATCCGCCTGCCTCTGCCTCCTAAGTGCTAAAATTAGAGCCATGTGCCACCACCACCTGACTATTTGGAAGAGTTTATAAAATGAAAATGTATACTCAGCCTGAGCCTCTGTAAGCTGTGAAGGAACCACCAGTCTGAAGCAAGACCCATCACATCCTGGGCAGGATTCCTCAACATCTGTCCCCAGATGTGGTCAAAAATTCTGCAGGGGATAAAACTCACCTCTGCCTGAGAATCTCCATTTCTCATCAGGGAGGAGAACCCAGACCCTCAGCTCTCTGCTGAGTGCTGAAGCTCTTCAATGCTGAAGCTGTAATCTGTTAATAAAAGGCTATTTTCTCCAGAGCCACTAGAGGGGACACTCTGCTGTACAAACAGCAAAAAGAGCGGCAGGAAGTGGAGACTTAGTCCTTGCTCTGCTTGACCTGCTTCAGGCTCTCTGGCTTTAATAGTCTTTGGTGTTGGGACTAATCACCCTTCACCTGGAGGCACCTGAAGTGCCTCTTGTTCTTTCCTGGTGTTTTCAGACACAGCGGAAAGAACCTTATTGGCCTTGGCTTTTTAAAACATTCTTCCTAAGGCAGCCAGATGAATCATCCTTCTAAAAAAAAAAAAAAAAATTCCATGAGAGGAGCCTGTGGAAAGTCAAGGCTGGGAGGTAAAGACCCTAGTTCTCTTCTTGATCCTGCCAATTCCAGGCTGTGTGGGGTTGGTCAAGTTCCTCAGCCCCTCTGGTTTTACATATAACAGAAGGGAGGAGACCAAGTCTAATGCATTGAGTAACTCACTAAGGTCACTCGGTGAGATATGTGGTCAAACAGGGATTTGAAGCTGATCATCCACTTCTTGGGGTAGCTGAGAGAATGAAGTGAGATGGGGCGTGTGAGAGTCTCAGGAGATATTGAACCCCACATGAGTTCAGTACGAAGTTGTGCACACATTGTGGGAAGGAGGAGACAACTGAGAGCAGCCCCGGGGAGAGGGGCGTGGCCCCGGTTCTTCAATCTTTCAGACTCCATCCCTGCTTTCACTCTTCATGATGACAGTGCTAGGTGTCCTCTGCGCTCTTAGGAGTTACTGAAATGACTCAATAAAAGAACAGGATCTACACCCACCTTTGTCTTTCCGTCTTTCCTTTCATTTTTCCAGCCTCTCCATCCTGCTTCCTTTTCTCAGCATGGCGAATCAAAGCTAGGACATCGGGCACACATGGTCATCTGCCATACAGTGCAATTCTAGCATGAGGCCATCAAGGCCCACGGGATGAAAATTATGAAATCAGAAATAAAATTACTAATGTTATGGCCAATCGATTTCTTACAAAGGAGAGAAGACAGTTTGATAGGGGAGAGAGAGTAGGTTGTCTTTGAATAAACCCTATTTGAGGCCAGTTTTAGAAGTGTACTGTCACTGTGAGAACAGTTTTTTCAACAAGCAATGTCCAGACAGCCACATGAAAGCACTGAACTTGGAATTCTACCTTGCACCATCTAAAACCATTCATAGAGCCAAGTGTAAGAATTGAACCGGTCAGACTGTTATAGAAACTCAGGTGGGCATCTTTATGACCTTGGAGTAGACAAAGGTTTCTCAACTGTGACGTGAAAAGCACCAGTGATAAAAAAAAAATCGAGAGAGAGAGCAAGAATTTATATTTCTTCAAAATGTGAAGCACTTATGCTTCAGATAACATGGATGTGAAGAAAATTGGGTGGAGGGACCATCCATCAGCAATGAGCCTTGCTGCTCTTACGGAGGACTAGCGGTCACTGCCTGGCACTATATTGGGTAGCTGACAGCAGCCTATAACTCCAGCCCTAGGGGATCCTACACCCTCTCCTGCCCTCTGTGGGGACTGCACACAAATGCACACATTGCTTAAACAGGTATGCACAATACACATAAATAATAAAAACAAAATTGAATTTTTTAAAAATAAAAACAAAAGCTTGTAAAGGGCTGGAAAGATGGCTCAGGAATTAAAGGCACTTTCTGCTCTTTTGGAAGACCCAAGTTTAAGTTATAGGGCCTCTCTCAGGTAGCTCACAACCTCCTGTTATTTCAGCCCTCACGCCCTCTTTTGGCCTCTGAGAAGCATCTGTACAACATAAAATATTCACCCACACAGGCAGACATACACACACACATAAAAAATAACGATAAAAATTTTAAAGCATGTGAAGAAACAACGTACTGCCAGGCAGATAGCATGAAATATAAAGGATTTAGATGCAGAATAAACATAAAAGATAAAGAGCCTCTACACTCAAAGATAAGAAGGTACCAAAAGAAATTTAAGAGTGGACAAAGGATTCGAACAGACATTTCTCTGGAGATAGTATATTAACAGCCAACTAGCGCGCGAAAAGTTTCTCTTAGTCATTAGATAAATGCACTTCAAAGCCACAATGGGATAGCATAGCTCTCTTACCGGGATGGCTGTAATAAAAAAAGAGTCAGTGAGACTGGTGATGCAGATATGGGGAAGTCAGAAACTTCACACACCCCTGGAGGGAGAGTAAAACGAGGCGGCATTTTGCAAAACAGTTCAGCGGTTTCTCAGAAATGTTAAACACTGTGTTTCTACACCGTCCGTGTCATGGCTTGAAGATGAAATGTCCTCACAGGCTCGTATGTTAGAGCTGTAGGTCCACAGTAGGTAGCATAATATTTTGGGAGGCCTCGGGAACTTCATGAGGTAGGTCTCGGCTGGAGGAAGTAGATCAATTGCGATGAGCCCTATTGGGGGTGAGCAACAAGGGGTAGCTTGTTGGTGGACTCTTATTCTTTCTTTCTTTTGGGTTTTGTTTCTGCATGTGTATCTACACGGGAATAGTGCAGGTATATGTGTACGGACACATGTGTGTGGGGGGTCACGTGTGCATGGACACATGAAAGCTTGAAGTTAACATCGTCTTCCTTAATCACTTTCCACTTCATTTATTGACTCACTGACCCTGCAGATTTCCCCTGTCTCTACCTCCCGAGACCTGGAATTACAGGTGTCTGCCATGCTTGCCTGCTTTGTTGTTGTTGTTTGTTTTAAGAATCCAAACTCTGCTTCTCATGTGTGTATGGCAATCACTTGACCAACTGAGCCATCTCCCCAGGGTCGCTCTCTCTCCTCCCTGCTTTCTGCCTGCCACATGTTCCTGGCACACGGATATTACACAAGCACACGGGCACAAGCAACCACAGGCTGAGCCTTTTGAGACTATGAGCCACAATGGATCTTTTCTTAAAATTTTTTTCTATTGTATATTCATAGCAATGATGAAAGTAACTAACACAGCTCAACAAACATACTCCTTGGTATCTGTCCAAGAGAAACAAAAGCTTAAGCACATGCTTGCTCATATGAGTGTACACACACATACACACTACCACCACCAACAACCCTGCACACCAATGTCCACGGCAATATTGTTCAAGATAGTTTGAAAGTGAGTTGTGCCTGCGAGATCTGCAATCTCAGCTACTGATGTAGGAGGCCTCTAAGTTCAAGTCAGCCTGGGACATAGAGTAAATGCAAGACCAGATTGAAATTTTTAAAAAAGGATTTTTTTTTTTTTAATGCTGGGCCTATAGCTCAGCAGCAGAACACTTGCCTGGCTTGTGTGAGACTCTAGGTTCAATCTTTAGTGTTGCACAAAAACAAAACAAAACAAACAAAAAACCCCCCAAAAAAAAAACAAAACCCAAAACAGACAAACAAGTAGAACGATTCAAACTTTCATCAACTGATTCAAAGATAATAATTTGTCTTGTATCGATGCAGTAGAATATTATTCAGACTTAAGAGGAATAGACATGGAAATAATCTACAACATGGACATACCTTAAAGGTGTTGCGCTAAGTAAAAGAAGCCAGCATGACAGGCCATGTACTGCATAGTTCCATTTGTATGGAATGCCAGAGGTAGGAAACCCTCCGAGCTGAAAGGTACAGGCTTGCCTATGGCTAAAATATACAACGTTTCTTCGGGAGGAATATGTGCCAAAAATGTCGCAAAAGCAGATTATGGCTATGTAAATCTACTAAATATATATAAATACACTAAAAATCCATCAAATTACACATTTTAAGTGGGTGGACTTTCTGCTATGTTAAGATATATCTTATTTTTTTTTTATAAAAAGACTGAAGGAACTGAGAGAAATTACAGGTGGTAAGTATAGACAGGTTCAGGAATTCCTTGAACCATTAAAGGTTTTCCAGAAGATTAACGGTATACAGTCATATTACTGTAGCCAAGAAAGAGGTTTCCCAGACCTGGTACGGGAAAGGAGAGCTCCCTGGGCCATTTCTCTGTATCTCCAAGTGGATGGACGGTCTGCTCAGTTCCCCGGCTTTACCCCTGCCTCTCCCACCCCCTTAGCTTTCACCAGAGCACCTGCAACACAAGGATCTGCAGATTAAGTTTACTGGTCATTTCTGCTTTTTCTTTTCTGTCCGTTTTCTGTTTGCATTGTCACTAGAAACAATGGGAAATAATGAACCTCTAGTGTTCTTATTACAGAAATAAAGAGTGGTGTCTGTGAGGTGGGCTGGACCACCAAGTCCCCAGGGAAACCGAGCAGAGAGGCATCCAGCGGCATTTCTGTAGACAGGGAAGAGATGGATAAATAAGCCTGCCATAAAAGCCTAAAACAGCCCACTCTCCTCAGACCAAAGTCAGGCTCTGTGTGGACACTGCCAGGGAAGCTGACATTACTACTGCTCCTTTGATGAAAAGTGCGTGGGTTTCTTCTCTGAAATTCTCTGCTGCTTTCACCTGCCTGGGGATCCAAACTCCGCCAAACAAGTGTGCTTCCTAACAATCACAGAATCACAGAGCTCTAGTACTTGCAAAGTGTCTCCTGGCCATCAGAGACTGACTCTGTGAGCCATGGAGAGAGGTTTCCATGACCAGAACCTGCCCTGCCTCCAGAGAGGGAGGAAATGCTGTGAAACCACATTACTGAGACCAAAGTCTCCAGTCCCTTTCCCTAAAGGGCTGGACATTCCTGGCTTTTGTCTTCCTCTTGAAATGAGGCATTTGAGAGTTGTGGAAAAGTACAAAACAGAATCACAAGCCGCTGTGGAGAAGGTGCCAAGAGGCTCATCATGATAGGGGTCCAACCCCTGAGCAGACTCCCCCTCTCTCCCCCTGCCTCCTCTTTGCCTTGGCACAGTAGATCACACACAGCAGGGACTTCCACTGTGTCCTAGCCCGGTGGGGTACAGATAACAGGAGAAAGGGACTGTTACTGTTAAGTGGAGGCCCTTTCTCATCCTCAAAAAAACCAAAAAACAAGAAAACATGGTAGTTTCAACTCCTCGTCTGGGCTTTCCAGCTCTCAAGAACACTTACTGTGTCCCCCCCTTAGCTTTCCTACCTGCCCAGACGCATCGCTTTAAACCCCCTGGTCCTCTCACCCCTGCACAAGAAATCCAGAAAGACAACAACAAGGTGGCCGTGGCTTCCTCTGAGGTGCTCTGCCCACTGAGGCCTTCTACCACTCACCAGAGCTTCAACCACTGGGATTCCCTTGCTTTGTCTTCTGGCTCTGGCTTCTCAGGACAGTTTGGTCGTCTGTCAAGTCTCAACTGTGGCATGGACCCATTAAAAAGACCTCACCCAGACAGAGCATACCTGATTATTCTGCCACCTTCTTGTAGATGGGTTTCAAGACCCATCTTTATTCTTGTCTTTCCTCTCCTGGAAGGTCATCCACCAGCATTCCTTCATTCATCCCAGCCTCTCACATGGGGGCTCAAAGAGAATTTGAGGTCTGACAGCCCAGGCTTCACCATGGATTAGCTTGGAGACTTCAAAGAAGTCTTTGTGTCTCTGAGGATCCATTTCCTCATCTATAGATGTAGGAACCACAGCTTTGTAACAATAAGAACTGAAATATTGTCATTAAGTACTCACCAGGGTCTAGTGAGAATTCTGGAATTTTGGTTTCTTTAAAAAATGGTTTCATTGGTGTGGGGATATGGGGCTGCTTTGGACTGTCCAAAGCAGCT
Source organism: Pachyuromys duprasi (assembly GCA_028658305.1). Classification (NCBI taxonomy): domain Eukaryota; kingdom Metazoa; phylum Chordata; class Mammalia; order Rodentia; family Muridae; genus Pachyuromys; species Pachyuromys duprasi. The sequence goes on from CM053749.1 coordinate 23,451,581, forward strand.
GATATGATTTGCCTTGTGCACTAACAAAGGCATGGTTTTGCCAGCCACAGATAGTTTCGGCGACTGTGTGACATTTAGAATTCTGGAAAATTTTCAAGAGGATATATAAATGCTAGATCCCTGATAGGTGTGTGGGTGGTTGTTGGTCATTCATGGGGGTTGGTTGTGGTTTGTTAGTAGTCATGCTCAAAAAAGAAACAAGAAGAAAAAAATTAGATTCAGAAATCTCTGTCTTTATCTTTCCCGTCTATCCTTCTTTCTCTCCTATCTAATAAAAGGGGGTGAAATGGGGGGGTGATAAAGGATGGGGAAAAAAGCGAACCCATAAAGTAGCAAAATCTAGCTGGAGACTTAAACATTTGTTGTAAGTTTTCAGTTCATTTTAAAGTTTTCATCCATCCATTCATCTATCTATCCATCCATCCATCCACCCATCCAAACATCCATCCATTTATTCTTGGTATCCTTAGTGGTCTTCATGCCAGGTACTGGGGACTAAGTCTTCTCAGAGGAAAGCCACTTAGACCCAGGAGGAACAGAGCAGAGGACTGAGGCCTGCCTCCACGGCATGCAGAAGTGCTGGGGGCTGCCCAGTGACGGTGACATTGAACCCATCTTTCTGTGGTCTTTAACTACCATTAGAACTCTGTGCTAAGGTGGGCACCACAAGAAGGAAGGCACATGACGGAGGGGAAGTGAGAGGGTCCCGGGGAAAAACCCTGTTCTTCTCTGCTTCTCGGTTACAGAAAGTGGTCATGCCTTGGCTGTCCAGGAGGGCGATGCCCTTCAGGGAGGCCTTGTTGAATCTGTCTGGGACTGTTCCGGAAGGAGGAAGGGCGGGTGGGGCGGGGAGACAGTTGGAATGTTCTGGCCTGCTGTTCAGTGCAGCCAGCCTGCAAGAGAGGAGGGCCTCCGGACATCAAAGATTTCTTTTGTCCCTTTCCGAGTGGCAGGGCAGCCGGGCCACTGGCTATGACTCAGGCCTAGCCCTGACGTCACCCATGCCCTGCCACTGGCCTCGGTTTGCAGCCAGGAACCTGGCCAGGGAGTGGTTCTCATAGCGGCAGCAGATCTCAAAACGAGAAGTCACTGCTATGTTCTCTCCATCTCCCCACAGCCCACCTTGATTTTCTTCTTCTTTTTTTTAAGCCTTGAAGAGTGCTTTCTTTGTAGACCAACTTTCCATATCTAAGCAGTCAGAATGAGTGACATCTTGAGAAAATTATGTGGAGCAGATCTCAAACAGGAGTTGAGGAATCCAGAGGAAGAATGTGGTGGTAGCTCCTGAGCCCAGGGAGTTGGCAGCGTGTGGGCTTCCGAGGAGCCAGCACCTCCGAGTAAGTGAAGGCCTACCCTTAGCCCCTCAGTTATGGCCCAACACTGCTGGCCGCCATCTTTCTCCTGAGAGGTAGGCCTGACGGGTCCCAACACAAAGTGGGGAGTGGGGACAGCCTTTGGGACACTCTGCAAATACAGCCTCAGAGGGGCCTGCTCTCTCTCTTTCCCACAGAGCCAAACAAGATGCTTAAACAAAAGCTACTCAGAAAGAAACCCTGGGTTCAGGCTTCTGGTTTTTTTCTCCCAACCTGAACCCTGTTTCAAGAAGGCCAAAATATTTGTTTGGGGTTCTAAACTGTTTGATTCTTAGATCTTCTATGGCATGATCAGACTTAAAAACAAGCCCCATTCTAGGTAAACATATGCTCTATGTTAATCAAATAGTATTTTCACACTTTGGGGGTTTGGGAGAAGAAGCAACCCTCATAGGAAAGGGTTCACAGCCTGTCTTGAGAGCCTGGCCCGCTCTCTGTATAATCTATATTAATTACCTCAGGGCTGTCCTGTTTACGGTTTTCACTTATGTAGGCTGCTGTAGGGACGTTAAGCATGCGCATAGGCAAAACATAGTTCGTCTGTTTTAATTTCATCTAAAAACTCCTAGGTTTTTGCATAACCTGTTATTTATGAATTCTGAAAGTTTCTACTCAAGAAATTTCCATTTCTGGGAAAAGCTTTTTTTTTTTCACATGCGTGAGAGCTGCAAAGCAGACAGACATAGAGATATATCTCTCTCCTGTCTTCTCAAGTTATCTCCTGAGTGAGGCTCCATTTTCTGTGCATTTTCCTCAGCACAGTAAGTCTGTTCTTCATACATTAATGTGGTTGCAGGTATTTTAAAAACAAGCCTTACTTTTAGGCCATACGGAAGTTTGTCATTTATTGGGAAACAAAAATTCTATTGCGAACAAATGGCCTTTGAGATTAAGTATCATACTTTGGCATATGTTTTTGGGGTCTTGTGTTTTACCTTTTAAATATAATTTTACAGACTGGGCTGTCTTCAAGTGAGGCTATCCCAGCGTACTGTTCCTCTGGCTGAAAGACTGGGTGCGGTGTGACAAATACCTCAGTGAGTGTCATTTGTTTCTGGTGAGTCCCTACATTTAAGTATATAATTCTACTTTTTATTTTTACTTTTTTTAGTTTTAGAATAATAAAGGGGACATGCCACAGATACTTCTGCACACAATGACAACAGCTGTGTGAAAGGGGACACCCGTCACAACAGGCTAATTGCTATCATAGATCCCCGAATCGATTGGTAACATGACAATGCAGGTTAGCTGGGACTAACTCTCTTTCATGCATTCATTCAGGTCCTAGGCTGGGCGTGTAGTTCAATGGGAGACTCCTTGCCCGATGTGCCAAAGTCTCGTGGTTTGATCCCCAACAATCACTAATGAAAACAAAACCCTCCACGTTTGAAGGAGGCACTGCTGTCTGTAGCATGTGGTCTTCAAAAATCACCAGGGTGCATCTTTGCTCCTCAGTAGAAGAAGGGAAGAAAGAGTGTCCGTGGGTGCTTCTTATGGGTGGAATCGGTGCACATCACCTTTCCTCACATTCCATTGGCTAACACCCAGACACGTGACTATAGCTAACTACCGAGCACTTCCCACAGGCAACGGTGGAGAATTTCTGGGTAAAGGGTAACTTTCTTCGGCAATGAATGTAAAAACTTGGAAATGCTCTGATGGAAAGCTGTAGAGTGTGTGTGTGTGGGGGGGGGTGCCTTAGAAGATGGCCTGAACTTGTTGTCTTTGCAGAGGACCCAAGTTCAGTTTCCCAGAACACACATAGGGGTTCACAACTATTTGTAACTCTAGTTGAAAAGGATCCAACTCCTTCTTCTAGCCTCCTTGGTGCACAAAAATACTTCCAGGCAAATAAATGCACACACATAAAGCAAAAATAAACATCTTTAAAAAATTAGGATGCCAGGCCTATAGGTGCACACCTGTAAGTCCCAGTAGGAGACAGAGGCAAGAGGGTTGCTTATGAGTTCAAGGCCAAATGGTCTATACCATGACTTCCAGGGCTACATAACAAGATCCTATCTCATAACAACCGCGACAAATTATGGGATATGTAGAATTCCCTAATGGACACTCATGGGGTTTATCTGCCCATGTAGGCAGAGAACAGTGAGAGAAATTGCCAAGATGCCTCTGTCCATTCTAATCTTAAGACTTGCAGTAGACATATCCCTGCTGCCAGTGGCCAGTGAATGGGAAGGGCATCCCCTATTATTTTTCCTTCCTCTGTTCTCTTGTTCTAGGTCTTTTCTGTATTCTTGAGTCAAGCAAATTAGAGGGAATTTCTCAGTGGGATTCTGCTCCCACAACCACATGCTGCAATCATCTATAGGAAAGTACGTTCCATAGTCCGGAGCTCATAATTCTGCCTGGTCCTGGGGACTTTGGGAGACTCTTTTACCCCATCTGTACCAAGATGCTGTGATGCTCTTCTAAGAAGAGACTTTCAAATAAAAATATTAGAAAAATATTTTAACATAGACTAAAAGACTTGGGCAGGAACATTAATAATAACCTCCCGAACCCCTGCCAAAATATAAAAAAAATGTATCTGATGTATAAGTCCAGCTTTTTCTTTTTAGGAAAAGTCCCATTTATTCAAACAATGAGAGGTAAAGGTATGATCTCTATTTGGGATAGCTCATTTCATAATCTGTGTAGAAAAGTCATGGTTGGTCTTTGTACAATTCCCTTCTCACTGGTAAATGTCAGGAGAGGACTCCAGTAAATTCCCTGCCTGAGCTGCATGGTGCATAGTTCTCTAGTTTTGTGGACAGTATCTGTCAAAACAGATTAAATGTTGCCACCGGACTTGATATTCCTGGCTTCCACATCCCCACCCGGAAGAGTGAGCATTGTCCATTGTGTGGGAAGATCTGTTTCTGGCCAGTTAGATCGCTAGTCCCTTTACAGCAGGAGTGGACTGAATAAATAACAAACTGATTGTTTTTTCCCTCAAAAATATCTGTACCTCGGAAGGTTCACTTTCCCGGGTTGCTGAGGACCAAGAGTGTACCGAGCTGGGGCTGGCTGGGATGATGAGAGAGTCAAGAGTGAAATACGTTGAGTGTAGGCATGTATCTCCTGCTGGAAGCAGTACCGGAAGGAGTATCTTGCGAATAAGGACAACGTTTCAAAAGTCCCAGCTTAACCGAGCCAAAGGCCACAGTCAGGAAGAATGGCGTCATGGTCCACTCACTCAGGAGATGGCCTGTGGCAGTTACTTCCTCACACTGTGAAAGACACCTGGCAGGGTGACTAGAGGAGGGAACATTTGTTTTGGCTCATGGTTCCGGAGGATTCACACTGTGGTTACTGTGGTTTGCCCATCATGGCAGCAGCAATGTGTGGTGGAGGAGATTCTTGTTGTAGATGGGGAACAGAAAGAGATCTATGAAGGGACCGGGGTAGAACATAGCTGTGAGGGCATGCCAACACTGACACCTCCTGAGGTCCATGTGTACAACCTGGGAGCCCATGGGGGAACATTTCATATTCAAACCGTAACACTGACTGATCATGGCTTGTTAACTTCAGCTGCCATCTTTTATCAGTGCACATAGCATGCTGAATTGATACCGGAGTCACTTCTGACATTTCTAGCTACATTGTATGATGAGAAGGGGTATGTGACCACCAAATCAAATCACCAGAATTCCACTGCTGTAGACATGTAGTGTCTGAGAGAAAGCCACAGATCCTCATGACCATTGACATTGTTAGGATGGCTGGTGGGGTGACCCCATAGATGTCACCAGCAAGGCGGGATTGTGTATAGGCACAAAATATGAAACATCTCATGTTTTAATATTTGATATTTTTAAATGGTATCAAAATAAATCTCACAGAAAAAAGATTTCCCCCAAGTTTGTTTCACTTTAATCTCACAGTTTATTATTATCCATTGTAATTATACATGAGCTGTGTAATTCACATTGGAGACACCGCCACAGTCTGTGCAGAGTCAGGTCACCTGAAGCTGTTTGCCTGCCCTTGTTTATCTGAGACGAACACTGACACGCTGAACATAGCAGCCTCACATGGGTAACAGCTGGGCCAGCCGTTTATTTTGACCTCAGGGGCTTTATAGTTCTCAGAGTGCAGAAGCGCTAGCTCCCTTCTTCCTGGCTCAGCACTATGAATGCCCTATTACCCCTTTTAGAGAATTTTGCAACAAGCCCACGTCATATTTACGAAAGCTAAGAATTCATAGTAATTGGGCTTTGTCACTTCTCACACTGAAATCCCCTAGTTCTCGTCAAGAATCAGTTTGGAAAACACCACACAAAAGAGTTTGGGTTTTGTTTTTGACTCAAGAAGCCTCTGGCTCTTACCAGAAATTTAAAGATGCTTCCCACCTCCAAAATAGTGTTTTGTTTTTTTGTTTTTAAACTGCAGTGTTGAGACTGTTCGAGTGAGCAAGGTTCTATGTGAAGAATGGTTTGGGCGACTCAGGAAGGTGAAGGCTGAGTCAGTGTTGGTGTCTCTGCTTTGGAGACCGCTATGAAGTAGTGCTGTTTTGAAAAAAAGAAAAGTTTTTCTCTGAATCGCCTTTCCTTTGTGATCCTTAGCAGCACGCCTAACCAAAGCATGAGGTGTAACTGTTTTTGCGCTCCTTGATAAGGTCTGATTGTGGATCAGATGCCCAAAAGGCTGCCAGCCTCACTAAAATCTTTAAAACTGGCTGATTCCTCTCTGGGCCAAAAGATGATTCCTGGGATCCTAGGGACTCAGCCTATTGAAACAAGGTGACTTGATACCCACTCCATGGAAGTGCTCTTAGTTACTTTTCTGTTGCCGTGCAAAATACTCTGACAAACAATACTTAAGGGAGAAAGGATTTAGTTTTGGCTCGTAGTCTGGGACAGCCCAGTGTGGTAGGAAAGTCACCTCAGCAAGAACGGAGCAGCCGGACACAGCACATCCACAAGCAGGAAGCAGAGAGTAACGAGCACGCATAGTCAGCCTGCCTTCTCCATTTCAGTTACAGGATCCCCACTCAGGAAATGCCCCTGCCCACAGTTAGGATGGATCTTCCCACAGGAATGAACTTAATCAAGATAAATTCTATCACAGACATTCTCAGAGGCCGACTTTTAAATAATCATTTCTCACAGGTATACCAGAAGGCATGACTCCCAAATGATTATAGAGCTTGCCAAGTTGACACTGAACACTGACCATCTTAGATGCATTGACCTTGGCCTGTCTTCCTGGGCTACATGTGAGAGTGCAGCCGGTCTGTTGGGTGTGATGGGGTTCATCCTTCTATCCGGGATCTCACAGGCTACCCTCCTGAATCACAGGAGGAAGAAAGTAGCCCATGAAAAGGCCTTTCTCACTGACCAAACTTTCCTGACACCTACTATACCAAGATTGCCTTGCAGAAGAAGTAGGTTGAGATTTCCCCAGGGATGGGTTACATCCTCTGTCAACAGCCGCACCATGCTTGGCTGAGCTTTCAACTTCATTACAACACTTCTCTTCCTTTTCCCGTTCTATAGAAGACACATTTCTTTGGAGTTTGTTGTTGTTTTAGTTTTGGTTTTTGTTGTTGCTGCTTTTATCCCCTCTTAACATTGTTTTGTAAACATCTTCGCAATTCACCGTGTGTTCTTTGAAATTCAACACCATTTTTAATGAATATTCTCTTCACACAGACATATTTTTATTTAGCCTTTTTAAAAAGGGTATATTTTGATTGCCTCTGGTGCCCTACTGTGACAGAAATGTAAACACTCATGTAGGTGTTCATGAGCACTTTGTGGGGGAATTTAAGAAAAATCCCCAGAAATTGAAGTGTGACATTGAACGATCTGGTTTTAAAGTTACCAATTGGTAAACGCTGTTTCAGAAAGGCATGGGTGTCTATTTCAGAATCTGGTCCCCTTCAGTTTCTCACATTGAAAATGCATGCTTGTGGGTCTCAGTGACATCAGAAGCTCGACAGCAGTCCCAGATGTTTTAGATTTATCCATCACTCCATGGATGCTTGGGTTAACCATGTCTGAGTATCACCTGCAATCTTTCAAATACCAGGAATATACATTTTAATGCACCCTTCCTATTCTTATACATGTCAATGCCTGTGAACTGCTTGCATGTTGTATCTAGTTTGATATATATTCAATTCCATAGGCATTTATACACAGAAAAAAGCTAGGGAACCCTGAGCTATTATATTGTTATTTCTGATATTGCTATAACGAACACCTGATAAAAATATCAGTAGAAAATATATTTAGTTAGCATATAGTTCTGGAGGTTCAAGGACATGGTGCCAACATCTGCCCTGCTCTGACGAGGGACTCTGGGCAAATGACATCACAATGGTGGGAGCGCCTGTTACACAGAGAAGAGGGATTCAGGAGAGATGCCAGGCTTGTTTACAGCAACAAAGCTCATGGAAAGTAATCCCATCTCACATGACCTACAGTAACCCCTTCTATGGAAAATGCCCTCATGACCTAATTACCTTCCGGGAGCCTCGCTTCTCACAGGACCCACTGCCTCAGCACGCCATCAGGGCTTCCAGCGCATAGACTCTGGAGGGAAAACTGGACCCAAACCATAGCACACATCCAAACACACATCCAGGATTCCTTCTGACTTCTGAATCTTAGATTTAACTGGTACGTTACAGCACAAAGATGATTATTAGATAGGGAACCAGGAAACGTTATTGTAAATAGGAGAGCAGTGCAGTGAGCGTAGATCATGTACTTCCTCATGATCACCCAGAGATTTATTGGCAGAGGTTGAACAGACAAAACACCCAAAGAAGCCCAACCTGGTAACAGACAGAGAAACCAACAAGATTAACTCCTGAGGCAGCCCTCTGCCTCAGCGAGGGAAATTGTATCTGCTCTCTGATAGGTAAGGTCATGTCTTAGAACTCACGTGTATAGTTTGGACCTCGGGAGGGACCCAGGTCATTCTTGTGGGTCACCTAGTGATGCCAGACCCCTGTGGTCTTTAAGGCCTGAAGTGGACTTGGGGAACAGACAGCAGTCATGCAGAAAGCATCTGTAAGATGCCCCTTCAGAACTGAGCCATGGTGGGTCTAGGGACAGAAGCCAGGACAGCAGAACGGTGTCCTGGCAAGTGCCAAGCTTAAGTGCCGGGCAGACCTCAGGTCAGAACACATGGACTGGAAAGAAGATGAAGCAAGGGTCCAGTGCAGAGCTCCAGTGGGCCCCGCCCCGAGGAAGAACGCGATGACGTACCGAGCCAGGGGAGGTGTCTGTGGAGTCTGAGAAGTGCTGTGACTGGACCTTCTCACCAGAGAAATGGGAACAACGGGCCAGACAGCAGGGACCTGAGACTGGAAACTTAGAAATTGCTGAAACAATAGTCACGCAGAGAACCTGTTGAGCAAACCCAACCAAAACCTAAAAACTATCATCTAAGAGGAAGCGTAATGGCCCATTGTATCTGCACAACACTGCGGAAACCATCAACTCACACCTACCCACTCACATGACGGTCTCTGGCAGCCCCCCCCCCCACTTCCTCTCATTCTCCTAACTCAATTGCCAAAGGGACACATCCTGTATTTTGCCTTTGTTTGTTTGTTTGTTTGTTTGTTTTTTCTGAGACAAAGTGGAGCCTTGGCTGTTCTGGAACTTGCTCTGTAGACCAGGCTGGCCTCGAACTCAGAGAACTCAGGTTGAATCTGCCTCTGTCTCCTGAGTGCTGGGATTAAGAGCATGCACTCCTGTCCTTTGCTTTTCAAGTTCTGCCTCTTCAGACTGCCCCACTGTCCGCAGTCCCCCTGTTCACATAAGGATACCATAAACCTCCATATAGTTCCTCTGTGCCTATCCATAGCCACACCGTCAGCTGGTGAAGAACAGACCCAGTGGAGCACTTTAGCTGTGCCCATCTCAGCGCTGAGCCACCAGAGAGGCCGCCATTAGGACCACACATCTCCACTTCTGCACATGGCCCCATCATGTCATGGCTGTCCTCAGTCCCATTGGCAACCCTCTTGATTCTTGGCTTTCTAGTGCAAATTTATGGACCCAAGCTCAGATAAGCACGGGTTCTAGTGGTGTTTACAGTCTCCCTTAAGTATGTGGTTAGCTGACCAAGGCTGATATTTCAGGAATGGCGGGGCGAGCCATGTTTTCGCTGTGCTTGCTCCATATGAGGCTCGTGTTCCTATTGTTCTGCATCACTTTCCTCAAAAAAAAATTATTTTTTATTTTTTATTTTTTAAGTGCTCAGCGTAGTGGCACACACTACCGGGGGACTTTCTAACATGCCAGCAGTATAAATAATGACAGAGGCTTTTCAATATTTTAAAGCTTAGGCCTTTTAGCTGGGTAGATTCCTAGCTACCTGTCTAGCCTCACCTGACTAGTCCTGGCACTAGAGGTTAGTTCTACTTCTCTGCTTCTGTTCAGGTCTGTCTGTTCTCCTCTGCGTCCCACTGGCAAATCTCCCACCTTTGCCTTCTTTTTCCAGCCTCTCCCTCTCCCCTCACCCTGAGATGTCCCACCCTCCACTTACGACCAGTGATGGGCCATAGAAATAACAATACCAAGATCTGGCTAGTATTGAGCTTTCTGCTGGTTTAGCAATGAACAACTGAATACACAGAGACACACCTTCACATGGTGTACCGCAGCAACACACCTTTAATTCCAGCTCTTGGGAGGCAGAGGCAGGTGGATCTCTCTGAGTTTGAGGCCAGCAGACTGGTCTGCACACTGAATTCCAGGACAAGCAGAGCTACATAATAAGACCCTCTCTCCAAACAAACAAATAAACAAAAAAATTTTAATTTATTTTCTTTTATGTTTATGAGCGTTTGCTGGCATGTATGTATGTGCACCATGTGCCTGCTGCCGTCAGAAGCCAGAAGTGTGGGTCAGGTCCTCTGTAACTAGAGTTGGTGATGGTTGTAAGCCACTATATGGGTTCTGGGAACCAATCCAGGTCCTCTGTGAGAACAGTGCTCTTAACTACTAAGCCATCTCCCCTGCTCCCCTTCAAAACTTTCTTGACTGAGGCATCTTCCTATACTTACCTGACATTCTGGTCACTCAAAGGACTGGATCCTGGTGAGAATGGTACTTCCATATCTAACCAGAGGGAGAGGGAAATCACAGTTCCATGACGTCTGGAAAGGGTTTCTATATCCCATTGGAGAGTCTCATGTGGTCACAAAGCAGAAAGTCCAAAGGCAAAAGTAGGTCTTCTGATTGGCAGATACTACCTGTCTGTGTTCATTCCATGCCCCCCTCCCCTTTGATAACGGGGGTTTATACATTCTATGACCATAGCTGCAGGAAGGTTCTAGCCCAAGAAAACTCTGTCCCTTCCCCATGAATTTGTATCACCGTCCTTGCCCTATAGAAGCAGGTACCACTCCTATCAATGTATCCAGGAGCAAAAGAGCAAACCTGAGGCCTTACCCTATGCAGAGAGACCAGCCATTTCCCATCATTTAAATGCCAGACAGCATAAACTGCCATGCAGATAGTTATCAAGAAAGCTGGAACAGTGAACGCTTTTTAGGGACCATCCTACCCAGGATCCGCAGGCCCAACTGTATTTCCGTTTTATTGTAGGTCAGCAAAAAGGAGCCCTGTATATCTGTTGGAATGGCTCAAATAGAAAATACTACTGTCAGGAAGTACAGGCCAAGGCGTGGGAAAACTGGGTGCCTGTACCTTTCTGGTGGGGACGTAAAATGGTACAGCCATTCTTTGAAACAGTTGATAGTATTCTTACAAAGTAAAACGTTCTTTCTATACTGTCCAACAAATCCACTTCTGCATACTGACAGAAGAGAAATGAAAACTTACATTCACTCAATGGTCTGTATGTAAATATCCATGACTTTTGCATATAACACCTAAAATCTAAAAGCTAGCCACCTAGTCTTCAACAAGTGAATGACAGCCAACTTTAGAGTGTGAAACACTATCCAGGAAAAGGGCACCTTTTTGCCTACAAATTGAGTGTAAGAGAAGGGCTTTACATAGGGTGAAAGAAAGCCCCCCTCAGAGGGTTACATACTAAACAGAATACTTTCAAAGGAACCAAATTGAAGCGAGGGAGATGAGCCCCATGGCTGCCAGGGTCCAGCGGTCGGGGGATGAGACGCTAAAGGAGGCCGTGGGAGTAGGAGTGATGGGCCAATCTGTGTCTTGGTTGTGTTGATGATTTCTGTAAGACCATGTTACAAAACTTACTGAAACACACAAAGTTCATGTAGAACACAGAGAAATCAGATAAGCTCCATCCCGAACTCACAGCGTCAGTGTCCTACAGTTTGTAAGACACCCCCCCCCCCCCCGGCTTACAACACTTACTATCCATTTCCTTACTTACAACAGGGTCTTACCCTGAGCCAAGGCTGGGCTTCAACTGCCCAGACTCCTGGCTCTGCTGGGGCCACAGGTGTGTGTCACCACACTTCCTATACTGTTTTGTAACTTCCTGTGACTTCTCCCTACTGCCTAAAAAAGAAAGAAAATGTGTTTGTTTGTTTGTTTTTTAATTCTTTAAACTTTTATTTTTTTCCAAAGAGGGGGCTGGAGAGATGGCTTAGCAGTTACGAGCACTTGCTGCTCCTCCAGAGGACTGAAATTTGCTTCCCAGCACCCATGTCAGGGAGCTCACAACCATATGTAATGACAGCTCCTGGGGATCTGGTGCCTCCAGCTTCCACATGCACATTTCATCTGCAGACACATATGCATAATTTAAATAATTAAATACGGTCAGGAGCAATAGCTCAGCAGTTAGGGGTATGTACTGTTCTTGCAGAGGACCCAAGTTGGGTTCCAGCACCGGTATCAGGCAGCTTACAACTGTCTGTAACGTCAGTTCAAAGAGCTCCTGGGGCACGCATAAATAATAATAATAAATCTTTTTAAAAAACAATTTTCAAAATGAGAAAAAGAAGGTGCTTCCCCACCCTGAAGTAATGACTCTCCTGTTGTTTACCTGGCTAGTGTCTAATTTGTGGTGGGTTAGGCCTGTTCAGTACCCTAGCAGCTGTGGCCTCACCCTCTGCTCCCAGCCAGCCCAGCTCTGTGAAATCACAGCTCAGCGATTCCTACACTCCGTGTGAACACGGCCTCTTCCCCCTCCCTGAGGCTTTAACTTCAAAGCTAGGTAAAGACCCGAAGATCTAAGAAATGGCTACACAGTGAAAATCAGGACAATCATCCTTGCCCGGCACCATCATTCCATTTCCAGAATGTGCTTTGTCTGGTCTGCACTTCACACAGATTATTCTCTTCACCTCCACCATGCGGCCCCTCCCTAATAGAGGGAGATTAACCCTTCTTCGCCCCCTTTCAATCTCGTTTGGCTGAGAGCTTGCTTTCCGCGAGCCTGCTGCTCAGGAGGCAGGAGCACGGCTGAATGCCCCGGTGTGAGATGGCTGCCTTCCCTTTGAAGCGTAGGCACGACTGTTGAACGCCTTTTTGCCCGACTTGGCCCTGAAAAGGTGGTTTTGAAATTGAACTTGCTGTGAGTTGCCTCGGTCTGCAGTACGGAATTGCGTAGGAACACGGGCATTTGGGTCAAGGGGGACTCTGAGCTCAACACCTCAGCCTGTCGTCATGGAACCCATGGCTTATTTATTCCCTGGCACTGCAGAGTGTCTCTGGCATCACTTGAGATTCACGCCGAGCTGGGCTGAAGTGTATGTGACATCCGGTACAGAGGAAGTGATGATACAGCCCCGTGCATACACGCCACTGCCGTCGTCCCTCGCCCCATTACTAGTCTCAGCCCCTAGTTTCCTGCCATGTCGTATTTCGTGTGCAAATGTGTGATTCATTTCAAGACCGTGAGAAGGACAAAGGTGTGAGTTTTTCAGGCTCGGTGGTGAGCTGGTCATCCGGACAGGAAAGAAGGCAGTTTGAGTTGCTGACTTTTTGTACTTATCGGCGAATCTCCTAGGTTTGCGCCGTTTAGTTTTGAGGCCATGCTGAACAACAGAAAACGAAACTTCCAGCTTATTTTTAGCTGTTCATGCTAACTCATGAGATGTTTCTTTGCAAACCAAATAGAAGAAAGGTGACTTCACCCCGCTAAATTTAGAATGATTGACTTACAGCGATTAAGCCTGGTTCTCTAATACTACCCAAGTATCAGAGGCACTTGGGCCTAGGAAATTTTGAGCCTATACTTAGGATTTTGTTTAAAGTTATTTTTAGTTGAGCTTTTGAAAGATGTAAATGTATTTGCTTTGGAGGGGAATTGAGAAACACGTTATAAACTCTCTCCTTCTGGCATCTGATCATTTTCATGTAATCTACAGCAACTTAATAAGTAAGTGACAGTCTGGAATTTCTTCTGAAAGGAACCAGTCTACAAATCACAAAGAACAGAGCACAAGAGAGTAAGGGTCGTAGATGTGACTGTGCCGTCTGTGAACTTGTCATCTTTGCAGATGACATTTTCTAAATCGTCCTCCCCATCCTACGATTCTGTGAAACACGCTCTGGCCAAAGGGCCTGGGGAGAGGGGGAGGTGCCCTTTGGAGGCGGAGGTGGGTTTCTCAGGCCATCCTCGTTTCCATTTCCCCTTTCCCTGTCCCAGAAAGGGCAGGTTTCATAGCATCTCAGCCATATTGAGGTGTTTTTTTGTTTGTTTGTTTGTTTGTTTTTAAGGAGCAAGTGATGAGACCTTTAAACGATCTCCAAAGGGGCCTCAGGCTATCCCTTTACTTCTAGGCCAAAGTTCTCCAGTTTTAGAAAGTGTCTTGCTAACCCCCAAACTGAAGATGCTAACTGGCATTGAGGGATCTAGCAAAAGAATCCCTTGGCTTAAATTAGGAGCCGATAGCATGCTCTAATGAGCCATTCCGCTGCAAAGCCTCAGCTGCTCTGGAGACACAGAGACCCCAAGCAGGTAATCCCAGAGACCTGGGTAAAGGCTTCAACACAAGCGAAAGTTGGGTAAGATGCCCTGGCTGAGGTAAGGTACACAGTTGAGACTCTGACCTGCAGATTCATTTATCTGACAAAAGAAAAGACCAGTGCACTCCTAGGTTCAGTCGGGGAATATGTTTTTTTTTTTTTTCTCAAGGGAGGTACAGATAAAGGGGATGATTCTCTCACATGAGGTGGATGCTATAGATCCATAGGAAATCTTGTTTATAGTCCCTTTATCTTTCTACCTGATTATCATTCTCTTTTGAAAAAAAAAAGAAACTTAGCTGCCCAATCAGTATTTTTTCTAGTTCAGAGTCTAGACTAGCCTATCATTTTGTCTGTCTGGTCGGTGGCAGATGGTCATGGTGGTAAATGGGCCTGGTGTGGGAATGCCATTGACCCAGATGGACTCAGAGTCATCTAAATATTGTTCTTCAAATACCACCTTTCAAATGCACTAAGGAACTAAAGCTGACGTAGCAATGTCCATCATGATGGCGCTACCTGTTGAGGGTGTTCTACGAGAGGATGTCAGTTGGAATATTTGGGTTGAGGTGTGCGGTCTCCCTCCCAGGGTACCGGTTTTCACCAAAGAAAGGTGAAAACCTCACGTTTCAGTTTCCCCTTCTTCCAGCTCCTTCTTCTAGTACCCGCCTCGGCATGGTCCCTAAGGCTCGCTGCCTGGTTCTTGCCACCAGATCTTTCCCAGATGCTGATGGTAGAAGTGGAAAGTCTAAGAACTGCAGGCTTCTTAGTGTCCCAGCTGCTCAGGCATACCACCCCTCACTACACACAGTAAGATGGCCTTCTCCCATTCCCCGGCAGGATGGAGCAGGCTGAGAAGAAAGCCCCTCTGAGAGCCATCTCACTGACTTACAAAATTGCTGACAATTCGTCCAAATAATCTTGCCACAGACACAAGGAGACGGGGGGGGGGGTTGGAATCCAGCTCTTGGTCTACCCAACCTAGAAAGCAAACTGAGGTCATTTCTTTTAGTAATACATACAAATGGAATTTCTGTCTATACGAACAGATGGGAGTTTTAGATAGGAACAAACGATCAGCTGAATCCCAGTACTCAGGAGGCAAAGGGAAGCATACCTCTGAGTTGGAGGGGACTCCACTCTAAATAGCAATCTCTAGGACAGCCAGAGCTACACAGAAAACCCTGTTGAGGTGGGGGGATTCATTCATTCATTAAAATGCTACATTTCAACGCTTAGTTGAGGAAAATATCTTACTGTCTTACTCAAAAATTAGGCTCTTAATAACACACATAAGGGGGCTGGAGAGATGGCTCAGTGGTTAAGAGCACTGTCTGCTCTTCCAAAGGTCCTGAGTTCAATTCCCAGCAACCGCATGGTGGCTCACAACCATCTATAATGTGAACTGATTCTCTCTTCTGGCAGGTGTAAAAGAAGATAGAACACTCATATATATATATATATATATATATATATATATATATATATATATAATAAATCTTAAAAAACGAACGAACAAAAAAACACATAAGAAAGAGGATATAACCTAAATGTTTTCTACTTGCAGCTCTATCATAGTCTTGTTTTTTTCCCCCCTTTTTTAGGGTGGAAAAGAGCATAAAGATGTAGTAGAGAGTGGAAGTTAAAATTCTGAGTGACGCTCCTTGGCTTTAGAATAGCCATTCTAACTGTACAGAAGTTTTCATTGGGATGTATAGCGCTTGGGGCTGGGAAAGTATTTGTCTGAGTGGCTACCTTAATCTGTCTGTATGGTGTTTTCATTTGTGAGTTCTTTCCAATAAAATAAATCTTTTTTTTCAAAGTCCTCTTAAAGTATGTGGGAGTCAGGGAGGGCTGGGGAGATAGCCCCAGGTCTCAGTGAGAAACAAAATAAGAATGAAACAAACAAAAGTGTGGACATCCATCTTGAGAAACAACTACTACCCCAGACTGAACTGTGGCTATCACATGCATGAGCATGAACACCCCCAACACACATATACCTACACATACACACAATAAAAATAAAATAAAGGAAAAAAATACCTGTTGGGGAAAGTACCTCATAATACCTGATTATCTGTTCAAGATACGAATGCCATTTATGAGTTGAAACTGAGCTGACCTTGATGATAACATTGATTTTTTTCCTTCATTGCTGATTTACATGAAAGGTCAGATAATCTATAGCAAACGTGTTCATAAATGCTAAACATAGTAGGTATAAAAGAAAGTCAGCTGTAATTTTTAATACAATGAGCGGACAAACTAAACTATTAAGGGTGTGATTTGGGGGCAAATCTGCATGTATGTGGTGCCAGGGATCAAACTCAGAGCTTGATGTAAACTGAGCTATACTCCAAGCTTAAGGCGTAATATGGAAAACCGAACTTTCTGCAATGACATGTTAGCTCATGCAGAAATGTGAGCTTTTCCACCTACTTTGAGTCATGAAACAGTTGCAAAGTGCAACAAAGCTCCCTCCAAAATTGTTGCTCTGCTTTCTACTCCTAATTTCTGAACATGGACTGCTTCTTTGTTTTGTTTTGTTTTGTTTTGTTTTGTTTTGTTTTGTTTTTCCCATTCTCTTTTCAATGGCTGGGCTCAGGCTGTCTCTGGTTGGTGACAGCTTAGATACCCACAATTCTCTGGGCCTGGTTCATATGCACAGCGGTAGCCACAGCTTCAGGGGTCCAGGGTGCTCCATGAGAAACCTTTCCTCAGGATGTCGTCCCAGTGGGAAGATTTCTGGAGCTGGTTGGAGATGAGATGTAGGAGGAAGCTTTGTCCCTTAGTGTCATGAAGGCCCGGGCTTTCTCAAGCTTGAATCCCAGTCTCTGTATAATAGTGATCTTTAAAACTGATGATAGTAATACTATAGGATAGGTAGAGTAGTATTGATCTAGAATTTGTTAATATGACATAGTTAAAATATTAAGTACGATTTTTCAGCTTTGATCAGCATGCAGAAGTTCCTGCCCAGATCTCTGGACAAGATATAGCCCTTGGAAATGTGATGGACTTTCTCAAAAATACCAGCTAAAGTAGCATCCCTTTAGTTTTTCTTTTTAGATTCCTTTTTTTAAAAAGAAATGTGTATGAGTGTTTTGTCTGCATATATGTCTGTATATCACAAGTGTGCCTGGTACTCACAGAGTTCAGAGAGGGTACTAGATCCCCTGGAACTGGAGTTACAGATGGCTGTGAGCCACCATATGGGTGCTGGGAATCAAAGCTAGGTCCCCTGAAATAGCAGCTAGTGTTCTTAACTGCTAAGCCCTATCTCCAGCTCCCCAAAGTTATTTTAAGTCAGTGATAAATCACTTTATTGCAGGTTGAGGCAGCATAGGCCTCTAATCCCAGCATTCGGGAGGCAGAGGCAGACAGGTATCCAAGTTTGATGCTAGACTCACTTACGTAGTGAGTTCCTGGCCAGCCAGGGCTACACAGTGAGATTTTGTCTCAAAGAACATAGATATTAATTAATTAAAGAAGGAAAGAAAGAAAAAGAAAGACCATATTGTTTCTAAGCCTGAGTATAATCAATCTCATAAATTATTTTTCTGCCTTTTATACTTTAAGAATTTAAACAAAAATATTATGCATGGTAAACGTTTATTTTTAAAATTCAGTTGAGTAGCTAATGAGTTCACCAACTCATGTGTAGATTAGGTATAATATGAAACCACTGTAATTTTTAAAGCCATGAATGGCATCAAGAAACATGCAAACCAATCCAAATGTTTATAAACCAAGGATTCCTCTGGGACTCAGTGCCCTGACTTGATGGTTTTTTTTTTTTTTTTAAATGAGAAGAGTCGAGCTCTGTTCAGACTTGAATTATATACTTTGCATAAGCCAAGCAATTTAACTTTAACCCACAGGCCTGGAAATAAAATTAGCTCCGCCTGCAGAGCGCAGAGGCCGCGGGCAAGCAAGAGTGGAAGCCTGGTTCTACCCTCCAGCTTGCTCTAGCCGCGTTATCTTGGGAACCTGTGTTTGACTCGTCAAAGCCTACAATTTTCATTGTGGAAGAGGGATTCTCATTTAAGTTAATGTCTGCACATGCCCTGAGGATAAGGGGCATGCAATTTTTTTAAATACTAAACGAATGCATATCTTTGCCACTTGTAATCAGGACAAAGCTTAAATAATTCAGGCGTGAGCATGGCTTTTTTTCCACCCCCCCCCCAGTACAACATAAGATTTATTAGTTGACAGCATCTACTCAGGCTCATTCCCCAGAATATTTACAGCTAGAATTCATGTTTGTTTAATCCAAGGAGGTTCAGTAAATATATCACATTCGCTTGCTGGTTCGAGACATCACAAAATAACATCCGATATGTGTCTTTTTGCTCCTTTTGGCAGAGAAAGCAAACAGGGGTGCCCCACAGAGAGCTGGGGAAGCCCTTTGCCCTGGCAGCTGGTTATAAGAAGTATGAGTATGGGGCCCAGCCACAGCCACCACATCCTTTTATATAACAAAGTGGTTCTCAGCCTGTGAGTCTTGACCCCTCTGAGGGGGCCAAACAACCCTTTCTCAGGGCTCGCATATAGGATATCCTGTGTAGCATATATTTACAATATGATTCATGACAGTAACAAAATTACAGTTGTGAAGTAGCAACGAAAATAATTTTACGGTTGGGGGGATCACCACAACATGAGGGACTGGATTAAAGGGTTACCTACAGCGTCAGGAAGGTTGAGAACCACTGCTGTAAAGAGATGAAACACTAGTCCCTCATCTCCAGGGAGCCTGCGATGGATCACTGTCATTTATTATCCCAGACAGAGGAGGCACTGACTTGGCTCAAAGTAGTCTCCCCTGACTCTGTACCTTAACAATATTCTGTGACTATGTAATGTGAACTTCTAACCTTCAGATGTCATTCACGGGGACAATCTCAATAGACATTTAGCCGTAGTGCGTAGTGACAATGTTGAGACTTCTTTAAAAAAATACAGAAATATTATCAGAAGGTGCTTTCATTTTAATCCCAGGTATGGGCTGTGGAGCTGCT
Source organism: Pachyuromys duprasi (assembly GCA_028658305.1). Classification (NCBI taxonomy): domain Eukaryota; kingdom Metazoa; phylum Chordata; class Mammalia; order Rodentia; family Muridae; genus Pachyuromys; species Pachyuromys duprasi. The sequence goes on from CM053749.1 coordinate 23,470,874, forward strand.
CTGGGCAGTCCGCAGTGGCTGACTATGATTTGGCTCGTGCTCTAGCTGAAGCATGGTTTTGCCAGCTGCAGATCGTTTCTGCACTTGTGTGACACTTTGAATTCTGGGAACTTTTCAGAGGTTACATAAATGTGAGGGCCCAGAGAGGGCCGGGTGGGAGGTTGTTGGTTAGTTAGGGAAGCTGATTTTGGTTTTTTAGTAGCCATGGTCAAAGAAGAAACAAAAGGGAAGATAGTAGATTCAGGGGGTCTCTTTTGCCTCTATCCTTGTTTCTGTCCTATCTAGTGTTAGGGGGTTAAATGGGGAGGGGGGAGGAGAAAGGGTAGGAAAAAGAACCCACAAAGTAACAAAGACCAGCTACAAAGGTGTCTCCTTCAACCTTCTTCAACTCACCTTGAAGGTACCCACTTTACAGATGACCTGCAGTCAACTTGGTGCCCATAACCCCACCGAACAGTGGAATTCTAGACCCCCTTAGAAAAGAAAGAATTGGCTCAAGGACATGCCATTCTGATTTTCTGTCGCTGTCAGAGCTTAGAGAGTAATGAAGTGGGGGTGGGGAAGATGGCTCCACCATTGGTGTTAGACCAGGAGCTACCGTTTTCATTGAAGCCGCATTTGTTTCTGGAGTACTTGTGAGAGAGAAGTGAGCTTTCACAAGAAGACAGCTTGCTGTGGATCAGGTAGGACCCACCGGGCCGACAGCCTACCCCAGTGACAGATTAAAGCATACGGCGTAGAGATGGGCAGGTGTGCGTCCTACAGCAACAAACCACTTCTGCCCTGAGGAAGAAGGCAGAATTCAAACTGGAAACAATCCTAGCGCCCAAGCTGAGGTTTTTCAAACGCGTTTTCTCCTTTAAGGAGTTTCTAGGGCACATGGATGTTTTGCTAACCTCATTATCTTCAGGCAGTTCTCACAGAAGATGGAGTCGCTAGAAAACTGGCAAACCCAGAAAATATTAATTCATGGCTGCATTGTTAAAGTTAATTAACATTAGCATATTTGGTGATGCAATAGGCAATTAAAGACTGTGTGAGAGATGAGAAGAAAAATGCAAAGATTACATATTTAAAAATCGAGCGTTTCCTAAAAATGCTGGCTTAACATGATGGCTTCCAGGGTGGGGTGGCTATGGTTTCTTTGTAGGAAAGAGTCTGTTCTGTTTTCTCAAAATAAAAGACTTCTTATTTTACAGCATGTTAAAAAATTTTTTTTCTGTTCTTAATCTGCTGGTAGGATCTTAAAAAGAAAAATCAACCAAGCTACTCTTGTTTTCCTCTTCGGAGACATAGGCACACTGGTTTTGTAGCACTGTAGTATTTGCTTATGAGGTTTTTCTTTTATATGCTGAATATGCAACCATTTAACAGTTTTTGTTCTGCATTACACGTTTCGTTGCAATTAGAGCTCCGTGTGTGTGCATGCATGTGTATATGTGTGTGAGAGAGGAAGGAATGAAAAGGTCTATGCATAAGAATTCTTGAAGGCTTTTTTATTAAAAAATAATTCCTCATAATTATGAATTGGAGTTTATACAAAGCGATCCCAGTTTATTACACACAGCCACACTAAGTCCCATCAATCCTGAGAGGTGGGGGGAGGTGAGACTGAAGAAGACATGAAATTTGGTGTCTGAGCAGATGAGATTTAATATTCAGGAAACATTCCACTTATGAAATGGATAGCATCAGCCCTGACCTCCTAATGTCAATGCCATGGTGCAAGTGCAGCTAAAATAAGCCTCGAAGTAAAACAAAGGGACACTGCCTCCCAGCACACCGTCTCTTCTCTCCCGTATGTACTGTCCATAGCCTTTCGGTATTCCTATAACTGGTTTGTTCGCTTTGGAGGGGGAGGGGGAAGGCAAATCATGCTGCATTTTTCTGCGTTTGGAACACGTATAGCATGCTGCTGTAAATCTTACTATCATTTAGGTCAGTATCCTTAAAGATAGCTTTAATTGTTTATGAAGGCCAGCTGTACAGCTTTAAGGAACCTGACATCAATGTCTGTCTCCGTACCGATTTTATTTGGCTTCACTTCTACCTTCACACAGTCTGTCTGCAGCGGTATCTGCTGTTCGGTACTGCAGATGCATTTAGCCGGATACATTTACACTGCCTGTGGTTAAAGGTTATAGAACGGATACAGACAACTGATCATGCATTCTTCTACAAGCCTGCTGGCACCTTAGGGTTTTGAAAAAGCAATCTACAAATGCTATTCCCTTTATCAGAATTCGTCTTCACTTGGCAGTAGCCTAAACAGGTTTTTGTGTGTGTGTGTGTGTTTTTCTGCTGCTGTTAGCAATTCTATGAAATTAACAGTCTATAAAAACGCATCCCCGAGCAGATACGTACTGTATTGCAAGCTTTCTCCAAGAAGAAGATATAACAGTATTCGCTCCAGCTGCTTTGCTTCCTTAGCAAAAGGACTGTTTGGTTTTCGGGAGCAGGACTCATTCATCGTGCAGCCGCTCTGCCTAAGTGCATGGAATGCCTTCTACTGCCTGGTTGCAGAATTTGGAGTTTGCTAAACAGTGGTTAGTGACCAGGCTCACCTTGCATCAGCAGCTGATGACATTCTTCTTTGTTCCCTCCTACCCAGTTGAGCCAAGACTCTGAGGCTGATATGCAATGTCACTTACAACACTAATCAGAGACTGCATTTAAGGTGAGCGGTCCCTTGCCTCCTTCTCCTCCTCCTTCTCTTCCTCCTCCCTCTCCTCCTCCTCCCCTCATGCTCCTGTGCTGCAGGCAGTGCCTATCTTGCTTGTGTGAGCCTAAGATGGCAGGCAGGATTAGCCGTGCTATGCTGTGTGTGCATGCTGTGTAGAATTCATTTCACGTTGCCTAGTATTTCAGATGTGAGTATGTAAATGCTCTCTATGCCACATCATCTGGTAGCGAAGACCTGTTTTGCCTCATTGCAACCTTCGTTATTTCGACATCATCTTTCTTTTTTGGATTCATTTGCTTCTGCAGGTTTGCTTTTCAGCACATTCAAAATAAGATTCTTTTTTTTTTAAACAAAGCCAAATAAATCCCACAAACCCCTAAAACCCAAACAAGAACAACAAAACTCTGTTACCAGATGGTGTCTCCCCTTTCTTCTTGCATTTGCTCTCTTTTAAATAATGTATGTTGTATTGTTAATTAATGTGAATATCAAATTAAACACTTGAAACTTACATGTTTATTAGGCAGGTAGGAGGCAAGGTGGGCTCTATTTTAAACTCATGGGCACTGCATTCGTGTGTAAGCAATTCAGTTCCTCATATTTGTATTTTCAGTGCTGGTATCAATGGTTTGGTTTTTCAGCAAATGTGACAGTGGCCTTTGCAGTGGTCAGCTCTGAGCTTTGAACTCTCAGAGGAGCAAGAGAGAAAAAAAAATTTTTTTTTCAACACAGCACCTCCTTGGTTGCAGCCTCAGAGAAGCCTTGGATGAGAAACTTCTTTTTTTCAGTCGTGTTTTGCTGTTGATAAATTCAGTCCCCGTGGTCACAGTGCATTCAAGCTGTTCTGCGTATGATTTTTGGTGTGTGTGACAATCGCATCTAAAATTTGTGAGCAAGAAGACGGTGAAGTCAGTTGGTCTCCATCGCCTCACATAAAAATGGCCGAGTATCTTGTTATGCTAACACTGCTCTGAGTGATGCGCACAGGTAGGTTGGAATTTGCATGCTTTAAATGTATATATATATATATTTTTTGAGCCATGCAGGAAAAATACTAGATGCATTAAAATGTGAATAAAAAAAGATAACTTGTAATATTTGGGGATGGCATTAAACTGAATATCCTCTCCTATCAAATACTACATAGACATAAGCATAATCTTATAAAGTGATTTTGCTGTAAAAGTGAAATGATTTCTTTTTCAAAAAAAAGTCAGTTGTATGATAGGCGTGGCGCCACTAGACAAAAGAATTTTTTGAAAAGTCTGTTGATTTTGGCTCAATTTTGGTTTGAAACTAATAAACAAATGGGTTTCTGGAGATAATTTCAAAGAGCGTAAATAAGCTAAAAAGGAAGTATCAAAAATGTTTAATCTTGAAGAAGCGGACTTTATCTGTATTATATGAAAGATGAAAATTCAAAGTTACATTCTTTCAAAATCGTATTTTTGTTATATACAATGGAAAAATCCACTGTTTGTTATTTCATGTAGCAGGGGCGGGGCGTTATCATTTTTAAAGGGAGAAATGCTAAGTTTCCATGGCCCTCTGAGCAGAAATTGAGCTCCACTAAATGAAGCTGAGCCCCTAGAATGGCTCATTGCAGAAATAACGTTCTGCCTCTGTAAGTACCAAATCCTGGCATTTTCCAAAACCATTCCAGGAGCTCTTTCCTTTGAGCCTAACCCCTGAAAAATATTTTAGTTTCAAATTAACACTGGGCCAGGACCTGTTTCCTTGGTTACTGACTCATATTTAAAAAGACAGCAACAGATATGCACGAGAATGTCTTAGAAAAGGAGACACATGCCAAGTGAGAATTTTACAGTTCTGTGTCCTCTCACACAGAACGTGACCTGGCTCCCGACATTTTAAAATGCGGTCTTCAAGCCATCGCATCAGCTGCCTTTCCGAACCCACCGAGGCTTGCTCAGTGACAGCCCTCCTCTTCCCCCTTTGTGCTGACTTGCGCTCCGTTCGTTCTAAATTAAGGTTTTTCTACAGTGTGCTCTAGAATGCAGGTCAAGGTTGGTGGAGAGAGGTGTACTTTCAGGCTCATGAATTCACTGGCGCCTCTGAAACAAAAGCTGTTTCAGAAATTCTCCAAACCAACGTCTGCTTCTAACTTGCTCAGCCCTCCATGGTAACCTCCCAGCTCAGGTTAGAGCAGGACCCAAAACCCAAGCCTTCCTTCTCCCATGACAAGTGCACACTGAGCCCTCATGGGAGCGCCTTTGTAGCTGTTGCCAGACCTGAGACCTCCTGGTGGTGTTCCCAGGTGAAGAGGTTTGGGCTTCAGAGCCATATATGTAAATAGTTGCTATAGTTGCTTTGTTTCCAGAAGTCTGTTTCATTTCCTACTGCATGAGCTGCACAATCAAATCTCTCCTGGGTTAAAGAGTGGTTGTTATTGTTATTGTGTTGTTTTGAGGCCAACCAAATGATTGTCTTCGGGATCCTTCTGTGGCTTCAGTTATATTAGAAGATGATTCATCCGGTGATTCCGTTCTCTGGGCTTGCCACAGAACAGCTTTCTTCCTGCAACACCTTTTTTTTTTTTTTTTAAATCTGCTTGGGAGCCATTTTGCTTCTTGCCTGTGTCTTAAAATGACTAAGTACATTTTGAATATAGTATCCATCAGACTGCAGCCAAAAGGGAAATGTTAGAAACCCGATTCTGTATAGACATTTATTTTAAGACTAGCAGCATTAACAATTGCAGAAGGATTGGACTAATTGCCACTCGCTCTTGGACAAATAAGATTGAACTCAGCCTTTGTAGTTAAAACACTTGCTGTTTAGAATGGTTCTAACAGAATATCTTCTGTCTTGATAGGTCAGTACAAATTAATCATTTTAAATGAATTTGAAATTTAATTACAAGATTAAATGGGTGAAATGCAGTTGTTCTAGCATGAACAAATGCCTGATAGATCCCACACTCACAGAATGTTGATCCTTTTGTTTCCAACTTAAGCATGGTTGCGTCACCTTGTGGATTCTCATATCTAATGATTTCTTTAAATGGCATTATTCATTTGTGTTGCTCTTAGTCATGCCTAAAAGAATTTCAAATATAATTCCTAGAGCCAGAAAACCAAATAAGACTGTTGGGAAATAACCTGCACCATTATCAACTCTAATAAATAGACCAGTGAATGGAAGAATAATTATTATTTATTACTTTGTTGTGTGTCACTTAGTGCGATGTTTGCCGGGCATAAAACTCTTCTCAACTTACCCGTTTACAATTATTATTGGATCCTAGATAAGCTGAAAGGAGGGAAGGTGCCACTCACTCCTTCTCCATGTATAACAGACCAGGCAGGCTCAGCCCATTTACACTTTCTGGCTGAGGTGTTTGCGTTAGGCAGGCCAGAGCAGGTGTGACAGGGAGAATGTGCAAACAACTGCTTTGTTCTCACCAAAACGAAATGGGCAAATGTGTGGTTTTTCTGCCCGAATGATTTATTGTATAAAATTCTCAATTCTTGTTTCTCTTTGGGGAATAGAAAAATGTTTTTCCAAGCTTTAATTTGGAGGGAATACAAGGCTTTGTCTTCTGCTCGTACACTGATGTGAATCTAACTCGGCCTTTTCTGAGGGTCTCCTGTAGCTAGACTGGTGGCCAGGCCATGGCTTAGACATAGAGCCTCTTTATTGCTCTATACATGAGGGAGAAAAATCTAGAAAATAGCATAGCACCTTTTCCTTTATTACTAAATCGTGCTAAGTCTTTGGGTTTCTGGCCCCACATGGCTTATTCTAACACAGACTTTCCAAGGTTAAATAAACACTCAGCACATTTACTGAGCACCCACTGTCTAGCAGGTCTGTTCCAGAAGCTAGAAATACAATAATCAACAAGACAGACCAGAGCTTGTTTTCACAACCCTGCCTTTAATATGGTGCGGTAGACAGTAGGGAAGCGGCAAAAACAAACATGCAAGCAAATAACTAACAAACACAAGAACAGGAAGAGAAAGTATCGGGGTGCTGTGGCACACCCCCGTAATACCAGCCCTGGGGAGGCAGAATGTGGGTTCCAGGCTAGCCAGGGCAAGTGATCTTGTCTAGGAAACACATAGAGAAGAAAAACTAATAGTTAACAAAAACAACAACAACAAACCAAGGGTGGTGTGCTGTAGGGAGGACCACTTTGGAATGGTTGGTTTGGGAAAGCTTTCCTGGGGCTGAGGCACTGGAATGAAGACCCAGGCAGGCACGATGGGGGCGGGTGGTGGTGGTGGGGGACTTTGCACACCGTGCAGCAAGCGCAGTCTGCAGCTGTGCCTTGCTTTGTGGACCCTTCAGCCTCCTGAAGCCAGGCTCCACAGTTTTGTGATTGCTCCTGCCTCAGCGCGCTCCCACCATAGGAAGGCAGCCCAGGCTACTTTCGACCTGTTAGACACAAGATATGGGTTCCTTTGACCTCAGAAGTGCCCTGAATCTACCGGGAAGGTAGAGTGAAACTGCATTGTATCCCCAGTAGTGATGCAGTCCTGGCAGAGACCCAAATCAGTAAAGGCCTCTTGGAGCAGGGAATGTTCTGGAAAGTATCTTGTTTTGCTTTTCATAAGGACTCTGGGATTTAAGCTCATGGCAAAAAATACTGAGACTTCCATTCCCCTCCCCCCCCAAAGGCAAAACAGTGGAAAGGTCTACATTTCAATTGGCCAATAAACAGTGTTTGTCTTGAAAAGCCTGAACTACTTGAGCCCTGCCATGGCTTTACTGATGTACTCTTTTTCTCAATTATACTGATAGGGCTAAGAAAGGTCTTAGGAGCCAGCATTCTCCTATTCCTGTCTGGTTAGTTGATGATGAGGATCAGGGAACAGGGAGGATCTGCTATACATGTCAAACACCATGCGGTTCCTACAAGCCTTCTGAATATTCTAGAACCACTCTCTAGAACTGATCCTTAATTTAGCAGCTCACTTAGTACAACAGAGGTGGCCTGGCTAGGGCCAGTGTCTCATAGTTAAATATCCCACCGCAGGGCAAACTTGTTCTGGTCCTTTGTTGTTGAGAATAGCCTGTCATGGATGGAGGGAAGAGATACTTCAGCAATCTGGTTCACATCTTGGTGTATTTGTTGGGCATTTACTAGGTAACTGACACTGTTTTCAGCCAGGCACAATGGAATATGACAGGGTCCCCATGGGACTCTGCTGAGGTTCCCACAAAAGGCTAGATAATGATAGGGACAGGTACAATTATGTATCATTCCTGGCCCAGAAAGGAATCATTGTTACTGTCCCCTGAAGTCCACCTTTCTGTGTACAGGCAAGCACAGCCAATGTCAAGGACAGGTCTTTGCTTGGACTCTGTGTCTCTTCTCTCACCACCTTGCTAAGATGGGTTGGCTCCTGATAAGCCACCTTATGCCTGGCTAGCCTTCTCCAAGCTGGTCTGCCTACATTGCCAACTGACCTCCATAACGGCTGCCACTTCTGAATTCATGAGCAGATGTTAGGTGGAGAAGTCCTTGAATGCAAAATTTTGAGTCTATGATGCAGGCAAGATGCTTTTGCTTTCTCACCTTGCATATCTGACTGGGGGGAAAGGGAGGCGGGGACACGGAGTCCTGACCTCCTGATGGGTCTGAAGAAAGCTTTCTGGGCAGCAGGTAAGTGGAACCCAGTTCCAAAATCACTCTTTGTTAGGTGCTCCCAGCATGTCACTTCTGTGGCCTTAAACATCTCAGGGACCGTAAAATTGTTCTTTGGTCTTGCAGCTGATTCGGCATCTTTTCATTTAATGGCCTTTTTGCTGCTGCGGCTCTTTCTGCTAAGGCCTGGAGACTGGTCTTTATGTCCACTTTCACTGTGTTAGGCCTGCAGAAGGGGAGTTTGTTTTCTAGAACTGTTTTCGTTTTTTAGGAGGCCAGCGTAAATACTTTCCGTGCTCATGAACGCATGGAGGCTTCCGTTGCGTGTTTTACATAATAAAACATCTTCTTTGCCCTTGCTCATTGCCACCAAATGGATATTTTGAAATTCTGTTTACTGAAAATTCTGCATACTAAAATCCCTTACCCCGGTCTGAGGCCTTGCTCTAATTAAGGCCTCAGTGTGCCCTTCTCCCCGCCACTGAGCTTGCCGCAGAGTGCCTGCCTGAGGGCCTTACAAGCCAGTGAGACGAGAAAACAAGAGCCACCAGCTGAGAATGTGGTTAAATCCCAGAAGGGCAGTGCCCTCAGAATCCCCGCTCCGCCCCCTTTTTTCTTTATTTCTAGAACTGAGAAAGGGGAAAGGAGGATTTTTTTAGTAGGCAGAGGGAGGAACTATGCCATGGATTCTTCCAAGTACGCGGGGCACTGGGAAATCCACGGGGAGAAAACAGGGTGTCATCTGGGAAGTGAGATGGGGTGGCATCTGACTAAGAGAGCAGCGCCTAGGCACGTAGTGGCGCAGACCAGAGAGTGGGAACAAAGGGAGCAGCCAGCGGGCAGCGGGGACAAGCCGGGGAGGCCAGGGATACAGGGCACAAGGGAGAGGGTGGGAAGGCCTTGCTGTAGAGAAAGAGGCCTTGGAAAGCCTTTGGGTGCAGGCCACAGGCCAGCTGTGTAGAGACAGAGCTCTCTGCCGTTCTGTTGGTCTTTGGACGGACATCTCATTGACCCTGTTTCTTAATTGTTCCACGTTGCCTACTGGGCAGCACCCGCTGATGGATCTCCTTAAATGTGATAAATTCCGGAGCCTTATAAAATCTCCAGTTCCATCCTAAGGCTCAATTCTTTGTGCTAAGAATTCTGGAGAAGAACCCCCCCCCCCATTGCTCTATTCAACTCCACCAAAGTTTAAACCAAATGAGAGGGTGTTTAGTACAATGAGAGGCGTTTAGTACGTGCTGTGCCCAAGTGCTGTTGATCTGCTACAGAGCATAGACTGGAGTTCTGCCCGCGAGGTCTGGAGACAGACAGATAGACAAGAGGACCAGTGACTCAAAGACGGCACAGACTTTATTTGGGAAAAGACCTGGAGGGATGCATAAGGAATCAGGGCCTGTTTCCCACTTGTAGACTGCGGTAGTCCTAGGACAGAAAAGGGGAAGCAGGTGGGAAATGCCCCCCCTTTTTGGCCTGTGGTCAGCCAGTGCTAGGGTAGCTAGAAAAATAAGGTGAGCAGTGGGTTACAAATGTCTGTGAGCAGTAAACTGCCCTGGTGGTCAGCCTTTGTAAGAGATGGTAGGGCAGTAGAGGGTAAGAATCTAGAAAAACAAGTTACTTTAGTTCTGAGAACCATTACTTTTTAACCAAACGGGGGCTTTGCAAAATGGTGTGACCATGGTTAACACTACCTATAATACCTGCTATAAGCTGCAAGTCCAAGAAACTTTCTTTCCCAAACTCTTGGATTTGGTGCCCTCAAAGCCTGCCCCCTCCTCCCTTCTCTTCCTCACTCCCTCCTTCCCTCCTTGCCTCCTTTTTTACATCCTGTGTGGTCTGTGCTCCTTGACCATCCCCAGAGGATATTCTGATTGTCTGAATCACTCAGTCTTCAGGAGAACCCGGACACGGTGGCGTGCTTCTTGCCTGCCTCTTAGAGAAATTCAAACCAGACTCAACTCCCTCCAGGCATGGTTCTTTTTCTCTCATTGGAGGAACTGGCCAGAGAAGACAGCTTTCTGGGGGCTGTCCGGGGAGTCAAATGTAGACTCAGGCTTGACTCCTTGGTTTAGCGTTCCTTCCACCAAACCAATTGTTTTCAGTCAACAGGCAAACTTAGCCCCTTTCCCCCTTATAAAATGTCGGATAGAAAGTAGCTGAGGCTTTTTTCTAATGCCAACTAAATTTTTTTTTTACTAGGAATATGGGGTAGGGTGTTTGCCTAGCAAACAGAAAGCCTTTGGATCAGGCCCCAGCAATGCCAAAATAAAGAAATAAACAAAACTTCTTTCACTAAAGATCTGTGAATCAGGCAGCACCTGACCTCTAACAGAACAGGGAGCCTGGCAGAAGAGCCAGAGTTTCTAAGGTAGCTTGAGTGGGAACACAGGTTTACACTGGGCTTCCTCAGGTTTCTTCCTGTGTGAGGCTTAAAGCAGAGGGACTCCTTATCTGGCCGCCAGAGCTGGCCTACTTCAGGATTATCTTCTGATTTCTCAGAAGGTCAAACACCAATCTAATTCCAGTTTAGTAAGACTGAACTTAGTGTGAGTGACGACATTTTGGTTCATCTACTGGGATCCATGCAGAACTCTGTATCAGAAGTGCCCCAGAAATTTTATTTAAGCTGGGCATGGTGTTACACACCTTTAATCCCAGCACTCCACAGGCGAAGGCAGACAGAGCTCTGAAAGTCCAAAACCAGTCTAGTCTACATAGTGAGTTCCAGGTCAGCAGGGATACAGTAAGACCCTGTCTCAGTTGAAGCCAACTGAGGATATAGTACAGGTATTTATGTAACAAGGAAGAAAGCAAATTTTATATTTGATGAAGCAAAATATAATAAAATACAATATTAACCATAATAACTAGAATAGATATGGCAGTGATTTGGTCTCTATGCTATTACAGGCAGTGACATTTGGATTTCATAAGACTTCTCATCCTATAATGTTCTTTTTGACACTTACCCTAATCACTTAAAAATGTAAAACTTGGGCTAGAGAGATGGCTCAGTTGGTTAAGAGAACCAATTTTTGCAAACTGGATTCTCAGAAACCCATCTTCCTCACAACTGTCTTTAACTCTAACTCCAGGGAATCCAATGCCTCTGGCCTCCTCAGGTACCTAAACTATGCACACATACCCCAACAGAGAAACCTATTATGAATACACATAAATGTAAAAATATTCTAAGCTTAAAAAAACATATTCTTAGTGTTAGGCCGGGCAATACAAGATGACATCATAAGTTGCTAGGTAACCCAGAAGCAGGTTGTTTCAGAATACTAACACTTAGGTCATACAAAAATAGGTCATAGGTTAGATTCATATTTGAAGATTGGGTCTTCCTTCTTTCCTTCCTTCCTTTTATTGAAGCAGGGTCTCCCGTTGCAGCCCAGGTTGGATTTGAACTCATGGACCTCCTGCCTTAGTGTCCAGAGTACTGGTCTTACAGGCATAGATGATGATTCTGTTTTGTCAGTTATAATCTGATCTGAGGACCAGTTGGCCAGATTCAGTCAATATGTTTTGTTTAATTTCTGGTGATTTTTTTTAAACTGCATGTGTGTGTGCATGTGCCCGGCGCACGTGTGGATAACTTGTAGGGGTGCAGGGATTGAACTTAGATCACCAGGCTCGGCAGCATGCACCTTTCCCTACAGCAGAGTCCCACTGGCCCCAGTTTCTAGAAACATTTAATGTTGTCTTCTAATTTTACTACTTTTTCGTAGAAAACTAAAGCTAGAATCTTATTGTTTTACACCTACCATTTTAATCTTTTATCTGAACACAGTAAACATTTTAATACAATTTAATGCTTGCAGATACACTGTATGTTTTCCTAAACACATTGTATATCCTCCTATCTGACATCACAGCACAGTTTATACAATTTGAAAATCTTTCACAAACATAACCTTTTTACACTTTACTATGAAAATCTTGAACATATGTGAAAGCAAAAAGGCTTAACAACATCCCCTTTCTTTCATGCTAATTCCTTCATTGTTTCAAAGGAAAGTCTACACCTCATATGTCTTTTTGTTGTTGTTTTCTGGACAGGATTTCACTACTATGAGCTAAAGCTGTCCTGGAACTCATGCTGTAGAGCAGGCTGGCTTCGAACTCACAGAGGCCTGCTTCTGCCTCCGGAGTTCTGGATTTAAAGGCATGTGCCACTCAGCCTGGCTTTCATACCTTAAACCCTTTTATCTCTGACCTTTGAGTATGGATCTCTAAAAGACAAATTCTAAGAGAAAGTTTTGTCTTAGGAAAGAAACGTAGGGCTAAAAGAGAAAAATGTCTGGAACCTTCAAAGGTTCAGAAGGGAGAGACCGCAGCAGGGAAAGACTTGTCACCATCCTTGTAGTTCTTCTGAGAGCTGAAATATTTCTTTGAAAACAAAAAAGGTTTTACACTGTAGATTACTGAAAATATGTCTAGCTGTGGGGCCATATCATAGTGCCAAAGGCCATCACATCTCATAGGCAATATATGAATTTGTCCAGACAGGTCATTAAACAAACTGGCCCAATTCCAAGAGTCACATAGTTCATCTCATAGGACACTGAATTTCATGTATTCCACCTTTCTCTCTGATCCTTGCTATTGTTATTTTTTTAAAAAAAGTTAAATGCTCAGAGCACAGTTTCTCCCAGCCAGTGGATGGTGCAGTGTCTTGTGTTCCTGTCACAAAAATGTTCTGTAAATTGGTAGTTTAAGGCTAGAGACCTGGTCAGAGTCTGCCTCCAAGCCTTTTCTTTCTTTTCTCCCTCTCTCTCTCTCTCCTCTCTCTCTCTCTCTCCTCTCTCTCTCTCTCTCTCTCTCTCTGTCAGGGTGAGGGTGGGGTGAGATCAACATCTCATAGGTCTTGTGTGAAAGGCCTGATTTGGGGATTTCATTGCATTCCCACCAACAATTACCCTGGGTCCGGGTAGCACTCAGCTCTTAATTCCCACTCTGGGTAGAACAGAAATTCCCCTGCAGGCCGGCGTCATACCACTTAGGTTGTACATTTTCACACATTTCTCTGCCCAGTACCCAAAGGTATCTGGAAGTTGACACCTCAGTTCCGAATGCCTCAGTAGAGGCTGCGGTCCATGTCAAGGCAGTATCCCATCCCCTGAAGCCCTTCAGGAATGTGGTGTAGATGACAGAAGCCGATAGGGATGGGGATGGCCTGAAATGCTTGAAGGGAAAGAGATAAGCAGCTCTCAGAAGAAAGACCCAAGATAGAACTGAGAAGAGAACTGTAACTCTGCAGAGCTGTGGGAGAGCTGACGTGTGGAGGATGCTTCGCCTGGGTTTAAAGAGGCAGCATTAGAGTCTTTTTAGTTGCTATCTGGAAACCCTATTAAAAAGGGGGGGGGGGGGAGACAGTCAGTGTTAAACTGCCCCACAGTCTTAATCAGAAAGCACATTCAGTATAACACAGATCGTGTGAGAATAACAAAATGGGCCAGAAAACAGAGATAGCTTCCTGGCCAAGGCAGGGAAGCTGGGCAGATGAGCAGACAGAAGTTTAAGAACTTAAAAGTCTTAGGTTCTCTTTTTCCTTTTAAGTGCATCTCGAAATGGAAATTATTACAAAGAAAACACCACAGGTAGTTATTTTAGAAAACAAAACTGCAAAAAAAAAACCTTTACAGAAAAGGGCATACTTGTGATAAGGTGGGCTGTTCTGGAAATTTCCAGATATTTCTCCATACTCAGAAGGATGATTGAAGAGAGTCTAGTTATGAGGAAGAATGGAAAAATTTGAGGGACTAACTGATTACATAAGTTTTAGACTATTACTGTGATAGTAAAAGCCTAACAAAACAATTTGAGGAAATCTGTTTGCTTCTGGAGAAACATTTGGCCCCAATAAGAAAAAAAAAAAAAGCAACTGTTTTGTGAATACCCTGGTAGCTGTGAGGGGCCATTCACATGCTAAAACTCTTAAGAAAGCCAAATTTCACTAGTAACAAGCTGTTGACAGGATCTGCTCAAGACACCTTCCGGAACATCCTAGAGTCAGACCTGAGTCTAAGTTCCACGTGACCCCAGACCAGCCATGGAAAATCACTACGAACAATAAAGTCCTACCTCTGAATAGTTAACCTTCAACAGCAACACTCCCACCTGCCTGAAATTAGAGAGCACTTATAATGCCAGGCACTATTGTCAATGTTTCACATGTATTATTTAATTCCGTTAAAATATACCTAGGAGGTAGATGTTAATACTAAAACGTACTGCATGTTAGATGCCAAAGCTGAAGGCCACCGAAGTGGCCTTATATAGCAACAAATCTGGGCTGTCAACACAGCCAGGCTGAAATCCAAAAGGCCAAACTGCTTTCTTTGCTCGACACCTCCCACCTGCCCATCACCCTGGAATCAACAACAGCAGTACGGCTTACAGACTCTTCCCAATCTATGCACAGCCTTTCCCCCTAATGTTTTAAAATCACTTTCAGAGTTTCCAGAAGCCTCACTGGAAACATACAAACATGCAATTAGACCATGAGTTTCTTTGGTTTTGTTTCTAAGGCTGGAATCTACCATTACCAACAAGTTAGCTCAGGTTTTGTGGAAGTTCTCACTGGCAGTTACGTAGACAAAAAACATTACTGGCTTTTATTTTATTTTTTTTTTAAGGGGAAGATGAATCATCACTTAATAAATGCAGTTTAGTGGAGCTGATCTGTGAACAACACTGGCCCTTGGAGAGAGAGAACGCAAGGGCGCTTGGCATCCAGAAGGCTGGGAACTGCTCCTTACATGTGTATGCACGTCGCTCGACCCGACCCGTCAGCCTTCACAACTCTTTGTTTTTAAATGACGCCATTCTTCCCTGCATCAGTTAAGGTGCTTTACTTTGCATAGACTATTAAAATCTACTCAGCGCACCAAAATGACCACGTACCTAACGCTTGATCAGGAATAGAGGTGCGAAAAGTCCCAGTTTTTTTTTTTTTTCAAAACCTTAAGGTGTCACCTGGGAATCAGTCTTTTCCAAAGGGGAAAAAAATGTAAAGACTCAATGCTGAATGATTCAAAACAACACCTGCACCTAGGTAGGCGCGAGGCAGTTGGGCACCCCACGGCGAGTCTGTGGAGGAAGGATGGCAGCGGGCAGCCCGCGGCCTTTATTTGAGCGAGAGGGTGAGGTCTTTTGCACGAGACGGTTCCTCTAGCACGTTGGGGGAATAATCTAGGCGTCCCCTGACAGCCATGGGAAAGCACAGGTGACGCTCTGTTCATGAGTTTGGTGCCGTTAAAAGCGCACAGGACCCGGGGGGCGTCGCGAGGCCTGCGCCCGGCGGGCGTCCAGGGCCTGCTCGGCGGTGTGCGAGCCCGGCCGGCTCCGCAGCGGTGGCGCCCGGGGGCGGGAGGGGACCAGCCCCTCTGCGGCCTGCGCGTCCGCGCGCGAGGTCGAGCCGCCCTCGGGCCTGCACCGGGGGTGGAACGGGCGTCCGGGCCCAGCCGCCGGCGTCCATTTTCTGGGCGGCGCTGCGGCCGGACTCGCGGGTCCGGAAGCGCCATGGACCCCCGCGGGAAGCGCGCGGGCGGCGGAGCGGAGCCCCGTAAGTGTCCCGCGGGGGGGGGGGGGGGCCCGCGGCCGCGGTCTCCGGGAGGGAGGCGGGAGCCGGCTGGGCGCGGGACCGCAGCCGCGGACCCGGGGCTGGACCGAGCAGCCAGCGTCCGCAGGTGCCCGCGTCCCGCCCCACCGGGCTCGGCTGCGGGGGGACGGGGGCGGCGGGGGGGAGGGCGCGAGTGACGCGCACCTGGGGCTCGGGAGCCGCTCGGGACTGTCCCCTCCCCCGAAGCGCGAACCCGAGCCGCGCGTCCTGACCCTACCCGCTCGCGATGAGATCCTGGTGCGACACCAAGCCCCTGCAATTGAACCGGACGTGCAAAGGCAGGGCCCTTCCCCCCCAGGGGTTTGCAGCCTCGGCCTCCTCCTCCTGCTGCAGCCGTCGGTCTGTTGGGACAGCTCAACAGTCCGCCTTTTTTAGACACTTCTTTGCAGGTTAGCGGACAAATAGCCTGAGGTCTTAATCTATCCGCGCTTCCACTTCGTAACTCCTGCTTTGCGGTGGGTAAGTGCCTGATTGCATTCTGGACTTTGGGCCTGATTGAAAACCCCTTCTAAGCATCTATTCTAAATGATACGTGTTTATGTATTTGAAATACGCTATTTGAAAGGCCAAAGGCGAGTCTCCGCATTGGGGAAGCTCAACTGCTCGCTCGTTTGGGTTCTCGCGGCTGGGAAGAATGGGTGTTTTGTTGTGGTTTCAGAGAAACTTATAGCGACTTGCTGTAGCTAAGATCAAAGGGCAGAGTTTGTGTTTTGTGACAGGGTCTCGCTAAAGGATCTTAGTACGTTCGGTATGTGCGCAGCCTAGGCTGGTTTCGAACTCGGAGCGGTCGCTTGACCGCTAGGATTGTAGGCCTCTACCAGTGTTTTTCAAGACCAAACATACATTAGTAGAATCCCTTTTGGGTCGTTGCTGAAATTTTTTTAAAAAATTTTTGGTACGGTAGAAAAAACTGGAAAAAGAACGCATTGCACATAGCAAACATGAGCATTGTTTAATAAAACCTTTGGTTTATGTAACGTGATTTGGAAAAAAAAAAAGTGGGTCACTGTCAAAAAAGCCTTTAAGACCCCAGTTTAGTGCCTTGTGGTGCAGATTTCGTGCTCGATTTAACCAGGGTTTGTGCTCAACGTAACGTGGGTTTGAGTCCCGGCAGTCATTTGGCTGTACCACCGCTAGCAACAGGTTCACCGCAGTGTCGCAGCTGTAAAATGGGGAAATGTTCCCCACAGCTGAGGCGTTACAGAGATTACCCACCCACTGCGAGCACCTTGGGTGCTACGCACACGCCAACTGCAGTGACTCTTGTGGTGGAAATGCTGCATCCTAGAAATTAGTCATGAAACGCTGCCCTCTTGTCTTTTCTCAGATCTTGACATGGAAGAGATGGAGGACTCAGCACCGAGGCCCTCCAAGTGATTTCTGCCAGAGCATAGAAACCGACTCTGTTAAGGCTGACGCGTTCGTTCTGACTGAGGTAACTAAAACGTGCGTCTTTCCTTAGTCTACATGAAATAAGAAATGGCAGACTCATGATGGTGTCTGAATCATGGTTGCCACCTGCCAGGTTTGCACACAGCAAAATTTCCATGATTCTCAATTAAGGACACGTGGCGTCCCAGGCCTCTGTGGTGAGGGAGAGCTAAAAAGCAGGGCTTCCAGACCGCTGTTTCTCATGTTTGTTCTGCTTGTAACTGTGGATAGACCTGTGGCTTCCTCAAGTCATAAGGACCCAAAAAACACAACGGCAGCTCAGAGAGTTTAACTGAGTTTTTGTTGTTACCCGCAGTGGTTTGAGGTCCAGGCAGGGTGGTATTTCCCAGGCTTTCATCCAGCCTCTCCTACTTGCTGTAGGATGGTCCCTTGGCTAGCTGTAGGGTATATAAGCATGAAGAGGTGTTTGTGGTTCTCACATAGATGTATTGAAAGCCCAGCACACGACCCTCTACCTTGGAGGCAGTTTCGAAGTCCTAGGTAGTGACAGAAAACAACAAAACTGCCATTTGTCAAACGGTTGTGTGTCTTTATGTACCAGGCAGTGCGTTAATAATTTACTCCTCAATGGTAGTCCTAAGAGTCAAGGAAGAAGAGATTTACAGGGTTGAGAGGTGCAGATGGTGGCAGGTCACGGAAGTCTTTGCAGCTAGCTCATCCTTCACATAGTGTGTTCTCTATACATAGTGCTTTGATGGGGCCACAGAATTCAGTTAAATGCCTGTGCTCCAAAGTCTAAGTTCTCCCTGAAATCCAGAGAGGCATAATTGGTGGGCAAGGCCCTGCAGTCATGGCTCTCAAATGGCTCCAGCAGCCTCACGATACCGTCATCTCTCACAGGGGCACACCTCAGCAACGGACATTTCAGAGTTCTTGCTTTTCAACTCGAATTTTTGCTCTTGTCCACTTCTAGCATCTGTTAAAGTTACGCTTTCAATTTATACACAATCATAAGGCCTCTGGATTCATTCATTTTTTTTTTATTGAACTTCTCTGAGATTCTTGGGCACTCAAAGTGATTATTGTGCTTTTATAATTATTAGTCATATCCTGTGTTTTAGCAAGGAATTATTTGTCCAGGTATCAGTGATTTTGTATCGGTAATCAACTGTAAGAATGTTGGTGATTGACGTATGTCATTTTCATTTTCAAAATCTTGAAATCTAACTTTAGGGCTTTCATTTTTCCATTCCTGTCACTTGCAATGAAGGCCTATGTATTTGTTTGTTTATATACATAACACATAGGTGGATGAGAAGAAGCATTTTGACAAGAGAAGTTTTTGATTCAAAACAATCTCTTAGCTTTGTAGACCAGAGAACTTTGGGCATTCTAAAACAAAGCGATTGAAGAAATGCAAACACTTTTGTTTGATATATGGGATAGAAAGGCAGCCCCAGGAACTGTATTAATCACTAGAAATCAGATTGCAGGACCTGTCTGCCACTTGTTAGAACATATGTCTCATATAAAAACAAATGAGATCACCAATGTGCACATGGTTTTGTGAACTCTATGAAGTTCTATAAATGTTATACAGCAAATATTTATTAAGTAGCTACCTTACATATAACCTGCTAGAGGAGTGAGTCAACAGAAAAATAACTGACACTTCCCTCTCAGACTGTCAATAGAGCTTGAAAAGACCAACAAGAAATATACATAAACATGTATATATATAATATGTATATATGTATATACACACACACACTCAGAGTATGTGTGTATCTGTGTGTCTGTCTGTATCCAGGCAGCCAAAAGAAATCATTCTGGTAATTCAAAGAGGCATTTGAAATAGCAGGAGAGGACAACCGAGAAAACATGGAGCATATTCAGTGAAAAGTACCAAGCCCAGTTGAGTTAGAACTGGTCTATACAGGAGGCCAGGGGAAAATAGAACTGGAGAATATTTGTTGCCGAACAATAATGGCCTTGAATGCCAAATAGGAAATTGGAATGTGTTAATCAATGGTGTCATTAAGGCTCTTTGAACAAGGAAATGTCATGGCTGTGCCTTCAGAGCCTGCTCTTGTGCGCAGCTTAGAGGAGGCTGGGAGGAAAGGAACAAGGAAGAAGGCAGCCACAGTCCACCAAGAAAGGGGGCGGGCCCAGAGTAGAGGGCATCTACTCAGCGTAGCCAGTGGGCAAATGGGAAGAAATGACAGTCATCTGTCTCACTGGAGAAGGAGCAGATGATGGTGGCATTCCCAGAGCCGTAGTGCCTGTGATACCATGGAGACCCTGAGAGGGAGGTGAAAATCTGTATCCTAGGGGCATTGAGTGTAAAGCATGAAAGCTGCCATCTTTCACACAGTGGCACTCTGGACCCCATAGGAAGGGGAAGGCCAGTTCAGGAGCTGTTGATATACAGGAAAAGATGGAGAGGTTTCCCATGAGAGTATAGAAGGAGAGTGATTGAGCCTCTCAAGAAAAGAAATGACCTGAGGAGACAGAAAGAAAGTGGTCAAGAGAGCAAAGAACCTTTGAGAAGGATGTTTCCAGAAGCCTCTGGAACAAGGCTTTCATTGGGCCCGGGAGTAGGAAGGATGGGTCCAAGAACATGATACCGAAAAGGGTGTTATAAGTTTGTAGACATTCTCTTTTGCAAGGTAGTGTGATATGCACAATGAATGTTAAGTGGTTTCATTTGCATACGTTTATAGCTTGCACAAATCAAGACTAAATCTTGCATAAATTGCTGACCCTAGCATGCTCCCAAACACAGTTCTCATTACTAAAATTCAGGCTGCTAAATGTGGTTTTCATAGTGGTGTTAACACTGTTTTTCATTATCAGCAGACATATCAGTGAACCTCTCTTAAATGAATTTAAAAAAAAAGAATATCTGTTGTTGCAAAAGGTTTCTAAGACTTAAATCCATTGCTTTTTACTGTATGTCTATTAAATATTGTGACTTTTTCTGAGCATATGAGCTTAATACAGTGGAATGAGGATACTGAAGTCAGATAAACCCAGTCTCACAGACTAGCTGGGCCATTTTCCAGGCTTGTGACGTTAGCAAAGTCCTGTAAGCCTGAGTTTTTCCACCCTAAGCTTATATTGGTCTATTTTGAGTGATAAGTTGATCAGTAACTACACCATGGCAGGCAACTGATAAATGGTGACTCCCTTTCTTTCACACTTGTGCACATATGTAAATTTATGCTAAGGTGAATCTTCATAGGAAGCCTTATCTTCCTGCTTCATTTTAATGTGTTTATTTCTCCCATTATACTGTTCTATCCTGTTTGTGTTGAAGTGACCAGGAGTTTAGCATGGATCAAGGCTTCAACAGGGTTGTCTGGGGGAGGTGGCTGTAGTAATTAAAAGCACTTGCTATTCTTGCAGAGTTTGGTTCCCAGCACCTATATGGCAGTTCACAAAGGACTGTGCCTCGATTTCTAAAGGACCCGATACCTCTTTGGCCTTCACGTGCACTGGGCCAAACCTCCATGCAGACAAAACACTCACAGGCATAAAATAAAAACAAATCTTTAAAGGAAAAATGTTAAAAATAAATAAATGAATAAATGAAAAGATTTCACGTGGGAATCTGCCCAAAGTGTAGATTTCTGGGCCCTGAGAAGGCTGTCTGATTCAGTGGGGTTGGGGTGGAACCAGGGAGTCTGTGTTTTAAATGCGCATTTCCATGATGAAGAAGACCAAATGGCAATTTCTAGGAAGCAGAGGAAAGAATACACCTGACACTCAGTGTGCAGATTTAGATCCTGTTTCAATTAGAGATGAGTCTGTTCTCAAAAGCTTTTTACTTGTCTCCTTCACGTTGATGGATCCTATTTGTGATCACAAAAAATAGGTTCTGAGTGATCTGGAATGACATCACCCCACCCTCCATTGCTCTCTGTGTGTTTGTGTGACCCCAGAAGCCGTTTGTCAGTCTAGCAGGATTGTGATTGGTTCCTGAATGCAAATAAGGATTTCCTCTTTCACAAACACACTGCACATTCTTCTTAAATATACTTCTTCTGGTCTTGTGGTCCCTGACGTGACTCAAATAGCCATTTTCTCTGCTGTCTCAGTGCTGAATCACACATCTGTTGGATGGAAGTGTCACCGTCTGTGTGCTTGTTGAAGCACACCTTCCATGTGTGTCCCCCTCCTTTTTAATTGACTTTCACCTTTGCTTTAATGGGAAACGATGGAAGGATCGCTGTGCTAACGTGGGAGACTGAAGAGAGTGGATTTGTTCCCAGGCTGGGCGTTAGAGCCCTGGCTGTCCTCAGGGCCTGTGCTAACTGGGGTGAAGAAAACAACCCTGACCTTCAATTTTTTTCCTATCAAGGTCGATTGAGCGTGGAGTGTCTTTAGGCCCCATTCGCCGTGAGTTGACTTTCTGCCCAGATGTACTGTCAATCACCTGGAAGACACATCCTTTTTTAAATAGAAATATACTTCTGAGTGAATTCTTAACCCTGCTTTGGTGTCTAATTTCTCAGCATTTTTCTTTGTCTTTTTGTTTTTACATTTTTCCAATAAACTAATTAACAGAGGTTTTTAGTTGGTCGGTTGATTGGTTGGTTGTTTTTGGTTTTTGTTTTTAAAAGATTTGAATGTGTTAAGACTTTTCTTCTATTTGTGAGTTTCTAGCAAAATGCTTTGCACTTCTCTTCAAGAAATCTTTGTCAATGTGTTTTTCCTCTTTGGTAAAGTTTAAATAGGAGTCTTCCTTTTAATCCTAGCACCCGCCTTGCCTTAAAAATAACGCGTTTTTCCCCACGAGGCCCTCTTGCCTGGGAGATAGGAAAAGCTCCGATGGCTAGTTACTACGGTATTCAACAAACAAATAGTGTGGAAGCAAGATTTACATTACTGCTGGAAAAATAGGGTCCTCTGTCCGGACTGAGTGTCCCCGGAAGGTGCCCCGCTTATAGTGTGCGGGTCCCAACCCTGTGGCCATTTTCTGTGCAGAGCCCAGGGTGAAGCTCCGCCCACTGTGCAGCCTATGAGCAAGTTTTCTAAAACGAAAGCACAGGCAGCAACTGGAGTGCTCGGTGGCATAACCTGTATCTAGGTTATTTTTAGATGAGTATACAGTTGTTCTAAACAGCATACTGTGGGCTTTTGTCCGTGATGGGCTTGGGGTTTGTGTAGGGAGTTTAACTTTTTTTTTTTTTAAGTAGATAAATTCTCTCCCAAACATGTGAACAGGAGAACTACACAAACATCCAAATAGTGCTGGAAACACGCACTTTTGAGTTTTCTGATTGTTGGAAGATGGTCTGTCCATGTAGGCCAGGCTGGCCTCTGACTCATGATCTTCCTGCCTCAGTCTCCCCAATGCTGGGATTATAGGCTTTTTGCCATCACACCCTGATACATTCTGCTTTAATAAAGGTAATTTCAGAGCTGGGCAGTGGTGGCACACGCCTTTAACCCAGTAGAAGGGTTAAAGGAGGCAGAAGCAGGTGGATCTCTATTAGTTTGAGGCCAGCCTGGTCTACAAATTGAGTTCCAGGGCAGCTGTGGCTACACAGAGAAACCCTGTCTCAAAAAAACCAAACCAAAACAAAAAGTGATTTCAGAGTGAAATCAGCAAAAATCTACCCCAAAATGTAGTTCTTCATATTCTCTTCTCCCACTCCCATTGTTTTCTATTCTTTCCTGTTGATTTCCTTGGTCTAGACTATTATGCATCCATTTGTAGGCTGGTCAGAATTTCTGTATAGCGTTTCCATAGTCAAAAAGCCTTATGTGTCTCCTCCTCAGACCTTCTGGTGTGCTTGCTCAGCAACTCTGCAGATCACTCAGGCTTCCCAAGCCCTAGGAGGAAGTAGCTTCTGTAACCCCAGCAGGCCTCAGAGGCCTGTGAACCATACCTGGCCTCTCTCCAGTGATCACAGTGCTGCTGACAGTAGCTTCAAATTGGGAACATGGAGGAGGAATTATGGGAAATGTGGGAGCTGGAGATGTGTGTATAGGGAAAGTATGAACATCTGGGGTTCAGTCCCAAGCAGACAATTCTATACTTTGATACCACGTGTCTAGAACTCAGAGGGAATCGGTGGCAAGTGTGAGGCTGTCAGGTGAAGGTGGAGAGGAGAGCAGAGCCAGGCAAAGTATAAGACTTAAGTACAGGAATTCCCAAAGCACAGTGACTCCTGGCACTACTCTCCAGACAAAGGGGTCAGCTCTGTGTCTCCTTGACCGCTCTGGAGAAGACTCTGGCCTCCTAGCCCTGGCTCCTTGCATTCATTGGAGCAGTTTTGACCTGTGTCTCAGTGGATATGCTTGCTTGTGTTGTCCCATTGTCTTGAAGGTCTGACTGCCAGGCTCTATGCTCATTGTCTGCCATTTGTCCTTGTCATGTTAGGAGGGCTCGGTGACGCAGCGGGATGATGTCAACTCAGAGTCCTCTAACCCAGTGCTGAGCTAAGTAAAGGCCTGTGTGTTACCCAGCCATCACTGTGCCTCATCACAACACCAGCTGAAGGCGCATACGGGCCTCTTTATTTTAGAGAGAGGCTGGGTAGGCCTGATGGTTTGATCAGCTCTAGAAGCGTGAGTAGACCCCATCCTGAAAACAGATCGACGTGAAAAGCTTGCTACCTGCACTCTGCCTCCCAGGATCCATGTGTTGAAAAGTTTCCCTGTGGGAACAAGCAAACTGGAAGGATGCAGGAGAGCTGGAACGCCACCCAGGTGTGTCCCATATGAAGGCTCCCTTATGGAGACCTTGGATACTGACATGTCATGATTTAAATTTTAGCACAGTGAATCACTGGGCAGATGAAATTTTAAAGACAGAATAAAATTGAAGTAATTTAAACTTATATTTTATAGATTACACTCCAAATCTCAAGTACATACAGGTTCAGGGAGGTAATATGAACATTAACTGTGGGCTAACATAAAGAACAAGGAGTGCTTGGAATGCAACAAGCTGGGGGGGGGGCATTAGACCCCTTTATTTATCTTTAAGGTTTATTTTGCTTCTTAATTATATATAAATGCATGTGTATGTGCATGCGGATATAAGCACTCACACCAGAGGAGTCTGACCCCTCTGGAGCTCCGTTATGGGTGGTTGTAAACCACCAGATGTGGGTGCTAGGAACCACGCCTGGGTCCTCTGCAAGAGCAACAGGACCCACTCTTAACTGCTGAACCATTTCTGCGGCCCTGAGACTTTTGAAAATGACTGTGGGGACTTGGAGACTGGTGTGCAGGCTGCCGCAGTTGGGGGTCATACCATATGCTGTCTGAGTCTGCCCATCAGCATCGTCACAGTGGCAGCCCTACAGTCTTTTCCAATTCAGAGCCCTGGCTTGAGGTTGTCCAAGGCCCAACCCAAGGGAGGGGAATGGCTGCTGACCTTTTTTCTTTATGTCACTGCATATAAATCACTGACTTCGCATATAATAACTGTGCCCATTTCATAACTTTCTCTAAGGTCTGCATCAGAAAGCAGCACATATGGTTGTGCTGTTGGAAAGGCAGCAGGTATATGCAGGAACCTTTGTTAGGCTGCCCAGCACTGGGTGAAACAGGAGGAACCCACCAGAGGAAGTCCGCTCTTATCTGGGATGTCACTCCCAAGGTAGCAGGATGGAGCCAAGCCTGGCATCAGGTCCCGGGTGCCAACAAAGGACAGCAAGCATCCCGGCAG